>JAUPFN010000008.1:32308185-33508185 GCA_036924255.1 Apodemia mormo | reverse complement strand
GTAAGGAATAACTTACAATTCTTCCTAATGCATATAAGCATAAAGTGACTTGGGGAATGTTTCGCCTCTCAAACAAATCTGCAGTTTGGAATATTTCTTCTTCTGGAACTCCATATTTCTTTATAGCTGCCTGAAATCTATGAAGCATTACATTACTCTTTGAATTTTATGTCTTTACAGCCCCAAACTGGAGCTAGACCAAAATGGTCCAAAGTTTTTAAGAAATACTTATTACCGATTTGTCGATAATTCGACTGTGCTACGTTATAGGATTTAACACTATTGATTAAGGGTAGGTGAACTAGGTAAACCTTGACCTAGTGTTACAAGATAGGTAAAAGCATGACTACTATTTTTATTATTTCCGTATTTTAAAAAATCCTTCTATATTTTGTTTTGAATATCAACAATTAGAAACAATCAATCATTTAATGATATTTTTATGAATAGCTTTTTATATTTTGAAAAGATATTAGGCCGATATACAAGTAAAAATTGGGTACAATAAAAATATATGCACTCTTAGTTTTAACAAACTTCTTTTAAATTCCGTTAAAAAAATAATATTTAAAAATTTTTATTTTAAGAAATTACCTTTGAATATTTTCCATTAATTGGAAATTGGTCCCCCTCTCTTGAATTTTCTTAACTGAACCAGGTGCTAGTTTATTCGCGAGTTTGCACAAAACCACTCCATCTCTAAGAATGTCCTCATAATTTCCGTTAGGTACAGGTTCTCCCAACACCGCGTAGATCCAGTTTAGTACTTCCGTCTCTTGTTCCTTGTTTCTGGGCTGTAAACAAAATGTTTATGTCAGAGACGTAAATAAAACTTATATTTTTGAACTACGGCCATAAAACATCCGTTCCAGTGCCAAGACGCATGATAGAACCGACCCGATTCCAGCATCATCTCCGAAAATAGCATTGCATAAACATTGAAAGTTCGTCTGGAAATCTTACACATTAGGATGACATAAAACCGAAATAAAAATTAAAAAAAGTCTAAATTTGAATAAGTTTTAAACCGGAAAAAAAAACGTCACAGACGCATACATTCAGCGTTACGCATGGGACATTCAATTGTCAAAATTGATATTTAAATTAAATTTTAATTTCCTTACAGCCATATTAAATTAATCCAGTACAGCTGGAACGGGTTTTCAGAGCGATATCTTCAAGTAGACTGCTGTGGATGCCGCCCGCCCAAAGTAAGCCGCGTCCGCGGGGGCGTCTGGCGTAATTCACCAGTTGTTTAATGTTCCAAAAACATACGTAACCATCGTCGTAATACAGCAAACACTAGTTCTAAGAGTGATCGCTGATTCCGGATGCAACATTTGGTTAACAAGGCCATTAAAAACCATTAAAGTTCACGTTCCTGTTTTTATTTTGTGTTACAATGATATATTAAATTAGAATGAATATAATTGTCACATCTATGGTCTAGCGGTAACTGCATTCGGAATAGACGCATCAGGTCCTGGATTCGAATTCTAGGTTGGGTAATTGGTTTTAAATATGTTTTTCAGTTTTACTAAAAACGTAATTTACCGAGACTGTACCCGATTTATCTATTGGTATTGACCACCTGTCACAACATACCTCTTCGGTAACATAATTATGATGGTTTTTGAAGTGAAACTTCTTTTGGGTCGGTGTGAATAGGATTTTATGGAACGAAAAAATGAAACGAAAAGAGAAAACTATAAATGTATTCCCTATGGATTTTTTTCTATCTCTTCTAAAATGTTACTTTAATTTAATTTCTCACTCTCTCCTTCCTTCCCTCTCTCTCCCACACACACTCCCTCTTTCGTTCTTTCCTACTTCAAACAATAAATAAATTACGATAAATTGTTATCTCTCTCTCCCTCGGTTAACCACCTTCATAGTGTATTCATCTCATCTCATCTATACATATAATAAAATCGTAGGAAAGTCAAAACTGTACATTGAATATTTTTTTAAAAGAATACTTGGGGCGTGATCTACAATCGATATCGAAGCCGAAAATATAGTTATTAGATTTTTTGTCTGTTTGTCTGTATGTATGTCCAGGGTAAACTTAAAAAGTACTGCATGGATTTACTTCAAATTTTGCGTGAATATTACTAACAGGTCGCGTCAACATATAGATTACATATTATCACGCTATCCCCTACGGTGGTAGAGCTGTGCGGAGTAAACGAAGTCCGCGCGGACGAAGTCACAGGCAACAGCTAGTTCTCTTATAAATCTCATCTCATTAACCAGAATACAAAGTTTCACTTCTACCGCGTTAGAGCATCCATTTTTTATTTATTTGTGTCTGTTTTCAGTCTTATGAACTTGTTCGGGTTCGTTCATTTAGATTTAAGTGTGTGCCAAAAAGATAAACTAGGAATTTTAGTCTCAAGACATCAGTGGCTCCCAGTTAATAAGTTTGATGGCATGCAACATGTCTTTATATCAGTTTAACCTTCCGCCTGTTTAATGTTTTTATCAACTTATAAGACTCAAAATCTAGCTTCTTTTTATTAGACCTTTTGTAAATATACTTTTATTTGTATCATATTTTTTATCATAAGATAGCAAACAAGCAGATGGGTCTCCTGGTGGAAAGAGTCAACCATCGCCTGTAGGCACCAAAGATGTTAATGGTGCGTTGCTATCTTGTGGCGAGGTTTAATGCCAAATGCATAAGTTTACCGGCTACCTTACCCTCCAAACGGGAACGCGATAGTGACAAGCACTGACGCTATTGTATCAGGAATAGGTAAGGCGGTGGTACCAAACCCGCGCGAGATAATGCAGAATTCAACCACCTAGTAGTCACGATGGTGTTCGAAGCAGTGTCAAAAAATGTTCACCATTGATAAATCCTAAACGAATTGAGCGATTTTGGTCCAATTAACGGTATTTGACGCAGTTCTTAAAGGAGAAAAGTTGATGAGATTTCTAAGTCAATCGGTGTATTAGCCTGAAACTTATTTCAAAAATATTAAGTAAGTTTGCTAAAAACAACGTAGTTTTTATATTTGAAAAGATGTAACTTTTGAAAATTAGATTCTATTTTGATTTTTGAAACGGCATTCGACGTAGTTATTTTAATACTACATGTATAATATCGTAGAATACCAAAAGATAATTGTATATCGAAAAAACACTTTTTTTTCAAAATTTTTCATCAACGCTTCAAACGGATAAACTGATTTTGATGCAATTTATGCATTACGCGTAGTTTTTTGAGGAATAGAGCTGATTAGTTTTTGTACTACATAAATCTGGAAGTTATATTAAAAAAATGTCCCGTCAAAATGTCCTGGGCCGACTTTGTTCAAATTTTCAGGAAGTCTAAGTTGAGCGGAATCCAATCGAATCGCATTTCGATCGGTCGAGCCGTTCAAAAGTTATGAGATGTTTATATACACACACACATACAAACAGACATATTGACGTCATCGTGAAAATAGTCGGAAAAGGTTCCTACGACCTCAAAACGTGGATATATGGTAAAAACTCAATTTTCGAATATCGGGGCAAAATCAATAACTTCCTTATCTACATACGTAGCGGAATGTTAAAAAAAACGAGAGAACTAGGACCGCCTCGTTAGTCCAGTGGTTAGCGATCCTGACTACGCAATCGACGGGGCTCGGGTTCGATTTCGGGTTCGAAAGCATTTGTTTGATTAGCATAAATGTTTGTATTTCCGGATTTGGGTGTTTATTAAATATGTTCTAGTATTTATATATGTATATAAATACTAATATTTATTAGTATCGTTGACTAACACCCATAACACAAGCAAATAATTTGCTTATTTTGGGGTTAGATCAGTAAGCATGGGCGTACCCAGGTTCTGGGCCAGGGGGGGCAGCCGTAACATTTTAAGACTATACTTTTATGACATTATATTTTTATATTTTATTATATAGATAATTAGTAGATGTAAACAAATTCCAGGGGGGGCAGCTGCCCCTCCCTGCCCCTGCCCCCCCCCCCCCCCGCTCGGTATGTCCACGTCAGTAAGTGTAATTTGTCCCGTGAATATAATGTTCTATCCACTTAATTGCTGTCCTATGAAAGAAATGGGTGAGATTGTACCTACAAGCCGAGGTAAGATATCTTACCTGCCTACATATATTCTGTGCTACTATGCTTTTCAGGTTTAGGGTTTCCGCCCGGATTTTATACTAGTAGTTTGTTACAATTTTGTCAGTCTAATTTTGTTTATGCCGAAATTCAGAATGATTCGAAATACATAAACTATTTTCAAACGATAATTCTTGATGTCATATCCAGCGCGGCGTTAACGCAAGCTACATTTGAATTAAAAAATTGCTTCATTTCTTGAATAGATTTAGATAGCTAACTCTATTTATTTCAAGATACATAATATTATTAAGTCCCCGCTTCGAGAAAACGTGTTATTGGAAAAAGAAAAAGTAGCGTCACGGCCGGCATCTCCCACTGAATTACAAGTCCAACAAACGTGAATCACGGTTATATGACGCACAATTCACTGCCTATAAAAACTTCTCCATAAAGATGGGCGATTGTGAATGCCATTATTCGAATAATTCGATTATAGAAGTCATGCAAATTATTCAAATTCATTCGAATTTCATTATTACTACATATATTCCAATATCCGTAAGCTCATCTAAAAGTAAGCTCTATGCACTGAGAAAAAATTACTAGCTTTATGTGGTAAATTGAATCATCGAACTTAACGAAAATTACTAGTCTCTATTCAAATATTTGTAACTTTTATGCGCCTATATAAAAATGTTTAATAGTAAAATCTGATTTAACTAATTATTTCTATCAACCAAAGCTTAAGAGTATTTTTTTTAAATCAGAAAGCGGTCAGTTTTGTATGGCAAACTGAATGAACTAGCAATTCGCAAATCAATAACTATTCAATTACGTAGGTCACGCTATAAGTTATTCGTAACTTAAAAAAACATGTTATAATCAAAATACTATTTTTGCTTTTTAAAATAATCTCTTTTATATTTTAAACATTTTTTCATGCGATTGAACCATTTTTTAAGACAGAAGGACCACAGATCTGAAGGCATGTTTTCTACGTGCTGATTGAACGCTATCACTGCTTCTTCGGAGTTGGTAAAAGTAAAACCTCTCATCAAATCTTTGATTTTAGGTAGAACACAGAAATCACAGGGTGCTAGGTCAGGGCTATGCGCAGGATGAGTGACGAGATGTACTTTTTCGGAAGTTAAAAATGAAAAATGATGTTTTGTTGGCGGTGTGTGAAGAAGCGTTTTTTTTATCATAAGATAGCAAACAAGCAGATGGGTCTCCTGATGGTAAGAGTCAACCATCGCCTATAGACACCAAAGATGTTAATGGTGCGTTCAGCGTTGGTATCTTGTGGCGAGTTCTAATGCCACATGCATAAGTTTACGGCTACCTTACCCTCCAAACCGGAACACGACAGTGACAAGCACTGACGCTATTGTGGCAGGAGAAGGTAAGGCAGTGGTATCAGACATGGGCGAGACAATGCAGAACTCTACCACCTAGTAGTCACGATGGTAGACTTGCAGAGCCAATCGGTCGCCTTTTACGACCTGCCTGGCAGAACGGCAGTTGTTCTATTCTTCAAAGGAGCCCGGAACCAACACGGGGAAAATGCGTTATCAATTATCATGGTGTAGGAAAATGCGGCTTTTGGGTCGTCTTTCGCGAACTTTTTCTAACACCCTGGGTAAACAAATGGTAAAATACCACTCGGCATTCACACTCTTTTGATCTTCAAGTGAAATTGTTCAGATGGGAACCGTAGCTGAGAAAAAAAAACGCGATCATTTTTTTACCAACGTTTCTCGCCTGTCTCACTTTTGTTGGCTTGTTCTCATTTTCAAACACCCATTCACAAGATTGCTGTTTTTTTTTTCGGGTTCAAAACAATAAATCCACGTTTCGTCTCCTGTAACAATATCATAAACAGCATTAGAGTGTCCGTGGTCGTACTTCAGTAGCATCTGTGAGCACCATTCCAAGCGAGCCCGCTTCGCTCCGCTGTCAGTTCATGAGGGATCCAAAGACAACAACGTTTCCGAACTTTCAATTCTTCGTGTAAAATTTTCTAAATTTGGCTCATACCAACCCCAATAGCCCTCGAATTGTCTCATAGGATATTTTGGGGGTTTTCTCCAATTAACCGCTTAACAGTAGCTATATTATTTTCGTTGACGGCAGTTGAAGGCCGCTCTTCACGAAATTCGTCATGTAAAGAAACTCAACCTCTCTCAAATTCAGCAAACCATCGCCTCACGGTGCTCAAACAAGGTGCTTCTCTCCCAATAGCATTTTGAAGACGAGCGGCACAGTCTTGCGGAGAAAGAGAACTTTTAAAATCATAAAAAATCATCGCTCTAAAATCTTTTCGACTTAATATAAGTCCATTTTCGTTGCATACGTAGAATTTTGATGTGTGATAAAAAAAACAATTGACAAATCATTTCCCGCCAATTGTTTTGTTTAGTACTAAGAAGGTTGCAACGTTTAAAAAATATAACATTCGAAATTCAAATAGTTCCGATTAGCTAGAAGTGCAAAACTTTTAGTGTGCCCCATGTACTATTCTCTTCTCTGCTTGAATTCTTCTTTTGCCTTATCCAATACCACAGCCAATACAAAGTGGCCAAATAAGCGATTACAGACTTTGTATGTGCTGTGCTGCCCTAGTACAAGAAAGTTAAAAATTGCGCCGGCAAGTGGACGGTCTCGGTCGAATTACGTAGGAATGAACGCTTGCTAACTGAGGACATAACTAGGCAACGGCATCACAGAGTTCTTTGTAGTTCTTGTTTTCAAAATGCAAGATCTGTTTTGTTTGGCTTTGGTCGACCAAAAATATTTCCAATAACTTCATCCAGAATTAAATCATATCTTATATCAACGAAGCTACACTCTTACCACAGCCTATATAATACTTTTTTACATTGTGAAAATAAGGTGTTAAATAACTAACATGACTTTTATAATACAGACATAATACATCAAAAACGATAGGGCCCATTTTGTTGCGATTTTTTGTTTTGGGTTGTCTTTGTCCAGAATAGTCTAAAAAGTATTAAAATATAATATTCATCAATAAACAACAGTAAAATATATCACTCTAGCCATTCATCTATATATAATATGTACATATAAAAATAGTGTTAGTTATTTTACAACTTATTTTAATACAATATGGTAATATTATCTGATGGGAATCTAAATAAAAAATATACCAATTAGAATGAAAATATTTTTTTATGTACTTATTACTATTTTAGAATTTTTTTGCACACCTTACTCATCCACTTATGAAGTTTTTGCAAAATGCGAAGCAATATGTCATCCTGACAGACCTATTCTCAGTTGGAACCACGGAATTACGTTGGAACCATTGACCTCTAAATATAGTTGGAACACATAAAACATTTATTTCCAACTAGCTGCAGCGTGCAGCCCGCTGCATTATAAGTTTTTGGTGAATCCCGCGGGATCACCTAATTTTTCCAGGATAAAAATATAGCCTATGTGCTGCTATTCCAGATCATCATCTACCTGTGTGCCAAGTTTCATTCAAATCCGTTCAGTAGTTTTTGCGTGATTGAGTAACAAACATCCATCCAAACATCTATCCAAATTCCAAACATCCAAACTTTCGCATTTATAATATTATATAATAATATAGATCCAAGTCGACTCAACATTCGACAATAATGTTTGCACTACGCACGAAACATGCATCGCTGACGCCCTAGTATCAAATTTTCTGTGATTGTCGTAATCATAGGATGTTTCTTGGCTTTTAGAGAGATTTTTAGCTTGTTATCCAAGATGGCGCTGTTACCAATGTATTGTTTTTGTAAATATGAGTTTATTGTGAATGTTTTAAGTAAAAAAATGATTAAATTCAGAAACGCCGACGGTACAAGACAATAAAAACGCATGCACTTAGCATTACACCCAAGCCACACGGATAGCAATACAGCATTAACATCATAGATCATAGATTTAACTGTATATTGCATTAACATCTTTGGTGTCAGAGCGATTGTTATCCACAATCAGGAGAGCCGCCTGCTTGTTTGGTACCTACTCTAAATTACAATATTTTTAACCCGGTAAAACTACAGCAACCGACTTGTCATTTACTATATCTCCGGAACGATCAGATCTTCACCACCAATAAAATGGAGACCACACGCGGACCCGTATACCCTTTCAAACAAAGAATTTTTAAAAGCGGTTCATGAATGACCAAGTTCTGAGATAACAATTATAAAAAATATATACAGCCGAATTGATAACCTCCTCCTGTTCGAAAGTTGGTTTAAAAAAATGTACTAAATCGCAAAATCGAAATTTAGCAGGAATTCCGGCAGAACTTCGTCTGAATCTAAATTTGCAAATATGATAGTATTATATTAAGAAAGAGTTAAAGTCAATACACCCTTGGCACAGATTTCTGACACAGAGAAAAATAGGGATATAAGGATAATAATGACAGATTTTCAACCGGCTTCCAAAAAAGGGGGCTATTATCACAATTCGGATGTTTATATGAGGTCTAATTTACCATCTACCTTTTCATTTTCCAAACCTGAACACTGCGGCTGTGCAAAAGTGTGTACGTAATATTTATTCTATGAAAATAATTTTATTAAGAAAATTTCTTCTCCAGAAATAGGTAAGTTCCTATATCTTAGTAAGGTTAATATTTCATTGAAAATATGAAAAATGTGGGTGTATTCAAGTATTTTATTTGAGATATTCTATTTTTATATTGGATACTTGCCAATATAAATTGCATATTTAATGTAGCATTATTTGATATTTATTAGTGTCATAAAATGTTTTATTAATTATAACTTTAGTAGGTAGCTATTTTGGTGGGCTGCATAATGATCCCATGTTTATTTTTGCCTGATGATTTGTGAACTAAAATTTGAACTATGTGTATACATACATATATAAATTTTTAAATATGTATACATATATGTATAAATATAATAATCAACGAACTCTGTGAACTAACGTAATTTGATAATAATGTACTTGTATACCTATTACTTCGTTTTTATTTACGTATGAATTCCACACAAGCTAACCAAAAATTTAAAGAAGTAGATGTTCAGAGAAGAACGTGATTTTATACATTCTAAAACCTTTCTTACCACATTGCCTTTTTTTTTACATTTTTAAAAAAAAAAAAACATTGCCTATAAAAATGAAACAATTTTTTTCAGAAAATTGAGAGTTCCAGAGTTAAACACGTTTAAAAGATAAACATTGCTATATTAAGTTTTAAATAATTTTATAATACTGATAGTTTAGACAGATTATGATTATTAAAAGACGCGTAGAATAAATACTATACCTAGTCTAGACGATGCGTTGCTAATCTATACTAGACTACATTTTTTACATCATAAGATAAGCAAGGACATATGTATATTCTTGTCTATTGATTGAAAGAAGTAAACCATGGCCTATAGGCATCAAAGATGACAATGATGTGTTGCCACCTGCCTGGTAGGGATTTAATGATACATACGTAAAGGAGACTGATACCGTTGCATACAATCTTGGGCCCTCTTGTAATAAGATAAAAATTGTGTTAATTAATAGCTAGTTTAACATTATATAAATATTGAAAATTTTAGAGATTTTAGCAATCTGAGAACAGAGATATAATATATTCACTAGAAGTAAGGTTATGGTACTACGGTATAGTTTAACTCACTATAACCGTTTATTATTATATAAACAACTGATACTTGTAATACATGCAACTGTGTTTCATATTTATAAATTGACACAACACTAAAACAAGATTTTTGGAAACCACAAATTAAAGGATGCCTCCCTGTAGGTAGGTACGTAAAATAGCTAGGAGTGAAGTCCGCACAGAACAATATAACTAAGAAGTCCGCGACTTGAGACTTTTGCAAGCTGTCAGTCATGTCAATTGTCATTGTCACTTTTAGCTGTATTAAATCCATTGACACTAAATCTTATCAAGTTCGATGTAATGTAATTAATCGATTATATTTTTTCTTTTTATATTATAAATGGTTTGAAAAATTATGTGGTACTTACTGTTAATTAAACTAAATATTAATCAAGAATACACTTTAACATATAGTTAGAGCTTACATTGCGATTAAAATTATGTACATTAATCGATTATAATTTTATCGGTTATACAATTATAGTACCGCAAACTTATTTTCGTGATTTCTTTTTTCTCAGAAAGCGGATCAAGCTCATATTTTGAACTTTGAAATAGAAAAATAGTACCATTTTTTGAACCACACTTCAACCCTTTACATTTGGGCCCAAAAATCCCCCTCTCCTTTATCTAGTCAGTAAACCTTTATTTACTTACGCTACAAGTCTATAAATGACAATCATAAACACTGACTGAATGACTCTATTGCGACAGAAAAAGCCAAAACCATATTTTGATTTGCCTTTTACGAACTGAGAAGTAATTAAAATAAAATACAATCATTTCAGTGTGCTGGCAAACGTGAACCAGAAAAGGAAGCTGAAGCCCAAAGATGGATAGAAGCGGTGATTGGTGAAAGGTTTCCCTCAAACCTCCCTTACGAGCTTGCTCTACGTGATGGCATCATTCTATGCAAACTTATGAACAGGCTTCAACCAGGCATCATCACAAAAGTCAATGTATCCGGTGGTGATTATAAATTTATGGATAACATAAGCCAGTAAGTTCGCTTGATATATTTTTATTTACTATTATTTATTACCTACCAATTTCATCATCATCATGCTTGACCCTGAGGTAAAGGATGTATGGTTTACTTTTAATAAGACCTCTAACTAAAGTAAAGGTAAAATTGTAAAGGTAAAATTATATTTACTAGTTAACTTAAAATACATTGTCTCTTGTAAGTAGGATTCACCAAAGTTTTTAGAATGTAATAGAATGCAGCAGTATCGGTTTTGGCCATCTTAATACCCTTTTTGGCCACTTGAAAGAGTCAATGTACAAAAGTTTGTTGTTCAACATACTTGCTATTTTATACATCAAAATCTATAAAAATACCAATATTCAAACTCTCGGAAAAATTTTCAGGCGAAACTTCCACATGATCAAACTATGATGACATATTAATATATGTGATACAAAGATACAACACACGTTCAAACTCAAGCAGAGGTAGTTACAATTTTTCATAGTTAAGATAACTTATAAAATTTATTTTGGATATTGTCGATCAAAATACATGAAAAATATGCTTGCATTAGATTTCAAAATTTTTTTTCTTGCCAAAACATCGAATTTTTGCTATTTTTTTGGGGTTTTTTTGCAATTTACTCGAAATTGAAGCCCGGACGGCCAAAACTGACTTGAAATTCGTGTTCAGCGGGTCGAAAAACATGCCCGTAGATAGGTGGCGCCCGGTGCACAGACAACTTTTTTTTTGTGTGCCGGTGTTATTTTTATATCATAGTACAGGAAATAACCAGATGGCTCTCCCGGTGACAAAGGTAACTGTCGCCCATAGACACCAAAAATGTCAATGGTGGATTGTTATCGATGTGGTGGAATGTTAATGCCACATACAGAAGTTTGCCAGCTACTTGACATTGACTTAAAAGGCATTGACGTTATTTCAGCAAGAATAGGTCAAGTGGTAGTCTAATCCAACAAAGCGTTGCAACACAACCACCACCAAGTCCCAATTAATTCATCATCAAGTCACGATGTTAAAGACACGTTTGGCTAATCGTCCGCGTTTTCCCTGGCAAAATGACAGATGGCCTTTTCTTCAAAGGAAGTCCGGACATTTCGACCAATGGGGATTAACACCTATCTCGCGGAATAACAAACTTGTGAATTTTGTGAACCGGAACATTAATAATAATAATAATAATAATAGTAACGATATTTATACTTGTTATGAAAAAAATATGGGGAGTGAAATTGTGTAAAACAGTGACGCTGAGAGTGACGTTTTAGGGTTGAGCTACATAATATGTCAGCGTGGAATCGCCTTTTTCCGTCACCGTATCTTTTTCTGCCGCTCATAACTGCTATTTGCTAGAGCGAGAAAGGAAGCGGGAATGCTATCGACTCGAGGATTCCGTGCGCGATTTCGTGCTGATAGACGTAGTCCAACGTTTACCACTCAACGTCTCTTGCGCACCTTTCACTTTAAATCTCCATATACTCCATTTAGGTACATTCTTTCTATTAATATTATAAATGCGAATCTATATTTGGATGGATGGATCTTTCACGCAAAAATAGCACATACCCACTTTTTTCCCATAAAAATAAGGCCTGGAATAGCACATACCCATTGTAGCTGTAGAATTCGAAAAAACTGTTATAATGCAGCGGGCTGCAGGTTGCAGCTAGTAGCTAGTATTAAATATATTTTTAAATATCACAATAATCGTTCTTAAAAGTAAACTCGATCGTTGGTTGTCGATACTTACACATTTTTCTCTTGAAATATAGTATAGGTATTTATACAATATTTAGTCAAATATTAGACCATTCATTATACATAGCTACACGGAATTGTTTTTTGTGCATAGCTACATATGATTGTAACGCCTCGTAAATTCACATATTAATATATTGTTTTATATTACCTTTAGTAGTTAGAGCTATTCAATACTAGATGGCGCTTCAACATTTATAACAACTCTTGTTTAAATCCCCATAGCCGTAATTACTGTCGTGATAACGATTATGGTCAATTTCAAGCGATAACCAGGGTCGGCAGCTTTACGTGCTCGTCTGAGTCATGTGTGTGATAAATATGATAGTCCAAAGACTCCAGAAATAATAGTACTCACAAGTCTTCCTCTTCCGGGAGCTATTTAAAATATTGACAAATACCGTCAGCCAAGTTCATCAATTAAATACCTACCTATTTTTTATAAATACCTTCCCCTGATATTTATTTATTGATAACGTTGTCTCCTTATACTTTCAGATTCCAGAAAGCCTGTATCAAGTATGGAGTTCCAGACGTGGACCTCTTTCAGACAACTGACCTTTGGGATCAAAAAAATATTGCCCTCGTAACACAAACAATATTTGCCATAGGCAGAACGGTATGTTTCGTATATTTTTATCTAATACTGTTAATATTTAAATATCTTCACGACCATGTCCCCAAAGAGGTAGGCAGAGGTACTACAAATACACTGTGGTACAATCACATTGTGGTACTCGGACTTCGGCCAAATTAGCCGAAGATACTTAGTCCCACAATATGATTGTTCGCAAGCCTATCGCGAACCGGGCATTTATCCCATCCCGATTTCAGTGTTCTTATAATAACATTGTTATTATCAGAAAACTGAAAAAACACATATTGAATCGCCCGACCCGAGAATGTGTGTCTCATGTGGTCAACACCGAGACCGGACCACTAGATCACAGAGGCGATTTGTTATTACTTTATTTTAAAAAATGACTTCTGTACAATTAACCTAAGGGATACTACTACATATATATCGCTATATACTACCTATATACTATATACTATGCTACAACTCAAATCACGGACTTAAGGATCCACACAAGGCCTAACCACGATTAATGTCGTTATTATCGGCCGAAGATTTGTGGTGTGTTCTCGCGATGAATCTTTGTAATAGTGCTACGGCTAATCGGTGGTCACTGGAAACATTCTACAGGCTGACTAGTAAAAGCCTATACATATTAAAGGTTGGTGTTCAATACTCGATTGTAATACCGAATGGTACGGACACCCGCGCACGGCGCATAAAAATTCATTGTTTACAAACAGCAATTTACCGAACTCCCGACTATACTCGTTAGTTCAATGTAGAGAGACAAGTTTTGAATACTATACACTAATTTCGTTGAGGTTTACTATGTGGTTATGCAATATTCTCATTTTATTATATTTTTATTGTTTACTTATGACCATTAATTATCATGTTCTTCAATATTTACAACCAGCTGTTGTGTTGCGATTTCGACCGCGCGGACTTCATTTACGGCAGCAGCACAGCTTCTCCTCCGTAGGTGAAAGCGTGATAATATATAGCCTATATGTTGACCCGACCTGTAA
Source organism: Apodemia mormo (assembly GCA_036924255.1). Taxonomy (NCBI): domain Eukaryota; kingdom Metazoa; phylum Arthropoda; class Insecta; order Lepidoptera; family Riodinidae; genus Apodemia; species Apodemia mormo. The sequence goes on along the minus strand of JAUPFN010000008.1, from coordinate 33,494,086 downwards.
GTAATATTCATGCAAAATTTGAAGTAAATCCATGCAGTACTTTTTGAGTTTAACCCGGACATATATACAGACAAACAGAAAAAAATTCAAAAATCTATATTTTTGCTTTCGACATCGATTGTAGATCACGCCCCAAGTATTCTTTTAAAAAAATATTCAATGTACAGTTTTGACTTTCCTACGATTTTATTTTATGTATAGATATTTTACCAGTTCATCTGTATAATCTGTGCCATTGGCCACTGGCCACATATACTCCATCGACATTGGTCTTAAGTTTCAACTTAAAAATTAAGCTTCAACTTGCGATGCGCACCGATGCAAAAGTAAAATGAACATAGTCGCAGTAAAAAAAATCTCATAAGCCTGAAGATTCTCAATTCAGTGAAGTGATTGACCACACACACCGCGTTATATTCGTGCCTTATGTCCATAATTTCATTACACCATTATTGCTTTGTCATAACTAAATTATACAGCGACATTGCTTGCCTATGACGTACCTGTAGAGCTGCTGTACTAATAATAGAGCTGTTCCAAGAAGTAAGCTGTTATATCACTTCATAAATCAGGCGAAGCAGCATGGAATAAGTGATTACGTTATAAATAGGTAATTAATTAATTGTCTGATAAACACTAGATCCCATTTTGACGTTTATTTATTAAAGCGCCATCTGTCTTACTTTTCCTAATTTTTCAAAAACATATTTTAGGTTTAAGGTTACAGGTTAAAAGTTAAGGTTTAAAATTACAGTCCAGGTAGTAAGTATGGTATATATATATATATATATATATATATATATATATATATATATATATATATATATATATATATATATATATATATATATATATATATATATATATATATATATATATATATATATATATATATATATATATATATATATATATATATATATATATATATATATATATACATATAATAAAACTGTAAGAGGTCGATTTCTGTACATTGAAGATATTTTAAAATTTTTTTTTGGAAGATACTCTTTAATAGACACTGAAGCGAAAAATGTATTTTTTTTAATTTTTGTCTGTCTGTCTGTCTGTCTGTATCAAGGCCGCGCATCACGCCGAATCTACTGAATGGATTCAAATGAAATTTAGCATGATTAGAGTTCATACTCCGAAGAAGGTTATAGGATATTTTTTATCCCAAAATTCAGTATGGTTCCTGTGGGATAGGGGATGAACATAAAAACGTATATTTAGCTTTAATTCATTAACCTGTCATCCAAAATCCTTTATTATTTTTTTGTTCAAAAGTAAGTACTATAAAAATTATCCCTTAAAAATTTCAAGTTCATGAGTTTTATAATTTAGAAGTTACAGACATCACAAGTTTCAACGGTTTCGGGTGGTAAGTCCAGTTGAACGTGACACCTGGAGTGTATACAAAACCTTTAAACGCACGGCTCAATATAAGTTAGCGTAATCATTTCATAGTGTTTTGTATAATGGATATAACCCCAGAGAATCAGTTCTAGAATGTATACTTTTTTATCAAATGTTATAAATGCAATTTTACTAACTTAAAAATTAGTAAAATATGTGTAAAATATAAACCTAAACATTTTATTTATTTATGTAAGAATATTACAGGTATTTGCTAATATCTCAGAAAATATGCATTTAATCGAAATTGAGTATACTGATAGAATTTGTTCTTTATAAAATTAAACGTAAGGATAAGCTATTGCGAAAATTCACTATTTTGTTTTTACATTGCATAACGTAAAAAAGGATAAAAAAGTATCTACACGCCCATAAGAAGTGTACCCACGATTAGCCGAAAATACTCTCACACTAAAAAAGCACATTTTGTTTTGCCTGAGCGGGAATCGGACCCGAGACCTCAAATGGTCAACGACGACACCGGACCGCCAGACAACACGGTAAATATTTCAAAATTAGATACATCAATCAGAATGAACGAAACTTCTGCAAAGTGTAGATGTTGAAGTGCCTAAGCTACTTAGTATACTGACTAAAGTCGGACTCCAAAATACTTTAAAAAAAATTGTTAAGTAGAATATACGAACATGTACTTATAAGTTCAGTCCAGAATAAGATCAACATATTACAGAAAAACTTTACACACATATAACTTCATCAAAACAAATTCTATCAAAAGATACTTAACTTTCCTTTATTTGTGAGAATCAAAAATCAAAAATATGAGAAAAAATACGTGGCGTTGTTGTTTTTTATTGAAGTATCATCACGCCCGATTCCCTTGCGACGTAGGCAGAGTAAACCGACCGTCTATAGACTTTCCGGTTTACCGCCATTCACCGGTTTGTCAGTTGGTGAGATAAATGGTAAATAATGATAATAAATCCTCATCGCCGCATATTCGATCGTCTATTTTTAGCGATAACTGGAACCGAAAGTTTTACGTGTACCGACGCACAGCAGTGGTAATATATATACCACTCCGCCAGTTTCCGTGTTGCTACTGAGATTTTAGTTTTCGAGAAAATCCTCGAAAATATCTCAATAACATCTTTGATCGACCCGGGGATCGAACCTGGGACCTCATGATCTGGGCCGAATAGGCTGTTCCTAAACCACGAGGCAGAGTAGTTTGTTATAATAATAAAAAAAAACCCTTGACTGCTTATCTTGCTTTCTGAAAATGATTCAAATTTACATTAAAAATATTTTTTAGAGAATTAAAATAATAATAAATTTAAGAAAAGTGCAACAAGATTTTTTTTTATTGCAAATTGTTTTAAATGAACAAGAATAGCTTCTTAGTCAAAGGCTATTTTGTTTTTTATTATTATTAATTTTTAAAATTTATTATTAATAATAATAACATTGCAGTTATAACGTTTACTGGAAGCAAATACTATTTATTTCGCCCTGACTTATAGGTTTTAACTAATACTACGGCAAAGGAGTCAGATATTGTTAATTATCAGACATACACCATGGATTTTAAAATTAGCTTAAATAATCATCGTTGCCCATTAAGAACCTAGGTACAAGTCGATACTTTCACCTTCAATAATTTCCCTCAAAAAATCTTAAAGTTGTTATGATAATAATATCTAAGGTTGTTGAAACCAAAAATGTCTATTTTGAAGTTTTAATGCTGTAACTTTTGATCGCGATTTTATCGATGTTACTCTTTCAAACACCATTAACCGCAGTTTTAGCAAGATGAAAAACGTTGTCTTGGGCCAAAATTAACTGGTTGAAAATTTTCAAAGTTATGTTTAACCACATTTTTTAAAAATTTTTCATACGCGGTAACTCCTGAAGGAATATTGACAGAGCTTTCTGCTCTGAAACCGTCTATGACGTGACAAAGGTTGCATGTAATATAACAAATATAAACTAAACCGTGCAGTCGTTAAACAGCGAACAGCTGTCAATGGAGTAAGGATAACACCGTAAACAACTCTGGGTGGAAGTTTTTTTGGACTCACTTCAAGGTAGACGAAAACATTTTTTACAAATAAGAATTAAATTCGCAGCCTCTTGGCTGGTTATGATTGCCCTGGCAGTGGCGTATTTTAGTTGCGACACTTTTATCCGGTGGAAGGATAGCCTCAGCCATGTTTAAAAATGATAATACAGATGAAGACATTTGCTTCACCGGTGTATAATCTTTCTTTCTATAAAAAATAGGTTTTGCAAAAATGATTTTTAGTCAAATATAGTCATATGGAATGAGTATATAATGGCATACAAATAAAACTGTAAGCATGACTGTAGAAAATAAAAGGAGAGGTGACTTCAGTTAAACACTGCCTAAATCCCTACAAGGCACAAGGGTCGTTATCAAAGTCAACGTGTTTTCAAATCCACACTAAAATAATCCTTTCTTAATATTTCCTAATAATTACTCTGCAAGGATGGCCAAACGCGAACGAAGTCGCGGGTACAGCTAGTCTCTAATATGATAACGCATAACACAATAAATAACGCAAACCCTGTAATAAGATTTATATTTTATATAAATCTATCAATCCTTTACGAACACTAGACTGCAGCTGAGATATTTGAAATATCACAAAAGAACAAAGGGAAAACATGATTCCGTACCCGGAATGTGCTAGAACTTTATAGCCAAACGGTAAACCATAGTAGTCGAACAAGTCAAGGAGCTAGAAGTCTAGACTCCTGAGAAGTGAGATCAGATGCAATGTAAATATTATCATCAGTTTATACATTTTTAATTACAGGCATACAAACATCCCGAATGGCGTGGACCTTTCCTTGGACCTAAGCCGGCAGAAGAAAATCGTCGTGAATTTAGCGAAGATGTTCTGCGCGCTGGCGAGTCAGTCATTGGCCTACAAGCGGGAACTAATAAGTTAGCGTCACAGTCCGGCCAAAACTTTGGCGCTTCTCGCAAAATCATTCTCGGAAAGTAATCTACTAGGACGCTAGGAGTTCAAAGTACCTACTGTAATGTTATAATTTATTATTTACATACCTACCAAATATAATATTTGTATACAACTGTTTTTATTTTATAATATTTTCCTGAAGCGTTATTAAACATAATATTTTTGAGGCATAACCACACACCATATAAATACTAATAGATACGGTTTTGGGCAAGATGCGTAGCTGCTCATATGAGCAAATGTATATAAATATGAAACGCTTGTAAATATAGATATTATATCGTAAAAAAATAGAAATATGCCACATTGTGCTAATTTATCGTGTCGAATGAAAAACTAAGGTTTAAAAGAAATGCGTCGAGTGATTTTATTGGTAAGTATTATTTATAACTGTATTTCTTTGTGTAAATGCAAGCGATATTGACACACTAGGAATTGCCTTGAAAGGCGTATCCAGTTTAATCTGTGGGCATAACAAATAAGCAGATTCCTGATAATACAGGCAATAGAGGAGGCCGTTACTCTTGTTCATAGTGCACTAAATTACAGGAGTTATTTTTTATAGATTATTATATAAAAGACGTTTCGCCAATACAGGAATGCTTGAAGAACCGCTGCTCACTAGATCAGCTCGCCTCAGCTTGCTTTTACGACTTATGATAAGTTGTCGCACTGGAAGTTTGGCAAGACATCAGCCTCTTAGCCAGCTTGAAAAACTTCAATTACATTTTACCCAAGCTGGAAATTAAAAAGTTGCGATCTAAATTGAGTAGGCTAGCCACGAGACATTTTATATTTAGGTAATCTATTTAGGTACTATATAAACATGTAATGTCTGGCTGCAGCACAGACCAAATAAATAAGTACTTGTAGACACGGTGTTGTGCTGTGAACGTGTAACCAGTAACCACTCATATGAATGCTTTGCTTTTGAGTGTCAAAACTCAAACGCTTGTATATATACCTACCTATATCATGAAAAATATGGTAATATGCCATGTTAACTTACTTTATCGTGCCCAATAAGAAGCTGTGTTTAAAAATTACCCCAGTGATTTTATTTCGTCGGTAAGTAATTTATATACCACTCTGTATATATATATATATGGTTGTAAATTCGAACTACACTGACAACCTAAGAAATTGCCTTGAAAGGCGTATCCCGTTTAATCCGTAGGCTACAAAAAAAGCGTCGCCAGACCAAAGACTTTGAGCTAGAAGGTGGGAACTGGAAACTAACTTCGCGAATTTGGTTTCAGCGCATGTTTACAAATATGAGAAAATAGTACTATGCGTTCCAACTGAGAACAGGATCGCGCTTGATAACTTGCGATCGAGAACTTGGTACCAAAAATGTGAAATTAGTAATGTCAGCAATTAAATATTTGTTTAAAAATATTGATGATTTATTGAAGATAACGTTTAGACGATTAGACGATAACGATAAGAAAATAACGTTTTAATAATATTATTTTAATCTATAATTATATATATATATATATATATATATATATATATATATATATATATATATATATATATATATATATATATATATATATATATATATATATATATATATATATATATATATATTAGTGATGGGCCGAATGTGGTTTGAACCGAATTCGAACTTCGGCCGAACATTCGGTGAAAATAAGAAATTCGGCCGAATTTCGGCCGAACTTCGGTTGTATTTTGGGGAGCTTTCTTAAAAGCGACACGTCGTGACTTTTTTACGAATTTGCTTAAAATTTAATTATTTTATACTAGCTATTTACCTATTTTACTATTTACTACTAGCTATTATATTGTCCGCGGCTTCACTCTTTAAAGTAAGAGAAAAAAGTAACCTATGTCACTCTCCATCCCTTCAACTATCTCCACTTAAAAAATCACGTCAATTCGTCGCTCCGTTTTGCCGTGAAAGACGGACAAACAAACAGATACACTTTCCCATTTATAATTTTAGTATGGACTAGCTGTTGCCCGCGACTTCGTCCGCGCGGACTTTGTTTACTCCGCTCTTACTAGTCGTAGCAAGATGTTATATAGCCTATAACCTTCCTCGATAAACAGGCTATCCAACGCAAAAAGAATTAATCAAATCGGTTCAGCAGTTTTCGAGATTACCGCGTACAACCAAACAAACAAACAAACTCTACAACTTTATAATATTAGTATAGATATATAGGATATCGTTAATGGGTTTCGCAACGCACGTGAATTAATGACGTAACAGCAAAATTTTGATACATTGAGTTACATTGTTCCAATTTAGGCATGGATTTTTATTTTTAACTTTCTGCTATGTAGGTATATAGATAAGGAAGTTACTGATTTTGCCCCAATTTTTGAAAATCGAATTTTAACCAGATCTCCACGTTTTGAGGTCCTAGAAATCTTTTCCGACTATTTTCACAATGAGGTCAGCATGTCTGTATATATGTGTATCTATAAACATCTCATAACTTTGTACATAAATAACATACATAAATAAATAACTTTGTATAATCTAAGTACATAAATGTATAGATTAGGTACAGATTCTAATCAGCTCTATTCCTACAAAAACTGCGTTCAGTGCATTAATTGCATCAAAATCGGTTTTTCCGCTCAAGAGCTATCGTTGATGAAAAACTTTAGAAAAGTGTTTTTTGACATAACTTAGTAAGACGAAGAAAACTAGTTATTTTGCAATTTTCCGCGAACTTTAAGTGTACCTTTGTGATGTTACTGAAAAGGAAAACATATAAAAGCGGTGTAAGAAATGGAACAAATTCCGTAGGTCTGAAAATAATGAAGACCCCAGCGGCACAGTTATCCACCCTCGTCCACCACACTTTACACCACACTTTATACCACGACAGCACCAAACACAAAAGCACACAATTGACGCACTCAACGCACGTTTCACTTCAACCGAAGCATCTTCAGGAGACACGAGCACTACAACAGTCAACGAGAGCCGCAGTAGTACGTACTACCGCGGCTCTCGGTAGTACGTACTGCCGCGGCTTTTTTTCGACATTTTTTAACCTACCGATTTTGGAGCTAATAAAACCATTTAAAGGTAAAAATTACGTTGAATGCAATTAAAAAGATCTAAATCATTATGTTTTAAAATATATGCATCTTCATCTATATCAAACTTTAGATTTTTAACTTCCCGCTACGTATGGAACATTTTCTGACTAGTTTCGTGACGTCAGTATGTCTGTATGTATGTGTGTGTGTGTATGAGAGAGAGTGTATGGTTGTATGTATGTGTGTATGAAAACATTTCATAACTTTTGAACGGCTTGACCGATCGAAACGCGGTTAATGGCATTGAATTAGATTCTGCTCAACTTAGACTTCCAAAAATTTATCCAATTCGGACTAGAATATTTTGAGAAATTTTGAAAAAATCGCTATTAATTAATTGAAGTTAATGTATCGATTGAGTATAAAATTTTATCAGCTCTTATTCTTAAAAAACTGCGTCTAATTCATAAATTGTATCATGATCGGTTAACCCGCTCGGAAGTTATCATTGACGAAAAAATTTGGAAGTGTTTTTAGACATAAATTCGAATTTTTTTCAAATACAGTTTCAAAAATCAAAATTAAATCAAGTTACGGCTTTTGAAATATTAATATTTTGTTGTTTACAGCAAACTTAGCATTTTTAAAATGACTTTCAGACTAATATACCGATTGACTTAAAAGTATAATCAGCTTTTCTTTCTATAAATTGCGTCAAATAAGCAAATTGCATCAAAATCGGTCGATTTTTTTGAGATTTAGTAATATCGAAAATTCGAAAAAATGTTTTTTTGATATTGCTTCGACATTTCTGAGACTAGATTACGTAGCTATAAAAAAATTTTAGAGGTCAAAAATTGCATTGAATGCCATTCGAAAGACCAAAATCAATCATCGTTTCTAAAATATATAGCATTTCAAAAATTTTGAAATTACTGTCATTTACAACGACTTCTATGTACTAACGAATATTTGTAACAAATTTAAGATTTTTGAACTCTGAAAAAATCTGTGATATGCTAAGATATAGATAAAAATCTAGCGGGAAGTTTCAGGGATGACCTACCGGGTCAACCGTTTTACATATTTTTTGAACTCTTCGAACTCAAAAATCTATGCTGAAGTTTTTTCATTTTCGTTTTAATGTTTTTTTATTTACCGGGATGTTTCAGGGATGGCCTGCTGGGTCAACCGTTTTACGGATTATTTACGAAAGTATAGTTATAGCCTATGTTCCTCGGGGATGATTTCATATCTTTCTAATGGTGAAAGATTTTTTCAAATCGGTGTAGTTTTTGAGTTTAGATTATGCAATATATAAAAATATAGAATACAAATCTATCCTCTTAGCGTAGCATCTTTCACCTTTTTCTAGTGCCGAATGTTCGGCATTTAAACCGAATTTCGGCCGAATGTCGAAGTTCGGTTCAAGCTGCCGAAATTCGGTTAAACCGAATGTGAAACGAATTTCGGCCCATCCCTAATATATATATATATATATATATATATATATATATATATATATATATATATATATATATATATATATATATATGTATATATATATATATATAAAAAGTCGTGTTAGTTACACCACATAAGTCAACAACGACGAGGCCAATTTTGTTGCGACTTTGTGGGTTTGCGTACTCTTTGTCCAGAATAGGCAAAAAAGTATTAAAATATAATATTCATCAATAAAAAAAAACAGTAACATTAAAGTCATATTAGTTATTTTACACCTTATTTTATTACACGGTAATATGATCTGATGAGAATTTAAGTAAAAAATGTACCAATTAGAATGAAAATATTTTTTATAAAGCATTTCTTTGTTAGATTTTTTTTTGCACACCTTACTCATCACTTATGAAGATTTTGCAAAATGCGGAGCAATACGTCATCCTGACAGTCCTATTCTCAGTTGGAACTCCTCCCTGCTCCCCTCCCCCTTCCCTTGGCGACGCCCTTGCAGAAAAGTATGATTTTTTTAACATTGCTACAAAGTTTCTCTCTCACGTTGATAAAGAAACTTCACTTCAATTAGAAAGTATGCAGTGAATGTTGGGCTGAATGCTAACGAATACACCATCTGCCAACCTACCACGCGGTTCATAAAAGGCAAACGAGTCACTACTATTGACTACTAGGTGGTAGAATTCTGCGACGTCTCGCCAGGGTATCGGTAACACAGCCTTACCTAGGCTTATCCTGCTGCAATATTCCTTCCTACTATCAATGCCTGTCACTGTCGTGTTTCGGTTTGAAGTGTACGGTGAACTTATTGCACTATAATCTCGCCCCACATATAGCAACACATCATTATGTGTGTGTCTGTGTGTGTGTGTGTGGTGTCTCTAGGCGATGGACTGTCTTTTTGCATCAGGAATGCCATTTGCTTTTTTGCTGTCTTATGATTACACACATACGGACAAAAGCCTACCCTACCAATTGCTAATATGTCCATGAGCAGTGGGGATTCCAAAAAGTCTACGATGTGAATTCTGTTTGAGTCACTTAGTTAACATTATACTTACAAGGGCAGCAAAGTTATTATGGAGTTTTAGGGACCAAACGGGATGTGTACTTTGGTAAATGTTTTCCATTTTTTACCATTCCTTAAAATTTTTCTAAATCGTTTAGTAAAGGAAGAAGTTCCACTGTAGACCCTGTATAAAAATGGAACCGAATTGAGAATCCCCATTTGAAAGGTCAATTGAAAATATCCATAGGTACCTACTTACATTATTAGGAAAGGAAGTCTGTCTTTTTGTAACAATGTCACGGTTGAACTACTGAATCGATTTTAATCATATTTGACAAGGAGATAAATGAAGACTGGACACAGATTTATATATTAGTTACTATCCTACCGTAACAGATCCACTTCTTACAAAATTTTGCTATACCTAAAAAGCTGAAATAGGGGATTAAAGTTGTGTGAACGGTGCACGCGTCAGCTTATCAGCTAGTATTTGCATTTAAGTTCAAAATACCTACCTTATTCCACCAAAAAATCTGTTGGTAGGTACCTACATAACCTTTGTGAAAAAATGATGTGGTGTCGCGGGACACCAGGTAGGAACGAACTTCCTTCGGCTAAACGGCACTACTCGCTTGTGTACGCGACTGTCGCGCCTGCGCACGTCTCATTTAACGCTTTTATTCCACGCATTTTTCTTACGGTTTTACTATCACATTTTTTTCAGTTCGGTCGCGCAGCAAAATCCCTATCCCCTCCAAGCCTGCCGTAAGGAACTTCGTTCCAAAACTTCGTTCCAATAACTATTTACGCCATCTATTAGTACAGCAAACAAACACATCAGTCAAATGTTTATTTGTACTTGTATGTAGACCATACCATAGAGAATGGGAATGGTAATATTATATTTATTGACCATACCATGGAGACGTAGACCAAACGTAGACGTAGACCATAGGTAACTAGGTATTGTCACAGATTACTAAATAGTTACTAATTAAAAATAAAAGTTCTAGTACTGTGAATGAATTACAAAATATTTTCTACTAGATGTCACTTTAGTAAATTGAGATTCAAGGTAATAGTGATGTGTATGATAACGTTAAATACGATTGAAAAATCGATTTAAAATGAAATCGGTATTACAATCAAGCAATACCTACACGTACGCATATTATTCAAAAAATAAGCAACGGGTATATGCAGCCTAATTATTTAGAAATTTTGTTCAATTCGGTCTTATTTTGAATTCAAATTTTTCAAATTCACATATTATGTGAGTATTTAATTTCAAATGTAAAATACGACTTTAATGTATGGTACATTAGAGTACGTCATACATATTTGTTTCTACGTTAAAATTTAATTATGAGTAAGATGTTCATATACCTTTTTTGGTATTTTTTAACTTCCCGCTACGTCAGTAGTAAAAGTAATTACTTTTACTAGTAATGATTTTGCCCCGATTTCCGCATTGATCGAGTATTTTCACGATGACGTAAGAATGTCAGTATTTATGTATTTGGCCGCCCCATTGGTCGAGGGATTCAATATATTCTAGTATTTATTTACGTATTTCTATGTATTAGTGGCGTTGACTAACACCCATAACACAAGCAAATAATTTGGTTACTTTGGGGTTAGATCAGTAAAAGTAAAATTTTGTAGCTTAAGCCATTTAAATTAAACAATTCTAACACCAGTGTATTGCAGTGCTCAAGACCTCTTAAAAAATATACGCTTTACAGTATCGGATTCAATCCAAACAACTCATAAACCATTTTTGTGACCACGGTCCACCAGAACGGACTCGAAACGCGTGCGCGTAACGGTCCGTGTGTTTTTAGAAAAAAATACGAAAATGGCTGGTGGTGTGAGTAGCTAATAAAAAAATTTATTTAAAATCTAATCACTTCTATTAAAAAAAAACAGTAGCAGTCGTGGGACTGCCGATAGAAGTGAAAACGGAACTATTAAGTTGAGAGTAATTAAAACTATATGCAAAACATAGCTATAGATATACTAAGATCATTAGCATGTCGGTGACGCGAACCGAGGATTTTACCCTCTACCAAAACGCTCAACGCGCCTAAAGAAGTTTTCACTTCAAAACTACTTTAAATACAGTAGAATGGATTAAAATCGATCGATTCGTTTGGGATATCAAAGGCAACATTTTTGAAAAAGTGTTTTTTGACATTACTTCGACATTTTTAACCAAAGGATTTTGGCGCTAAGACAATATTTTAGTGTTCAAAAATTTCGTTGAATACCATTTAAGAGATCAAAATTGATCATCGTTTCGAAAATATACAGCTTTTTTTATTATCGATAGGGAAGTGCTTGACCATGATCTCGCCTGTTGGTAAGCTAAGATGCAGCCTAAGATGGAACGCGCTTCCTTAGAAGGTTCTCTCTTCTCATATAAGATCCCCAGATTGTACTCGTCAGGGAACACATACTAAGCTTTACAAATATTTAAATATTTGTCCATAATTGTGTAATTTTTAACAAACTTTTTACATCATAAGATAGCAAAGAAACAGATGGCTCTCCTGGTAAAAAGAGAAGCCATCGTATATAGATATCAAATATGTTAATGGTGCGATGCTATCCGGGATAGCAATTGCAAAAGCGTAAGTCTACCGGCTACCTTACCCTTCAAACTGAAACATGACAATAACAAACGTTGACGCTATTTCGGCGGTATAGTGGTACTAAATACCCGGGCGAGACGTTGCAGAACTCAATGACCTAGAAGTCACGATGTTAGTGACACGTACAGCCTATCAGTCGCCTTTTACAACTTGCCTGGCAGAACGGCAGTTTTTTTAATGTTAGTTGGATAGGCAAACGGGCAGACGTGCCACCTGATGGTAAGTGGTCGACGTCGCCAATGAACATAAACTACTTTACCTGAAACTAGCCCAGGTAATTCATTTATGTGTTGCCTATCCTGAAATATAAGATGACGTTAAGTCTCGGTGCCAGTAATTACACAGCATGTTTCGTCGTTCTCTCTGAAACACAGTGAAGCTGTTTCTCGGGCGAAATAAGCAAGATGATGGTACCCATATAACCGGGAGCACAGCACAGCGCATCGATCCCACCGGTAAAGTAGGTCTATTCTTCAAAGGAGACCGGACTAACACGGGGGATGACTTTAGATTTTTAACTCTTTGAGCTCAAAAATCTATGCCTAGATATGTTTTTATTACTTTGGCGGGAAGTCTCAGGGATGGCTTTCAGAACAACCGGTTATTTTTCTACACCAATTCCCATGCATTATTCAATAAACTGAAAAATAGTTCATTACGTTTAAAAGTTATGGTTCAAACTCAAAAATTCAAACATTGTCGTTTTTAACACACTTATCCAAAATATTTTGAACTATTTGGGCTCTACCTTTTATTTTTTTAACTACTTACTGTGATCGTGAAATACCTTATTAAGTTACCGAGAAATTTCAGGCATGGCTTGCAAGTTCGACCGGTTTACATACTTATAAATTCATATTTTTTCCCAGCCAAGTATCTTGCGTAACTTTGTTGGTTAAATATTGTTGAATAAAACAGAATATTGGAAAATACTGACATTATAGATTAGTAATTTTTGTTTAGTTAGTAGAAATAAACTTAAAAAAAAAACTAGAAGTTTCTTAAACTACTACTCACGATGAATTCTCATTGTAAATAAAGAGCTCGAATAACCTTCATGTATTATGAAGCCAGGAGATGTGATTTTCAAAATTGAATTTGCTGCGCATTTGAATAATTTCATTATTAGTAATCTTCGTCTTATTATTCATTATCATTACATCCTCGTGACTTTTTCATAAAAACTAATAAAAATATTATGTTTAACGTCGAAAATTTAATTAAAATCTAAAAATTTATAAGTAATTGGATTCTTTATTAATTTCTTACTAAAAGTAATCGAGAAACTTATGTAAACGTACCTACTTGAAATTATAAGCATTGTCTATGTCGAGAACATGACAGCAGTTAACGATTAATTGACAAGTGATACATCCCTATTGTTAAATAACAAGTTGACTTCTATGGACTTGTTGTGAATGTACGAATGAATTTTGACGAGTGTTTATTTGTAGATACATACTTCAATCGTTTTATTTGTGTAAAGATAACTATGCAAATGTTTTGTGAAAAATTAAGAAAATGATCACATTTGGCGCTGCAAATACTGCAACGCAAGAAGAAAGTGGTACGACATTTGGGTTTGTTTATTACGACTTAAGTTCAAATAAATTTGTATATTTATAATAATATTATTTTAGGCGACGTAAAAAGTATTTGCGAAAGCGTTTGCAGCGATGGATCGAATGCTACGGTACAACCGGGAGGCTCTAATCAAAGACCTCGTATGGATATCGCCTGTGTATTGGACGTAACCCAAACATTGAACCTTGCTCACAGAAAAAGGGCATTAGAAGAAGTTCGTCTAGCATCAGAACTTGTAAATGCTAATGTTCACCATATTCATGTAAGTTTAGAATCAGCTGATTTTACCTACTAAAGGATTCCAAAGTTTTGTACGTAAATACTTTAACATAATAATACCCTATAATAAATTATCATATCATATTATAGCATCATTCAACCTAAGATACCCCATGATTATACGCTTTGGTTGGATACTATTTCTTCACCTATGCTTACCACAACACTGCTGCAGTGCTATTTCTAAAGGTGTAGTATTTATTGGATAAAACAATAGTTTTAAGCTTAAAGTATGGAATATATTATTTAACGTCTCAGTTCCTGATGTTAAGTGACAAAATAATGAAGACAAAACGTGCCTTGAATAGGCAAAGCATGCCTTTTGGGGTCAGGGTCATATTTTGTTTTTAGAAATTATGTTAGGTCTTTACATAGAAAATGGTGTTTGTATAAACTGGCTAGTTGATCTCTAATATGTGTTGTTTGATTAGGAATTTACTTATAACAATAACTTCTGCTTAAGACTTAGTTTGCTTTAACTTGACCTACAGAGATTAATTTTTCTGAAATCCTGATGTAGTAGATGGTTGCATAATTATTGCTATCTGTATGTATTTCTGCCTTCTGTCCAGCTGTTTGGGCAGGCTGAGTAAAAAAATATCAGCCAATCAGTTAGTATTTTTTAATTTATTTAGATTAATTACTCAAATTTAAAAATCTACTAAAGCAAAATTTATTATTTGTTATTAAATTTTGTCAATTTAATAACACATTTTTTGTTGCTTCCCAAAACCTTATGAATATCACATAATTGGAATTTGTCAGGTGCAGCGACGAAATATGCCATTTAAGTATCATCAGGTGTACATTCACACTTTATGATGCAGTCAAATTCTGACTTGTGTGTAAAGAAATGACCTAATAGTAATTTTAAAAGTGACCTGATTATAAAAGCTTGATAAAACATAAATTTCGATAGGCTATCTTATTGGTTGTCTTCTCACTATAAGCCATGGGTGAATTTCAACAAATGCCATTTTTTTCATCACATCGGTGCACTTTTTCATTTATATAATTTTTTGCTTTTTTTCAGGTTTTATGTAGTCTTTAGAATATTAAATATCCCCAAATTTAATGTCATCAACATATCATTTAAGACTAAGGAGAAAATTTTGTTTGAATTCTGGTTTCCACTGATATCACAACCCGGCACCGATTATTTTTTTATGTACACCGATATGAAAAGTTTATCCACCGAAATGATAAGTTTATCCAGCGAAATTATATTCATATCACCATCGTGTGCAACAAATCGATCCCCCGTTCTTTTCAGTAGCCCACCTATTTCATCTGGCGCACCTTTTCCATGCCCATATTCACTATAGTTCCATATTATGTTAGTCAGAAAAGAGCAGTAAACACTGAGTTAGGACATAATATAAAAAAAAATCTTATTCCGATACTGGCCTGATGGAGAATCTGAAATAATAGTAAGATTCTGAACAGTTGGAACTTTCTTTTTAATTTCTTCTAATATTGGGACAAGGTGAGCCCAAACGGCGGCAGCATCATGTCGCAGTGAAGAATTAATAGTGCAGAAACATTGAGTTTTTTTAAAATTCTCTTCCTTAGTTTTATAGTAAATTACAGCAGTGTGTAATGTAAATTGTTAACGACTGCCACTAAAGTGCACAGATTGTATTTCGGACCCATACTTGGTTTTTTTCTATCATAAGATAGCAAACAAGCAGATGGGTTTCCTGATGGAAAGTCAACCATCGCTTATAGACAACAAAGGTGTTAATGGTACGTTGCTATCTTCTGGCGAGGTCTAATGCCACATGCATAAGTTTACCGGCTTCCTTACCTTCCAAATCAGAACACGACAATGAATAGCACCGACGCCATTGCAGTAGGAATAGGAAAGGCGGTGGTACCAGACCCGGGAGAGACAATGCAGAACTCTACCACTACTACCTAGTAGTCACGATGGTAGGGACTCGTATGGCTAAGCCTTTTACGACCTTCCTGACAGAACAGCAATTGGCCTATTCTTTAAAGGAGCCCGGGACCAACAAGGGGAAAAATTGGTGCTATAGTTCTCACTGAAGTCAATGTGACCAACAAAATCTTTTTCAGGCATATTTTGTTTAGAGTTCTTAAAAGCTTGACTTTGATTTCGTATATTACTGCAATGTGCTAAGAACGGTTTTAGATTATCTTCAAATATATTGATCAGTTGCAATGGTTTAACTGTTATTTTCACTTTTATTACATTAATGGCTATTTTATCAACTCCATTATTTTTGTACATTTTTTTTATCTTCTTCCAAGTCCAATAAACAACATCTCTAGAGTTAACAAATTCCTGATAATTTAAGTGACGATTTCTACAGATAGGACATGTTCTTTGTAGGCATTCTACCTTAAAAATATCACAGCAAATACTACTAAGATCTTCAGTCGCGGTGTTTTCTTTTGTGATCCAATTTCATTTTAAGGATGTTATGAGAAGGTTCATGTTCTCATATTTCTCACATAGACATGTATTTCTCATGATTAATTTTGGCTGTGTGACCCAAAATGGTCTCATTTTTGTAAAATTGACATAACTGATTGTAGGATGGCCCAAAGTCAAGTATTTGTGAAAATTTTTAAATGTGTCTTTCATCAGCCTTTTCTGTTTTTTTACTCCATTTTGTGTAACAGTAACAGTCTTTATTAGCCCTTGCCAATTGATTTTTTAAATCGCATATTTGCTGAGATTTAAATTTTTGATATTTACGAAACTTCATTTTAATGTCTTGATTGAATTTAATAGTTGCTAGGGACGACTCTAAGTTTGGGCGTAATGTTGATCCTTCTGAATTTATTGAACTAATGCTTGGCGTTCGTAAAGGAGATGCTATTGACAAATCTAGAGGACTGCTTGTACGTAAATAGTGAGAACTACACACTACTATGGCACTAAAATGCAGATTAGGACTATTACATCGAAAATTCTGTTGCAATAACCGTGGGCTATGAGGTCTTATTGGTTCTTGAGAAATACCAGGCTTATTATCTCGATTTTTCGATAGCGATTCTGTTACATTATTGATCACTGAAACACTTGTTTGGTTGTTTCGGGCAGCATTTGCTTTGGCTTTTTTCCTCTGATAATATGCATGAACACTGATTCGGTTATTTTTTGTGCAATGTGATGTGCATGTGCAATCATTTGGCTTCGGGTTAGAATAAGTCCGGCAGCCTTTCGTCTAGCTAAACGTTCTTTATCTTTTCTTAAATGCTTCCTCTCCTTCCTCTTCTCTCTTAGCACAGGATCTCTTTTGATTTTAGCTTTACTTATTCTTTCCAGCAACCTCTTTCTTTCTTTTTTCTCCTCCTCTGTTAGTTTTGGCTTCGGCATTCTTAAACAAAATTAAGCTATTATTATATTTTCTTTTTATCTATTTATTATTTTGATATTTATTATTATTAACTTACTATTTTTTTAACTAAAAAACATATTCTAGGGAAACCTTTAATGCGTTTATTTGTTCCACCTCACCATCATCATTTCAGCCTATAGACGTACATTACCGAATTAGACTTCCTCTAATGATACATTTATCCATCTACTACCCAGTGGTACCGTGGTAATGATTTTGGCAGTCTATTTCAGAAAGTATGTATACAATGTATGTATGTATAAATGTTTGTATGTAGGTATATATTTATGTATATAATATGTGTGTTGTTACCGCAGACATGAATCCGTGACTGTTGTTCTATTGTTTTTTTGTATGCTTAATGAAAAAACATGGGATCTACCGATATGATAAAACGACTCACCGAGATGATAAAAGAATCTACCGATATGATAAAGCCATCCACCGATGTGACAAAACTTCGCATTGATCATGAATCAAAACACCGATATTACATACCTATGACACCGATTGAATTTTCTTGTCATTTCGGTGTAAATGATCACATCGGTGGTAATAAAGACCACCGATTACAGCGATATGAGAACAGCGACGTGAGAAATAACACACTTTTTAGACAATTAGAAAAAATGCATAATATCTAGAATAAATTCAATAACTGTCAATGAAGCTAATTCTCTTACTACCTTTGTTAGAACCAAGTGATAATAATAAAACTACTCATTATACTAGAAAAATGAAACCACCGATAATATAAAATAATTGTCCGGGAGCAACTGAAATGGCGTACTTAAGTTATTGGTGGGAATATGCAGCGATTTAACACACGTCCATCCTGATTGAGCACTAGCCCTCACTCTTAGGGAAATAATATTGGAGTGGGGAGGCTGTCGGACTCGTCGATATAAAGTTAGGTTTAAATTACTTTTGTCCAGCGATATGAGAACATTTTGCAGGACAAGTTTCTGCTTCTCAGTAATAATAATCATTAGTTATGTAATAAAATATGCTATATATTAATAATAAAACTAATATTCTATGAAATAAAATAAGTTATAAACTTTACTTATTTATTATTATTATTATGTAAGCTTTTTTGTTTGTAAAAGAAGTAGAGAGACAGCACCGATTTGAAAAAAATAGAGGTTTATATATTTATTTCTACCTTTATATATAGTCCTTGGCAAATTTTATTTTTACCACAACCCATTAACTACCTATTGAATATTTAAAAAAATAATTCAGAACAATATTCCTTTTTTCAAATACTAATTTCACCGAAGACAAAAAAAAGTCATTGGGGAAATTCACCCCCATATTGTATTCCAGAACAAATATGTACTTCTAAATGGCCTTTTTTATCATTAGAAAGCAAACAAGCAAATGGCTCTTCTAATGGAAAGAGAAGCCATCACCTAAAAGATGTTAATTGTATGTTGTTATTTGTGTGGCAGGATGGCATTGCCACATGCACGTCTACCAGCTACCTTACCCTCCGAACCGGAACATGACAATGACATTAAGGCAGTGGTACTATAATCCGGGTGAGATGTTGTGAAACTCTGCCACCTAGTAATCACAACAGTAGTGACACATATAGCCAATCAGTCGTATCATACGTCCCGCCTGGCAGAACTGCAGTTGGTCTGTTTCTCAAAGGGGGCCTAGGCTAACACTTATTTGGGTCTTATTTGCATTTCAATAAAATATTAATCAATTAATACACTTGTGCTGTTTCAAAATGAGCATTTGGTATGTGATAGTTTATATGGCCCTTCTTCAAAGTTTATGCCTTCCAAATTTTACTTTTAATTAATATAATTGGTAACTACTGGACTTTTTCAGCTAATTTTAAATTATACAGTCCTATTAAGAAAGTACAACTATGGCCAATTGTACTTACATTGTCCTTAGGAAAATCCTAAGTAGTATTCTGTCACTTTTTGTCTCAAATGAAAAGAATGTGACAGCATGTCACTAAAGACTGTCCTAAGCAAAGACAAGCTTAGTGCTATTAGTCATTAGAGTTGTAAAAGTAACAGCTATAAGTAACATTTTGTGTCACACCAGTAATTTTTTTTAAATACCTGATTCAAATTAAAATTTCAGTGGTTAGCTGTAATTGAATCCTTGGAAATTGAAATAGCAGGAGTGTTATAATTTTATGTTTACTTTATATATATTTATTTTACAGTTTGAAAAGTTAGACTTTGGAGAAACAAGTGTGTTGGATACATTTTACAATGCTGATGTTGCACTTGTGGATCTCAGCATACAATTACAACAGAGTTCCTTACTATATCATTTGGGTGTGCGAGAGAGTTTTGATATGAAAGAAAATGTGCTCCTTTACAATGATGTAGACCCTGATGCAACATTAAGACTAAAGGTATGGTTTTTTTTACAAATTGAAAAGAAATAGTTAATGGCCTATATAAATAGCTCTAACTTCTAAGTATTGTCACATTTGGAGAACACTGAAGTTATTTCAAAAGATGATGATAATAATAACAGGAATGACTTTTAATCAGTTTTATTGATATATTATACCTATCAATAAAATTTGCAATTTATCATTGTATGGCAGAGAAAACTCATTAAGTAACATAGTTGAAATTTTGAGACGAGAGAGTTATTTCAATGAATTTTTGCCTGCCCATGTTTTAGAAAGAATGTAGTAAATGAGCTTTTTCTGTTCATATCTCATAGATAAACATAGTATTAGAACATGTATTTAAGGACCCACTGAGAGTTACTACACCTAGTATTCTACCACCTAGTAGGCATGATGACAGTGATGCATAAAGCCAATCTTTCATCTTTAATAAACTCTGTGGCAGAATAGCAGATAATTTATTCTCAAAGAGAGTTAGGATTTGAGTTAGCTTGTGATGTTGTTGCTTCTGTTGATAAATAAATATTCATTTAATTTGACGGTATTTTAAATTAGTCTCAAAAACAGTTTGGCCCTCCATGTGAAGCAAAAAACTTTGAAGAACAGCTAATTTGTTAAATTGATGTGCGGAATAATAATAATAAATACATAATAATCAACACGCTTTGAAATTACATAACCTAATTCTGCTATCTCCATTTTTATATTGATCATTGAGGCGCACAGATTCTAGCCATTGCCATATGGTGAACGTTCCTTGTACCTGGACAAAGTGGTTCAACTCGACATCATTCGAACCGCAAGGGACTGGAACATACTTCCTGAGTCTGTGTTCCCCAAAAAATACAATCTGGGGATCTTCAAGAGAGGAGTGAACAGGTATTTTCTAAGGAAGCTCATTCCATCTTAGGCCACATCTAAGCTTACCATCAGGCGAGATTATGGTCAAGCGCTTCCCTATCAGCACTAAAAAAAGAAATTACTGTCAGACTTACCTTAATTTTTTTTAAATAGAACTAACCTAATAAAAGCTGGTCTGGCCAAAGATAGGATATTTTGCAACCTACGCATGATTATAATTTACAAATATTATTAAGTAGTAAAGAATGGAAATCAAACTTATTGAATGAGGATAAATTTTTATTATTTATTTTTGTTGAGTCATAGTTTTTACTCCACACTAATATCCTTGTTTATTTTGACCATATTTAAAAAGCACAAACCCTAAAAGTTAAGGAAGTGTTTAAACACTTCCAGTTTTTTTATTTCCTGGCCTGTGAAAGTATAGGCCATTTTGTTCCTGTAATGGCTGTGCTTTGATGTGTTTTTTTTATATCATAAGGGGCCATGCATAAATTACATCACACGAATTTCATGATTTTTTGACCCCTCCCCCGTGCTTGTCACAGTTGGTCACATTTGTGAGATTGGTGGGGGTGAGAGAACAGATGGGTCTCCTGATGGAAAGAGTCAACCATTGCCTATAGATACTAAAGATGTTAATAGTGCGTTCATTCTCTTGTGGCGAGATTACCCTCCAAACCGGAACATGACAGTGACAAGCACTGACACTATTGCTGCAGGAATAGGTAAGGCGGTGGTATCAGACCCAGGCGAGACAGTGCAGAACTCTACCACATAGTAGCCACGATGGTAGTGACTCGTATAGCCAATTAGTTGCTTTTTATGACCTGCCTAGCAGAACAGCAGTGGCCTATTCTTCAAAGGAGTCCGGGACCAACACGGGGAGAATGTTGTAGAAGAATTGATAGTTACTGCCCTAATGTCAATGAGTTCTTCTGGTTATGTGGCCTATTTTTTCTTAGAGATACAAAATTGCATTAGTGTTTTTGGTTCATGTATACAAAATAGAAATTATATATTGTGGTATTTCTTGTAGTTTTTGATCGTTCGAATCTTGTTATTGTAAAAATAAAAGAAATATTTGTCTAGTAGTTCTTCTTACTCATATCTACCTAAACTACCATAATACTTTTTGTTATAGAAGAAATTTCGTGAAACAGATTTGGCAAGGGACTAAAACGCATGTGTACCCGAAGGTAAACGAGTTAACTAATCGCAGTCATAGTTATAAATGTTTTTCTTATGGGTAAGCACCTAATCCAAGCATCTCAATCTGCCAATCTGCTGATTTATAGTGCCACGTGGCTGCTTTTCGAACAAGGCCTTTCATGGTGCATATTTTGAACTATATTATAGAGCTTCAAGCTTAACAATCTGACCATCAAGTTATTGTAGACAGTCCAAAAAAGTTTAAAACATAGCATGTTTTTAAATACCCTGACTAATGCCCTGAATGCCCTGTTTTAAGCTTTCCAGTGAATAGTAAGAAGTATTTTTTATTTTATCTACTGGATGTGTCATGGATTTTGCAACTTCGTAATAATTATTCATATTTTAATGTAATGTAATTGCAAAACAAGTTAGGTCACAGTTTATGTATGGAACATGTACTTATCAAAGCCTTGAATTACTGTGGCTCAATAGATATTACTCTCAATTTCTCAATTGCAATGTATTGTGTTTCATGAGTATGTTGAACATAAACCGGATGAATGAATTAATTTGATATGAAGTAAATATTGACTTAATATTTGATTAAGAAAATTGAGTGTGAGCTTACACGCGATAGAAGTGAAAGTTTGTATTATGATTAATTTGTAAAAGAATGAGATGCATGCACTGTGGAGAAAGTGGTGGAGAGATTTAGTGATTTATCGTCATGTTTTTAGTGATTGAAGTAGGAAGGGGGTGTAAGAGAGTGAGAGAGAGATTTTTTTTTATATATCATAAGATAGCAAACTAGCAGATGGGTCCCCTGATGGAAAGAGTCAACCATCGCCTATAGACACCAAAGATGTTAATGGTGCGTTGCTATCTTGTGGAGAGGTCTAATGCCACATGCATAAGTTTACCGGCTACCTTACCCTCCAAACCGGAACACGACAGCGACAAGCACTGACGCTATTGCGGCAGGAATAGGTAAGGCGGTGGTACCAGACCCGGGCGAGACAATGCAGAACTCTACCACCTAGTAGCCACGATGTTAGTGACTCGATAGCCAATCGGTCGCCTTTTACGACCTGGCAGAACGGCAGTTGGCCTATTCTTCAAAGGAGGCCGGGACCAACACGGCGAAATATTTAAATTGAAGAAGCTGAGGAAAAGTTTTTTTCGTATTTTAGAAGTAAAAGTTGCAGTAAAATGTCTTTAGTTGTACTGTTTGTATCTGGCTGGTTTTTGAACCATTAAACAGATGATATTATAGATATAAAATACTGTGCATCTCATTCTCTCGCAGGCTTAATCCTATACATTTATGTGTTTGTTTCTTAATTGTGATGCATTTTCGTTTAATCGAGTTTCAAACAACTACTCTAAAGAAGTTTTATTTGAAAAAAAAAGGTTTGGAAAGTCTAAAAGTGCACACCGCAAGGTTTTTTTTTCTTAAAATTATTTATTATAAAAAAAAAAAAACATCTGAATGAAGTGATTTTCAATAGGCATCTATCCTGAGTGGATGGGATAATATTGACAATAAAATTAAGTGAAGTCATAAAGCCAGTCAACCTATTTCATGTTTACAGACATGAAATAATTAACTGACGGTCATCAAAATTTTCTTTTTAACGAGATTTTTTAAGTACTTAACGCTCTTCAAAGGCTTAAGAATTTGAAGAATTAAGGTTTCTCTTTATAATCATATACCTTTTATATAAAATTAATGTATAAATTTAATGCTGAGTGTGATTGAAGTTGCTTGAGCCATACATTTTCTTTCAACTGATAAAAATAATAATACAACAATATTGATGTAAAGAATCAACTTTTATTATCTATACTAATATTATAAAATTGTAGTTTGTTTGTTTGTTTGGTTGTACGCGGTAATCTCGAAAACTACTGAACCGATTTGAATAATTCTTTTTGAGTTGGATAGCCTGTTTATCGAGGAAGGTTACAACATCATGCTACAACAAGTAGGAGCGGAGTAAACAAAATCCGCGCGGACGACGTCGCAGGTAATAGCTAGTAAACTATAATTTGATTTGAAAGTATTGAGTTAAACTGGTTATTAAAATTGAGGAGAAAGTTGCGAAATGATTTTACAAGAAGACAGAATTATTTGATTGTAATCTCTTTTCTTTCTCAAAAGCTGAAACCATACATACATTGAATATGTAAAAAAGTCAGGATGTTAATGGATTTTTTGATTGTCTGTAAAAAAATAACTCTATAGCTACTGAACATTTGAAAAATAATCTTGAAAGTTAAATTTATTAGTGAGTAAGGCTATATTTTAAAACAACTTAAGGATCCCTAACGATAATATAATTTCGTTAAATATAATTGACAAGTATCAGTTCCAGGTTCCTTTTTAAGAATGGACCTTCTGCCTTCTTGCTATCAGATTGTGCAAGGTAAGAAGCCTTCTTTGTGTAAGTGCGCTGCAAAACAGCAGAGTTCTACAGCGTCTTGACTGGATTGATGTCATTACTTTACCTGTCTTACCATGTTTCCCTCAATAATGTCGGTCTCTTCCGCTGTATGTTTCCATTTAAATGACACGGTAGTCGATAAATATATGTAAATGACACTTATATCTCTCCTTAGAGTTCCTTAATGCTCTATTCACTTCTTCCCCGCACACACTTTTCTTTCTATATCCTGCTAAAAACAAATATAAGATGTACAAACTCGTCCACTTGTTCTAACACTACATCATCAACTGCAACTCTTATATCCTTTCTGGTTACTTCCTTTTCGAATGCCAGTACCTTTGGTTTTCTCCTCTTTCAATTGTAAGTCCATGATCTGGCAGTCATCTTTCATAATCGTGATCAGTGTTTGGAGCTCAGACGGTGTTGAAACCAAAAGTACAGTATTGTTTGCGTAAAGCAGCCATTTTACGACTAAATCAGATGCAGATGCACTCATCTGCTTTCCCACATTCATAATTCTCATCGTTTGGAGTTACTTATCCAGATGCAGGCTAAACAGGCGAGCCGACAACAGACAACCCTGCTTAACACCAATAATGACATCAATTTTTGCATTTATTATTTATTACACGTTAATAAATAGTCTATCGTCTACTGTGTTTCTATCTGGTATCCGCATATTAAATTAAGTGTAATACGCATGTGATCTGATCTGTGTGTAAAAATTGTTACCACAATAATATTAATGTCATACTCTCCGAGCTCTCGTTGTGATTGACAACTGTTAAGTCTATTGTTAATCCATATTTTAACTCATAGCTAATAACATTATTTACTTCTACCTTGTCAATTTTAGATTGGGTACAAATTGCGTTGAAACTCAGTCTGAGTTGAATTTGTTTCTTTATGAAATGGCGCACTATAGTTGGCGACAAGCTACATTAGACAATTTCACAAAGAACAAAGAAATAAGAATAAGTAAATCAATTTTAACTTGCCAGTCTATGTGTAAGAGCCACGTATACCTGTTGTCGTCGCTCCTGAACTAGGCTCGCGATCATCTGTACTTATATCTATTGAATTATGATTGCTCTTTTGATAGGAGATGATGATGTAACAGGTTACTTCCCGTTTGCGTTACATAATTATTAAACAAGTTGTATTATTTGTGACTTAACCTTATACATATACTTATTATTTGACGTATTATCGTATTAGCAAGCCTAAGCCAGCATGTCTCTAAATATGTAAACAATAAACAATATCTGTATCAGTATGCAATCTAGTCCAAAAGATCTGATTGTAATATAATAGCTCCTAAAATTATGAGTTCATTTGATCTGAAATGTCTTGAATAATTTAAACGCAGTTAAACTGCAACAATCGACTTCTCATTTCCCGCATCAGATCTTCACCAAATTAAACTGGGACCACACGGGAAGTGTACCCTCCCAAACAAAAAAAGAATTTTCAAAATTGTTTCATAAATAACCGACTTTTTAGGTTTTATATTAATATTATAACTGCGAAAGTTTGGATGTATGGATGGATGTTTGTTACTCAATTACGCAAAAATAACTGAACAGATTTGGATGAAATTTGGCACAGGTAGATGATGACCTGGAATACCTGCACATAGGCTAATTTTTATTCCGGAAAATTAAGTTGTTTCTGCGGGATTCACCAAAAACTTATGATGCAGCAGGTTGCGCGGTGCACCTCAATCAACGCAATGTAGGGTTCCGAGGTTGCCCATCACAATAATGCGGGCTTCTATTATTTCATACTATGAACATTTAACCTATTTAACGCCAATGACGGATATATCCGCACCACAGATTCACCGCGTGTAAAAACTACTATTAAGTACATTTTATAAGTAGGTCGACTATTACTCAAAAACTTGTAAAGTCTTGTAAGCAGTGATATGTAAAAAATTATAGATGCGTTGTCCGTGTTTTATAGTTACAGTATGAGTCTCAGGTAATTTGCCTGAAGGAACTTAGTTATGCGCAGTCTTGTGACGCGGTAAAACACCTTTTGAATGTCAAATCTCTCCAGTCAGACGCGATAATTATTGTGATATTCTGAGGGAAAATGTATTGTTGCGTCTTTACGCAATGTACAAATAAACGGCTACAGCTATAGAGCGAAAATGTTTGATTTAATGCGTAAGTATGTACCTTATTTAGCCAAAAACATATTTTATAATATTTTATTTGGCTATCGGTTACTATGGATACTTAGAGCGAGATGTACTTTGACTTTCGTGTAAGAGTGAAAGAGATGTCGCACTGAAGCAAGATAGGGGAAGATGGGTAATTACTTAAATAGAAAATTTCAATAAAAATTGGTGTACTGTAGTACATATTATGTAGTGGCTCTACAGTTTTTATTGAAATTTTATTTGTTGTATCATCATGTAGTTATCCAATTGTTTTGCCTTTCACATATTTCTATTAATTTAAGAATACGTAATCGCTGGATAATCAAAGGAAAATGGTTAATTTTAATTAGAAATAAACGAGATAAGGGGAGCTTGATGTCAACTAGTTATTTTGCAGTTTTCTTGGAGATTTCAAGCAAATCGTCTTTATTAAAAAAAATCGAATACGTAGATTTCCAATTCCTGTAATTCGAAAAGTGATTATAACTTGTAAGAACTATATTCTTGCAAATGAATGAATTTTCTCTTTCATCATAAATTTATAGACAACCTTACCCTCTGAGCCAAAACACGACCATATGTAATACTAACGCTATTTTTTAAATTTATTTACCATTTGAGCAATATATTAATGTGTTAATAATTTAAATGTTAAAAACCACAAAGGTTTATACTGATGCACTGTATTTTTCCTGTTAATACTTATATATACAAGCTTTTATAAATACACATCCCACACGCTATGAATGTAATGTAATGTATACATATACACATACATACACACACACACACACACACAAATACATACCAATACATACATACATGCACACGTACATATACGTACATACATACATACATACATACATATCTATACTACTTTTAATTAAAAAGTTAGTTGTTTTCACTTATTTTCTGTCGCTAAACTCCACTTGTAAAGTGTTTTTTTTTATTTAGTTGTAATATTGTTAGATGCCAAACTATGGCGTAACTAAAGCTTTGAATTGTTTAAAATCCGCGTCGCGGATAATGGGTGGAAAGTTAGAAAATTCATTTTGTTTACATTTTTTTATGAATATGCCTTATACAGACAACTTTTAAGTCATCCGGATATTTGCCTGTTTCGATACTGCTGTTTATTAAATCAGTGTCAGTTTATTAAATTGCGGCACGATTCAGAAATAAATGAAGCGGTAGTATCAAACTTGATCGGGACATTGTAGAACGCTGCCATATAGTAATTGCGATGTTAGTGACACGTGTAATCATTCGCCTTTTACGAAGTGCCTGAGAATTGCAGATGCTTCGTTCTTCAAAAAGGACTAGGACAAACACAAGGTATATACGACCACACATCATTAAAAATTTGTAAGACTTCCTGTTAAAATGCTTTACCCAACTTTATTTAATTCACATTATATGCATACTAATATTATAAATGCGAAAGTCTGTCTGTTTTACTATCATGGCTAAACCACTGAGCCGTTTTTGATTATTTTGGTATTACGATAGTTGAAGATACGGGATCAAATATAGATAAACTTTTTTCTAAATTGATCCCGAGATGGCTGAAATGGGGAATGCAATTTGTACGCAAAACTATATCTATAACACGTTTATCTACTCGCGAGCAAAGCTGCATGGATATTTTATAAATTATAAATAACTAAGTAGGCACGTTCATAAAAAAAATTAAGTTTATTTTATAAATTTTATATTTGTTTTATCATTTTAGTACGCGTAAAACTGCGTGTCCACTTTGCCCTACTTTTTTCGATTAGTATTTCATTTGTCTCCTGTGCTTTCGTCAATTAATTTATGTCATCACACCGAACTAGACAATATTAATAAATATTTTTTTTCTCTTTCTAACAATAAATGTTACGTATTTTTATTATTGGCTCATAAGAAAAAGTTATAAAAAGTTATAATTTATTCACCAACAAAAAATATAAAAAAATTAAAATATAAACAAATTACATTGATAAAAACGGACTTCCGTTTCACTCAAACTTTAACTGACTACGAAAATTTAAAAAAAGTTGGAAATAAACATAATAATAATTTAATTCTGAAAAACGCAAGTCTGATCGACAGCTGTAACAACATGCTCGCTACATCACTATTTTTACTTCGCCGATATTTATGATTTTAAATGTTTTTCAGATATCCCTACCCAACTTTTTATTCGTGTCGTACAAATTAACGGATGTTGGTACATGTGTCGTCACAAATCCAGCTGCGGCAAAGTTTAAGGGAGAGGAAGTGACGGATCCGAAACAGCATCTAACTCTCAGGCTCAAGAATATACTGCAAGATGTTGAAGTACAAACAAAGTAAGCACATGCATTTATAGATGATTTAATTAATAAGCGGTTCGACTCGACATTCTTGATCCGAACCGTAAGGGACTGGAATATGCTACCTGAGTCCGTGTTCCCCGACGGGTACAACCAGGGGATCTTCAAGAGAAGAGTGAACAGGTACTTTCTAGGGTAGCGCGTTCCACCTTAGGCCGCGTCTTAGCTTACCATCAGGCGAGATCGTGGTCAAGCGCTTCCCTATCGACAGTAAAGAAAAAGCATGTTCCAGTCCTTTGCGGTTCGAACGAAAAATGTTGAGTCGAACCGCTTTGTCCGGGTACGTGGAACGTCCACCATATGGCGATGCCTAGTATCTGTGCGCCTCGACGATCGATAGAAAAACGGGGATGGCGGAATTAAGTCGTGCAATTCCACAGCGCATTCTCCAAAGTGTATCCAATAAAAGACCGATAAACTAGCCACTCTGCGGCGATGAGCGAGGCTCTGGAGTTTTTTGCCCACCAGATTATCGTCGTTTATGAGCCTCTTGGCACGCCTCTCTCTTGGCACGCATCGCCTCAAGTGTCTCCAGCTGGTATTTGGCGGATCCATCCCAGACGTGAGAGCAGTATTCCATGCACGAACGGACTTGTGCTTTATAAAGGTTGAGCAACTAATCTACACATTTTTAAATGGTAATTACTTTCGGTTTCTACAGTGACTAAATAAAATATTATCAATACAATAAATTTTTCACTTCTTATCTTTTGCATGTAAAAGATTTAAGAACTTTTTCTTTTTCAGAGCACATCTTCAAGAGAAGTTTTTGTCTGATCTTCGGAAAGCGCGAGAGACCTACAGCGGTTCAGAATTGGCCAATGTGTTACACGCAATGCGAAGAAGGCTTGACGATCCTGCCGTTCTCTCTGGAGATACTATTCTTAATCTGCTTATATCATACCGGGAAATCCAGGATTATGATGCCATAGTACAAGTTGTTGATGATCTGAAAACTATTATGAATAGGAAAAATTACGTAAACATGCCTATAATTAGATTTATGTATGCATTTGCCATGAATAGGTTAGTATGTACTCATGTAAGCTTTGTATTTTATTAGTTATTCGATTATAAGTAAAAAATGATTAAATCTCCTGGTTTAATAATTATATGTTGATGATGATAGGGGAGTTTTTTAAAGAAAAAAAATCGATATTACGTGAGTTTGAACAGGCGACTTTCGTTTTAATCACTGACTTTGTTCTGCTAAGCTGTCTTTGAACTTGGCGAAATTTTCCATTGCTATCGATTTTATCACTTTAAATATATATTATTACTACGAATATATTTCTCAACCTTCTCATTTTATACAAACAAATTTTATTAATCCTAACATCCCTTTCAACACATATTTTTCGGAATTAATCTGCCTGCATTGCAGAAATTTGACACGAAAATTTCTTTTTTGTATAATGTAAGATCTCGTATTATTAGTATGTAAAATGTATTTTTTATTTAACTAATTTAAAAAAATAAAAGTACTAATATCATAAATATGTGTAACTTCTCATATAAAAGAGATTTGAAAAAGGTTACTAATTAATCCTACTTAGGATAAAAACTTATGATTAAGAATAATCCATGTGTTAGAAATTTGATTAGTCTGGTCAAACATCTATTATTGTTATAATATAATGTTGTATTTATACAATTTATTTGTTAATTAAAATTAATTTATTAATACATTTTTAATTCCAGAAGAAACAAGGAGGGTGACAGAGAGAATGCTTTAAAAGTTTGTGTGAAAGCGTTAGAAAAAAAGGAAAATAGGTTTCCTGACATGTTATGTCTTTGTGGACGTATATATAAAGATAAGTTTGTTGAATCTCAGCATACTGACATGGAAAGTTTAACAAATGCAATACATTGGTAAGTTTTAGAGAGTTTAGTAATTTCGTCAAAATCTATTCGTGTTTTTGAACAAATAATCAAATGTTTTACGACTTTTTTTAATTTGGTTTTAGGAACTGTATATTTCCAGGTTTTGCACAAAGACTACTTTTTACCTGAAGAAATGCATAAATCACAAAAGATTTGCGACACACTGGGCTGCGGAATGGCATTGTATAATAAAACTGCCTTGTTTCGGCCCATTCGGTTCAAACCGTGCATCTATTTTATCGGGTCGAATAAAAGTATTAAGGTTTTCACGTGTAAAAATCTCAGTAAAGTAGCGTTAAAAATGACCGTACTTCGATTAGGAGGTAATATTGTAGGTTCCGGTTGTCGCAAAATATAAGCTATAGTTGATAAGAATATAAAATGCCTATAAAATGTAGGATTTATTATAGCATTATGTCCGCCTTTTGTACAAATTTATTTAAAGTGTACAATAAAGTTAAATAAATAAAAAACAAGGTTGGGTAAACCAGTGTCTTTGACCACTAGATTCGCTTTCCCTACCTTCCAGGGGAGTGAGGGCGATGATATTTATTTTTAGTAAAGTATATTGTTACTCAATTTCTCAAAAACAAGGCAATCAATGGGGCGTACTTTAAAAATAACCACTTATGTGTATGTTAGGTGTAATGAAATTCCAAGATCCCATCTAAATACAAATTGTTTGGTTTAAAGGTACAGACAAGGGTTTGAAGTACAGCCGAATGAATATGCAGGTATTAACTTGGCAACGTTACTGGTCATTGCTGGAAACGATTTTAAAGATTCTCAGGAGTTACAGCACATTGGTATATATTTTTTATTGAACTCGCATGATCTATTATATTAACCACTGATAAAATTCATTAAGTACATACTTTTTAATATTAAGTACATGGATTTGATGAGAAAATTATAATTATTGTATTTTTGGATAATAAGTCATAAATATTAATCTATTTATCTAATCCGTATTCACTCATTTAAAATTTTAAGTATGAAGCTGTCCTTTGAACACTGAATATTGTCGGTATTTAGTAAAACTCCACGTTAACTTAGATTTATATTGTATTTAATGCACTTGAACAAGTAGAAGTACAAGAAGCTGTCATTTTTTTAGAGTTCTTACTAAAATGGTGCCAACACTACTACTAATCTATCTGTCTATCCGTCTGTCTGTTGTAGGACTATATCTTTTATTTAAGCTGTAATTTAGGTAATTAGATAGACAATTGCAATCTTCACAGAGTATTTATTATTGTATCCATTATAAATACAAACAATAAAAAATGTCAAAAAATAACACATCTTAATTAACAAATAATAAGTCTATGTACACTTACTTTATGTATGCATCATAATTTCTTGATTCGCCAAAGTTGTTAATTGATTCGTTGCGGATGACACGGCAGACGTGTCATGATTGTTTTTAACGCATGGCGTATGACACGCGAGACATGTCATTTTTAAATCGAATATATCTCCCTCAAATTGCATTTTAAATGGTTCTATCCTAAACTTTTGTTCAGGATAGAACCTTTTAAAATGGCGGGTGACACGGTAACCGTGTCATCAACTTAAACGTAGGGATGGGAGTTATAGCTACTTTTATTTCACTCACATTGTGAAGTTATTTGTTTTTTGTCACTGTTATATCACGGTTGATAAATCACGACCATCATATTTTATTAGTAACGATTATTGTCACAGTGGGTACATTTTATTCCGTAAGTTACATCGCCGCTCAGTGCTTACAATTTATAAGTGACTAACTAGTAAAGTGAAATAACGTAATAAACAAATTCTCGCTTCTAGGTGATGGCACGGTGTTGCTTTGTCTCTTTCGCACGATGGATTTCTGCGAATTATAAGCTTAAGTATTATCTTGGTGCGCGTGAAATTAAATCACACTAACGTTATATATAGGTATAACAGACGGTTTCGATGCATATAACGAATTATTTTATAACGAGTGATATAATCAGTGATGCGTGAAATGTGTCATGCCTAGTTATATGGCGTTCAACACGGCAGCCGTGTTACGAAATATTTGTACGCCGCCACTACTAAAAGTTTTGAAAAATATGCGCCGCAGAGAATCGGTTAATGGTGGGTTGCTATACGTGAGGCGGGTTGAACTTCCACATAATATATAATTTCTTACGAATTCTTAAGAATTGCTAAAAATTCTGTTTTAGTTTTATATTTCACATAAAAACTGCAGTTCAA
This sequence comes from Apodemia mormo, assembly GCA_036924255.1. Classification (NCBI taxonomy): domain Eukaryota; kingdom Metazoa; phylum Arthropoda; class Insecta; order Lepidoptera; family Riodinidae; genus Apodemia; species Apodemia mormo. The sequence goes on along the minus strand of JAUPFN010000008.1, from coordinate 33,460,806 downwards.
GAACTGTGATTGTTTGTGACGTCATAATTGTTTCGACGTAATTATAAAATATAATAACAATATATAATATATAATTGCTAACCAAGTTGACTTGTTTTTGTCTATTCTCCCTTTTTTCTGTATTTTTTCTGATTGCATTTTTTTACTATTTGCAGGAATAGTTTTAAATCACTTAATTGGGAAAAAAGGTAGCTTGTCTTCACTAAAGGACTATTGGGATGTGGCAACATTCTTTGAGATATCTGTACTAGCTCAAGACTATGTAAAAGCAATACAAGCAGCTGAATGTATGTTTAAATTAAAACCACCAAACTGGTATTTAAAATCCACTATTGGAAATATAGAACTGATTGATAGGTGAGTATATTTATAAATACATCTTCTATACATCTATACAAATTAATAAAATTGGAGTGTCTGTTTGTAATAATATTAGTATAATCACTTTTTACTTAATGCATATGGATGTATACACGGTACATATACCAAATTATTTTTTTTACAGTTTTTGTCTTTCTGTATGTATGTTCCGGCTAATCTCTGAAACGGCTAGACCGATTTAAATGGGACTTTGACTGGCAGATAGCTGATGTTATAAGGAATAACTTAGGCTACTTTTGTTATAGTTTTTTTCCATGCGGACGAAGTCGTAGGTACGGCTAGTTTTAAATATTTTTTAAATATCATATTACTTCTATTGGTAAAAATCGAACATTTGAATCAACTTGACATTAAACTTAGCCGTATTGGAGCCTTAAACAATAGTGATATTTTGTAGCGCAAAGGAAACATGTTAGTGTTTTTAATATTATAAAATAGCAAATAAACGGATGATGATCGTGATGGAAAAAAATAAACGTCGGCTATAGGCACCAAAGATGGTAATTGTGCGTTGCTATCAGTGCGGCAGGGAGGAATGCCACATGCATACGTTTATCGACTACCTTACTTTTCAAATCGAAACAGGAGAGCGATAACTACAGATGTTGTTGCAGCAGCAATAGCTAAGACTGTGGTAAAAAACCGGGACGAGACGTCGCAAAACTCTGGCACCTAGTAAAAGTAGTAGTGTTCTTGATTCGAACCGCAAGGAACTGGAATAAGCTTCCTGAGTTTGTGTTCCCCGACGGGTACAATCTTCAAGAGAAGAGTGAACAGGTACCTTCTAGGGTAGCGCGTTCCATCTTAGGCCGCATCTTAGCTTACCATCAGGCGAGATCGTGGTCAAGTGCTTCCCTATCTATAGGAAAAAAGTTCCACAGACCACATGAATACTGATAGACACGCCGTTAGGAAGGAAACGTGTCGTCGCGCATATGAGCAAACGCTGTCAAAAATGTCATTAATTTGTAGATATATCGTGAAAAATTAGAAATTAACCATGTTGTACTGATTTATATTACCGAGTGAGATGCCAAGGTTTAGAATTATCCTTGAAGTGATTTTATTTCATCGGCAAGTAGTATAACTCTGTATTTCAGTGTAAATGCAAGTTACCCTGACAAACTAATAATAAATTGTCTTGAAAGGCTTATCCATTTAATCCGTGGTTAGTTAAATAGAATGTAAATTATGGTCAAGCTGGAATGTTATACATACCTGGAGTAAATTGCTTGTGATGCTGCGAACACTTGCGTTATGCTTGGTCAGCACAGCTGATGTTTTTTCGTATAGTACGCCTATTAAATATTCAAAACGAATACAAACAATGAAAATTATATGTGATTTATGGTTATCCTTTCATTTGTTTCATATTACTTGCGTCACACGGATAGCAATACATCATTAGCATAACTGTTGTCAATAGGTCATGGCTCTCCTTTTCAATTAGGAGAGCTATCAAATTGTTTGTTATCCAATGGCAAAAAACTTATTTTTCATGTTGTTAAAAGTATCTTTTTGTTCAGTTATTAAAAAGGAATAACAAGTAAATGGAATAGTATTCTACAAACTTGTTTAGAATTATAATATTAAAATAAATCGTTGGATGTCACTTACACTTAGAACAGTGTTGTTTATAAAATTTCGTGGAAGTTTTATTTTAAGCTGCCTTCTGCGACATACTTATTTATGAATTATGACTAATTTATAAACCTTAAAAAAATAAAGGATTTTTTAGATCCTATTTATAAATAAGATTGTAATTATTTTTTACAGGTTTAGAAAAAAGAGTGAAGAAACATCACCAGAGCAACAAGTTTTTTCATTTTGGATGGAGTTTTTTGTTGAAGCAACTAAAAGCAGCTGTGAAAATATAATACGATTTCCGGTAAGATACTAACTGGATAATGGAAACTGAAATGTTTTTTAAGCCGTATGTTTTTCACAGGAAAGAATTAAATTGCTGAAACAGTTATATTAATACACAAATATTAAGAAATAACCTAGTGACACCTAGTGACACACTTTTGTGTAAATCGCAATAAAAATATAAATGTAAAGACGCTTCAAATCAATGCTTGGGTTAATTTATGTGATGGAAAAATCAAATATTACGTAATAACGGGTCATATTGTTAATCATGCATCATCTGCTTTGTGTTTCAAAAGTGTTCCTTTATTTGTAATAAAGTATGTACCCAGAGACATTCTTTGTTGAAAAAAGAACGAGAAGAAAAGAAATACTGGTTTTCAAATTTGTATAATTAATTTACTTTTATTTTTAGGTTGTAATATTAGAAACAACAAAAGTTTTAATGCCATCTTATGTAAATGTTAATATGGGTGCAGAACAAAAATCTGTGGAAATATTTAACTTGTGCCTAGATTCTATGCGTGGTGATTGCAGACAAGTGCACAGATGGCTGTTTACTTCCGATATGATTCGGTCGTACAGGTATGTTTCTATTAATTGCAGCCTGCAGGGACTTAGCCTCTTCGTTATTGGGTTACCCGCAACAGCACCACAATCTGCCATTTAAGCTATAAGTAGCTATTTAGTAGAAAGGTCTATATAGACATTATTGTGTAGTGAGTGGCCGACGTAACGTTATTGTCGAAGGTATAAATATACCTAATTTTTTTTTAATGATCACTAGCTGCAGCGTGCAGCTCGCTGATTTACACAAGTTTTTGGCGAATCCCGCTGGATCACCTAATTTTTTCGGCATAAAAGTAGCCTATTTACTATTCCAGGTCATATATCTATCTGTGTGCCCAATTTCATTGAAACCCGTTCAGTAGTTTTTGCGTGATTGAGTAACAAACATCCATGCATCCAAACATCCATCCATCCAAACCTATAAAAAATATAGATTATCCATCCAAACCAAAAATAATATAGATTTGACATTATTGATGTGAGCATGATTTATTTTATTTGTAGTATGTACGAAACGGATAGAGAAACAAGTTGAGTCAATTTTATTTTATTTTAGTCTATACAAACGCGATGAACGGTGCTTGTTTCTGTACGTAAGTGAAAATTCTGATGACTTCCAAATCTTTCTGCCTTCGGAGGCCTTTCGTCAACATCTACACGATTTGCTTGGCGAACTTACCGCCGATCATGAAAAAGTCGCTGATCTCGACTCCAGTGGTATGCAAGATCAGCTAAAGGTATGTATTTACTTTAGTACCTTCCTTCCCTCCAAGTTCCTTTTGATAAGTTGAAATCGGATCCTAAAATATTATAGCTTGTCACTCGTCTGAAGCCGGTAACAATCTTATATAGATATGGTATTTGATTGTTTATCAACACCCAATAAAAATCACATGAAAATAACGCAAATTATAGTATGCAAATACTGGCACTGATTGAGATGGGAATTACGGGAGAAGTAGGAACTCTACGTCTAGGATGCTGAATTTCAACATTTTCAAAAATATTTCTATTATTTCTAAACTACGTGACCTAGTTTTTTTCTTATTTTCACCAGCCTAGGCTGTCGCCTCATGCGCGCTTGAAGTTTTAGGGCATCCTATATATAAATTAAAAATCTATCTGAACTGTAAAAGAGTTATGCGTCATCGAGATGTTCGCGATTTTGCTGACTACAGTGGAGATGAAAGGAACAAAATACTGGTGACGAAATCTTGCTGTTAGGACAAGTTAAAAAATGAAACTAGCCTTTAGCGGTCGCTAAGATTATAAAGTAGTATTTCCCAACCTTTTTGTGTCATGCCAAGAACAAAGTTTATATCTAACTAGCTGTTGCCCACGACTTCCTCCGCGCGGACTTCGTTTACTCTGCTCTGTTCCTCCTTCGTAGGTGATAGCGTAATAATATGTAGCCTATATGTTGACCCGACCTATAAGTAATATTCATGCAAAATTTGAAGTAAATCCATCCAACACTTTTTGAGTTTACCCCGGACATACATACAAACAGACAAAAATTCTAAAAACTATATTTTTGGCTTAGATATCGATTGTAGTCCACGCTCCAAGTATTCTTTTAAAAAAATATTCAATGTACAGTTTTGACTTTCCTACGATTTTATTATATGTATAGATAATTATAATTATTTAAGTACAGTATTTTTTAAGATTTTTTTTTTGTTAAATTTGGCAACGATATTTATAATTGCATTCAAATAGCTCGGAGCGAAAGGGTTACAGTCGTGTCGAATCCATTTTTGAAATTTCTCCCTTGTAGGGCGTGGGCTCCACGTTGGGAAACTCCGGTCTAAAGTATTCTGAAGAACTAGGCAAGATATTTGAAGTGATCCGAGTCAAAGATTAATAAGCCACATTTAAAACATCAGTTTTGCATATTGTAATAAGTTTAAAATTATACTGAAAAGTACTTATAAACAATAAAATGTTGTTGTATTGTTTTTAATATTAATTTATGTTTTTAAAGTTTGAATATGAATTGGACGATTGCCATAAGCGAGTAGTACTCGGCAAAGGAACATATGGAGTGGTTTATGCCGCGCGCGACCTAAACACACAAGTCAGAATTGCAGTCAAGGAAATACCAGAAAAAAACCTGGGTGATGTTCAGCCATTACATGAGGAAATCATACTACATTCTCAACTTCGACATAGGAACATCGTACAGGTTATTATTTTTAATATTTAATTAATTAATTGGCAAGGTCTCTTTTATATAAGTTGTTACGGTTTATACATAATGCTTAATTTTAGCAGTAAATTGCAGCTGCAAAACTTAAAACTGTAACAATTACTTCCACTTTTACGTTTCTGGAAGCCTGAATCAGACCTTTATCAAAATTATTTGAGACCAAACGCGAAGTATACCTTCTCAAAGAATTTGAAAAATAGGTCAATAGATTACCGAGATGTTAGGAAACAAACAAGGCGAGATATAACAGGTTTATCACAGCCTATTGAAGAAAGTACTTAGCTTTTCGCGTTATTTATAAATAATGTAATGGAAATTGCAATTTTCAACAGGCAGATGTTGTAAATAATTTTGTTATATTTACATACATAGTTAAATATGTTGTTTGTTATTTGCGTTATGTATGTATATAGTTTATTATGTGTTTATAAATATATGTAAGCATGTTACATGTATCTATTAATGTTTTCCTATGTATTTGTATATAAAAATACTTTTGTATGTTACATTTTGATTTTAAGTTAGATATTATTATTACTTTTATGTTCCGTTTAGACATATTATTTCCTGTTTCCATTTAAAATATTTATTTGCACCCCACTAAATTTTTTCTGCTCCACTTACTGGTCGACTGCCAGAGAATGCCTTTAAAAACCTATGTACAATTTTAGTACATAAAAGTAAATAAAATTGTAGGCAATATAAATCGTACTACGACTAGGAATTCCGTCTGTAACCCGTTGTCCTAGGGAACCATAAAAGCGATATTGCGACGCGAAGCGTTGCGACATAATGCGAAAATATCAAGTAGTCATTGTATTTATGTGTAGCCTAAGTTACGGCTATAATCATTTTGCGATGAGAAGCCACAATGTGCGGATACATGATGAGACGCAGTTTGAGCCACAGAGTACCTAATGTTAAATCTTTGAATAGGGTCCTAACTATTTGAATGACGAAGTGGTTATAGGGATAAGAATTAAAATCCATATCTTTGAGTAATAATGCCGCATACTTGCCAAAGATTAAAAAATACTGAACTGAGATAGTCGCTTTTATTGCTCTCCCGTGACTGCAGAATAGGGTACATGTCACGTTAAGTATTGGTCTCATTGCGTTACCTTGCGTCGCGTCGATAGATATTGCGTTCCGTCACTCACCTAAGATAATGCGTAACGAACAAAATCTTGCCTGAACTTCTCATTGCTTGAAAATATCGACACACTTTTGAGAAGTTTAATGATATCATCGACTTTCGCATTTATAAGAAACGCGATGGATGTTCCGAATAAAGGATTATTCGGAACAACTATCGCGTTTCTTCTGTAGTGACATATATTGCATTATGATGGTAATATTTTATTCCAGTACTTAGGATCAATATCCGAAGATAATTATTTTAAAATCTTTATGGAGCAAGTACCTGGAGGATCACTATCGGCACTCTTGCGATCTAAGTGGGGACCACTCAAGGAGAATGAAGCTACCATCGCATATTATACTAAACAAATCTTGGAAGGTATTTTTTTTATATCTTTAAATTAATACTGCTAAATGATAACAGCATTTACATCTGCTCTTTAGTTTTTTTCGATTCCATACTTAACTTATGGGTCAATTAATTTCAAATTCGTCTAAAGTGCACGTTCAGTTTACATTTTATAGAGAAAATACCCAAGAGGGTGTTAAAATAATATCAGCCGGGTCTTTTTAGGGTTTTTTCACACTAACAACATTTTTCTGTCGAAGCTTTCACAGCAATTGTCAGCCAGTGACGATAGCTACACAATAATGCATGCCGTGCAAACCTCATTTTATTGATAATTGTTATCATTTTGTCAGGATTGAATATATACAGGGTAAATTTTTAGAGGCTGTTCAGAATCGATAATATGTTCAATTTATGTAATAAATGAAATAATTAAAAAAAATTAAAATTTTATATTTATCCGTCACAAAAAAAAACAAATGCATGGATATAATTTCAATTACGCAAAATTTTAACTAAAATATTTTAGTTTCTTCAACCAAATTAAAAGAGATCGGAAAAATGTATTTAATTTGAGCGACAGATTACATAATAGTTACTATCGTAATTATAGGTAAATTTAAAATAACACACTGCTAGCATTACAGAGTCCATTCACAAGTCTCGGTGCATCCAATTCATGAATTTAGTGGGATATTTTTAATCGAATATTTTTATATTATCTTGTAAAAATTTTACAATAATAATTAAAACGCACTTTCAATTCAATATGTAGTTCCTAATTTTAAAATTTGGTCGGTCCTTTAACCTGTATATCTACTATTTAAATAGCAACGCTATTATACACCGACTACAATTGTAGATGTCTTGAAGATTATTTTTGACCAATGTCCGAAAGTTACATTTGGCTCTGTTGACAATTGCATTTATTACTACCGACAGCTGCTCATTTAAACATAAATTGCGTGTACCCCTTGTGATAAAGTTTGTCAATGAAAGTTTTTGTTTACACTGTGTTTCAAGGTGATAAGGACAACAAAATCAATTAACTACGATAAGATAAGATGTTTTTTTTTAATTTATGTAGTACACAGAGATAAGATACTCAAGCCATGCCTTCCATATTAATTTTCACTGTTCTGTGGGAGACAGTACCTTTTCAATGCAGTGCACAAATTAAAATTTCTTTAAATTTTTTTATAATAAATCGTTTATGATTAAAAACTGTTTATGTATTTTAAAAAGTAATATTTTTAAAGCATATTATGTGCTCACATAAATGTGTGAGTATGTGTGTTTTACAGAAAAGAAAAATTGATGTTTTTAAAACTTGAGATTTTCAGTTGCCCAGTAGTCAAGTTTCTACAGCTAGTCACTTAGTTATCGTTTCATGTTATTATTACTTAGCAACGTTATATCACGTTTTTTAATATTTTTAGATGAGTTTATTTTGATATATGGTAGTACCTATTAAAATTCAGAAACATCTCTCTCATCATTTTGTAGTATCAAAATAATGCTGTACGCTCAGTTTTTATTTAGATATTTATAAAATATTTTGTTACTTTGTTGCAAGGTTTGAAATATCTCCACGACCAAAAGATTGTCCATCGTGACATTAAAGGCGACAATGTGCTAGTGAATACATACAGTGGAGTTGTCAAGGTACTAATTTTTATTTTAGACATATCATCACGTTTTATCCTTTACGATTACATAAACGAAAATCGCACGAATTTCATTTTTTATCCCGAATATTCTCTTTCATTACATCCCGAAGTCTTGTCATAAACAATTGCTACTTTCGGAGACTTTTTCCCCACAAGCACAATTCTCCTTGATCTCATCGTTTATTTTGCTATGAACATAATATCCATTTCTATTATGTTCATTCATATGAACATAATACCTACACATATATACATTCAAAGTAGGTATTAACAGTAACCCAGCTTTATAAAAATAAGTCTTACAGACCTTTAAGGCAATATGCCTCGAAAACATAACAGTCTTCATATTTAAAACCGTTATACTGAATTAGCAAAGTAGTTGTGTGGGATGTTGGTCGTTATGCCCTTTTAATCGTTGTTATTAGCGTGTCAGTTTTGAATGTTTTATATTATTCTTGCATAAATATTTTTCTTATATCCCCGAAACGGCTCTGATTACTTATATATATATATGTATAAAACTGAGTTACTTTGTGAATTAGGTCAAATTTATAAAATATCAAGTTTAATTCAAATTATAAAATATCAAGAGTGAACAATGTGGCAGTAGACAATGAACTTCAACGCAATTTATTGGCTTCTAAAAAATTGGGAATAACGATACACAGAGGTGTGTCTGCACTGTCTTCTTTTAGGTTACATACTTTTATTAGATTAGTATCTAATGGTTGTTGGCCACGATTTAGTTTAAGCTTAATAAAATGTTAGACCATTAAGGGTTGCATCTTTATAAACTTAGCATATGTCTACGTTATCATAACTAATTAAAGGCCAAATTTCAAACTGATTCGTCCGCTGGGTAAGCTTTGCGCTAATAATCAATCAGGATAGCAATATTAACCTGTTTTAACCTGGAATTTAAACTTCTTGGAAATCTTGAACCCTAATTTTCTAGATATCGGACTTCGGTACTTCTAAACGTTTGGCGGGACTTTGTCCGTCGACGGAGACGTTTGCTGGTACTCTGCAGTATATGGCGCCAGAAGTTATTGACAAAGGGCAAAGAGGTTATGGTGCACCGGTAAGTTACATTTTGAGGGAAATTAGTGGAACTACTGTAACACAAAAAGAAGGACTTTAACCAAAGCTAAACTAAAATGTTACAAATTATAATAATTGTCCGGGTTCGTAATGTGGAAGTGAGAGAGAGGTTAGGCTTGAAAGAAAGTGCCGGTGTAAAGATGAGAAAGGGCATGCTCAGTTGGTCCGGACATGTAGAAAGAATGGTATATGAAAGGTTAACAAAACAGATATACAATACGAATGTGAAAGGATGTAAGTACCGGGGAAGACCAAGACTGACACCATGACCAGATTGATCGAGTACTGTCCGAAAGTGGTGTTACGATTCTTCGCAACCGGCGTGTGTGTATGAAGAGAGTAATGAATGTGGAGGAAGCAAGACAAGCCTGCAAGAATCGTGATTTATGGCACTCGGTTCTCTCTGCCTACCACGTAAGGGATCTGGCGTGGAGATATGTTGTAATAATTCCCATCATATATAATTATCATAATAATAATAAATTTTTATTTCAGGTACTAGGCCCATAGATTTCATATTAGGTCGGGGCAAAAGTATTATCGTATTGTTCATTCAAAGGAAAATATTTTTTTAGGTATAATTTTTTATTTATTTATAATATGTATATCCGTTTTGATCGATGACTTGTTGCTGTCTTGTGGGTAGTGCCATGATCCCATTCCTGTACAAATTTTGGGATTTTTGATTAAAGAATCTGACAGGTAGTGTTCACAGTGTTCTTTTAAGGTTAGCTTTATGCTTTCTAAAGAGTTCTGCAATGATCGAAACAGATGGAAATCTGATAGAGCAGGTCAGGGCTATACGGAGGATGCATCAACACATCTACTCACCATTACCATACTTCCTATTCACCAGCTCCGGCCGGTTTTTCTCAATAGCTTTTTAACCTCATCAGTTGCTGACGGTGGAGTTCAAAATCGATAGTTTTACCCGGTGGCAAAGGCTCATAGAGGACGATTCATTTCCAATCCCACCATACACATAGCATCACTTTTTTCCGTGTCAGGCTGGGCTTTGCCACGGATAAGCCCCGCAGAGGGGCTTATCCATACTTCGACCATGATCTTTTTCGCACATTATTATCGTAAGTCACCCATATTTCATCACCCGTAATCAACTGTTTAAGAAATGTTTCGGAATTGTTACGTTTTGACAAAGAATCGCAAGAGATCATGTGGTACCCAAATGTCAAGTTTTTTCTTGTACCCAGTTCGTAAATGACGTAAAACTGTTTTATGATCAACATTCAGTTCTTCAGCAATGTCTTTTTTATATTCTAAGATAGCAAACAAGCAGATACCCATCTGCTTGTTTGCTATCTTATGATATAGTCCTGATGGAAAGAGTCAACCATCGCCTATAGACACCAAAAATGTTAATGGTGCGTTGCTATCTAGTGGCGAGGTCTAATGCCACGAGCATAAGTTTTCCGGCTACTTTACCCTCCAAACCGGAACACGACAGCGACAAGCACTGTCGCTATTGCGGCAGGAATAGGTAAGGCGGTGGTACCAGACCCGGGCGAGCCTATGCAGAACTCTACCACCTAGTAAACTAATCTTAACTAGTCTTAGCTACTAATATGTCGATCTTGCTCCACTTTCTCAAAGATGGCACTGATTTTATTTGTGACAGGGCGTCCAGAGCGAACCTCATCTTTCACACTAAATTTTCCAGATTTGAAACACTTGAACTACATTTGTGCTACTCTTATTGATACCGCATTAGGTCCGTAAACCGCACAAACTTTATTCGCGGGGTTCATTGCATTTTTACTTCATTTTTTTAATATCTTCGTCACATACGTACATTTTATTTGCTTGAAAAACAATTGAAAAATGGCGGGAACTAGTTTTTGTTATTTATTGCATCTTCAGAATGTCACAATTTAATGGTATTGAAACCAGCCAGTTACATTGAGTACAGCCAAAGAGGTTTGATTACTAATAATACATTTAAAATACGAAAATACTTTTGCCCCGACCTATTATTACATTACATTGGCATGCTTATTTATAACAAGATTTATAATATACATTTACTAATAATATACTTGAATTAAATTAAACAGCGTCCAAATTTTATTACATTATAAAAAAAGAGAAAAAAATATATATATCGCACCTCCACTCAAATAGTGTCACAAATCAAAAAATCGTAAAATCGCTTTTATTGTACCCTTCGCATCGTATTATGCCATAGTTTTATCTCGAATGGTGATCTACTACTGTTTTCAATGATTTGATACTATATGGCGTTAGTGACGTTAGTGGCGTTGGCTGGAAAAGCGAAAAAAATAGGCAGGAGGAACTTTATACCCCTTTTACTCGAAAATTGTTTTTTTGACTTGTGACACTATTATATATGAGCGGATATACGATATATGATTAAAACTATACTATATCTATATAAATATAACTTTACTAAATATAATAGGAAGAATAAGGGCCTTCCTGTCAGACTGCTCTCATGTATAATTCGTCCCGCGTTATAAGCGAGTTCAGTCCTTGTTTTTTTTAACATAGTTAACAAGCAGATGGTTTTTGATGGAAAGCGGTAGCCATTGCCTGTTAACACTAAAATTGTTAATGAAAATGAAGCATTGCAATCTGTGGGCCATAAATCATAATTTTAACGCCTACCTTATCCTCTATACTGGATAGTATAAAGCTCTGATGTTATCACGGAAAGAACATGTAAGACGTTAGTACCAAACTCGGGTGAGAAGGTACAGAACTTTACTTCTTTTAGTCAGGATAGAAACAATACCTTAGCAGGTTGGTTTGAAAGAGGCTTGAACCTACGCGGGTTATGCGACCGCTTGGCCAGGTCGTTATCATGTTTTATTTGCATGTGCGGAAGTTGCCTTTTCAGGATAACCTGGTTAGTTTGCTACTCTTTGCTCCAATAAAGGACATAGATAGGGTTAATTATAAAGGTTTGGCTCAATTTTCAGAGGCCGTTCGGAATCGATAATATGTTCGATTTATGCAATTATGCAATAAATAAATAAGTTTCAAAAATTCAAAATTTCATTTTTATCCGTCACAAAAAAACAAACAAAACGCAGGGATATAATTTCAATTACGCAATATACGAACTAAAACTTACAAGTGTCTTCAACCAAATTAAAAGTGATCGGGGAATTGTACTTAGAGAGACATTACATAATAGTTACCATAGTAAAATTATTATAGGTAAATGTAAATTGATACACTGCCAACATTACAAAGTTTATTCACAAGACTCGGTGCATCCAATTCATGAATTAAGTGGGATATTTTTAAACGAATATTTTTATATTACCTTGTTATAATTTGTTATAATTTTACAATAATAATTTAAACGCACTTTCAAATTTGATATTTTGTTCCTAATTTTAAAATTTAGCCGGACCTTTAAAAGTAATCCTGTATATATCAATATTTTTGGTGTCTTAATTAGTACATTTTAATATAATTTAAATATCGAAATTCCTTTAAGCAGACTGTAAACGTTCAATTTGTCAAATTTTAAGTGTTTGGCAAATTATATTTATATTTTATATTATAATGTTTGATAGTCTACGGTCATGTTTCAAGCATACAGCCAAACACGTGGTTTGTCAAGCAAACTACGTGTTTGGCTGTATGTTTGAAAGATTTGATTGAAGGCGTGTTTGTCATATGTGTTTGAAGGTGGTACAGTCATGCTTGTCAAACAAACTCGCCATTTTGACGCGATCACCGCTGAGACATATTGTTGTTAGTTGTTACTCATCTGATCGTCGGAGCGTCACTTCACGGCGAAAACCGCTTTAAAAGTGAAAGCTTGTTTGACAAACTTGTTGGTACGTGTGCGCTAATGTTTGATAAAAACGTACAAACAAAGCGTTAAGATAAACTTGTTTGAACGTTTACAGCCGGCTCTATGTCCCTCTGTGTAGATTAAATATCATACTCACTGAATATAAATTACTGGTTTAGTACAGAAATACTTACCGGTAATCATAATTTTAAAGAATAATGAACCGTTCACTTGATTAATCGGTTAATCATTGAGTGGAATTTAACCGTTAACATGAGCAATATTAACCGGTTGCCCTTATTATTATTGTTTCAGACATTTTCACTCATTTACCGATTGAATCATTTACTCTCCAACTTTAATGAGAGCCTGTTGCAATAGATAGTTTTGTAACAGATTAACGAACGGGTCACGGATTAAATGGATACGCCTATCTAGATAGTTTCTTAGTTTGTCAGTATAGCTTGCATTTACACACTGAAATACAGAGTTATACTACTTACCAATGAAATAAAATCACTCGAAGGGTAATTTTTAAACCATGTCATCTCATTCGTTACGATGAAACAATATAACATGGTTTATTAATTAATTTTTTTCACAATATAATATTACCTACAAATGTATGACATTTTTGACAGTGATAGGAGCGTTTGCTCATGCGCGGCGATACGTTTCCTCCCTAATGGCGTATCTTTTAGTATTCATGTGGTCTATGAGTCGGGTCATACCGAAGCATAGCGTGTTATTGAACACCAACAGTCTTTAGGATTCTGAGATTTTCTAGATAAAAAAAAACTACAATGGGTAATGGAACAGACGATCAAAAGGAAATCGGCGAATTGAATTAACTTATTTATTTTGTTACTTGTTTACTTTATTGAAAATTACTTTGTTTCAGGCTGACATTTGGTCTTTAGGATGTACAGTAGTAGAAATGGCGACGGGAAACCCGCCATTTATGGAGTTGGGTTCCCCACAAGCTGCTCTTTTCAAGGTAAGTAAAATTTGCTGTTTATATATTGTTGTTTAAGTTTAATTTTCCTTGTAATAAATATGGGATAGCTAAGAATCAGATGGCTCTACAAATGCTAAAAGATAACCGCCGCCTAGAGACATCAAACATAGTAATAACCATATGGTATTGGGGTTGTCGGGTTGAAAAATACTTGCGCATTGTGAAATTGGTCTAATAAAGACAAAGATTGTTATTATGGCAAAAAATGTATGTCAAACGATCGCAATGCAAATGGATTAGGTATTTACCTCTTTCTAGAAATGTTGATTATATTAGGATATATGGGAAATGCCTGCAAACCTTTATAGATAGTCCTCTTTTAGTAGCAAATAACTACCGATGGCAAGGGATTACCATAGTAAGTTATGCCACATGTATAAGTTCACCTGTTACTTACTTCATTCAAGTTGTAACATGTCAGTGCATAACACGAATGCTATTGCAGTAGGAATATGTAAGGCGGTGGAACTGATTGCCTGGTGACAGACAGACGGACAGACAGACAGCGGAGGCTTAGTAATAGGGTCCTATTTTACCTTTTAGATACGGAACTCTAAAATTGAGTTCGAAACAAGACGGGTTGAAAAACTGTTATAAAAATAAAACGAATCTTTATAATACAATTATAGGTGGGCTACTACAAAATGCATCCTGAAATACCGAGTGAGCTCTCAGTAAAAGCAAAGAACTTCATATTGCGGTGTTTTATAACGGACCCGGAAAAGCGAGCGACTGCTGCCGAATTGTTGGAAGATCCATTTTTATGCGAGTGAGTTTTAGTTTTGTTTTTTATGCGAGTGGGTTTTACAGTTTTGTAGTAATTATGAACAATTTACTTCAAAAAGACTAATTATTAATGTAATAAATTTTATTGTCAATCTATATTATATAATATTATAAATGCAAAAGTTTGGATGTTAGGATGGATGGATGGATGGATGGATGTTTGTTACACAATCATGCAAAATCTACTTAACGGATTTGAATGAAATTAAGCACACAGGTACATGATGACCTGGAATAGCACAAAGGCTACTTTTTATCCCGGAAAAATTAGGTCAATTTATTTTATAAATTGAATTGAAAATAAAAAAAAATATAAATTGAATTTTATAAATATATAGAAATTTATCACCAAAATCAGGATTCACCAAAAACTTTTATTACGCTGCGGGCTGCACGCTGCAGCTAGTAGGTACTGATTTCTAGCATAAGATAAATTAAAGGAAAGTCGAAACAACTAATACTTCTCGTAGACTGGATATGTCACGGTTTATTTAATACTAGCCGCAGCGTGCAGCAGCAGGAACTCTATTAGTTACAATGGCAGTGACACGCAAAGCAAATCGGTCGCCTTTTACGACCACCTGGCAGAAAAGCAGTTGATCTATTCTTCAAAAGAGCCCGAACACGTGGAAAATACGTAGCTTATTAGAATAATACTAGCTGACCCGGCAAACGTTGTTATGCCATATTAATTCTTGAATTAAAAAATAGGGGTTGGTGATAGAAGGGTAAAAATTAAGGGTTGTATATATTTTTTATGCTACATTGTAAAAAAAAAAATTTGTCCAATAAATTAAAAAAATATAAAGGGTGGACATACCTTGTCACTTAGGGGTATGAAAAATAGATAGTAGCCGATTCTCAGGCCTACTGAATATGTATATAAATTTTCATAAAAATCGGACAAGCCGTTTCGGAGGAGTATGGTAACTAACATTGTGACACGAGAATTTTATATATATAAGATTATGTTCATTAGAACATCTTCAGGGCTTAAGTTTTTTGTGAAAGTGAAAGCAGCTAGCTTTAATATAAATATTTTATAAATTGTAGTTTTACAACAGTTATTTACTCTAAAAAAATTGCTTTAAGAAAATCAATATGATGCAGTTTCACCAGGTGCCGACAATAGAAATTATAAATTAAATAAAAAACTCTTATTATATTTATCGCATGGGAATTAATGTGCGGTTTCAAACTGTTTTAGAAAAAGCATTGCTGTTCTAAAAGAGTTTAGCTCTTTGCTACGTGAAGCAACAGCAACAGCAATATTAAAATAGTGTATACCTTTATGGTCGAAATAACAATAATAATGTCTCGTTGTAAACCTCTGTAAATAACGGTCTCGTTGATCTAGTAGTTAGCAGTACTAGTTAGTATTTTTTTTAATCAGACGCACATGAAATTCTGTGCGTCTGATTAAAAAAAAGTGTTTAGCTTTTGTTTGTTTCTTACGAACTACTTGGCAGGTAGGTTGGTGATCTGTTATCAATAAAAGTTTAGACTAATGCAATAAAGAAAATTTTTCGGAAATGTTGTAGTTGAAGTTATAAAATTAGAAATAATTTATGTGGTACAGTAAATTTGCTCTAACTTTTTCATTTGGAAGTGCATTTTGAAGAAATCAATAAATCACTTAGGGAAACTAGAAAAACTACAACTTAGTAAACGTTTCTTCATTCAGGAAGAAGAAATCTTCAAGTCGCTTAGGAAACAATGTGGATTATAGCCGCAGTATCTCAGTTCCCGCCGATAAAATGAGACCCAGCGTTGCACAAAAGAAAATTTCGGAACCAAGCATGCCCGGAAATTTGCCAAGTTCACCAGAAATTGAGTAAGTAACATTTTAGATAACATGCTTTGAATAAACCGATTGAAAGCATGATTTTCGAAAGTTCTTAATAGATTTGGAATGTTTTTAAAAGCATAATTAGAAAGTAATCACCTATTGATTTGCATGAATAAATTTGTATAGATGTTTTTACAATAGATTATGATAAATTGAAGAACAAATATCTTGACATAAAAGGAAATTAAAATCATGGTATATGACCTTATATTATAATATATAATTATACCTGGTATATTATTTTTTACATGATAAGCATGGCTTACACGCCAATAGAACCTATTATAAATAATAAAAATAATATTATAATTTATATATTTTTATTTATTTAAATTTATGCACAAGAAAAATGTACAAAGGTTAAACTTAACGCCTAAGGACATTCTATTCTAGCCACCTTCATGTAATACAGAGCAGGAATAAAAAATGTGGTGCATCTTAAATAGTAACAAAGTTACTTAAACTTACTGTGTAAAGATAAAACAAAAAAAAACAGATGCATTTAATTTAAAGCCTTACATATATCCCACAAATAATACATATGTACATTATAAATACATTATCTGTATATATAAATATATACATATATATACAAACATATACATACACAAAATACATATTAGCATACGTAATACTTAATATACATACATACAATACAAATAAAAAATATAATATTAATTATATATAATTTATATTATTTATATTTCATATAAAGCTATGAGCAACAATAATTGAACCGTGTCTAAAGTCACCCGACTACTTAAATGCATCAAAATGAATCTTTAACTGTCTTTTAAATTATAGTTTAGAGATGGCTTTTTTATATCGACGGGAAGTGCATTCCACAAACGAATTGCACGATGTGAAAAAGATTGACGAAGCAATTCTGAACGACAAAATGGAATGTGTAGGGACAAGTTCTCATCAGAACGCAGGTTGCGGTTATGAGTGTCACTCTGCCAAGCAAAGAGAGTTTTAAGATATGTAGGAACAGACGGATCGTATAGTATAGAAGAAAGAGTGTATTACATTCTAGAGTCTCTTCACATCAAGGAGAATCTAAACGTCTTCGACGATCGATTGGCTCTGTCTATTAAAAAAGTTATGTTATTAGTCATAAAATAAGTTTTATCGTACTGTATTATATAATACTGTATCATTAGAAAAACTTCGAAATTTGCCTTTTTTATGTCTTAAAAAAAGGGATTTTCGCGCCCCCTATCCCCGCAGGAGATAGAGCTAAGCTGAGGTACAACCAGTGCACCCACGACTATCCGATGATACTTAGTCCCACTATGTGATAGGTGACAAGCCTATCGCCAACCGGGCACTTATCCTATCCCGGGCAACGTTGCTTTTATCAGAAAACTAAAAAAAATGCATTTTTGAATTGCCCGACTCGGAAATCAAACCCGGGACCTTATGTATTCAACACCGACACCGGACCACTAGACCATAGAAGCGATTATATCATAACATTTAAAATAACTAAGCAGCAAAGTTAAATTAATAATATTTGACCTTTTATGTCAAGATAGAAATGATATAGCAACACTTGATCGTTAAATGTGGCTTGTGTTATTTTTCACGTGCATACCATTAAACATCGGTGAAAGGGCTTGTGTCTACGTCGTCAGTATTATTTTTTAAATTTAATGTAATGTTACTAATTAATTGCTCAAACCTCATGACGTACTGATATATGAATAGGTACGTGTATATTATAATTAATGAACCAAAAAACAATTATATTGTTTTTTGTAGGATAACAATTTAATTTTTTAAAGATATTACAATTTTATTTTCATTCGTTAGTATTACATGTGCTTAAAATAATGGTGTTGTTAATCGTAAAACTTGTAGATGTACAAAAGTGTTTTAAACAATTTTAAAGAACAAGATAACTTACAGATATACAAATTGATTTACAAAATGTTAAAATACCATTGAGTAAATTAATTTCTGGTCATAAAATAGTTAGTACTTTCAAATTTGTCACAAGTTTCCTTATAATTTTCTCATAAAAATCTTTGATTTACAGTACTCAAGACATAATAAAACTTTATGATTGATTGAGAATATTAAAAATTATGAAGTTGTTATATTGAGAAATTAAATATTATGATGTTGTTATATTGAGAAATTAAACATTTAGTGCATGAATAAATTGATAATATTTACATTTCTAACAATCTAGATGCAAGTAATTATTATTAGTAAAGATGTTCATATTACTTTGTAGCATGCCCTTGTAAGTTATATATTCCAGGTAATTTTACTACTATTCACAAAACATTTTTTTCGTGGAACCTAATTATATTTATAATTAATAATAACATACTTTGAATAACTAATATTAGTGATTTGTCTGCATAACCATAAAATTCTACATAAACTTTTTGATACATTAATTAGTTTTAAACATATTCACGCACTTAGAGCCTGCTGATTGATGAATTACAAATACATCCCGTATGTATCCATGCCGTAAGATATTGGTTTATATCCTTGAAAAATGTATCTGAGACATTTGTGTTATTGATTATTGACCATCATATTGTGATTAGCTTTTTAAATGTTTGAGTTGTTTGACACTGAACCAAGATTTACATTTCATTTAGCTTCCTAACCTGAACCTTCACATACACTCCTAAAAAGTGTTTGCAGCGTGCGCCCACTAAGCTATTTGTTTTCCAATCGTTAAGGGTTAAAACGGTCCGGTCTAATCCAACAATCACTAGGACGGCTTCATCGATGCTCTCACCGATATTGATATATCCACCGGACCTATCCAACAGCAGGTAATCATTACATTTATGTCGCACACTCATTAATTTCATAGAATACTGTATAAAAATCTATTCATAAAAATATCCCTTTTAAAATAATTTGAGTCTTATAATAATATTAAAAGGTGTACTGTGATAAGAAGTACTAAGGAAGCAATGAAACATAAACATAATATGATTTTCAAACCCTTATTTTTCACTTAGTACTATTTATTATGAATTCGCTTTGTAGCGGCATCTTTTCTGAGTCAGGTTTTAAAATAACGACGAGGAATATAAACTTTCTCAGTGACTTTGAATTAAATCTCAATTATTGTTTCAGTTAATTAATATACACTAAGAAAGTTCGTCTGTAGGTTTGGTAGAATTTTACACAAATTGAAATTGGTTTTATGATGATTTAATTTCTTAATATTCGTTTGTTTCGCTT
The DNA here is from genome assembly GCA_036924255.1 of Apodemia mormo. Classification (NCBI taxonomy): domain Eukaryota; kingdom Metazoa; phylum Arthropoda; class Insecta; order Lepidoptera; family Riodinidae; genus Apodemia; species Apodemia mormo. The sequence continues at coordinate 33,440,858 of JAUPFN010000008.1, read as the reverse complement.
ACCAACGTTAAATTTCTGGTTTTTACACGCTTTTTGAAGAAATAAAGGATTTTAATAATACATTGGTCAAATGCCCAACAGTCTTACAGTATTCTATGATATGCACAATATTTATGGCAAACAACTTTTCACTTATACAATTTTTCATCACTAAATCAAAGTTCTACGTCAATTTGCACGCGAACGTCATAGAAATTCCATACAGCTTTTTAATTTTTAACGTTATACCTATAGATAGTAGAAAGGGAAGATAACGCAAGTTTAATTTTGTTTTATTTGCTACGCAATGGTCATATTTAAAAAAATGCGGTGACCAGATTTCATTGCGTATTATAAAATACTTTATACATTAAGGTGGCCAATATAATTGACATGCTAAAAGCAGCGTGGTAAGCGCTTTATTCACAACTACGCTGGTTTTTACGCTTCTTGGTTAATTTTTCATAATTTGTTTTATACTTGTCTTATCTACTCTCGCAGTAAAAACTCTTAGTTATGCTACTCTATTAACTACTCAAAATTTCAATATTAAATTTTCTCCATAAACTAATGCTTAAGTCTATTACTAACTTAAATTAACTTGGAATGAATTGCTTTACAGATATAAATATATTATAGTGCAAGTGTTAACAGCGATATATAATTTTTTAAACGCATATCTATATCGTGTTACAAGTCTAATTTATTTTGTGTTTTTAGCACAATGCCTAATACTCCCTCGACTGATGAAATGGACAGCAATGACACTATCCTAAATCGTAGAAGTTCTTCAGGTGGGCTTCTTTCACCCGAGGTGAGTTTCTAAGTATGTAAGAATGAATTAATAGTTGTATAAATGTACGCACCGCAAGGTTGACTTAAAAAAAACTTAGGGTGTAGACAGACGGACTGCATTTCAACTGCAATCCGACAGCTAAATGGCAGATCAGATGCAGTTTGAATTCAGTTGACACGAGTGCAATAGAACTGCAAACCAAATGCGCAGTCCGATGCAGCTCAATTGCAGTCGGCGTGCAGTCGTGTAAACTGCACACCGACTGCAATCGAACTGCATGGTTGGTTTGCAGTTTAATTGCAGTCGTGTCAACTGCATTCAAACTGCACCATACCTATTTTAACATTCCGGCGGGGCGGAGTCAAAGCGGCTCCGCTCTGCGCGCATAGACTCAGTCGCAGAAACAAGCTTGATTGATGAAGCAGTTTGAATGCAGTTGACACGAATGCAATTGAACTGCAAACCAACCGTGCAGTTCGATTGCAGTCGGTGTGCGGTTCACACTGCAACTGCAATCTGCAATCGGACTGCGCATTTGTTTTGCAGTTCTGTTGCAGTCGTGTCAACTGCATCTGAACTGCCATTTAGCAGTCGGATTGCAGTTGAAATGCAGTCCGTCTGTCTACACCCTTAGCGTCATCTAATAACGGCAAATATTTTTTTTTTTTTATGTTTGCTTATGTATGGTAGGACGTTTAATTCATGCTTACGTAATTTTTATAATATTAATATACAAATCTACTAGTAATTGTGTTAGCTTACTAATCATATGTACTTCTATTATTTATCAACATTTATTAATAATAATATCGCCTCTATAATCTAGTGGTCCGTTGTAGGTGTTGACAACATGAGGTCCCGGGTTCGATACCCGGTTCAGGCAATTCAAAAATGTGTTTTTCAGTTTTCTGATAAAAAACAACGTTGCCTTGGATTGGATACGGTCCCGGTTGGCGATAGGCTTGCCATCTGCTACATTGTGGGACTAATTATCTTCGGCTAATCGTGTGTGCATTGGTTGTACCTCTGCCTATCTCTTCGGGAACACGGGCATAAATATACTTTTTATTAATAACAATTGTTTACTTTGGGAGAAATGAATAGAAATATAATATTGCCTCTTGTTATAGAAACCGCTCAACTTAGACTCCCTGAAAATTTGAACCAATGCGGTCTACAAGATTTTGAGATATTATGAAAACGCCTGAAAAAATGTTTGTGAAACAGTACTTTTTTAATATAACTTCCAGAATAATGTACCGATTGAGTACAAAATCTAATCAGCTCTTCATCAAAAAACTTGCGTCCAATGCTCAAATTTTATTAAAATTGGTTTATCCGTTCGGGAGTATCCTTGATGAAAAATTTTGAAATAACTTCGACATAACTTCGAAATTTTTAACCAATCATTTTTCGACCTTCTATAATTTTTTACTATTTAAATAATTACGTAAATGCAGTTTTAAAAATCCAAATCAAATAAAGTTTTCAAAAGTTACAGCTGTTCAGATGTTAATATTTTGTTGTTTATAGCAAATTTACTTCATATTTTGTAAATAATTTTTTAGGCTAATATTCCGATGGATTTTAAAATCAATCTGATTTCTGTGTAAAAAACCGCGTCAAATACCGCAAATTGGATCAACATCTTTTTATGTGGGATTTATCAATGACGAAAATTATTGAAATAAATGTTTTTCGACATTACGTCGTCATTTTTCGATCGTAACGCGGTTAATGATATTTCATTGGATTCCGCTCAACTTAAAGTTCCAGAAAACTTGAACCGTGCGGTCTATGAGATTTTGAGATTCATGTCAAGCAACACCTTTCCTGATATGAAGTCTCTTTTTCTATAATTGGGAAAGGTGCTTTTTGGCTGTTGCTTGGCATGGCATATAAAATGATTGCCTTGATTCCTGGATGGTTTATCCGGGAACCTACACAGCCTAAAATTCAATAAAATCGGTCCTGTCTGTAAGTAGGAGTTCAGGGATAACACGTATAGAAAAATGGTGTATATAAAAACAGACAAAGATAAAACTGGCCATATTGTTTTTCTTATATGTTTAACTTTAAAATATCTTTGCTATATAAAGTAATAAAAATAATATTATCGTGTGTTAACAATACACATATTTTGTCGTCTTGAAATGATGCCATCTAATAATATTTTCTGGCACGTTGTAACGTCTTCAATTGATTGGACCGATCGAATTTTAGCTGCGTTCTGATATATTTAAACGTAGTGATCATGTTGAATGTTCGTGTCAATCACAGATGTGGCTTCTTTAACATTTTTAATAGCAAAATTATTCAACGTGTTTCATCTACAATTTTGTGAAAAAACAAAATGAAAATATTTTTATGTAGAATAAGGACTACTTAAATCTGGTAAAATAAGAACCCTATTTGAAATTATTACAGCAGCCAAAGAACTGCTTGGTACATGTCTGTTTTGCAAAGGGGAATTAAGAATATCAAAGGTTGTGTTAGCCAATAGTTATTTGACCTTCAAAAAGGAAATTTGAAAACACAATAAGATAATTGTAAATATTTGATAAATAATAATACTAAATCTTTAGATGTAAAAGTAAAATAATGGTACAGTTTTAAATTATCACAATGTTACATTTTTAATATTTTTATATTTTATACATATTTGTTTAGAATAGTCATCATTCAATCATATCGCAAGTTTGTTACTGAGGCAGTAGTTGCTATAAAAGAAAGACTACGAATGTAATACAAGGTACTAAAATACTCCGTTTTCAGGTGGACATGGGCAACGTACCAAGGTCATCGATTGATATTGAACACGATGGATTTTACCTCCTGAAAAAGGACTCACAACGACGACTAACTCTTTCACGTGTGCTAGAACAAGACAGTGAAAAAATTTGCTCTAAGTGGATGCTTAGTATACAGCAAGATTTTGGCAATACTGTTTTAACTATGGTAAGCATTGATAATTGTAATTTGCTTGTCAGTCGCTTTTGCAATTGCCACCATTTCTTGATCGTCTTCTTTTGCTGAAACCAAAAATCTTAAAACCTATCCTATATAATAAAATATCTTGATGTTCTGGACTTGGAGCATACGATCATTGCGAGTGTTATTTAACCGCTCGCAATGATCGTGCATATGTATATGTGTATTTAATGGTTAACACTCACAACTTAATTATTAGGTTATTAAATTCGATGGTATTGTGTTTTCAACGTCTTATCAGGGTTAGTACCAGCGTCTTACTAATTGCTATCGCAATAATGTCGGTACTTGTCGGTAGTGTATCGCTAGCGATGTACTGGTAAATGTATGCTTGTGTCATTAATATAGATTGGATTAGGTAGTGCAATTTGCCGGGATTGCGTATCGTTATCTAGTACACGGACACGACATTGAATCCTACCATCCAATTAGTTATGGTAAACAAGGCAAATTTAAACTAGTGATATTCTAGAGTCAATCGAAAGATAACAATGATACAAATGAAAAATGTTGTAAGGTAAAATCTAGTAAGTGTCGAAGAACAAATTTATAGGATTTATAGGACGAAAACAAATACAATAAATACCATGCCATGCTATGATTCAAAGGCGTATCCACACTAAGACAATATCACTGAATCTTCAGTCACGTCGTCGTCATGTCCCCCGTATTGGTCCGGACTCCTTTGAAGAATAGGCCAACTGCCAGGCAGGTCGTATAAGGCGACCGATTGGCTATGCAAATCACTACCATCGTTGCTACTAGGTGGTAGAGTTTTGCATTATCTCGCTCGGGTCTGGTACTTGTCCGTCTGAACCCAGACTGTCAGGGTTTGTCATTGTCGGTGACAAGCACTGACTGTCTGTGTTCCGGTTTGGAGGGTAGATAGATAGTAAACTTAGGCATGTAGCATAAAGACCTTGCCTCAAGGATGGCAATCTTTGGTGTCTATAGGCGATAGTTATTCTTTCCATCAGGAGATCCATCAGATTTTTTTATATTTTATGATATAAAAAAACTGCCAAGAGCGTTGTTTGTTTGCTTAAATTAAGAAAAACAAAAAAGAATTGTTTCGCCTTTACAGAACCATCTAGAAACTCTACGCTGTGCCCTTAAAGACTACATAATGGATTCAAAAAAAGAAGACGGAATCGTGCGAGCTATAAGAACATTGAAAGAGGAATTAGATTTCGATTCCAACGCAATAAACGAACTACATTCAGCAATATATATGTTTCAAGAAGCTGTGAATGTAGTTTTGAGAATGCACAGTATTAAACCTCACTGGATGTTCGCGTTGGATAATTTAGTGCGAGGCGCTGTTCAAGCAGCTATTACTGTCCTATCTCCCGGTAAGTGGACTTTAGGATTCACTTTGATTTAAGGCTACACAAGTTTTCTGGTTAGCCCTATACTATTCTTAATTATCGGCACTTGGTGAAACAGTGTTTTGATCTTAATTATAAAAATTATTGTACTATAACCAGTACAATAATTTTTATAATTAAGATCATAACAATATACAGGGTGTCCCAGAACTCAACGTCAAGCCGAAACGGGGTGACAGGATAGATCATAACCATCACGAGAAAAATCAGAAAAAAATCTATCCCATGCAGTTTGAAAATTATGGGCATTTTAAGAAAAACCTAGAAATTTGGTCTAACTGTACCATTTTTCGGTTATTGTGGTTAATTTTTATTATTTTTGTTCATTTAAACTTTGGAACCGTAACCCTAAATAACATCTCGAGAATCACAGTCTAAAATAATGACACAATTACCCCAAGTTTCCTAGAATTTAGACTATTTGTTAAACTATGAATTTAAAATTTTCAAACTTTGTCGACTTTGAAACACCCTCCTTTAAAAAAAATGTACTAGAGTGCCTTGGCAAGTGCCATTAAGAGTTGGCGCATTTAATCAGGATTGTAAAATGGTACAATACTTGTTAGTTTCATACTAAAAAAAAACGAGTAAAAAATAAAAACCTCAAGTAAAACGATTTTTGCTAACCCATTTTACTCAGTTAAAATGTTTTTTATTCGCACAAGCCTTTAGTAGATTCTTTATTTTACGGCAAAATGATGAGAGAGATGGATAGTGGACATGTTTGCCATGAGCGAGCGAGACAGATAGTGACGCCACGCAGTGAGACGGAGATGCGTCGTTTAAACGAGTGCGAATGAAACAGATACTGGACATGTTTGCCATGAGCGAGCGAGACAGATAGTGACGCCACGCAATGAGACGGAGATGCGTCGTTTAAACGAGTGCGAATGAAACAGATACAGACGCCATACCAAGCAAATAGCTACGCTGCCAGTCTGACACCAGTTAGTACATTTCGCTCATTCGTCTACTGCGCACCTTTCCGTATTTGCTTGTGTTAATTTAGTACTGACAACTTTGGCTTTTCTTTTTGGACTTGGATTTTTGTGAATTGGACTTGTTGATTACATACCGGCAACTTTGGCTTCTCTCTTTTGGAATTGGACTTTTGTGTTGACATCCTTGTCATCACTATGCCTACGCGCTACACTTCAGAAGAATATGCGAAAATGCATCTCATTTATGGGGAATGCAGATGCAATGCAAGTGCCGCCGCTAGACTTTATCGTGAAAGATATCCAAATTTAGAGCGCTATCCGGATCACCGCGTGTTTGTTAATGTGCACCGTTCACTCACAGAGGGCGGCCATTTTCCGAATCAAATACGGGCTGGAGGTAGACCTCGCTTTCCTTACGAAGAAGAAGTGTTGGAAGAGGTCGCAGATGACCCAAGTATTTCCGTTCGTGGAATTGAAGAAAGAACGGGAATACCCAAAAGCACAGCACATCGTATTTTACAAAGAGCTGAAATGCATCCGTTTCACGTACAACGAGTTCAAAGTCTTCTCCCTCGAGATTATCCTGAAAGGATTTCATTTTGTAGAACAATGCTACAGAGGCATAATGAAAATCCCCAATTCATCGAAAAAATTCTCTGGTCAGATGAATCTACATTTAAAAAAGATGGCTACATAAACTTACACAATTTTCATGAGTGGCATGTGGAGAATCCACATTTAATGCGAGAAGACCGATCCCAATATCGCTTTAAAGTTAACCTGTGGACAGGAATTTTAAACGGCAAAATTGTTGGGCCTTTTGAGCTGCCTGAGAATTTGAATGGCACGAATTATCTAAATTTTTTACGAGAAAATTTACCAAGTTTGTTAGAGGACGTACCACTAACAGATCGTCGCCACATGTGGTATCAACAAGATGGCTGCCCAGCGCATTACGCAGTGCAAGTAAGAGATTTCCTTGACCAAGTTTATCCGGGAAGGTGGATTGGACGTTCAGGCACTATCTCGTGGCCAGCCCGTTCCCCAGATTTAAATCCCCTGGATTTTTTTTATTGGGGCGTTCTCAAAGAAAAAGTTTATTCTAAGCCCATTGAGAGCGTAGCCGAGCTGCGTGAACGAATTTCTCAAGCTGCTGAGGACATCAACTCTCGAGGATATGCCCGGCTAATAAGTAGATCTTTTTTAAGAAGATGTAGGGCGTGTGTTGAAGCTGATGGTAAACAATTTGAACATTTGTTATAATAAAAAATGTTATTTTCAAATCTGACTTTTATTCCAATAAACCTAAACAAAACAAGGTCAACATTTTTCATTATTTTATTAGTATTTTGTTGCTTTGGTAAAAGTGGCGCCACTATCTGTCTCGCTCGCTCATGGCAAACATGTCACTATCCATATCTCTCATCATTTTACCGTAAAATAAAAACCTACCAAGGGCTTGTGCGAATAAAAAACATTTTAACTGAGTAAAATGGGTTAGCAAAAATCGAGTTACTTGAGGTTTTTATTTTTTACTCGTTTTTTTTAGTATGAAACTAACAAGTATTGTACCATTTTACAATCCTGATTAAATGCGCCAACTCTTAATGGCACTTGCCAAGGCACTCTAGTACATTTTTTTTAAAGGAGGGTGTTTCAAAGTCGACAAAGTTTGAAAATTTTAAATTCATAGTTTAACAAATAGTCTAAATTCTAGGAAACTTGGGGTAATTGTGTCATTATTTTAGACTATGATTCTCGAGATGTTATTTAGGGTTACGGTTCCAAAGTTTAAATGAACAAAAATAATAAAAATTAACCACAATAACCGAAAAATGGTACAGTTAGACCAAATTTCTAGGTTTTTCTTAAAATGCCCATAATTTTCAAACTGCATGGGATAGATTTTTTTTCTGATTTTTCTCGTGATGGTTATGATCTATCCTGTCACCCCGTTTCGGCTTGACGTTGAGTTCTGGGACACCCTGTATATTTGTTATATCTTTTAAAGTTTGCTTTGGCATATTAACGCGTCATCAGGACTAGTCCTAGTTAATACGAGAAATATTTAGTTCATAGCACAGTTAAATAAAATTTTACATCAAAATTTAGGCTTTCTACTTTGCATTTTTGATATAATGTAGCTTTAATGATATTAAAACAATGTGTAAAGGTTTTTTGTCTGCGATTGGCGACAAGAGATGAAAAAAAATTAAAAAGTATTTTTTTTGCAATCATTAGAAAATGGTGAAAGTTAGACAAAAAAGTTCTAAATAAAATGTGTAGAGCTTAAAATTTTACATACAAAAGGTTCTATTACTTTTTTTAAAATTAACTGAGTCAGAGATTTTTATATTTAAGGGATAAAATTAAAGAATATGGGCCTCCGTATATCGTTTGTTTAATATTAACCTTTAGATTTTATATATACCCTAAAATTGGTACTATATACAGCGATACAGTGTGTAAAGGATGGTTTACCGAAAACCAAAGTCATAGATTTGGGCCATGGTTTTGAGATGAAAATTTGTGTAGGATTTTTTTTATTTCTTTTTACGATTTTCTTACTTTAACTTTGTGTAATTCAGTTTATTCTAAATATTCTATAATACTTTATATTGAAAAATAACAAAAGGGTATTGTCCATTACAGGCTATGAGATGACCATGTGTTTTTTTAAAAACCATTTTTATCAAAAATCATTATTTTATTAATTTATTTTAAAACACGATAGTACTATTTTAAGAACTGGAATTTAAACTTAATTAGAAAATAAAATAAAAAGTGATCAATGTTAATTTTTCAATTCTAAAGTCCCGTTGCGGCATAGGTCTGTGCCACGTTGATTGTAAAATTTAATCAATTTTAACATATAATCTCAATTCGATTATATAATCGATTAAAATAAGGAACCAAATATTGAATTGAAAGTGTGTTTAAATGTTATTAAAAATTATTACAAGATAATATAAAATATTCGTTTAAAAATATCTCACCAAATTCATGACATGCACCGAGTCTTGTGAATGAACTCTGTAATGCTAGCAGTGTGTCATTTTACATTTACCTATAATTACGATAGTAACTATTATGCGATCCGTCGCACTAAATACATTTTTCCTTATTTCTTTTAATTTGGTTGAAGGCAATAAAATATTTAATTCGAATTTTGCGGTAATTGAAATTATATCGGATAAAAATGAGTTTTATTTTTTTTAATTATTTTTTATTACATAAAATGAACATATTAGCGATTCTGAACAGCCTCTGAAAATTTGGGTGGACCTTTAAAAGTAACCCTGTATGGTGTTGTTCAGAGCTGGGCGCGAACTTGGCGGGGCAGGAGGCGGAGCGGCGCAGCACGGTGGCGGACGCGTCGCCGTCCGCGCTCTCCACCGCCACCTCCTCGCGCGACCGCGACACCATGCTGCACCACCTGCGCACCGACAACCACAAGTGAGCACCGCCACATCACTACTATACTATTTTTTAATATTATAAGATAGCACACAAGCAGATGGAAAGAGTCAACTATCGCCTATAGACAACAAATGTGTTAATGGTGTGTTGCTATCTTGTGGTGAGGTCTAAAGCCACATATGCATAAGTTTACCAGTTACGTTACCTTTCAAAGCACTGGCGCTATTGCGGCAGGAATAGGTATGGCGGTGGCACCAGAAGCGGATAAAAGAATGCAGAATTCTACCACCTAGTAAACTTCAATTTTATTTATTTGTAATAGATGTACTTCCTTGTAAAAATTTTGACATGCAGTATTAGACTTCATTAGATAAATATTTAAATACGACTTTAATATTCAGAATATCAAACTATTTCTTTAATTTGTAGACTCCAACAAGAATTGATAGAAAGTTATCAGCAGTACCAGTCGTTATTGCGCTTAATATTAGAGGAGCAGAAGTCTCAAACCCAAGTCATTAGAGAACTAGTTGATAGAAAACCTCGGTAAGTACATTTAATTTCTTACTCTTCACCTTTTTACCTACTTTTTTTAAATTATTAGGTTTACTTTTAACTAAATACACATAAATTTGCTTGTTGCTAATATTAGACAAAATTCAGGGTGTTGAGTCCTTCTAACCTTATTGCCAATTGTACTGTATACATTGTGTTAATATAATATGCTTTTGTGTAATATAATATAAATAATTATATGTTTTTGAAAAATTTGATTGTAAAATTACTATTCTTGCTTTATGTGTCCATAGTGTCCATAGTTTATAGTGGAATAAGTTACAATGTTTTATTAATTGCACCGTAAAATTTCAGTTCTTATCTGAAAAAATTCTTAAAACTTACGTAATTAGTATTATTACGTATTAGTAACTTACGTAATGACATGTACAGTACCCGGCGATAAATATTGCACATCGAACTTTGGAAAGAGACAATCGGATAATTTCGGCTTCGTAAAGCGTTATCTCTGTCCCACACTACCTATGTGACGTTTAGTCAGTCGTTGTTCAAGTACGATAGAGTGCAGTCGCGTCCCGAAAAAAATATATATTTAGAGTTGATAACACCCACAAATTTAAATAATTTAAAGTTGTAATATGGCATCTTTCGGAAAAAGAGGGAAACCTTTACGAGGTCAGTCACGTGAAATTATCTACAATGTTTATAAATACTTTGTAAGCAAAGCTGATAGATTTAAAAAAAAAAGTAGATGAAAATGTAAGTTGTTATTTTAAGAAGATTCAAGAGCGAGTTGCAAATGCCACTGGAATTTCAAGAAGAACTTTGAACAATATATTAAACGAAGTCAGTACTGAAACACATTCGACTGAAATTAAGTTCAGCACTCCAAAAAAAGGGAGACCAAAAAAGCAATTTCGTTTGGATATGGACGATTTTGATTACGATGTTGTTCGAAGAATGGTGTATGATTTTCACTTACGATTTAATGAACTGCCAACAATAAAATCATTAAAAGCTAAGTTATCTGAAGCTATTAATTACAATGGGTCTGAAAAAACATTGAGAAAAATACTTCATGACATGGGATTTCAGTTCACTAAAATGGAAGATAATCGAAAAATTCTAATGGAAAAGCACGACGTTAGTCTCAAACGAATGGAATACCTTGATAAAATACGCAAATTTCGCGAAACAGGAAAAAATATCGTCTACATGGATGAGTCATATATACATGCATCCCACACTAAAGGGAAATCTTGGAGTGACGATAAGAAAAAAGGAGTAAAAAAGCCAATTTCAAAAGGTCAACGTTTGATAATAGTTCATGCGGGAAATGAAAAAGGCTTTGTACCCGGTGCTTTTTTAACGTATAAATCCACGGACACTACAGGTGACTATCACAATGAAATGAATAACGATAACTATGAGAAATGGCTGGTTAACCAATTAATCCCAAATATACCCAGTGATTCTGTTCTAGTTATCGACAACGCACCCTATCACAACAAGTATGTTGAGAGACCCCCCAACTCAAACACCATTAAACGGGAAATGATCAACTGGTTAAACAGACATGAAATTCCAGTTGATCCAAAATTAACAAAAACCCAGATTTACGCTATTATATGTCAGCACAAGGAGAGGTATACAGAGTTTTCTGTGGACAAAATACTTGCCGAACATGGGCACACTGTGTTGCGATTGCCACCATATCATCCGGATTTTAATCCAATTGAAAATATATGGTCTCAACTGAAAGGCTATGTAGCCTCTAGAAATGTGGGTATGAACTTAACTACAGTAAAAACATTATTGACTGAAAAAGTAAACATGATCGGCGCTGAAGAGTGGAAAAAGGTTTGCGATCATGCAATCAAATGTGAGAATGAATATAGAAGCATTCAACACAGTTTAGACAATTACACTGATAGATTAGTAATAAATACGGCTGATAGTGACAGTGATATTGACCTCTTTGAGAGCACAGATAGTGAAATGGAAGTAATTGAGAATTAGAATTATTATTATTTTTATTGCAATGTCTCATTTTAGCAATAGGTATAATGGTGTTTATTATGTACACTAAAGCTGTAATGTTCCAAAATAATTAAATACGTAAACATAATGTAAAAATGTTTTTTTATTTTATTTTACCCCAACCTAAAGCCATCACTTATAGAAAAATTAGTGTATTTTATACAAAGAATAAAAATATCAAAAGAAGCAAATCATACTTGTTTTAACAGCTCCTAATAGGTACCGGACTGTTTGTATTTTGTGCGACAGAGATAACGCTCTACGAAGCCGAAATTAGCCGATTGTCTCTTTCCAAAGGTCGATGTGCAATATTTATCGCCGGGTACTGTATGTATGTAATATTGTTGGAACTGTATATTACTAAATTTCATAAGTGTATGTATGTTTGCAAGTTTGTATGTTTGTCCACTAATTCCTCGGGAACTAAAAACCATATCGGGATTGATTCGATTTAAATTACGTAAATCCAACTAAGGGAAACGTTCAAGTTTTTTTAAAATTGGTTTAGAAAAAATAAAATAAAAGTCCCGGGGTTTTTACTCGCATAGTTGCTATTCCCGTAGGATTTGCAGTATAAACACTGTCCTTTCTCGGCTTTCAAACTATCTTTGTACCAAATTTCCTCCAAATAGATTCAGTGGTTTAGGTGTGAAGAAGAGACAGAGAGACTGAGTTACTATCGCATTTATAAGTATGGATGCAAAGAAAAATTTCATTACGTTGAGAGCCAGTTGACAGTAGCTCAGTTGGTAGAGCTTGCTAGTCATAGGCAGGGTTTGCAGGTTCAAATGATGTGTCGAAATTTTTCTTTGTTAAGATTCTTAAAATTCTTATAAAAAGGTGCAGGTAATTTATAATTTTGAAATTGTGGTAGGGTCAAGATAGATTTTAGGTTATGTTTTTTCAGTATACAAATTATAGAAGACAGCGAAGAAAGTGAAAACGAAGACAGCACGGCCATATTAGAGTGGATACGTAGTCGCGGTCTACCAGATTCCGTCGCTAAGATATTGTTGTCGCAGCGATTTATGCTTACGGATTTACTACAACATGCCCAGAGGGAAGACATTGCTCGATTACAGCTAAAGTAAGTAATCGGTTTATTCATCTGCTCTGCATAGGGATGTAGTATAACTGTTCGAATTGTCGTCAAATGCATCGTAATTTAAAGTTTCACTATTACGATGTCTAGAAATTCACAGCCGTACGATTCACAAGATACTTTTGGACAAATTTACTTTGTCGTTCGCCACGTACAGGTATTTTACGAGAGTTATCTAACTGCTATGACTTAGAACCATGATCTTATATACAGGTCTTGCAACGATGCCGAATATCAATGGTGAGATTCGTATGGACATCTCATAACTTTTTCGCGACAATGCCACTGTACGTCGTTGCTATTGATGGGTGCGCGCTCCGGATGATATAAACCTTTTTTATATCATAAAATAGCAAATAAGCAGATGGATCTCCTGATGGAAAGAGTCAAACCATCGCCTATAGACACCAATGATGTTAATGGTGCATTGCTGTCTTTTGGCGAGATCTAATGCCACATGCATAAGTTTACCGGCAACCTTACCCTCCAAACTGGAACACGTCAGTGACTAGCACTAACGCTATTGCGGCCGGAATAGGTAAAGTGGTGGTACCAGACCCGGGCGAGACAATGCAGAACTCCACCACCTAGTAGACACGATGGTAGTAACTCACATAGCCTATCGGTCGCCTTTTGCGATCTGCCTGGCAGAACGGCAGTTGGTCTATTTTTCAAAGGAGCCGAGACCAACACGGGGAAAAACTACGTTACGTTTATCAGTTTTTCAATCACGCGGTTTGCAGAGATTATAATAACAAACATTGTAATTTCAGAGGTGGCATAGAGCTTCGTTTATGGCGAGCGATCGTCGAACACCGTCTCCAAGCTAACTGCAACAACCATTTACGAAGGACCAGTAGCACAGAGACAGACATGGACACGAATTCTATCGTCGTAGTCGAGTGTCAGAAATGTAAAACTACCCGCACGTTGTCAAACAACTCGAATTGTTCGAACAACCCTACTATCGTGATAAGGGAACAGATTAATGGAGATACGGATGCAGAGTTTGTTCCGGATGGTGGTTATCTTTGACTATTGCGTGGGTGGTGCACTCTGCAATGATATCGAGGTTTGAAGCGACTTCTGTATTTTGACTATTTTTCCACTTTGACGATGTTACCTGTACAAGGCATTGATGACTGTTACTTGGCAAATCTAGGTTTTAAATATGTGCTACATTTATATTAATATCATTGAATAATATGTAAACCCTTAAAGATACCGCATGTCCATATATACAGCGTGTAAAGAAAACCCTGTCCGTTTCGAAAGAGGCATATAAGTTAGTTAAAGGCATTACTGAAAAAAATATTAAAATGACATTATTTCAGAAAATAAAAAAGATATCGTTTTTTTTAATATTCGTATTTTTTACTTATATTTCCTTAGAGTTAAGCAAATATTTTAAAAATGACAACACCTTGTCGCTGTTTGTTTCATTGTTTCGCTTTGGCAGCTTTCGCACAAACACCACTTGAAGGCGCGCTATTTGTTTTTCGGCTTTTTACAAAGGAATTTTAATCGCGCCTCACACACGCCGCTTGTCCTTCGGTAGCATCCGACTTGCACGGCATTCTTTGATAACACAATTTACTCATTTGTAGATGTTGTCATACTTAATGTGTGAAAATACCATTTAAGATTATTTTTTTTATTGGGAAAGCTAATTAATTAATATCTGTAAAATAATTACACATAATATGTAACCGTATTACGGTACCAAATAACACCTTTAATTATCCGACAGAGTTTTCTTTACACACTGTATATTGTAATAGATTGAGCAATGTCATTTCAAATGGAGCAAAGTTGGCTGTTTCTAAGATACTTGGATAAATCAATGACATGGATGTGAAATATTTTTTCTTTATTCAACCTAAAGTGTAATTTGAATTTCGTGGGTACGTACGAAGATATTTAAAATTGTACGTAGTCGATTATTTCTCAAACTATTTAAAAACTTATTTTTAGGCAGCCCATATACCTACAATAATATTGCACAATATTTTTATTGTGCAATAATATTGAGTGTCCTCTTTGATTCCAAACGTTCAATAAATTTACTCAATAAAATTGACAAACCGGTCTAATCAATATTTCCGTGCGAGCAACATGTTTGACGACGAAGTTTTGGCGACTAAATAAGAAGTTTTGGCGAATAAATAAAAATATTATTGAAAACAAAGAACCCGACTGCATCTTGAAAAGAAATTCATTGCCTTAAATGAAAACTAAAAAGAAAGAAACTAGTAGTTTTGAATCATGTTAAGTAATAATGAATAATTACACCACTAAAAAAGTTCTATAATCGATGTACATATAAAACAATCCATGAATTTTATTTCATCACAGAACGATTAACAGTCGGGGCCCTTTGTAAAAATTTGATAGCTAAAACGCGAGCCAGTGGGAAACAAGCCCTCCACACCGGCGGTTTACAATAGTGTAAACACTTATTTGCAACAAAAATTCATATAAACTCCACAGGCCTCCCACCAAGGTCACCCGTGTTGGAAGCTTGTTTCTAACAGTGTAGCTCGGCTGTTAATATTAAATGGGCCCCGACTGTTAATCGTTCTGTGATGAATTAAAATTCATGGATTGTTTTATATGTACATCGATTAAAGAACTATTTTAGTGGGTAATTTTTGGATTTTCTTTTACCGTTATTTTTGGGCGCGTGCGTGTACATCATAGCAAAATATGGTGCAATAAAAATTAAACCCGCTCAAACTTCAATCTTTCAATCTTTGTGCAATCTTCAATATCAACCCTAAATGGTCAATAATATTGCACAATTCGTAATATTACGCAATAGTATTGTAGGTCTGTCGGCGTCTTATATAATGTTATGCATAAAAAACTAGTACAATAACATTGCAAATCTTCATCGAACAAGGTGGATGCATTTGGCTCTAATACGTCTTATATTACAATATCTTTGTGACGACTTGTCTAGGTTGATATACATCGCCGTAATTTTCTTAGTACCATGATAATTATAGTGATGAGGTTTCCGCTTACAATATATATCACATCAATAACAAATTTGGTGTGTTTTGGCAGAAGTTATCTCGTGCAATCAGAAAAAGCTACTAATTATCTACCTAACATCGTTTTGATTCATTTTAAATATTTTTATTTGTTTTAAGTTTAATATTAGTTTTCGTATTATATACTACAACATTATAGCATGAAACAGGTATGTTCTCTTTGAGCCGGTATCTTTGTGGGTCTTTATTTAGATATATTATTTATAACACAAGCGTAAAGCCTACGTTGGGTTAAACTCAATTGTTGTGTAACGTTTTTATATGTCTATGTTTCATGTAAACAAAGATATCTTACCACATACTAGTATAGTTTAGAAAAAGTCATCATGGTATTTTTACAATATTGTGGAAAAACAGTGTAACGGTTTCCTTACTTAATCCTATTTGTTATCATTAATATTAAATTATATCTTGTTATTTCTATTGCTAGATGGCCATAGATCAGCCCAAGGTTTCTTATTAAATAGATGGTTTCAAAATCAGGCTGCTAAATAGGTACAATCACTTAAAGTATCAGCCCATCTGTTAGATATAATTCGTTAGTTCCCACTGCCGAGATATTTCTTGTGCAAATTACACGATCGCTTATTTTGTAGGATACGTGCGTTATAATAAATGAGCTGAAAATTAAATAAGTATATGGAAGGTTTTATGCAATTAGTTTAATAAAATGAACGTTAGGGCTGTTTGATATCTTACAAGTGCTACTTAATTTTACAGTTTTATTAGTAATATAAAACAGAATAACTGTTAATTCACAAAAAAATATTGGCGTTTACGTAATCTGTGCATAAAAGATAACCAAGAATTACAGTGTGAAATAAATATAATATAAATAAAAAAATCAATATTTTTTTTCAAATGTCACTCACACCTATTATAATAACTGTTTTTTAATATTAAGAAAACCTAAGTATATGACAGTTTGATGCTTAGTTAATATCATTTCACATTGTGAAGATAACAGTAACATAGTAATTTTGTTGAATGAAAATGAATGTAGAAAGCATACCCACAAATACTAAAACAGATGCTACAATTTTAAATTAATGTGCTTAAACTAGAAAAACAATGTTGTGTAAAAGTCAATGTTAACAAGGCAATGTGGAGCTCCTACTAATTGCGTTCTGAATCGTAGAATTAGCAGTCTAATAATAACCATTGTATGGCCTATAGGTTATAACACTAGCAATATTTCTTACATACGCCTAATTTTAATACTTAAGCAGCTTGTCGCTATATATAAGCTTGATGCGTAGAGTGTGTCACCCTAAAGGGTTGTATATAAATATTAAATATACATAATATGTCATTAGTTTATTGTAAATACATATTTTTGAGAGCAATAACGTGTTTAATAAAGCAGCTTAGCAAAAATACGATAAGATTAATATAAGTTGCCTGAAGTTCAATTGATGTAACCCTATTGGTGAATGTATGAACGAGTCTCATTTTGCCTTAGTATCTGAATCGTATTGTTTGTAAACATTATAAAATACTAATAAGTGCAATAAAAACTAAAAATAATGAACTCATTGTGAAGAGTAGCTTTTTTAAAATAGTTTTGGACATTAATTCTAGACTCGGCAATAATAATAAATTCGAAGTTTTTGATAAATTTTACAAGACGCGATTTTAATTGATTGAATGAGTTTTTGTTTTATTTTTTGTAGCATAAATAGATTAAAATATATAACGGAGTGTTCATTTAACATTGATAAAAAACGAAAAAGCCTCTATTTACTACTACTTAAATTTTGAATACATACTTTAACAGTGATAATAGTCTAGCACGTAGTTATTATTGCACTTGCAAAAAATCTGGTGCTATAACTCGTAATTAATATTATTCGCGTGCCTTTGAAATATGTTACGTAGTTTTGTAAGCTAGTGAGGTAAACAATCACTTTGTCATGTAGAAATCAGATTGTAATTTTTCTCATATCGAGATTAGGCTTGACATTTATAAATTTGCAATAAAGTATGTTATTATTTTGATACTTATGTATTTTTACATTATTTGCACATTTTGCAAAATGACTTTCAAATGAAACTACATTTAATCTGCTTTTGCAATTGAATGTACAAACTAACTTTAATCATTAATATATAATAATGTATAATGAATTGTTGACAAATAGAGCTATTTACATACCACAAAATAGCGTAGCTTGGGATTTTTCTAGTGTGGCCAGCTATCTAGCTGATCAAACCATAAACATTTGATGAGATACCATAAATTATACCGAGTGATAAAAGATAACTTTTGCCACAATTTTGCTGAAAAAAATAAACCCTACTTTTATTGCACAAATTTTGTTGTACCAACCCTACTTTTATTGCATAAATTTTAAATCGTTTTTTTCTAAACATTGCCCATCCTTGCCTTCATACTATATACGCCCATAGTAATATAGTTTAGCGTAACCAATTTAAATAATTGAGCCAGCAGTCAGTAGTCTATTTAGTGTAGCGTTGCTTTAAGGACATCTTTCTCATCGAGTTCTAGTTTTTTTTAAATTCTCAAATAAATAAATATTGCTGGATAAATTACACGAATCAATCGAAACCCAAAATAAGCAAATTATTTGCATGTGTTATGAGTGTTAGTCAACGATAACATTACCGTTACATACATAAGTAACACTCGAACCCACTTTGTGTGATGAGCACAGTTTTGAGCAGAGATGAGCATTGTTAACATACAATTATCTATGCTCATCATACAAATGTTTGTCCCTGTCGGGAATCGCACTCGAGCCCCCTCGATTCGTAGGTAGGTTCGATAACCACCCGATCAACGGGGCGGTCAAAATGTCTTTCTTGATAATTATGTTATTTGCATATTCCAATTATAATTAAATATGACTGTCAATTACCGTGAAATTTACTTTATGTACATTTTTGTACTATATATTAATGTCATTGTTGTATATAGTACATTTGACCGCCCCGTTGGTCGAGTGGTTAGCGACCCTGACTACGCAATCAACGGGGCTCGTATTCGATCCCCGACTTCTGGGTTTGGGTGTTTATTAAATACATTCCAGTATTTATATATTTCTATGTATTAGTATCAAAGTCAAAGTCAAAACATTTTTATTCAAATTATCCATTACAGGCACTTTTGACGAGTCAACATTTTTTGAGTTACTACCGGATCGGAAACGTGGCGGTATCGTTGACTGTCACCCATAACACAAGCAAATAATTTGCTTACTTTGGGGTTAGATCAGTCGATGTAATCTGTCCCGTGAATATTTATTTATTACTTTATTATTATTTATTAATTAAATAAAATTTTCACAATGGCAATATTTTATCTGTTATGAATTCAACATAATAATATGTTCTAGATAAAGCGTGTCTTAGTTGCATTTGGATACTTTACAACTAAATTAATACTAGTGATCTACTGAATTTAAAAAATATAAAAATTTTGCAGATCTCGCTCTATGTCTTGCATTTGCAAGTTGCCTTACGATGTGATAGCATAGATTTCGCTAATATTTAATGTAAAAGACGATATATTCGAAAATATGTGTTAAATTTTTAAAGTTTAATAAAGTCACGTGGATAAAGTATAATATCTTGACATCACTGGTGTAAAACAAGAAAGCCTGCAGTTCAAATTGTTCTATTTACAAGTTTTCTTTTCGAATGTACTAACAAAGGTTGGAGAGCAATAGAACAACATGGTTGGGTCACAGCTGGACTCTCCAGCCGTGTTGCCCTATTGTGTGTAGCACTAAAATTGAAACATATTCTTATATATTTTATACTAAAGGTCGATAGATCTTCTTGTTAGTCAAGCTGTAAGTGTGTTATAAAAAAATATCAGTGTGTATTCGTGTAAGTGAAACTTATGTAGCGTGCATACTCGTAAGTCGTAACTTATACGCTCGAAACGTATTGGCAAGCAACACACTAACACTTCATGCTAATACTTTCTTGGAAAATAACTCAATAAAAATCATAGCTACAGGGAACAGGAACAGGCTAACTAACGATAAGACCAATCCGGTCATCTAAACACCGAAACGTCTTAAAAATTATGTACAATAGTAATCTGTGTAATCGTCTGTATTTAAGTTAGCTTTATATAAATATAGAATTTATGTAACGCTAATAAATATTTCATTTATTGAAATATTTTTTTAACACATGTTAGCCTGAATGACGTGTCCATGCTTTATAAGAGTTTATTTTATTCCTGCCACAATAGTGTCAGTGCTTGTCGCTGTCGTGTTCCGGTTTGGAGGATAAGGTAGCTGGTAAACTTATGCATATGGCATTAGACCTCGCCACAAGATAGCAACGTACCATTAACATCTTTGGTGTCTATAGGCGATGGTTGACTCTTTCCATCAGCAGACCCATCTGCTTGTTTGCTATCTTATGATATAAAAAAAAATTGTTGTTTTCGTGCAAACCGATGCGTTGCGTTGCGTTACGCATGCATTTTTTTTCTCGAGCACTTTAAAAAATTGCACCTCAATCACTTGTCTTGTAAAATACATTTATACGGAATGCCTTAAAAACTTCCTTAAAATATCTACTTATATATTTTTAAGATTTGTTACATAAAAAAACTTTAGTTGTTTGTGCCATACGTAATCATGTTAACTAGATAACATTATTTTAATTACTAAAGTTAATGTTAGTTTAATTATAAGTATTATCTCAACATTATTGCTTAAAATGTATATTAATACTTAGGATTAATTATATGGAGTTATGTTAAACTGTTAAAAATAACATATTTTTTTTAAATTTTATATGTCCTAGTAGTTTTTCGGAGGTGTTAAACATATTTACAAAATGATGATTTAATGTTAAATCAACTTTTATTACGAAGTTACCTTTCACTTTTAACATGTATTTTGTCAAATTAAAACTATATTTTTATAGTTCAATCTTGAAGTTATCACCCAGTTAATGTATTTTGTTATAAAATAATACATGCTTTTTAAGCTCCTATTAACAAATACGTGACAAACAGGTCGTTTACGAGTTATATTGTTCTGTGTTTTACATGTAAATGAACAGTGAAAAGTTCCGGTCTATTTTATAGATAACGAAATATTCGTAATATAATAACGTATAGTGGTCCAGCGTTGGCGTTGACCACAAGACGTCCTCCCGGGTTCGATTCCCGGGTCGGGTACATAAAAAAAAGTATTTTTTCAGCTTTCTGATAAACACAAAGTTGCCCGGGATTGGAAAGTGCCCGGTTGGCGATAGGCTTGCCACTTATCACATTTGTGGGACCCAGTATCTTGGGCTAATCGTGGGTGCACTTATTGTACATCTGCCTATGGCTTCGGGGATACGGGTGTGAAGATACTAAATAGTTTACTATCGCTAGATGGCGTTATCCACACTACAAATCTAATAGCAAATATGACTCAGTTCGTTCTAAAATATAGCGTTGTATGTATATCTACAAGTAATGTTTTTTTTTTCTTATATACAAATGTTTATTGTATGAACTGTGACATAATCTACCATTGATATAAATTTTATATCATTGTAATCTACCAACTTATTAATGATAAACCATTGTATTAGATTTGATAAAGTTTCGGTAATATAGAAAAGTCCTTTGTTAAAATTTGCAGGGGGATATTGGAATAATCTGTATTGACAATGAAATGCAATGAAAATTAAAATGCAGCGATTGTAAAATCATAATTTTTTATAAATTATTATTTCTTTATTTTATACAATAAAAAAGAAATATTTATGTAGCGTATAACGTTAAATTTAAAAAAAAAAAAAAAAAAAAAAAATTGGAAAAAATATATAAATGATTTAAGAAAAAACATTATATTCAAGTATTTCCTGCAATGAAAATACAGTATTTTGTATTTTTTAAACTAGTCACAATTTTGTTAATTATCGTTAACTGAGTTTGTGAATACACAATATAAGTATATAAGTACAGTCAATTCACAAGTAGGAAAAGACTCGATGTATTATAATTATAATTTGATACATTTCGTAACCGTTGAGCAAATTAATATTTGCTCACTGTTGAAATTATTTTAAGTGTACAATTATTATGACCAACCTCAGACACAATTTCATGTCTCGTCGTGATCTAATATGCCTTAGAAATATTATGGAATGTATGAACGATCGGTCAATTATATGATACAAAATTATGAAATG
This sequence comes from Apodemia mormo, assembly GCA_036924255.1. NCBI lineage: Eukaryota > Metazoa > Arthropoda > Insecta > Lepidoptera > Riodinidae > Apodemia > Apodemia mormo. Next base: position 33,418,455 of record JAUPFN010000008.1, on the reverse strand, counting down.
TTTATTTAGATATCGATCTGAATTGGTCATAATTACCTTATAGTAGTATTGTTATTAGTAATGGATTCTTGGATATCTATTGGTTGATTATAGTGATAATAATTTTAAATAATCTGGCGATTAAAGTCGATATCTATGAAATTACATATCACCATTTTTGATTAATATTTAATTCGATATACTTGAAATCCACAGAATAAACACAACTTTATACGAATAATATAAATGGTCTCAATGTCAAAGAGACTCTTAATAAAAAATCGTATGTTTCGTTTTTGATGGGTTCTTGAATCTACATATATTATTTGTACAATTATGATTTATTAATTTGACTATACTCTAAAGCGATCCAATATTTAATTGCAACTGAAAGGCTATTGCGAAAATTACTTTGCGAAAATTACTCTTAGAAGAGTTTGGACTTTTGTAAGCCAAACAATACGATAAATCGTTGCCACAGCACTTACACTTCCAGACGTAAAATAATGCAATTTGTCTTACGATAAGTGAAACGAAAACTTCGTAATGTTATGTGATTAACAGAATTATATATAATTATAAAACTAAAACTAGCCGATAAGCATTAATTAGCCCCAAAAATTATACGTCGCACCGCACTATGACCGTATTAATTCTTTAATTATAACTATGTTCTAAAAATAACCAGTTAGAAAAAAATAAGGAAATAAATATTTTTCGAATACATTTAAGATGAAAGGCATAATTATATTTGACTTGTAAAAGATGTGTTTCCACTTACAGCGTAAGCATCATGTTAACAATACTCAATATTAATTGTTTTGAAGTACAAATACACTATTACAAATAGGATTTGTTTTTACTTTTTAATCCTTCATTTTTAAACTAGGAGCCAGCTAGTCATAAATATCGATATTGGCCAGAAATTGAAAGTTGACGGAGTAAACAAAGAGGAGAGTTCAAGATCGCGATGAAGTTTGCCAATTTTATTTTGCCAATGCTGCTATTTTAACGGCCCCATCTCATTAGCTCATTAGTCAGTACTGCAGAATCATAACAGTGTAAAACCGAGTTTCTGATTTGGTAGAAACTATACAATTGTCATATTAAAAGTGCCTGTGAAGCCATCCCCAGAGGCATAAGGCAGGCACAGTAGCAGATCAATACATAGATTTCTATTAAAGACTGAAAATAAAATAGTATAGAGTTTAATAGATGGCGCCTTGCTTAGGTAGATCCATGAAATATTAGGTATAGGTGGAGCTAGCACTCGTATTAATCAATTGGAACAAATATTTACGGTATATCTCTGTCTATGAGGTCTACCCATCTCTTTTTATACAGCTGTGTTAGAAAGAGAGGGTAAAACCTAGGAAGATGACAACAGTATTTAAAATTTGGTTTCAAGTAGGTATTAGAAGTATTGGCTCCAGATATAATACAGCTTCATGGGTAGATCACGTAACATTGCATCTCTATTATATAAATACTTTTCATAAAGGTACGATAGTTACTCTTAGGACATTCGAAATTAATTGATTTTAGTCATAGACTAGTATATAGGTAATATTATGCTTAAATTGTAGTTGTTACTCATTGAGTACGGTATATAAGCTCGGTTAATCGAGCTTACTAGTGCTGTTAAGGACTTAGGTTGAGAATTTTCGGATGTCCATTTTTAAAAACTGAAATACCTACCTACTTATCGTAATCAAAGGACAAATATTTGTATAAATAATTAGTATTCCTTTTGTATATTTTTAATGTTATTTGTCAGAAACATAGTACGATGTACAAATTAGAATCAAAGTTTTTTTGTCGCTACCTTGATAGCTTCGCGTCTTGTATTTTAGCTACTGATATAATATAGCAGAAAAAATAACTTTTTTTTTATTTTTTTTTTTATTTTATTTATTTATTTATTTATTACACAGTATATGAAAAAATCATTGTGGAGCTCTAACCTCTATACTAGGATAACCCGTGTTATAGAGGTTAGATCCTTCCCTAAGGTTCAACAGTTTTAATAACTAATTTCTAAGTACATTAGTAATCGCACATACATTTATTCCACATGCAGTTACTTAAATACAAAAAAAAAAAGTGTAACATTATAATACATAGTTGCTATCCTTGTATAGTATGTGTGTGTGTTTTTTTTTTTTTTTGGTAGTATGTGTATGTGTGTGTGTGTGTGTGTGTGTGTATGTATGTGTGTGTGTGTGTGTTTGTGCGCGAGAGAGAGAGTGTGTGTATGTGTATGTGTTTATGCATCTGTGTGTGTTGCATGATAATAATGCCCCCAAAAGCTACACATGTGCATAAATAATGTTTTCCAAAGTATAATAATCAATTGGCTGAAGCCATTTTAAAATTTGTGTCTTAAGTTTATTAATATTTATTTTGTAAAAAGGCATAGAGCGTCTTAATAAATTTGATAGATACGGTGCTAGAAATTGGTAGTGTTTCTTGAAAAATGTCTTTTTAAAAGTGGGTATGGGATATCTAATTGTCCTTTTTTGATCCAATGAAAGGAATTTGTCCTTTTCCATCAAGTAGTGGAGAACACATTTGTATACAAAAAGCTTCCTTACACTTAATACATTTGTCATTTCGTAAACTTTTGATGTAGGTGTACGAATTGACAAAAACATAATTGTTTTTAAAAGTGCTCTCTGCGTTCTTTCTAGCTCTAATATATGCGTTTTTGCTGCACCACCCCAGGCTGTAATACAATAATATATCAAATTTTGAGCTAATGCTTTATAAATAGTTAATAACAGTTGATGATTTGCAAAATTTCGTAGGTGTTTAAATAAAGGTATTAATTTTCTTGTTCGTTTAGCAATATCTGAAATATGATACGTCCAAGTCAACCTGTTATCTATTGTAACCCCTAAATATCTTAGTTTGTCTACTTGAGTTAGATGCTCACAACTACAATGGCTTACAGTGTTCGAGTTGCTGCCCTTGCAGGGATATGTGTGCATTCGTAATGCATAATTTTTATTTGGTTCATGTTTTAGACCAAAGCGCATATATTTGGTTTTACTAATATTTAGAGATAAAAGATTATCCTCAAGCCATGTAGCTATGCTAATCAAACCTGCTTCAGCCGATTTAAAAACTTCGCTCCAAGAAGACCCATAAAAAAGTGCAACTGTATCATCGGCAAACATAAGCAGGTGAGCTTTGTTTATTTTTATTTTGCAAAGGTCATTAAGATATATCAGGAAGAGCGTAGGTCCTAGCGTACTTCCTTGAGGAACACCAAATGAGCACACTGAGTTATCACTATACAGTTTACCTATCCGTACTTGTTGAGTGCGTCTAGTAAGGTAGTTTTTAAACCATTCGTAAGGAATCCCACGTATACCTAGGTTATGTAATCGGGCAAGTAGTATTGGTATTGACACAGTATCAAATGCCTTCTGTAAATCAAGGAAAACTCCTAAACACTTATTTCCTTTGTCTAAGTAAGAAGTTGTCAGATTAGTCAAGTTCAATACCGCATCTTCTGTGGACCGATTAGATCTAAATCCATATTGGTTGTCAGTCAGTAAACAATTTTTCTCTAAAAATGATATAAGTCGCTTATTCATAATCTTTTCTAATATTTTAGAGATCACACTTAATAAAGCAATTGGTCTATAATTAGATGGAGTTGATTTATCCCCCGATTTATAAATAGGAATAATTATAGCCTTTTTCAAGGTATTCGGAAATATACCACTCTGAAAGCTAAGATTACACAAATGTGCAATAGGTTCGACCAGAATTCCAGCAAATTTTTTGATAAAATATGTCCCTATATTATCAGCACCCGAAGAACTGGTATTCTTTAGATTGTGTATAATACTAGCAACTTCTTCTGCATCAGTTGGGATCAAGAACATAGAATCACAAGTACCAGCTTTAGTAAAAATTTTTTTGGAAAGTGCGTCTTCTGTTTTATTATTTTTTAATAAAATTCGATCAGCTAGGGTTTTGCCTATATTCGAGAAAAAGGTGTTAACTTTACTAAGTGATAATTGGGCGGAGCTATCGCAGCTTAATAATTCGTTTGCTGACTCTTGACTTTTATTCATATTGCAAACATCTTTAACTACCTTCCACAGATTTTTGCAATTATTTTTGTTATCCAGAAGCTTTCTACGATAATAATCATTACGTACAAATTTTAGTAAACTTTTACATAAATTACGGTATTTAACATATTTTTCCCTCAGGCTTTCATTATCCTGGTCTCGTCTTAATTTTGCGTGAAGTTTATCTCTGTTTTTAATGGACTTTAATAAACCTGGCGTAATCCAGGGCTTTAAAGGTGTTTTTCTTTTATTATTTGTAACAACGGATGTATTGTTTTTGATAACAGTGTTTAATTTATGTAAAAGTTCATTTGCAGCTTTATTTGCGTCGACTAAATTATAATAACTGTCCCAGTTAATCTGCTTCAACTGAGAACCTGTTTGTTCATAGTCTGTTTTGAGCCTAGTTGTAATAGTAAAATTTCTAGGTATTTGAGTTTTACTAATTGATAACAATATAGGGCAATGATCTGTAAATTGAGGTAAAATTAAGGTTTTGAATTTATAAATTGTTTTTACCATAAAATGATCCAAGCACGCACTATTTCTAGTTTGTTTATCTATACCTTGCACTAAACCGTGACAAGCCATAATATTAAGATAGTCTGCAGAATGGCCGGCCACCCTATCTGGCATAACATCAATATTAATATCACCTGTAAAAACAATATTTCTACAATTAATATTAGATAAAATTTCGTTGATAGAATGAATGTAACTAGAGGGGTTTTTAAAACAAGGAGGTCTATACGACGCTAACACAACAAGCTCTTTGCCTATGTTAATAACTAAGCCATTACCTTCCGTCATTCTTGGCTCGTAAGCCGTCGCCGGTAAATTATTCAACACATAAACTACTACGCCATCATTTTGATTAAAACTGTTGGATGTGGCAAAACATTTATAGCCATCAATCGTGGGCAGAATTGAGTCTTGGTTTATCCAACATTCGGTTAAAATAATAATGTCAACGCCTAAGCTTAAATTATGTAAATAAATAATAAAATCATCAAGATTGCATGAAATACTACGTATATTAATACAAATTACATTAATGTCTCCAAAATTCTTCAATAAATTGTGAATTTGATCTGAGTCAGGCTCGTCTAACTTTATACAAGAACAATTCGTTGATAATTCTAGGTCAGTTATAGTTTGTTCGTTAGGAGTGAATTTTAATGTTAAAATATACGAGAGGTACAGCATTTATTACACATCTAAAGTATATTGTAATGTACAACAAAATGTCGCATTCATCATATTTGAAACTTTGCTGGAATAAAAATTTAAGGCGCTGCAGTTTTATCATATGCATGGTTATTATTAATGTAAAATGGCAAAGTGAACAATAATAATTACTCTTAAAAATATAGTCCGCAAACAAATTTTTTAGGTATTTGGTCATTAAATGAGTCAAGTTACCAATTATTTTTTTAAATGCTTTTATATGCGGTTTGAATAATAATTGTATGTTTTGTTTAGTAATCAATTTAAATAGCCATGGAGGTTTGGGTGCATTATCACATTGAAAAGGTAAATAATGTGTCTTTATCGGTGGTTTATGTTTTTGTTTGTGTATGATTGTGTGTAAATATAGTTTTGAGTGTTGTGTAGTTTTTTGTGTAGAAAAATGCAAACTAAACATTGAATTATATAGCAACATAATATGAAATTTAACATACATATGAAAAGAAACAAGCAATACAAAAAAACTAAAATAGTACAAAATATACTTTTGTTTGTATTCACTGATATTCGTTAGTCATTGCTGTTTTCTTAACTTTTCCAAATCTTGCTCTGTTTTAATTGCGACGTGAGACATACCCTCTTTTTCTCTAATAAAAATGTTACCGTACGAAGTCCAACAAAATTTATAATTATGGCTTTTGGTAAATTCTCTGGTTAAGTAATATAACTTTTTAGCTTTGTACGATAGACGTTCAGAAATATAAATCGGCTGAGATGGGCAATCCAAATTAAGATTATTAGTATTTAATTTACCATTATTGCTGTTTTTATTGTACTTTTTATACAAGCTAAGAAAATGTATCGCATTTAAATTGCTCGTAAAATCCACAATAATTGGCCCAGTGGAGGTGGCATTCGGTCTGAGTCGAAATACATTTTTAATATCGGCAAGAGTTATATTTGTTTTCATCTCTTGTGCTAGGCTTAAGACCAACTTAGATAGTGTAGTCTTGTTCTCACCTTGACTACGTGGAATGTTTCGGATTTCAACACTAGACAAACTATTCTGCTTTTCTAAAAAATCAATTCTGTCTTCTAGATGTCTAACATATTTGTGATTAAGATTTTTCTCGTCCTCCAGACATTTTATTTTGTCTAAAATACCCTCGTACTTCTCTGAGAAAAACTGTATGGATTGTCCTATTTCGTTATTCTGAAGTTTGATTTCATCGACAGTAGTTAAAAGTTGAGATATTTTTTTATTTTGATCCTGCACAAATTCATTAAACATTTGAAGGATTTCTTGTTTAAAGGCGGCTAAATTATCCTCATCACGCCCGCGACGCTTCTGTCGCCTTGAGTTTAAATTTTTATCACTATCAATTTCAGTAGTTACACTGCCGGTTTCTTTGTCACATGATACAATTTTTTCGCTTGAAGTGGAAGGTGGTGGCGTACGATTTAACGGCATTTTGAAAGTTATTGATTATTTAACTATTGTCACTCACACACGTAATTGTAGTTTATTGTTCAACACTCACTTACTATTACAACTGTAATGCGATGTTGATATATCAACACATTTAAAGTGTTCAATTAAATTTAGTACTTTGTTTACGTACATCAAAAAACACGACCGTACTGCACGGATGCAAGGGGGGAAGGAACTGTTAAATATATAAATCAAGGAAGGGAACTGTTAAATATATAAATCAATAATAAATTTCCATGACTGGCCTAATAAACCGGCAATCGAGTCGAAACGTTAAAGACTTTACATAATATGCCGCGTCGTTACACGTCTCGTCGTTCTATCGTGTGTATGTGTGTGAGAGCCCTAAGCGCATTGACTCAATTACGTGAATTGGGCGGGCAGATAGGAACGAAGTTCCTTATCACAAAAAATCTTACGCTTTGATTTAACGTTACGAACGTTTTTGCCGGCTAGTGCATCCCTCCGCAACGCCCCATAAGGAACTTCGTTCCAATAACCGCTAAGTGTTATCGACAGCACAGATTACTAAATAGTTAGGTATTTCGTAACGGATAAATCACTCCATAGAAAAAAGGCCATACCTACTTTTATAAATACCTAGTTTCTGAAAGGTGACAGCTCCGTGTGAAAATGAACCTTAAATGCTAAAATATTCGATCGTTAATCTAGTGCGTTGTCGTGGCCTTGTAGTTTTGAGACCGAAGTCTGGGCGTGTTAGGGCGGCTTGCACCAAAATGCTTAAATGCATTTAGTCCCTTAAACTTGTTTAGGAAATGTCAAAACGCCTTAAAAGCTGTCACTTTAAACGTATTAGTGACTTAAAATGATTTAAGCATTTTGGTGCAAGCCGCCCTTAGAGTTTATTCTTACAATTAAATATTTATGTAGGTAAATAAAGTTGCGCATTTCATTTCGAAATGTTTTATTATCTATAATTTTAATTGGTTTTATAAACAATGTATAAAAATATTACTTTTAATGCAGTTAAATGAACTGTCGTCAGCGGTAATTTCCAGACCATTACGACCTGCAAACTTTGAAGAAGGGATTTTAGGAGGGGAGCGTATTCCCTCCTAAAAGTCCGGCAACGCACTTGCAACACTTCTGATATTGCGGTGTCCATAAGCGACGATAATCGCTTTCCATCAGGTAATCCATTTGCTCGTTTGACCCCTAGTTGTATAAAAAAATGTTGAAACGGTTGACCCTGCAGGTCATCCCTGAAACTTCTTGCTAAATTGAGGTATTTTAAGCTCAAAGGAGTAAAAACTTTAAGAATAGATTTTTTTGCTTCAAACATCTAGTTTGTTAAAAATGATAGTATATTGATTTTTGAAAAGTTATATATTTTGGAAAAGATGATTAATTTTGATTTTTCTAATGGCACTCAAATAAAACTTTTGAGATCTAAAGTATTATTTTAGCTGCATAATCGATAGTTTAAAAAATGTTAAAAGAAATTTATGCATTAGACGTGGTTTTTTGAGGAATAGAGCTGATTAATTTTTGTACTTAATCGGTTCAATAATCTGGAAGTTATATTATAACAATACTGTTTCGCCAAAATTAGTTAGGCCGATTAGTTCATTACGCCAATTTAGTCAAATTTTCAGGAAGGTGTTGGTCCCGGCCTCCTTTGAAGAATAGGCCAACTGCCGTTCTGCCATGCAGGTCGTAAAAGGCGACCGATTGGCTATCGAGTCACTACCATCGTGGCTACTAGGTGGTAGAGTTCTGCATTGTCTCGCCCGGGTCTGGTACCACCGCCTTACCTATTCCTGCCGCAATAGCGTCAGTGCTTGTCGCTGTCGTGTTCCGGTTTGGAGGGTAAGGTAGCCGGTAAACTTATGCATGTGGCATTAGACCTCGCCACAAGATAGCAACGCTCCATTAACATCTTTGGTGTCTATAGGCGATGGTTGACTCTTTCCATCAGGAGACCCATCTGCTTGTTTGCTATCTTATGACATAAAAAAAAAGTCTAAGTTGAGTAGAATCCAATTGAATGCCACCAACCACGTTTCGATCGGTCAAGCTCTTCAAAAGTTGTGAGATGTTTACATACACACACACACAGACACACACACACACACATACATACATACATACAGACATACTGATGTCATCGTGAAAATAGTCAGAAAAGGTTCCTAGGACCTGAAAACGTGGAGATCTGGTGAAAACTCGATTTTCAAAAATCAGGGCAAAATCAGTAACTTCCTTATCTACATATGTAGCGGAAAGTTAAAAATCCAATCCGAAACCGGACATGATGGATATTTATTAGCATGTTATATTGTTTTAAAACTGCCAGATATGTTACTTTGCACTGGTCCAGTTGCTTAATTATCAGCGTAATTACATACAAGTATACATTGCTCGGCATGTTAGATTAGATGAACCAAACAAAATCAAAATATACTACTCACCTTCACATAATACTTCAAATATTGTAGGTACACTACCGAACTTCAGTGTTGTTCTATTGTAATGTTTGATAAAACATTTGTTATCAAAATGTTTTGAACATAGAGTAGGTATCTGACTCTTTTGGAGTCCAATTTACTGCTTTCATATTGTAAAGCCATTTGTTTCTAAGCGTTGAATCTACTGGAAATCTACAAAAATAAACTTAATTAATTTGCGAATTATTATGCGTAGGAAATAAGGTGACATAAAGTGACTTAAATACGCAAGCATGTATAAAAAAGACCGCGTGGACTATTAAATATCTAAAATAAAATATCGATATTGAAATTATCGATATGACCTCCTGATATCACTAGCTAATTCTAAGCAAAACAATATTAAATAAATATTATAAATTCTGCCAAAAATCTATATCGTTCTTGCTAACATATATTAAAATCAGATGCTTAAAATACAATTTTACTCAATTTTTATTAAAAACAGCGACTAAATGCACGTACCTGTGAAACGTCGTTTTGCTCCCCTTTTGGTATCGAAGTTTACAAACTACACATTTCCTTTTTTTAAACTCCATAATACACAAAATATGAACTTAAAAATTCACTATAACGTCCACAAATTAAAAAAATAAGCTGCTGTTTTTTTAATTTAAATTACCGCGGCAATCATATGCAACATACCAGGGCTCGCTTCAATGTCGAAATTTAGAAATTGGAACCCAAAAAATTGATAATTAAAAAAAAATTGTTTTTGTCACGCAAAACATTCTGTAAACTCAAGGGCTTTATTGTTTTCTACTGATAGTGGAGTAGTATCATTTTGAATCAAAACTAAACTAAATTATTTGGGTTTTCATCAACTCAAAACTTTCCTTTATTTATTTAATATTTAAAATAGCTATGTAATACGGAAAATATATTAATAAATTTATTATATCGAAAACAGCGATAACTTGAATTCAGAGAACGGACCATAAAATGTATTAATAATGCGCAAAATAAATTGGTTTTTTCCTGTTAATTGATAACTAAAGTAGTCAAATAGGGATGGCCGATATACATCGATGTTTTTTCCGGGAAACATCATTTTTTTTGGTCGATTTTTTTTGGAATCGAAACATCGATGGTCGATGTAGAATAATGAACCATCGACATCGAAATAAATTTCTACTAGAAATTTTTATGCGCGCGCTAAAAATTAAAAAAAAATCTAAAAATACCAAAAAAAAAATCGGAAAAATTACAGTTATAAATATGGGAAAAAAATCTATTAAACACAATTGTTAATGACTTGCAAGTGCATTTTCATAACTGGAATATGATCTTAGAATTAAAAAATTGACAAAATTTTTAAAAAATAGCATGTAAAGAGAAGCTACAAAATAACCGTATTTTCGAATTTCAGATTGTCGTTCGATTGTATCGAATTTTTTTAATCTTTAAATGATCTACGCAGTATTTAATAGATTTTTTTCTCTTATTTATAACTTTAATTTTCCCGATTTTTCAATTTTCCCGAATTTTCAAAGAAAGTATTTTTTAAGTAATTTACAAATTTGATTCTAAAATTGAGACATATAATTTTTACAAACTTTTTATTAGCTTCACCTATATGTATGTTTGTATGTTTGTACGTTTGTACTTTTGTATGTTTGTATGTTTGATAAAATTATTCCATTTTTTAATTTGCAAAATATGATTTTTGTTATTTTATATAATTTTCATCTATAGTCGATAAGGTAAGAAACTTAATTTTAATTTTTTATAATTATTCCTACAGTCGATAAGACAGGACTTGATGTTAATTTTAATTTCCAATAATTATCTTTAGCCGATTTCTCCAATATTGACAAATTTTTGAATACTAAGGAGAATTTTAATTTTACAAAACAAATAATAGTTTTAAAAAACTAAAAAATCACGCTTTTATGAATAAACCAAACTAAAAAGTAAAAAATAAATAATAGTTTAAAAAAACTAAAAGCACGCTTTTTATAGAAAATCAAAGCAAAAAATAGAAAATAAATTTTAATAAATTTAAATTAAGAATAGTGTTGAAAATTTCAATAAATATAAATTAATAATAGTGTGAATAAAAAAAAAATTTATTTTAAAAAAAGCGTGGGGTGCTTTTTAAGATATTATCAAAATGATAATCACTCTACTCATATCTGTCAATAAAATATTTATAACAAATAATATAATATATGTGGCGATTCTCAAGATCGATTTTTTTTTGGAATCGTACATCCCTAGTTTGAGGTTTGTTATCGAATGTTATTGCGTTTTAGGCTAATTAACGGAAGTTATAGGCAAATTATAAAGACCGATATACCTCCAGATAACACTAACTTGACGTCAAACGAAATTTCCTACTATGAGTTATAATTAAAATACTTGTTAGGTAATTCTGATAATCTCGTTATCGAATTTCTGGAATTTCCGGTGGCTAACAAAGAAAAATAGGACAAGCGATTCAAAAATACTGAAAATATATAGTGTATAAATATGTAATACTGTCAAGATGTTTATGACTAATTTTTGATACGCTGAAAAAATAGTTTTTTTAGATTTGTAGATATAGGTAACTAATAGGTAATCGCTCGCTTTGCCAACTCTTTCCGTCAAGTTTGCTTCAAATTGCGGATGTAGATTGACAGTAAGTTATAGGTAAGGTGGCTATCAGGGTACGATGTTATTTACAAACAAACGTATGCTGACATAAGTCACGTAAGCCAAATTTGAAGAAATCTATTGAAGTATATGTTATTAAATCTAACGAATCTTGTCCGAAAAGAGCATTTGACTGTAATTCGTCAGCCTATAAAGTATCTACGCATTAAAATATTTCCACAAAATTACGATGAAAAATCTGAACAATAGTGTCTTTTCTCTTTAGTCTTTTGGGTTTTTTATTTTATTAATTGCAATTATTAATCACAAGTTCTCAACAATCACAAAATACTTATGTCAGGTGATTCTGCTCTTCCATAGCTAAATTTGACATTCACATGTTATGTTGTTATTATATTCATTATTATTACTAGATTTTTATTATTATAATATTAGATCAAATGGTACAACAATGCGATGAAAACTTGCAAACCTGATGTCTGTATTTGTCGGTGCGAATGTACGTGTGCGCGTGTGTGTTGTTAATTGTGTATAGATGCGTCGATATACTTATAATTGTACATTAACAGTGTATCGGCCACACATATTTGTATCGATACATCGATATTTTGTTTACAATGCTTGCATTCCTAATGTTGGTGCGGTATTTACTATCTACATAATATTTTACCCTCGTAGTAGGTTCCGCCGTAACCGGGTAATAGTAAATTAGGAAACATTAACCCTTAAGTATGTAACTTCTTCCTACGTTTATTATTTCGTTTATTTTCAAGTGCCTATTCAGGTAATATTCAGTAAAAGATTTATAGAGAATTTCTTCAAGAAAATATACATAATTCTATACTAACAGTTAGTTGTACTGTTAGTATAGAATTATGTATATTTTCATGCTTATGATATATTTGACCAATCACGTTACAAATATTTTATATTTTTCATCTAAATTATACTTATGGATTTTTTTAATTCAAAGAACCAGATTTCTTTTTTAATGTTTATTATTATATTTTTATCTCTTAGCACACATACATAAAATATATTTGTTCAAAATTTAAATTCTAATTTTAAAAAGCTATATACTTCAAAATCTATTCATCAATCCTTCTACATTAATACATTTGTAATAAACCATCTGTTTACTATCTAAATTCACTCTTATCAGAACCACACAACCCCCATGAAAAAAATATATATAAAAAATATATTTTAAAATATAAAAATTATATATTTTAAATATATGAAAAATACATGAAAAATATATAAATTATATATCAAAATATAAAGTCCATAAATTTCCAGATCGCTACTATTACTGTATACGTCAAAATTAGTTCTCGGTACCCCCGCCGATAGCGTTTCAAATTGACATATAAAAGTAGCTGTCATTTGTATGGGATAACCTGTTCAGTGGTAATATTATACACGTCAATGATTTTAAGTCACTAAATACGTTTAAAGTGACAGCTTTTAAGGCGTTTAGACATTTGCTAAACATGTTAATGACAACTCAAAATAACAGTAAAACAAATCAAGGAACGTTCGTAATTATAGTCTAAACACAAGTGAATAAGAATTTTTATCCCGGGTAATTTTAACTTAATTTGTTTAAGTCGCCCTATTTGAGGGTAAAGATTAAAAATGTTGTTCAAAATAATGTTAAGAATACATAAACATCTCAAGTTTGTAGTAAGACACTTGAACTTGCTCAAAATTAAGTTTTAAGTGTAATACAATCATTTTTTGTGGAAAAATCGGGTAGGGCCTATTTGTTTTCAGTAGTTTATATTTATATGAAACGTCATAAGAACATCATTACGAAATTTATCATAGTATTTTTTGCGCGATAGACGCACAACGGTAAACTTGTATCATTCTAATAATGTAGATGTCTTATAACTACGTGATGCACCCAAATGACATGACAAACATTTAAACTTTCGCGATTATTTACATTTGTTGTCAAGGGAAATGGAAGTATACGAACCAATATCGTTACAATTTAAGTTTCCGCATCCCTCGGGCTTGTTTTAAGAGGTTCGTAGGTACGTAAAACGTTAATACACTCGGTGTTTGCAAGCTAACGAATACGAGTACCAACGCTAATTTACATACTGCTAAAGCGAAACGTAACTTGTAGATATATTTTAAGAGGGTTTCGAAGTTACACTTGAATAATTAAAACCTTAGATAAAATTTGAGACTTTATTACGAACAATATATTCACAGTGAAAATTCCTAACAACCACAATGTTAAAAAACTGACAAAGTACGAGAAGTCATTAATCAAAGAGTATACTTGAATTGAATCACTACGTTTTATCATTAAACTTCCATTGCATCGCGTACCTAGTCCTTGAACCCAATACCTTATAATATGGTCAAATTTGTCAAACAGTTTGGGCTGTAGAGGTTGCCAAAAAAATGAAAATACATACACTTAAATACAATCACTCTTTCTGACTCATTTAAGCAAAATAATTGACAAATTGATAATTAATTATTGTATATATGTCGCAGATAAATTTTTTATTCGTCCATATACGAATGTTGTCGTCAGATTACAAAGATAAATAATACGTTTTAGAAAATGTTTTACGCACGACATGTAAAATGTCGTCATTATATAATATGCGTGACATTTACCGTCGAAGTTAACAAATTGTGGTAAATTTTAAAATCCTAAAAGCCATTGGGATTAGAGGGTTTGGTGTTAGGTAGTCGGGTAAATACTGAAAATATATTATATTATATAAACACCTACACCCAGATACACACACCTATGCTCGTCACAAAGTGTCTGTCTTTGTCGGGAATCGAAAACTAGCCTTATCACGATTGGCGTCGTTAATCGTATTACCATCCATTCAACTAACGAGGCCAACAAGTTGGTTTTTGTCCTCGTATTTAGCGTGTATACATCACAAAGCTTCTTAAATGAGCAAATATTTTTACGACCATACACGAGTCTAACATATAATGAAATTACAGTAATTTGCGTTTCGCAGTTAATCGATAAAATTTATGATTTCGTCTGATTCCTGTTTTCTCCTTTTTATAACGCTTATACGCATATAGCTTTATATTAGTAAGCAGGCGGTTCACAAATTTGCTTTGGATATATAACGTGAAAAAAAAAATTGTGGACTAGTTTTATCTTTATTGAAGCCATTGTCTCTTCTTGTCTACTTTAGCTAATGTTTGGCAACCAACGAACTCGGTATCTTCTTCCCTCGTCGTTGGCAACCACATGATTCAACTTAATGTGTCAAAAGTCGAGATCGAGTTAATAGTAACGTTTGTCAGTGGCAACTTTGTTAACGAAAAAGAAAGACGTTACTCGACGTGCAAATCGTTTTAGAGATACGATGTTATACGATTATTATACGATGTTATAGATGAAATTAGTTTCGTATAATTTACGATTATTATAGGCTTGCTAAAACAACGTGGTTACTGATTCAAGATTAAATTTGATCCGTTTGCACTTAATTTGAGTAATTAAATTAGGTAATATAAAAGAAAAAACAAGACCAAGTCGCGACAGATAACGAACCTATGGACATAAAGCGAGAGACACAAATAAGACCCAATAAGAGCTAAAATCATCGATATAAAAACTCAAGATGCACAGTCCCGAACAAAACTGACACTCAAAACTGTCGCTAATTTCACATAAGTAGTTATAGATATGGCAAAAATATATGTCTTTTCATATCCAATCTTAAGCGCAAAATTTATGGTTGTTTTTATATAAAGCAATGTACAAAAAGATAAAAATTGACAGTATTGCGACCGACGTGATTCTATTGGAAATAAGCGCACAATTTAAATTTTGTGCTCATTTTTAGGGGACGTTTTTGAGACACTGATTGTGTATATTGGATTTTTTAAATCAATTCGTAAAAAACTGATCCGAATGAATTACTCAAAACCTTACTACACACTATCCTGTTATTACATTCCTAGCTGTAACCGCGACTTCGTCCGCGTAAAAAATTTCTTAATTAAGAGCAGCCTAAGTTACTTTTTATTACCGTGGTTTAATATATAGATAGTCCCGGGGTTTTACCCGTATAGTTCCCGTTCCGTGGGATTTCAGGGATAAAACCTATCCTATATCCTTTCTCGCGTCTCAATCTATATTTGTACCAAATTTTATTTAAATCGGTTCAGTAATTTAGGCGTGAAGAAGAGACAGACAGACAGAGTTACTTTCGAATTTTTAATATTAGTATGTATAATTGACTGAGTTGGTTGAGTGGTTAGCGACCCTGACTACGCAATCGACGGAGCTCGGGTTCGACGGGGACGGGGACAAGCATTTGTGTGATGAGAATAAGTTATATTCTAGTATTTATATATGTATTTCTATGTATTAAGTAGTATCATTGACTAACGCCCATAACACAAGCAAATAATTTGCTTACTTTGGGGTTAGATAAGTAAGTGTAATTTGTCCCGGGAATATTTATTTATTTATTTATAATATGGATATAACTTACTAGCTGCGCTCCGCACCCCGATACATAATCAAGTTTTTATAAATATCATGTCAGAAAAACATTTTAATATATATAATATAATAAGATTGAACGTCGATAATCTGAATACCAAGTTTTTTTCGTTTAATTAAAATTAAATTAATTAAATTTCGTTCAGCTGTTCTTGCCTGATTATGTAATAAGTAATTAATATCCAAACAAACAAACTATAACTTTTTATATAATGGTATAAACCTAGCTGTAGTCTGTGTGAATCGCAATAGAAGAAGCGGTGGTTTCAGTCCGGTCGAGATGTTGCAGAAATCTACCACCTAATCAATTATTAACTACGATGATAGCGACACGTTATAGCTCTTTTCACCTGTTAGAGGATGCCATTTTTTAAGTTTAAGAGGAAAAATAACATTTTATTTTTCATCTGTTCCTTGGGAAAGTACTAATCAGTACCAAATAACCAACAATTAAGGTTGTAAAACCACAAATGGATCCTTAAGTAAAATTAGTCGATACTAAAAACTTTATTATGTAGCATTTTATAAGAAAGATTGTTAGACAGTGGGGTGAATATCTACTCAATTACTAGAGCGTCTTAATTATATTAGATATGCCAGAGACTACGGATTTGAATTTCAATCGGGAATCTCAAACCCGTGTCAGACAGACGAAAGAACTGTTAATTTTATTAGACTCGCCTGAAGGCTTTTTGATGTAAATCGAATTCTGATCTCATTATGCTGTATTAAATAGACTATCCTATTAAGTACGATTACCTCAAATGTAATTTGATTCTTCAAAAAAAAAGCCTTTTCTTAAAATTTATGCAGTTTTATTGATTACCCCTACGGTCGAGTGTCAAATGGCACTGCCAGTGCATCCATGAGCTCTAATTTGATTCCCAACAGCGACAAGTGATTATGTGCTAGACTTATATTTCTAGATCTAGATTTTTTACTATTTTCAGTATTTAATAACGTACCTACTCGTATCTATTTGTTTCGTTGATTATCTCCAAAATCACAAGTAAATTAAAAGGCTATTTTAGATTTACTTCATTCTTCTGATTAAATCTGAAATTAAGTAAATGTATTGTTGGTTTGTTACGCTCAAAATTTAATTATAAATAATTATTTTTAGATATTTACATAATAATAATTTTTAAAGTTTGTCAATAGTTACCATGCAAAAAAAATCACAAACATAGTAGAAAAAGATACTGAAGAAATTACATTAAGGAGTAAACTATTGAGTTAAATTTGCCTGTGCTCCTAAATACGTATATCCCTAAACACTGTTCTCAGTTAATTAAGATTGCATTGACTGGTATAGAATATCATGTAGCATTAAGTCAATCTTTGTTTTTATGCACAAATGTTACATAAAATATGGTAAATAAAAGTTCAAACTAGTTTTAATGTTTAAAAACTAGATTTATACTGAATGAGAAACTCGACAAATACTCGAATATTAAATCGAATAATATTATCTGGATCTCGGTTGCTCGGTCAATAATACACCTGTTTTGATCATGCTTATAAATAAACGCCCATTTCAAAACAGTTCCTTAGAAGAGGAGGTTCCTTTCTAAGGAATTGTTTTTTTTTTAAAATATTTGTTACCTCAAAACTTGGTCATTTATTAATCGATTCGAAAAGTTATTTTTTGCTTGACAGATTATACTTTTCCCCTTTTGGTCCCAGTTAAATTAGGCGAAGATTTGATGCAATAATCTAGATATTCAAGGAATTGAGAGGCGGTTGTCACAGTTTTACTACGTTTTAATAAGATCGTAATTTTATCAAACTAAATTATTAATACGTAGAATTCTTTTAATATACGGTGTGTAACAAAAACAAAGGCATCATAAAATGTCGACCAAAAATATCGATAGACGGTGGACGGCTATGACTTCAAAGAGCAATCTGTTCGATTCTGGAGCCACCAGCGGCCTAAACTAACTCGACGTGGTGACGTCGAGTTCGAAATATTCCCTAAATTTTATATGGATATTGACGGGTCGATACGAGCAGTTCAAAATTCTATATTATTTTTACCTTTATATACGGTGTGTAAAGAAAACCCTGTCGTATAATTAAAGGTGTTATTTGGTACCGTAATACGGTTACATATGATTGATTTTATGGATATTAATTAATTAGTTTTCCCAATAAAATAGTAATCTCAAATGGTATTTTCATACATTAAGTATGGCAACACCTACAAATAAGTAAATTCTATTATCAAAGCATGCCGCGCAAGCCGGATGCTACCAAAGGACATGCGGCGCGTTTTAAAGTTCCTTTGTAAAAAGCCGAAAAACAAATAGCGCGCCTACGCGTGGTGTTTATGCGAAAGCCGCCAAAGCGAAACAATGAAACAAACAGCGACAAGGCGTTGTCGTTTTTAAAACATTTGCTTAACTCTAGGGAAATATAAGTAAAAATACGAATATTAAAAAAAGCGATACCTTTTTTATTTTTAGCAATAAAGACATTTTAATCTATATGTCTCTTTCGGATCAGACAGGGGTTTCTTTACAAACTGTATATTACAATATTATAGGTGTAGTTTTGGCCAAATTGGTACCAAGAACGGAATCTTAAAACAATTATATTCTCGATCTCAGATTAATGAATGTCCAAGAGTTCTTGATGCAGAGGATGTGCCGGATGTATTGTTACCGGATTGTTAAGTGCCTTAAGAGCCAGTTTAGACTTTAGACCAACTTTTGACGAGAAATCAAAATTTTCTAACTCCTAATTTTTCATGTTATAAGGTACTTTTATTTAATTAAATGATACCATTAGATCTTTTAAATATTGCCTCAATGGAACAGATTTTTAATCATCAATTGTATTTCTTATAATAAATGTTCTCCGAAATCAAGTTTCGACAATTACGCAAAGAAGCTATTTTTCCAAAAGGTATTGCTACT
Source organism: Apodemia mormo (assembly GCA_036924255.1). NCBI lineage: Eukaryota > Metazoa > Arthropoda > Insecta > Lepidoptera > Riodinidae > Apodemia > Apodemia mormo. Next base: position 33,399,208 of record JAUPFN010000008.1, on the reverse strand, counting down.
GCTAGAATCAACAAACTTAATTAGAAAAAATACTAAATAACCAGAAACATCCAACAATTGTGTCTGAAGGGATTACTTTTTTCCTAAAAGATCTATAACTATATCTAATTAATTAAGCAAATATGCCTATTTCTACGAAAATTAACGAAACATTATCTGGGTTTTGTGTTATCAAAAAATGACATTTTCCTGTAGAAATTGGCATAGAATAAAACTATATTCTATTCTTATGCAAAAATAAGTCATATAATATTTACTTTAATTTTTTTTCAAAAAGAAATAAATAAGAATACTATAAAATCCGCTACGTCCGTGTGCCAAAATTAGTACCGCGTAGTAATAATTAAAATATTAAAAGTATCAATATTATTTTCATTTTACCAGCACTAGGTGCACTATATGAACGATGACGTCCAGATAAAAATGTTTGTACTTACCAATTCCGCTTGTTCTATGTTCCATGTATAAAAGTATTATTTATTTATTTATTTACCAAAGAAAAATTCAAAAATTAGATTATATCTAACGTTTACTTCGATTACTTAGAAATATAAAATTTTGAATCCTCTGTGGTCTAGCGGTCCGGTGTCCGTGTTAACCACATGGGGTCCAAGGTTCGATTTTCAGGTCGGGCAATTCAAAAATGTGTTTTTACAGTTTTCTGATAAAATTAACGTTGCCCGGGACTGGGGACTGGATAAGTGCCCGGTTGGCGATAGCCTTGCCACCTATCATATTGTGGGACTAAGTATCTTCGGCTAATCGTCGGTGCACTGTTTATACTTTGTACCTCTGCCTACATTTTAGGCGATACGGTCTTGAAAATACTTCTTTACTGAAAACACTGTTATTTCGTATATTTTTTTCAACCAACTTTCCAAAAAGGAGAAGGTTTTTAAATCGGATGTTTAAACGTTTTTAATGTATGTTCGGGCATAACTACGTCACATATGGATAAATTTGCAAATTCTATAATTCTATAATATGTTTATTAGTTTAAAGAAATTGATTTAAAATAAAGAATAAATTATTGGGAAAATCGAAACTTTGTTATCTTAATTTATGTAATAATAATATTGTACGGTCTACCTTTTATTTTTGCATCGCCGCAAACGCAGCCTTATGATTTTAAGGCTTCCATTTTGTCACTGTCCCTTGAAATTCATGGAATTAAATCTATAAATCAGATTACTTTTTACCTTTTAAATCTGTAAGCTTACAATAATATTTACAATAAATTGATTATTTTTCGAAAAAACAACACGTGCATTACGTAAAATATTCTATTTTTAGAGTAAAATTTAAAAAATAACCAAGTGAAAATCGACAGTCACAAAACCGAACAAAAAACAATCATTTTATGTTAATTTTTGAAACTTAGATTATTTTCTTTGATTAATAAATTAAATTAATGTATTTTTAGTTTAAATAAATAGAAAAAAAGGCGTATAATTTTTTTTCCTTAGTTTTGTTTTTAAATTTAGTCACAAAACAGAATCAGTTCCGCTACAAAGTCCGTTACAAGTTCCGTTTGATTCGATATTATTTGAAAAATACTTCGAATTCTGCGTTCCTTTCTATTTTTCTAAAAAATAAAGTTTATATTTGTTATTATATATACATATACATCTATATATATATATATATATATATATATATATATATATATATATATATATATTTAGAGTGCTGGTTTCTCACATTTACCACTAGGTGGCGCTGTACAAATCACAAACAAATTCCTAGTAAACTCCAAACGCGCTCACGGTCGAATGCGAAAAGAAAAACTCACTCTTAGCACTCAGGTTGGACAAGTTTCTTTTAACTCACTGTGTACAAAGCCAAATTACATATGATATTAAAGACCACAAGATTATTGTTTATCTGACTATACGTAACCCGCCGGAGGCTGCTGGCAGTGAACCAAAACGTTGTTACTTGCATAATATGGATTTATAACGGCGCGAGATCGTTTAAGCAGAAACCGGAGCGTCTGAGCTCTGGCCTGAGCCATTTGCACGAGCTTAAATGCTATCTTACCATCTTAAAACCGAGACAGTTTATTTTTAAAATTATCACTGGTCTTAGTTTAATACTGATTTTATGTTTAATTATTAATATTAATAAAACCGGTCGGGTGCGTGACAGACCACACGCAATGGTCCAGAAATACCGTAGGGGCTCCTAATTGCCCATCACAATAATGTGGAATAAAAAGAGAGCTTTTTCATTATTTATACATGTAACCTTTTCAAAGCCAATGTATCCAATTTTACTATTCCAAGTCCATTTCTAAGTTTGTAGACCACAACTCGTAAACTTGTTAAGCCTTCTTAGCTGTGATAGTTTTTCTTTTAACTTCGTTATCTATACATATAATAAAATCGTAGGAAAGTCAAAACTGTACATTGAATATTTTTTTAAAAAAATACTTGGGGCATGATCTATAATCGATATCGAAGCCAAAAATATAGTTTTTAGAATTTTTGTCTGTTTGTCTATATGTCTGTTTGTCTGTTTGTCTGTATGTATGTCCGGGGTAAACTCAAAAAGTACTGCATGGATTTACTGCAAATTTTGCATGAATATTACTAACAGGTCGGGTTAACATATATAGGTTACATATTATCACGCTATCACCTACAGGGAAAGAGCAGTGCGGAGTAAACGAAGTCCGCGCCGACGAAGTCGCAGGCAATAGCTAGTAAATACTAAAACCGTAACTTTTTTAACAGGCCCGTTTAGCTACGCCCTTGCTCGTTAAGATACTATCACTGTCCATATTAATTTGGCAACCTACTGTAAGATATAATAGACAGACAAACAAATAGATGGCTCTCCTGATAGGAAGAGAAACCACCGCCTATAGGTACCAAAGATATAAATGTTGCGTTGCAATCCGTGTGGTGGGGACACGGTGGAGAAGTAATACTACATGTTGGTCCCGGCCTCCTTTGTAGAATAGGCCAACTGCCGTACTGCCAGGCAGGTCGTAAAAGGCGACCGATTGGCTATCGAGTCACTACCATCGTGGCTACTAGGTGGTAGAGTTCTGCATTGTCTCGCCCGGGTCTGGTACCACCGCCTTACCTATTCCTGCCGCAATAGCGTCAGTGCTTGTCGCTGTCGTGTTCCGGTTTGAAGGGTAAGGTAGCCGGTAAACTTATGCATGTGGCATTAGACCTCGCCACAAGATAGCAACGCACCATTAACATCTTTGGTGTCTATAGGCGATGGTTGACTCTTTCCATCAGGAGACCCATCTGCTTGTTTGCTATCTTATGACATAAAAAAAAAAAATACCTTACCCTCCAACCGCAGTACGACAATGACAAGCATCGATGCTATTGCGGCACGAATAGGTAAGATGGTGGTAACAAAATCAAGGCGAGACGTTGCAGAACTTTACCACTACTATGAAATAAATAAACCAATATAAATTAACATTGTTATAACAGACACAGATAGATAAATACAGCACTCCTTTTTAAAAAAACGGTTGAAAATAAAACATTGTCTGATGATGTGATGTAGACATTTCGTTTACGTAGCAATTGGACTTTACCCAAGAGATGCAAGAAACGAAATCGATTGATCGCTACGACAGACGGTTTCACCACGTGTTGAAAGGTCTTAGATAATATAATATAAAAGCTTTCAAGAGAATAGCGTTTCACGGCGTGTCTGAAGTATCAATTCAGCTTGTAAGATGACTACCTCTCGGATGTTTCAGACCTCTGATGGTTGTATTGGAAAATTGTTACGGCACGCTCTCAGCGTACGAAAACCCGTGAGAGTTGATTTTTATTAAAACTGTATAAAGATATTGGCGCTTGATTTCGGATATTACTATTTTGCTTGTAACTTTCATGTAATATTGGGCAAGCTTCAGTACCCACATTTATAGGATAACCCTTAGAATTTCACGTGTTTTGGAGTTGTTAGTGAAATAGCGCGGTATCGTTAAAAGATGTTTTCCGTACCGTTGGTTTGAACCGGGGAATCGAAAGAATGCGCTTCAAATGCTTTGTGATATTTTATCACAAACTGAAAGGAACTTAGAGATTCTCCAGTTTATGCGAATAAACAAACAAATGCGTAAAGGAAATGCAAATCGCTTTCATTTTACCACGCAAAGTAATTCAAAGAAATACTAAGGTCCTACCTTAGTATTTCTTTGAATTACTTTGCGTTGCGAGTTTTACATTTTAGCAAAGGGATATATTCAATGACGTGTAGTGGATATATTATATAACATACATTGTTCTATTTACGTAAGTTGTAGTTAAACCATAATTATATTTACGTAACTACTAAACAAAGACTTCCACGTGGTTTATTGGTAGGCCTGTTCGGCTTAAATATGAAGTTCGATCACCAGTGTGGATAAAATTGTTATTAAGATTTTTCGAAGTTTTCTTCGAAAATCTTTGGAAATTGGAGTGTTAATAAGCTAGTGCCTTAAGTAATCACGTACAGCCGTCGCGTCGGTCCTGATATCGCACAAAAAAATCCTAATCGGTAAAATGTTGCGATGGGGATTACCATCCATCTTGAAAACCGACAAACTGGTACATCGTGGTGAACCTATTGACATTCTTATGTCTGTTGATATTCTTTTATTTATTGATATATTTTATTGACCGCCCCGTTTGTCGAGTGGTTAGCGAACCTAACTACGAATCGAGGGGGTTCAGGTTCGATTCTCGACAGGGATAAACATTTGTGTGATGAGCATAGATGTTTGTCTTTCTGGGTTTGGGTGTTTATTATGTATGTTAAAGTATTTATATATGTATTTCTATGTATTAGAATCGTCGTTGACCAACACCCATAACACAAGCAAATAATTTGCTTATTTTGGGGTTAAATCAATTCGTATAATTTATGCAGTAATATTTATTTATTATTAATTATTATTATTCTACCTAATCACTCTGACTACCCAGCAGGGCCGGCGTGATGATACAGAAAAATAAATACCGTCTTGCTTATATCCTAAAAAGGTGGGATGATTTAATTATTATTTATTCTACTACTAACTAGATACTAGAGGTATCTAGTATCTTAGTATTAGGCAGGAGTATTACCACACCATTAGTAAACCCCGGGTTGCTGTTGAGATTATTCTAGATTTTAAAATCAAATAACAGGCCGGGACCTCATGTCACCGAGGAACTGCACACAACACATTGTAAATCATTTACATTCAGAAAAATGTTTATTCATTTAAACAAAGACCTACAAAAAATATTTGTAGGTCTTTGCATTTAAGAATGAGAATAATTTTATTGCACAATCTTTAAAATTAACGCGTTCCATTGCTTACATTAGGCCCGCTTGCACCAAATTATTTAATACTTTTCAAATTAATGTAATCATATTAACATATGATTTTTTTTAACTGTTAATATGGTTATATTATTATTAATTATTAATATTATAAAGGCGAAAGTTTGGATGTTTGGATGAATGGAAAGATGTTTGTTAATCCATCACGCAAAAACTACTGAACGAATTTGGATGACATTTAATACACAGGTAGATGTGACTTAGAATGGCACATAGGCCATTTTTTATCCCGGAAAAATTAAGTGATCCCGCGGGATTTGACAAAAACTTTTATAATGCAGTGGGCTGGACGCCGCAGATAGTAGTTCATAAATGAACGAGTTCTGAGGTAGGTACTAAACATTTTTTTTAAATACAACCGAATTGATAACCTCCTCCTTTTGGCAGGTTATAAAGTATTTTAAATAGTATGGTGCAAGCTGTGAAGTGGTTAAAGAAAGATGACTTCTTCGATTCGTAATTTTGCCCGAAATTGTCCATTTAGCCGAAATATCGATCTCACGAAGACTAACGAAATGGCCTAAAATGCGCGTGTACCGGATCATTCAATATGTAGGTAGGTGTACCATCGCGGTTTACTATTAATTTTCAAATACGCGCTGTACAAGCAAAGCTGAATTTATAGATACATAACAAATAATTATTTAATGTATATTTTTTCTATATAAAATAGTTTCGATGCTTTAATTCTGCCAGGCGCCTATATCAATTTGTGTAATATGTCCACCGATATTGTTAGTATTATGGGTATTTAATAATAATTAACTGTGATATTAATTAAAAACTGTTATTATAAGTGTCACATCAAAACAGTAACAACATATTAATTTGAAAAGCACACGCTCTAAGTAAACTTACAGCGAATGTCAGTTATGAAAGACAAAGTGTCTTTGTTATTACAAACAATATTTGTTTAGGCTCTCATACATGCTTGGAACACGGGATTTGCATATTGGTAGCTGCAAGCTGTCTTAATTTCGGCGTAATGTGTCGGGGCGGAATTGTACTGGGGTGTGTCGCCCACATGATGCCATTACAGTGCAATTTATTGTCTCAATCTGTGCGCCGAGTGAACTTACAATTTGCTTCCACGCGATGAATATACCGAGACTTTATTGATTTTGATCAAACGTGTTTGAAAAGTGTTTTAGTGCGAGATTAAATTTCTATACAATTTGTTCTCTTGTATAGAAAATAGTTAATTTTTTAAATTTACTGTTGATACGAATAAAAACTTAAGCAGTTGATATACACTGTGTGATTTTGCCACTTTCATTCACAAATCAAGTAATAAAGGCTAGTGATAGAATGAAATTATCACTCTTGTAAAGAGTGTTATTGGTAAATATTATTATTTTGAGAATGTGAAATATAACTACGAATCGAGGGGGTTCAGGTTCGATTCCCGACAGGGATAAACATTTATGTGATGAGCACAGATGTTTGTCTTTCTGGGTTTGGGTGTTTATTATGTATGTTAAAGTATTTATATATGTATTTCTATGTATTAGAATCGTCGTTGACCAACACCCATAACACAAGCAAATAACTTGCTTATTTTGGGGTTAAATCATAAATTATAAACTATAAACACTATACTGTGTATTAATTCTGTACACTGTTTTCTGTGATTCTGTACCAAAAATTATCATAAAAAACGTCAGCGTATGCACGTTGCTTACGGCAAATTGGCACACCGCACGACTGTTTATAGCGCCGTATAGTAGTGTCTGTCAAATTTCATTGCAGTTTCAATTACTCACAATTAAAGTCGTAGTCCACGTAGTCCCAAAGTGCGATGTAGGTGATGTAGGACCTAAAGGCAACCTAACAAACATATTTAATATTTAGGACGCGATTGACAGCACTATAACTAATAGTGATAAAGTGCCATTAGCGGCACTCTATACACGTTCAATTATAAATCATATTTTGAATAGGAATCATATTTATATTGTTTTTAATTATATGAGTATCTTCACGCCCATACGCTTCACGTAGGCAGAGGTGCAACGAGTGCACCCACGATTAGCCGAAGATACTGGGTCCCACAAATGTGATAGGTGGCAAGCCTATCGCCAACCGGGCACTTTCCAATCCCGGGCAACTTTGTATTTCTCAGAAAAACTGAAAAATCACTTTTTATGTGCCCGACCCGGGAATCGAACCTGGGACCTCATGTGGTAAACGCCAACGCTGGACCACTAGACCACAGAGGCGACATAATTATATGATTTATGATAATTAATAATTAACAGACCAAGATACCAGTTTAAAGTGTTTTAAATACATTTTATATACGGTGTTTGAATAAAAAAAAAACTATTAAGTGCGATTCAGTCTTGTACACGAAGGGTTCTGTACACTGATTTCTGTGATTCTGTACCACTGAACAATATTTGTAGGCGCACAGGTTTAAAATCGATGCTTTAAGCCATAAGCGGTAAAAGATTCTGCGGAAGAAACACAAGGGACTCGTGTTTTTTTTTCTAATCTGTATATTTTTAAATAAAATACAACAACAATTTTATAATTCATTAAATAAATTCATTTTATAAGAATACAGCAAACAAGCCGATGACTCTCTTGATGGAAAGAGACCACTATTGCCTATAAACACCACAGATGTTAATGGCGCGTTACTATCATTGTGGCGGGGTCGTAACGCCAGATGCATAAGTCTACCGGCTACCTTTCCTTCCAAACTGGAACGCGACAGTGATAAGCACTGATGAGCAAGAATAGATAAGGCGGTGTTACAGCCGGGGTGAGACAATGAAGAATTTTACCACCTAATAGCCACGATGGTAGCGACTCGTATTGTCAATCGTTCGCCTCTTACGAAATGCGAAATGACATATGGCCTATTTTTCAAAGGGATCCCGGACCAAAATGGATTAAAAATCGTGTAACGTGTGTTACGTTGTGTTCTGTGTGACACAAACCAAATATATGCCATGTGTTTACACTTCATTTAAATAATCTTGGCTCTGCCTAATGATTTCCGTTACTAATAATACACTAATCCTTCCCTAAATATATTTCCCGCATTGAGGGCAGATTCTAAATACCGCTGAAGTTAGCTGAAATTAGTAAAATCGTTCTAACGTATTGACATTTTCAATCGTCTTCAAAACCGCGAACATTGACAGTTAGTCAATGACCGCCAATGACGTGTATAATATTATCACTATACACGTCATTGATGACCGCGAAGCTTATGCCCCGATTACACTTTGACTAATGTGAGTGTGAGTGTTTAATGCAGGTGCTTAGTATTAAACAAAAAATACGTGAAGATAGCCGTTGATTAGTGCGAGTGATAAGTAACCAGCGTAGTAAAACGGAATAGACGCTGATTACTAATCACTCGTACAAATCAACGGCTATATTATATATTTATACATTCTCTCTAAGGCCCCGGTTAGGTACGCTTTGATTAGACGAGTGTGATTAGTGCGTCTATTCACTTTTACTACTCACTCGCAATAATCAACGGCTGTCTTCAAGTGTTTTTTTTTGCTTAATACTAAGCACCTCCATTAAACATTCACACTCGCACTAGTCAAAGTGTAAACGAGGCCTTAGAAAGAGTGTACCTCCTACTAAGGTGATTTCACAGTGGGTAACATAGATGCGAGTAGATAACTTAATGGAAACCAGACTATCTTCTAGTTCAAAAATGTATGTAGCCAGCAAAATTACGTTATTAAATTTTATAATTCTATTATATACGGGATCAAGAAAAATTTCTTTTCTCGTCTCGCCTGGGTCTGATACCACCGCCTTACGTATACTGCAATAGCGTCAAAGCTTGTCACTGCCATGTTCCGGTTTGGAGAGTAAAGCTCGTCACACACGGTTAAGATACTTGATCTTAAATATATTTGATCTTAAAATGCCCTTATATAAAATATTACAGTATCTTAACATATCACACACGGCTAAGATAAGATAATATTAGTCTGCGTCGTTGGAGTTCTATATACAGATCGATTAACCATGAGTGAAACGGCCTTCTTGATTTGTTAGACAGCTCCTCAGACAACGATTTTGATATAGAATAATATGAAATATCCTTCTTGACTTATAAGTGGTGTAATTAACACGACTTTATTGATGTTTTGACAATTTTTTTATTGATGAAAATATGAAAACGTTATATGTTCTTTAATAAATCAACAGTATTTTTTGAACAAATGTTTTTTTGCTAACATTGCTAATTTCACACTTATGATATGAAGTTAATAACAAGCGCGACCCTATTCTCAATCGAAACGCATAGTAACTATTTATTATATTAATCTAGATGCACAGTGCAGCCCGCTACATTATAAAATTTTTGGTGAATCCCGCGGATTTGCTTTTTCAGGATAAAACGTTGCCTACGTTCCAGGCCATCATCTACTTATGCGCCAAATTACATTCAAATCCGTTCAGTAGTTTTTTCATCCCAACTTTCGCATTTATAACATTATAATATTATAGAATATGAGGCACTGCTACCGCGCATATCCCGAAATAAAAACATCCTGTATTTATATTAAGATGCGAAGAAATATTTATTTTGTGTCTTAAGATCATATCTTAAGATATAATAAAAATAAAATAAAATAAAATATTCAGGGGACAAATTACACTGACTGATCTAATCCCACAGTAAGCAAATTATTTGCTTGTGTTATGGGTGTTAGTCAACGATACTAAACATAGAAATACATATATAAATACTTTAACATACATAATAAACACCCAAACCCGGAAATACAAACATTTTCGCTCATCACACAAATGCTTGTCCCCGTCGGGGATCGAACCCGAGCCTCGTGGCTGGCGTCGTCAGGGTCGCTAACCACTCGACCAACGGGGCGGTCACTATATTTGTCATGTCATGTCATGAAATATATATTTCCATATCGTTGGGTATCTTAAGATACTAAAGGTAAAATATATATTATCTTAGTCGTATGTGATGGTTCATACGATTTGTTTGGTGAGCGATTTCTGAAATTTACTTTAAGATATATTATATTAAGGCATCTTAAGATCAAATAATATATTATCTTAGCCATGCGTGATGAGCTTAAGGTAACCGGTAAACTTATACATACACAAAAATAGTAGCGTCTTTGGTGTCTATAGGCGATGGTTTTCTCTTTTCATCTGTTTGTTTGCTATCTTATGGTATAAAAAAATATAAGTTGCGGTTCAGACTACAGTAGTTACATTAGAAATATCGTATAACTATGTTAATATATATGGATCCGTAGTAGTACGATTTATTGTTACATTGTTGTGAAAGCCCAATGTAAGTTATTTAAGCGTTACATGGGTGAGATATACTATTTGCACTGTTGGAAAAACGTCATCGATGGAAAAACCGTACCTTCAAGTTTACGGTACAGGTGATAGTTGGTACCAGAGTGTATCATTAGGAAAGCCGCAAAACTGTACTAAGCACAATATGCTAGGACTGGTAATGTATAAATGCAACGGAGCATAGATTTTTTTGTTATATTATTGTATTAAATTAATTTAAGCGACATGTTTAAGGTGTAAGAAAAATGTTATCCATAGTAATATTATAAATGCAAAAGTCTGTCTGTTACGCTTTCACGAACAAATCGTGAAACCGATTTTGATGAAATTTGCTATGGAAGTAGTTGAAGGTCCCGTTTTTTCAAAAATCATCTCCTAACGGGCTGAAATAGGGGATGAAAGTTTGTATGAAAAACTATATTGACATGTTAATCTAGTCGTAGGCGAAGCTACGCGAGATTATCACCAAATTAAAACGGGACCCTGGAAATACGGGGTATATTACACGTGCGGATCAATCGTGAAATATACCCTCCCAAACAAAAAAAAATATTTTCAAAGTCAGTTCATAAATGACTGAATTCTGAGGTATCAAACATTAAACATAAAAAAAAAGAAATTGAGAACGTCTTCCTTTCCTGGAAGTCGATTGAAAAGTATATTTTCAAATTCAGTGAAACTCACTCAATTGACGAGTAATTATGAGTTGAAACACAGAGATCGAGTTACAACAATAAGGATTTTTCTTTTATGATCCCGTTTTCATCTAAGAAATAAACTTTCCGCTTTTCTGCCCGGCAGATCATAAAAGCCAAACAAGTTATTACTACTACTTGGTGGAGTTCTGCTACGTCTTGACTGGGTTATATTATCATCGCCTTAACTTTTCTTGTCTCAATACAATGCCGTGTATAATATTATACACGTCATTGTCTCAATAGCTTTAACGCTTGTGCTTGTCAATGTCGTGTTTCGATTTCCTTCCTTGATTATATGTTTAATACACCGACCACACAGCCTATAGACGGCTAATGTTTGATTTTCCGTATTGAATGCATTCTGGCAACTAGCTAAGGTAAGACGAAGTGAGGTTGCAACGCCGTAATTGGCTAACTCAAGGCCACAGTGAAAGATAGTAATGTACAGAGCATCTGATTGGTCGACACTGATTACTCAATCACTACTCATTGGCGCGTGGACATTTACATCGGAACTATAAGTCAGATGTGTTGACACAAGTCATTCGTCTATTATTAGGTGTCTACGGGCTGTGTGGTCGGTGGTTTAATATTTATGATCCGAATCGCCGCACTCATCAACTATAACGACTATCGTTGTCATCTGTGATAACTGAGATTAATAGCTTCACGAACCTTACATTGTAAGGGATATTTTCTCACCACCACAAAGAGAAAACCCTGTAACACTTTTTGCCCTACGTAAAAGTCATACCTATACTAGACCTCAAAATTTAGAAGATTGAACATTGCACCAACGAGATAGAGTATATAACAATAACTTATCTGTGTATTGTACAGACATATATCAATATAAGTGATGCAAATAATTTACAAAATTTTACAAAAACAAGATTGAGATGTCACAGCTTTCAAAATACCTATGTTAATAATTAAAGTTACTCGTAAAAATAAGCAACATAAGTGTATACGCAAATAGAAGCAATAATTGTATACAAAATTATACAAAAAAATATTTATAGCATTCCGAAGAAGTCCAAATGTACGTAGAGAAGCCGAAACACCGGCGACTTAAGCAATAAAAATACCACCCGAGGGTCAATCAGGTTAAGTGTTTTGTCCGGCGCGTATTTGCGTATACACGAGTTGTATGTGCAGGATTTATATCGGAGACTGAGCGACGAAATACTTGGAATAATAGAACGGTACAATTTGGAAACTATGGGTTAAAACTAGTGCTGCGAAAGTCTCGTCTCAACTATACTAAAAGTATCAAAAATGTATATTGAATTATACTAGTCATTTTACAAAAATATTTGTTATGTTTATTTTACTCCCTGTAGCAGATAGATTCATGTACTATGCACCTTCTTCTTCTTTCTCCTGACATTTGTTTATTTAAAAACTGCCATTCTAAGAAGTTTTCTTCATTTCTGGCTGATTCATTGTCCATATATCGGCAACATTGTATTGCTGATAATTTCGATGCAGTAATAAAAAAAGACGTGTGGCACTCGGAGACTGCCGCGGTAAAGCTATTGCATAGCATTTTTTATCAACTTATGCAATTACAATTATATACATATTTATTTTATTTATGCGGTATTTTTTTTCTTTGTTTATTCATATTTAAAACACTTTGTACACAAATTATACAACTACAGGTATTCACTGTTGTACGTAGATGATAAATACTTATACACCTATATACTTTCTCACAAACAGCTGATTACGGTAGTTTTCCAATACAACCAATGCCACCTAAAGGCGGGTTGCTGAACTAAAGAGACAAGCGTGATATTTCAAAAAGTCATTAAAAGTTCTGGTATTTATCGATAGATGGAAAAACTAAAAAGTATCACCGCTGTGTTGGTCGGAGTGGGGGGTGTTAGGTTTTTTTCGTTACGGAATTTCTGGATTCGGTCTCCACGCTCAAGGCCCGCGATAGAAGCTATGCAATAGCTTAATAATAGTCGTGTGTAGTTCGCGAATGAATCCTTCAAATGGAGTACTTCAGTTGCGTTTAGTTCATCCTTCACTAGTTCAGTTTCAATTTATCCATATCTCTAGTTCGCGTAGTTCACCGCGAACGAAACGATTACGAGAGTCGAAGATTGCCGATCACGCGCCGATGGGAGTGACATAGCAGACACAATCTCGGCCCGGCTGAACTTGATACCGGTTAACTATCTCACTCGCACTTGCTCGTACAATATACATACATACTTGTGAAGAGCAATAAAATGAATTCTTTAATTATATAAACTGAAAACTCTTCAATTAGTATAAACGCAATGCATAAAATGTCATGTTTGTTTGAATTTATCTAAAATCAAAAATACGGTGAATAATAAAAGTTTAGAAAAGTAAGCTTAAAGTTAAGGCCATAAGAGACATTTTGCTGTATTCGGCAATTGTAAACACTATTTTAGTAAGAACTTAAATCTTTCGTTAGTAAAAGTATCTAATAGTACGAATAAAAAAATAAACTTTATTTTAAAATTTTTATTTTAAAGTCTTAAAATAAAAATTTTATTTTAAAGTTTTACTACCGCTTCAACGTTTATCTCGTTCGCAGAAATCATAAGATTCATTACACACTACTTAGTTCGATCAATAAACGAAGGAAATTCAATGTACTGAGAAATCATAGCGACTCAAGCCATTGGACTAGATGAAGTACTGAACTAAAATAATGATATACTTCGCAGTGATCAAAAGATATGTTCATATATTTTTAATTCAATGACACATTCTGCGCACCTCTACTTAATAAGTCTCTTAATTAATAAACACTGAACACGACATAAACAATGCGATTCTAATTTATTAGGAGACCATAATGACTAAACCGACCTATTTATAAGCTTGGCCGCAATACTCGATTTTATAGTTTACAGGCCAAATAGAATTTGTAAAATATATGAAATACTAACTCAATGGCATACGATACTATTCTATAATGAGACAACAAAAAGTCATAGAATTATTTAGAAGAAAGACACAGTAAAAGCAAGGGCAGATAAAAAGCAGCTCACCAAATTAAAAAAAAATTGAGTTAAGTAACTATATGAAATTCGATCTTTTTTTATACATTTAAAAGCACGAAGACAGTTTAGTCTTGTCGTCTTAGGATCCTCTTATAACTAGTTGAATCTTGTACTTTATTAAGAGTTCTTTGTAAACGAAACTCGAAAAACAAACACACGAATCTCGATTCTTCTACAACACTAGGGTTAACTGCGGAAGGACAGATACATATTACGATGTCCTGAAAGTTTGTTTCGCATTGCCGACCAATTTGTGCAATATGTTGAATATGACATTCTTAACATGGATTATTATTAGTAACTGTAACGTAGTGTAGTGTGTGTATGTGATGTCTTTGTTATAACAACAAAGTAATCAAGTTAATTATAATTTTTATGTACTTGAAAATCAGCCTAAATCTATCTTAGACATTTTATATAACTTCAAAAAGGGCAAAATATATAAAGTAATTAAAGTAATAACTATATATGAACATATTATGCAAGAATAACTGACGTTGGAATGGGGCTAGGATCCTATCTTTTGATGGAAAAAATTTTTTGTGGATATCTTATGAAACCAGAAACCAAACACATGCAACATCGTTATCGCCAGAAGGGTACGCAGAAGTGAACCTTGTGCAACTAAGGTAAGTTAATGTTATGAGGTACCATATGAGAGTAATCAACTTTTTTCAGAAGGACAATAATCTTTTTAGAAGAAATTGTTTGTCCTGGGGTTTGAATCTAGACCCTCAGGTATCTATGCTGAGGATGATGCTTTAAAATAGTTAAAAATAATAACCAGCCCAGCATCTTATTGTGGTCTTAGGAGCGAAATCAGTTAAATGAAAAGCAATATTAGGAATCTATAATATATATAAAATCTCCTGCCACGGTGATTGAGGTCGAACTCCTCCAAAACGGTTCGACTGATTTTATGATTGTTTTTGTACATTTAGTAGGTATGAGAATAGCTAGTCGTAAAGTATATTTATACCGCTAGGTGATTAGGGTGTCCCTATCAATTTTTTTTCTATTTTCTTGACAATATTTTTCATATTTTTGATTGGGCATCAAAAAATGTTTATATCCCTAAATTTTCTCCCTTCTACTTCCACCCACCATTAACCCCAAAATTTTCACAAAAAGTAAAATAGGTATATATGGCAGAACTACGTATGTCGGGTTGACTAGTAATGTATAAAACAAGATAATATGAAAACAAATCATGTTCCGCCTATTTTTTAAAGCAACAAGCTTAACATCCTTGCACTGATGGCATAAACGCATAACATCCTTGACAATACATTACTTCTCGGCATTTTATATGTACAAGTTTATTCCTAACCAACGGGCGAACCGTCTGCGTCTATTTTAGCTTAGAGTTTTAAACGTACTGGAGAAAAATTAAATTAAAATATACCGCAAACTAATTTTTCCTTTTATCACTAAGTGCAAGCGTAACTGCTTGAACTAATATAACTGTTTTAAAACACAAGAAGCTTTTTAAGAACATTAAAATTTTCAAAACTGTCAAGGTGCTTTGATGCAACGTCCCGAGGAACTTGAGAGGATCTAAATGTATTATTTATAAACGTTAGATGTCTACTCGGGGAATGGCATAGACGTAGACATGGCTAGGTCCTTATATTGATGTTGCAGCTAAAGTTGTAAATAAAAATAAATTTAAGCCTAGCTAAACTTACTTCAATTTAACTTAGCTTTAGCGAAGCCAATGACTTTTAATGTCAATTATTTCTGAATATTTTATTTTACTTTAACACTTTTATTGTTATAGAATATAGATAATCTTATTGGTAAGATCTATAGAGGCAATAAATGTTATTTATGACTAGCCCCGTACCAAGGATGCAAATATACATGTGCAAATGTATCGGCTATTCTACTTAATACGCGACAATGGAGTTGATGCGGCCAAAATAAGTAGGTGTTATACTCGTAAGAATAGTTGACCTCCTTCTACTGAAAAATCGGTTAAAAGTCGGATTGGGTCGGTCGGGTGAAACGTCTAACGATAATATGAATTTCGTAAAGCGTAAGCTTGTTTTTTGGGGAAGGTTAATTTTCCGGGTTAAAGAGTATCCTACATTTTAAGCCAGACACTGCTTTTATACCCAACTCTAGAAAAGACAATCTATTATTTATAAAAAGCATAATATGCATGTAGGGCATACAGGGTTAAAGACCCACCCAAATTTTAAAATTAGGAACTAAATATTGAATTGAAAGTGCGTTTTAATTATTATTGTAAAATTATTACAAGGTAATATAAAAATAGTCGCAGCGGTGGATTTACACTAGGGGCAGTTGGGGCAAGTGCCCAGGGCGGCAAATGTTTTAGGGCGGCAAAATTTTTAAAGTGATAAAAATTTTTTTTTAGTCTTATCGAGAGAGAATATAATTAACTAATTCTATTAATTTATAATTTTTTGTTTAATTGATAATTCAAGAAATTCAATTCATTCATTATTTATGAATTATAATTTTGGCACTTTTTTAGTAAAAATTAATAATCAAAATGATTTAATCAATTTGTTTCCTTGGAGATTTCAAATAATAATCAATTTTTCTATTTTCTGGAATTAAAGAAATTTAATTAGTATTTATTTTTGAAAAATTTAAAAAAATTCGGAATTATTTTTTGCATTTCTTAAAACATCAACTTTAATAATCAATCAGTTAAAAAAAAATCTTTAATATTGACAAATTTTCGAATACTAAGGAGAATTTTAATTCTACAAAACAAATATAGGTTTAAAAAACTAAAAAATCACGCTTTTATAAATAAACCAAACTAAAAGTAAAAAATAAATAATAGTTTATATTATTAAAAAATAAATATTAGTAATAAAAAAAAAACTCAAAACATGCTTTTTATAGAAAATCTACCTAAAAAATCGAAAATAAATTTTAATAAATTTAAATTAAGAATAGTGTTAAAATTTCAATAAATATAAATTAATAATAATGTGAAAAAAAAAAATATTTATTAAAAAAAGCGTGGGGTGCTTTTTAAGATATTATCAAAATGATAATATATGCAAATATATGTATGAAATAACCTGATAGTTTAAATATTTCATACCTTATTAGTTTTCATACCTTAAAAAAATTAATAAAAAATCAGCATGAAAACGTCTTTCTATACGTATTTTCCCCCTTAATTAAAATTCTAGTAATAGGGCGGACTTTTTCCAGGTGCCCAGGAGCGGCATTGAGTTTAAATCCGGCCCTGAATAGTCGTTTAAAAATATCCCACTGAATTCATGAATTGAATGCACTGAGTCTTGTAAATGAACTCTGTAATGCTGGCAGTGTGTCATTTTACATTTACCTATAATTACGATAGTAACTATTAAGTAATCTGTCGCTCGAAGTACATTTTTCCCGATCACTTTTAATTTGGTTGAAGGCACTAAATTATTTTATACTAAAAT
The DNA here is from genome assembly GCA_036924255.1 of Apodemia mormo. Classification (NCBI taxonomy): domain Eukaryota; kingdom Metazoa; phylum Arthropoda; class Insecta; order Lepidoptera; family Riodinidae; genus Apodemia; species Apodemia mormo. Next base: position 33,381,349 of record JAUPFN010000008.1, on the reverse strand, counting down.
ATTTTAAATCCGTGCGTTTTGTTTTATTGTGTCGGATAAAAACGAAATTTTGAATTTTGTAATTATTTTTTTCATTACATGAATCGAACAATATATTATAGATTCTGAACAGCCTCTGAAAATTTGGCCGGACCTTGAAAAGTAACCCTGTATATGTAAGTATTTGTCAAGTTGCTAAAAATCTAAACCTGACTGTATTGTCGTGTGTAATTAAATAGACTTAATTTCCAACATTCGAACTCAAGTGTTTTTTATCTATGTAAACTTTTGTAAATGAGTAATAGGTTGATAAAATTATAAAGATTGTTTTTGCGACGAAAATATCGGCAAGAAACATCGTAATTGCTCCTTTCAATACGAATGTATGTAGTATACACTTAACAAAAGTATTGGCAATTTATTTCTGTAGTAACCACGTATATAAAACAAATTAATCACAAACTGATTAATTATGAATCATAAAGTGAAAATATTAAGTTATTAGATTTACACGAATAAACAGAATTTAACAAAATACAAATAATATTAAATAAGATTAACTAGTTAAAAAGCAAATGTTAAAATTTAGTATAATCCCTACCACCCCGGATTCATTTCAAAACATCCTTCTCATACTTATACTTTACTTGTTTGGCACCATAAAGCAAAGCAGATCAACATGGCGTAAAGTATAATGTGTAAGAACCAGCAAAATTTTTATTTTTACAATTTTAGCCAACTTACCTTGATACCCAATTGTCTTATTAGCTGTGACATAGACATGGCGAAGGGATTATTACACTTCTTAGTTACTGAGAACTTCTTTTTTAACATAATCAGCTGATTTTTAATGTATACAATATATAACCTTAGACGGTTACATAATCTAGGCAACCAAGCTTAGCTCAGTGTTTTAATTAAGTACAACCTTTTTTTCTAAAAATATGTTTATACAGAAATCGTGAACGAATTAAATTTGTTTACGAGTAGGTATGTCATATTTCACCATCTCAAAAAAAAAAACCGTAAACGGTTGACCCTGCAGGCCATCCCTGAAACTTTTCGCTAAATTAAGGTACGTTAAGCTCCAAAAAAATATATAACTAAAAGCAAATATTTTTTTCAGTTCAAACATCTATTTTATTAAAAATGGCAGTATCTATATTAATTTTTGAAAAACCGTATATTTTGGAAATGATGATCGGTTTTGATCTTATGAATGGCATTCAACTAAATTTTTGAGATCTAAAATATTACTTTAGCTAAATAATCGATAGGTTGAAAAGTTTCGAAGCAGCGCAAATTTTTTTTTTTTTGTAAAATTTTTGTCATTGATTAATCCCAAGACCCAAACAAATTAACCGATTTTTATCCCATTAAAGGCATGTGACGCATTTTTAAAGAAGAAAAGCTGATAAGATTTTTAAGTAAACCGGTGTATTAGCCTGAAAGTTATTTCAAAAATATTAAGCAAATTTGCTAAAAACAACGTAATTTTAATATCTACAAGCTATAACTTTTGAAAATGAGATTTCATTTTGATGTTTGACACGGACGTAGTACATAGTAGACGTAGGATATAGAACAAAAATATCGTAGAATACCAAAAATAGATTGGTTAAAAAATATCGAAGTTACTTCGAAAAACCACTTTTTTCAATTTTTTTTTTGTCAAAGATTACTCCCAAGCGGATAAACCGATTTTGATGCAATTTATGTATTACACGTAGGTTCTTGAGGAATAGAGCTGATTATTTTTTGTACTCAATCGGTACATAAACCTGGAAGTTATATTAAAAAATACTGTTTCGTCTAATTTTTTTTGAGGTTTTTTCAAAATTTCTCAAAACCTCCTGATCCGATTTGGTTCAAATTTTCAGGAAGTCTAAGTTGAGTGGAATCCAATCGAATGGCATTACACACGCACATACATACATACAGACATACTGACGTCATCGTGAAAATAGTCGGAAAAGGTTCCTAGGACCTCAAAACGTGGAGATGATTGAAACTTCGATTTTCGAAATTTGGGGCAAAATCAGTAACTTCCTTATCTGCATACGTAGCGGGAAGTTAAAAATCAACAACACGTCATGATCTTCAATTTAGCACCAATACCAAAAATTTTCGAGATAGTGACAATTTTAAAAAGCAAAATCTTATCCAAATACAACATTTCATCTAAATAGTTTAGAGCCATTACCGAAACATTCGATATTTGAAATATATAATACTAGCTGTTGCCCGCGACTTCGTCCGCGCGGACTTTGTTTACTCCGCTCCTACGCTTATAACCTTCCTCGATAAACAGGTTATCCAACTCAAAAATAATTATTCAAATCGGTTCGAGATTATCACGTACAACCAAACAAATAAACAAACTCTACAATTTTATAATATTAGTATAGATTTAAGAATTGCTTATCGACCGAGCGTCCCTCGGATGATACTTTTTACTATGAAAACGGATTACCTATCACGAAGATGATACTTACTTACATCAATTTTAATAATAAAAGATTATCTTAATGTGAAATTTCGTCAAAATCGTTGAAGCTGTTTTGGAAAATCAATTACATGCAAATATTCAAGAATTGCTCGTTTAAAGTATAAGATAGATTAAATAAGAGGTATCGGCCTCACAGTAACCTCGTATTCTTTGATATAATTAATGCTTAACGGCAAATCAACATATTTTATTAAAGAAGTGAAATCTTTGTAACAACTTAAACTTTGCATAAACTTAAACTTTAGACTTTAAACTTCTAATAAATAATACACATGCAAAATTTAACTTACGAAAAGGTCTAGAAGACTAAATGTTTATACTCCTAATATTAACGGGTATATTTCAAACATTGGTAGTATATAATTATATATTTAATGCTGTGCCAAATATATCTAAAATATGTGATAATATTTTGCTACATAGAAATTATTTTTAGCTTTAATGGTAAAAAAGGTAAAAAAAGGTAAAAGCGTAGTAAGCATTGTATAATAGTTGTTTTTATTAATATATGAATAATAATGCTTTACCTAAAAATCTCTTTATAGAACCTTGAGAAAGTGTGCCCTTTTAGATTAACAACGTACTAACCTATCAGAGGAGCCATTAGCTTGTTAGCTGTCCTGTGATATAAAAAACTGGTCAAGTGAGAGTTGGACTCGCATATCGAGGATTCCGTATAAACTTGTAGGTAACCTTAGCTACACATAAATTTCATGAGCTTAGATCAACGAGTAGAACCCTTATAGGTTTTGATTCCCTTGTGAAATCGCAAAATATGCGACATAAACGGTCATCTCTTTTCATCGCGTTTTTTGTGATATAGGTTTCTAAAATTTTTTCCCCTTATATGTGCTGTAAGACATTTTTGACAATTAATTTCATAATTCTAGATCAACGGAAAGTACCCTAAAGGTTTAAATTCCCTTTTGAAATAGGAAATCATCGCAAAATATGCGACATAATCGGTCACATCTTTTCATCGCGTTTTCTTGTGATATAGGTAAGTAACTAAAATCTTTTTCCCCCCTTCTACATTGCTGTAAGATATTTTTGACAAATTTCATAATTATAGATCAATGGAAAGTACCCTATAGGTTTAAATCCCCTTTTGAAATAGGAAAACATCGCAAAATATGCGACATAAACGGTCATAACTTTTCATCGCGTTGACTTAAAAGTTTTATTTTTTCGCAACTGAGAGGGACCATAGACCTCGGAGGGACGAAGAGAAAAGTATTTGATATGTATTTCAATTTGGTATCTCAACGCGTTCCTGAGAAAACGGGGTTTTTGCAAACGGAAACGCAAAGTGATTCTATAAGGGTTCCGTTTTTGTTATGAGGTACAGAAACCCTAAAAACCGGCCACGCGCAGTGTAGGGTTCCGTAGTTGCCCATTACAATAATGTCGACTAAAAAGCGGGCTTTTTTTATTGTTACACTAGCTGTTACCCGCGGCTTCGTCCGCGCGGACTTCGTTTACTCCGCACATCTTCTCCCCCGTAGTTGATAGCGTGATAATATGTAGCTTATATGTTGACTCGACCTGTTGATATGCAAAATTTATCCTGTAGTCATGCAAAATTTTAAGTATATCCATGCAGTACTTTTTGAGTTTACCCCGGACATACATACAGACAAACAAACAGACAAAAATTCTAAAAACTATATTTTTAGCTTCGATATTGATTTTAGATCACGCCCCAAGTATTCTTTTAAAAAAATATTCAACTTTTGATTTTCCTACGATTTTATTATATGTATAGATATAGATACTATAAAATAATAATCTATTTAAATTTAACTTCAATGACATATCCGCACTACAGGTCCACCGTCTGATAAAACATTGCTAAATACATTTTATTAGTTGGTCGACTATTACTCGTAAGCTTGTAAAGCCTGTTCAATCGTGATGTGATCGTTTTCTTTTAAATTCATTATATAAACTACTGCCACCGTGAATTTTTTATATGTCCAAAACTTACCGTATAGCCGGCAGAGGAGAGAGGGGGCACTCGACTCTAACAACAATTAGCACTTTAAAGCTTAATATTTCGCGAACAAATTCCTTAATGAAAAAATTGTTTTCACAAATTCAGAATTTTTTGAATACCTATCTAACGATATCCTACATTTTACGCGTACGCGAAAAACATTCCAATTTACATGTATAGGAGCTACACTACAACTACGCTGCACTACAAAAATATTTTTCCCCGTGTTTTTTCTGGCCTTCTTTGAAGAATTGGCCAACTGCCGTTCTGTCAGGCAGGTCGTAAAAGGCGACCGATTGGCTATACGAGTCACTAACATCGTGGTTACTAGGTGGTAAATTTCTGCATTGTCTCGCCAGAGTCTGGTACCACCGCGTTACCTATTCCTGCCGCAACAGCGTCAGTGCTTGTCACTGTCGTGTTCCGGTTTGGAGGGTAAGATAGTCGGTAAACTTATGCATATTGTGGCATAAGACCTCGCTACAAGATAGCAACGCACCATTAACACCTTTGGTGTCTATAGGCGATGGTTGACTCTTTCCATCAGGAGACCCATCTGCTTGTTTGCTATCTTATAATATAAAAAAAAACGATTTATCGGATTGACTTATTATACATATTATGTATATTCGGAACACATTACAGCTTTCCAGTGTGAATAATATCTGAACTGGGCTGCGGACGGACGGGCGGACATGGCGAAATTATATAGGTTCCTGGTTGATTTCCAAACCCTAAAAAATAGCATGTTGATGTCGCGCGGTCGTATTTTGAACTTAATAAGCAAGTGCATACCTACGCTATTCTCTTGATATCTCAAAAGAGGGCAGTGACACGCATTACAATTATATAACTGCAGTAATAAGAAAGCTACTGCTATCGTACTCTGTAGAAAATCTATTTTACTATCAAATAGTATCAACAGAAGCTACACTTACGCCTTTGCTCACCTTTTCACGAGCTACGTACTTGATGCTAAGGGCCAAATTGAAATAAAGCTAACAAAGGAGAAAGTCGTCAATATTGGTACAAAATTTAATTCTCTAAGAAAAATATTATCTTGTAATTAACTTAAAATATAAATTATAACTTTTACTAAGCATACAATAACGCCTCGATTAATCTTGAAAAATATTAAAGTCTTTTCAAGTTTGGACGCGTTCTGTAATTCATTTTGCCTTTATGTGATAAAAAAAGGCAATAACCTCAGCAAAAGATAGCGCCAAGATCTTAAGTTTGTTGTATGACAGCTTCGGGAGGCTGGCGCTAATTGGAAATACATAGTAATTTGCATTTTACTTTGCCTTCCAAAATCTCAGTGGAATGATATCCAATATGACGATAGCTATTTTTTATTAGCTAGAAACTCATTTACCAGATATCTTTATATTGTACACGGGCATTTAGATATTTTATTTCTAAGTAACATTTTCATTAAAAAATCTAACATATTTATAAATTAGTAACCCGTGCAGCCCGCTGCATTATAAAAGTTTTCAGTGAATCCTGCAGGAACAACTCATTTTACGAGATAAAAAGCAGTTTATGTGCTATTCCAGGTCATCATCTACCTGTGTGCTAAATCACATCTAAATCCGTGAAGTAGTTTTGGCGTGACTGAGTAACAAACAACCATCCATCCAAACATAAAAACTTTCGCATTTATATAAAGTACCTACCTGTATAACCGAGCTATGCTTAGCATTTTTGATGTTGGTAACAACGACGTTTTCTAAAAATGAAACCTAGCTAGATCGATTAATCGCCCCCAAAACCCCCGCATACTAAATTTCATGAAAATCGTTGGGGCCGTTTCCGAGATTCTGATTATATATATTTATATATATGTACAAGAATTGCACATTTAAAGCCACCATTATTTTTTATGAATTCCATCAAAACCCCTTTTTTCCCAAACAAAAAGCACACTTACTCTCACACAGGACACACACGCAAACACACAGTGACACGATACCCAAGGCTTCACTTGCATGACTATGTAAGCAATGAAGAAAATTAATAAAAATTTTATATAGGTACAATACACATTATATGTACAGTACCCGGCGATAAATATTGCACATCGACCTTTGGAAAGAGACAATCGGCTAATTTCGGCTTCGTAGAGCGTTATCTCTGTCGCACAAAATACAAACAGTCCGGTACCTATTAGGAGCTGTTAAAACAAGTATGATTTGCTTCTTTTGATATTTTTATTCTTTGTATAAAATACACTAATTTTTCTATAAGTGATGGCTTTAGGTTGGGGTAAAATAAAATAAAAAAACATTTTTACATTATGTTTACGTATTTAATTATTTTGGAACATTACAGCTTTAGTGTACATAATAAACACCATTATACCTATTGCTAAAATGAGACATTGCAATAAAAATAATAATAATTCTAATTCTCAATTACTTCCATTTCACTATCTGTGCTCTCAAAGAGGTCAATATCACTGTCACTATCAGCCGTATTTATTACTAATCTATCAGTGTAATTGTCTAAACTGTGTTGAATGCTTCTATATTCATTCTCACATTTGATTGCATGATCGCAAACCTTTTTCCACTCTTCAGCGCCGATCATGTTTACTTTTTCAGTCAATAATGTTTTTACTGTAGTTAAGTTCATACCCACATTTCTAGAGGCTACATAGCCTTTCAGTTGAGACCATATATTTTCAATTGGATTAAAATCCGGATGATATGGTGGCAATCGCAACACAGTGTGCCCATGTTCGGCAAGTATTTTGTCCACAGAAAACTCTGTATACCTCTCCTTGTGCTGACATATAATAGCGTAAATCTGGGTTTTTGTTAATTTTGGATCAACTGGAATTTCATGTCTGTTTAACCAGTTGATCATTTCCCGTTTAATGGTGTTTGAGTTGGGGGGTCTCTCAACATACTTGTTGTGATAGGGTGCGTTGTCGATAACTAGAACAGAATCACTGGGTATATTTGGGATTAATTGGTTAACCAGCCATTTCTCATAGTTATCGTTATTCATTTCATTGTGATAGTCACCTGTAGTGTCCGTGGATTTATACGTTAAAAAAGCACCGGGTACAAAGCCTTTTTCATTTCCCGCATGAACTATTATCAAACGTTGACCTTTTGAAATTGGCTTTTTTACTCCTTTTTTCTTATCGTCACTCCAAGATTTCCCTTTAGTGTGGGATGCATGTATATATGACTCATTCATGTAGACGATATTTTTTCCTGTTTCGCGAAATTTGCGTATTTTATCAAGGTATTCCATTCGTTTGAGACTAACGTCGTGCTTTTCCATTAGAATTTTTCGATTATCTTCCATTTTAGTGAACTGAAATCCCATGTCATGAAGTATTTTTCTCAACGTTTTTTCAGACCCATTGTAATTAATAGCTTCAGATAACTTAGCTTTTAATGATTTTATTGTTGGCAGTTCATTAAATCGTAAGTGAAAATCATACACCATTCTTCGAACAACATCGTAATCAAAATCGTCCATATCCAAACGAAATTGCTTTTTTGGTCTCCCTTTTTTTGGAGTGCTGAACTTAATTTCAGTCGAATGTGTTTCAGTACTGACTTCGTTTAATATATTGTTCAAAGTTCTTCTTGAAATTCCAGTGGCATTTGCAACTCGCTCTTGAATCTTCTTAAAATAACAACTTACATTTTCATCTACTTTTTTTTTAAATCTATCAGCTTCGCTTACAAAGTATTTATTATTATTACATTATATTATTTGATTACATTGGTTTACGTAATATCATATTTTATGTCAGTTATTTGTTAACATTTTTACTTGTATTATTAATTTTTATAATTTTTTAATTGAATTTTTAACAAAAAACAAATATAGTTTTTCTAAAAATTATGTAATTAGGCAACAGAATGTAGCTTATTCTTGTATATTGTCCTTTATTTTAAATCTACTTACTCATACAGTCACTAATTCATACATAAATTATCACATATATACACAAACTTATATATATATTCACGACTACACCCTTATTTCCCGACACGTTCAAACAAAAAGTAAAGAACAAATTTTACCTATTACTATCAACTTCTTTACAAATAGTTTTTGTTCTAGACGTACCTATTTAAACATCTACATACACACATATTTACATTATATTCACACTTTCCCACAATCTCACCGTTACATACTGCAAATGAAAGCACTAATTATTAGAAGGATGCTGAATACTCGACAAATTAAATTATATACATTTATAAATATTAAAAAAACTGTTTATCTAAATAAGACTATTCACAGTATAACTTTTTATGAAGGATATATTCTATTTAGTTGTTTACAATGTTTTTCACATAGATGTTATTGGTTTTCATGCATAAAAAATCATTATGGATGACACAATGACATCTTTGAATGAATTAGATCAACTAGAATTCACCAGATCTGTTGAATGTTCAATTAATGATTTGGGACAGTATCAGAACAACAATAGACCAAAACTTAACATCATTTCACAAAATATTCGCAGTATATACGCTAATATTGACGACCTAAAAATCACTTTGTCTCAATTTCAAACACCTGCGGATATCATAATTTTAACTGAATGTCGACTTAATCCAAACAAAAATATTCCTAAGCTGGATAATTATATTTCATTTCATACTACTATATCTCTTAATCAAAATGATGGTGTCGTAGCTTATGTACATAAAAAACATGTTGTTAATTTTAAGGAAATTGAGCTGGTCAACGCATCTTGTATTGAAATTAGCACCAAAGAGTTTACAATACTTGGTGTTTATCGGTCACCCTCTAAACATAACGCGGAACCATTTGTAGACTCTTTGGGCTTATATCTCCAAACTATTAAAAGTCGCAAAAATATTATAATCACGGGAGATATAAATATAAACCTTATTCCAAAACCAACAGAATCATCTCAAGAACGTAATAATAGAGTAACTTATCTCACAGTATTGTCAACATATGGCCTTTACCCCGGACACTGTCTACCTACGAGAGAACAAAATTGTTTAGATCACTTTATTATTAAACACGACATCAAAAATACATCAGCATTTATTGCTGTACTAAAAACGTCTATAACTGATCACCTAATGACTTTACTTATTATAACAAACAATTCCAATAAGAAACTAAACTATCCGAATATCAGGTCTGTGACTGATTTTGACAATGCATATAATGATTTAGCACATAGTAATCTCACTGAATTGATTAGTTATACTGACCCAAATTTAGTGACAGATTTGTTAATTACCAAAATTAAGGATTGTCTACGGAAAAATACCAAAACTGTTCATATCTCTAAATCTAAACAGATAATCAAACCGTGGATAACGAAGGGGATTTTGCGTTGCATTAATAATAGAAACTCAATGCAAGCTAAGGTTAAGCTTGATCCTGGTAATGAAATTCTACGTATTACGTATCGAAGGTACAGGAACTATTGTAACAATTTAATAAAAAAACTCAAACGTAAGTATGAACGAGAAAAACTAGAAAATTCAATAAATAACAATAAAGAATTATGGAAATCAATTGTCGAAATAACACAATATAAGTCTCCAAAAACAAATAATATTAATCTCTTAAATTGCCAACCGACACCAATAGCTTCAATTAACAAAATTAATAAATATTTTGCTAGTATAGGTAAATCCTTAGCAGAAGATATTGAAACAAACTATACCATGCAGCGCAGGAATCCTTCGATTTATCTACCACATAATAACCTATCCTCGTTTGTACTGCTAGACACGGATACTATGGAAGTTGATAATGCGATTATGGCTCTTAAATCTAACAGTGCTGCAGGCTATGATAACATTCCAACAAAATTTTTAAAGAGTGCGAAATGTCTTTTAATACCAATTATAGTACACCTAATAAACTTATGTTTTAAAAATGGTGTGTTCCCTGACTCATTAAAGCAATCGTTAATTACTCCTGTACACAAGAGTGGAGACAGAGACGATGTTAATAATTATAGACCAATATCAGTCCTCCCTGCTCTGTCCAAAATATTGGAAAGGCTGCTAAATAAAAGACTCTTGGCTTACCTCGAAAAATACCGGATTTTATCTGATTCACAATACGGATTCAGAAAGAACCTATCCACTGAAGATGCGGTTCTAGCACTAAGCTCTCAGATAGTAAATAACTTAGATTGCAAAAATAAGTGTTTAGCAGCTTTTCTTGATTTAAGGAAAGCTTTTGACACCGTCTCTGTGCCCACTCTTCTCCAAAAACTAGAGAACATAGGAGTTAGGAACACTCCACTTGCACTTCTTAAAAGTTATCTCTTAAACCGTACACAGCGTGTAAAAATAGGTGAGTTTGTCAGTGATGCGGAAAATATTTCATTTGGCGTCCCACAAGGAAGTGTTCTCGGCCCTACTCTCTTTTTAATATATATTAACGATCTCTGTAATTTAAAAATCGAGTTCGGAAATGTATTTTCTTACGCTGATGATACCGCTGTCATCTTCAAAGGGGAAACATGGAAAGACGTGTATGAGCATGCATCTATGGGGCTTTCAAGGATTTTTGCGTGGCTAAATACTAACCTCCTAACGTTGAACACACAGAAAACTAATTATATATGTTTTTCAATTTACAATTCCTCACAACCAACTCTAGATAAGGAACTAAAAATTCATTCCTGTAGCAACTTTCAAAGTAATCCGTGTCATTGTCCTACGATAAGTAAAGTCAATAAGGTTAAATACTTAGGAATATATATTGACCAAAAACTGACATGGCATCAACATTTGGAGCTGATTGGTGGTAGAATTAGAAAGCTTATTTATATTTTTAAAACCTTACGTCATATTACTTCAAAAGAATTGATGAGAAGAATTTATACTACACTAGCTCAATCAATATTAGCATACTGTATTCCCGTTTGGGGTGGTACATCAAAAATTAAATTATTAGAACTAGAAAGAGCTCAGAGAGCTCTTTTGAAAGTAATGTATTTTAAACCATTTAAGTATCCTACTGTATCCCTTTATAATCTTAGTGATGTTTTATCAGTCAGAAAACTTTATATTTTATTATCGACCCTTAGAGTACATAAAAACTTAATTTTTGACCCCAAAATGCTTTTAAAGAGGAGATCTGACATAGTCGCTACTACATACCAAACTAAAACTTTTTTTGCTGGCAATCAATTCAATAATAAATCTACCATTCTTTATAACAAATTGAATAGACTTTTAGATATATATATGATGAAGAAATATAATTGTAAAATAACATTAACTAACTGGCTAAAAACTCTAACTTATGAACAAACTGAAGCACTCCTATCAATATCGTAATTTTAATCATATCTTATGAACGTAAATATTAAACCTTTCTTGTCGATTTACACACATATACACACACACACTCACACATACACACTTCTACACGTACACACGCTCACAAACACACACAAGCACAAACACAAATATAATAAATTATTTAATTTAGATTATAAATTGAGAAATTAAATTGAATACACCATATTTTAAAAACTGAAAAATGTACTAAATTATAATATATTTTTAATTTTGAAAAATAATGATTCTCTAACGGCATCGTTAGATGTTGCTTGCAATGTTATTATTATTTAATTAAGCTAATTGTTTTCTTAATCTTAAACTTTAACTTTGTATAGAAGAGCGGGGCCTCCTAACACAGGTATTTACATACTTAAAAGGAGTGCCCCCACCACTGATTAATGTGAAATGTGAAATGTGATTGTAATAAATTAAATTATTATTATTATTATTATTATTATTTATAAACATTGTAGATAATTTCACGTGACTGAACTCGTAAAGGTTTCCCTCTTTTTCCGAAAGATGCCATATTACAACTTTAAATTATTTAAATTTGTGGGTGTTATCAACTCTAAAAAATTATTTTTTTCGGGACGCGACTGCACTCTATCGTACTTGAACAACGACTGACTAAACGTCACATAGGTAGTGTGGGACAGAGATAACGCTTTACGAAGCCGAAATTATCCGATTGTCTCTTTCCAAAGTTCGATGTGCAATATTTATCGCCGGGTACTGTACATAACTAATAAACCTAGCGGACGAGTTCCGACCACATAGCCATTTACCTAGATCAATTTTGATTCTATTTAATTATTCCACCGAAACACACAAAAAAGACAATCAAAATAGAGTCAGCGATTTAGAATATTTAAGTTTAAGGCACCATTAACACCATCAGCAGACCCATCTGCTTATTTGCAATTTTATGACATAAAAAAATAAAAAATAAACTATAGCTATTTTATGATATAAAAAATAAACTATAGTCTGCTGTGTAACATAAAAAAAATTCTGTTCAGGTCCGGGCTGGAAGCTCCAACTCCGGGATTTTCACGTTTCTTATCCTGGCTTACAGATTTTTGAGATGCTAACCCTAAGTGATAGAGTGTATGTCAATTCACGTATGTCTATTAAAAACAGTATGTAAGTACTACAATATTTTTTAACAACTGACTTATCATTTCCTGTATCTCCGGAAACCCTGCATCAGATCTTCACCATATTAAAATAGGATCACAAGGGGAATATACCCTCTTAAACAAAAAATAAATAAATTTCAAAATCGATTCATAAATGGCCGAGTTCTGAGATAACAAACATTAAAAAAACATACAGCCTAATTGATAACTTCCTCATTGGGAAGTCGTTTGAAAAAGAACAAATACTTACTTTTTTATCACTATATTTGTTTGGTCTTTTTCAAAACTCAACGGTTTCCAAACCGTTCGTAGTAAACTCTCGACAAAGCCTTCTAAACAAAATCTTCATGCCCGTATCCCCGAAGGTGGCCGAAGGTGGGCAGAGGTCCAACCAGTAGACCCACGAGTAGCCGAAGATACTTAGTCCCACAATGTGACATGTGGTAAGCCTATAATCGGGAATCCACCCAAATGTTTTAATCAGAAAACTGAAAAAACACACTTTTTATTTACCCGAACTGGATTTATATCATAAGACAGCAAACAAGCAGATGGCTCTCCTGATGGAAAGATAAACCATCGCCTATAGACACCAAAGATGTTAATGGTGCGTTGCTATCCGTGTAGCGAGATAGCAATGCCAAATGCATAAGTCTACCGGCTACCTTAACCCCTAGACCGGAATCTGAAACACGACAATGATAAGTATTGACGCTTGTGCTGCAAAAATAGGTAAGGCGGTGGTATAATATACCCGTGCGAGACGTTGTGGAACTCTACCACCCTTGCAGTAACGATGGTAGTGACAAGTAATAGCCAATCGGTCGCCTCTTACGACCTGCCTGGCAGAACGGCAGTTGGTCTACTCTTCAAAGGAGTACGGACCAACACGAAATCTATGATAAAAATTTGTTTAAGAAACAGCTTAAATGTAGAATGAAATCAATATAATAAAAAAATCAATAAAAAAAGGTGAAAAAAAGGGTTGCCTAACCGAAATTTTAAATATTGCGTTCATCAATTACCATTAGACTAATCAGACAACGACGGTGAATTACCAATTCGTTCAATAACCACCATTTATTATAATTCATAACAATTGTAAGAAAAGCTCTCTAGATTCTAGAATATGTTAAAGGTGAAAGTTAATTATATTCGAAACGGTGAAAATCTATGTACAAAATAGGATATATTTACGCCCTCGAGGGAGTCTGGCAATCAGTGTGAACACTCGCTGCTCGTTCCAAACCCATTAAGGATAAATTAAAGAAAATCACAATCCGCGTAAGCGAATTTAAGAGCAATACCACCTGTCTTTCGTATTAAGCGTCTTAGCATAAATTATTAGTTTATAACTTAAAACATGCATATTAAAGTCCCTCTAATATTATAAATGCGAATGTTTGTGTATATTTGATCTTAGTTCAAGCTAAAATGGCTAGACGACTTTTGAGTCAAACTTTGAACCTGTTTAACATTCTTTATAAATAGGTTCTTTTTAATCGCACAAAAATGAATGCTACCGTGAGACACAAAAACTTTAAAAATGCAATAATTTTTCATGGGTACTTTGAGTCAAAGTCAAAAGTCAAAAAAAAAACACTGGTTTAACATACTTTCATCCACAAAAAGGACTGCTCCTAAGGGATAGAACTATAATATTAATTTCATGGGTACTTTAAGTCAAATTTTTTCAGGTAAACCTTTTTTCAGGTATATATATAAATACAAAAAACTTTTTTCAGGGTACGAAAATTACATAGGACAACTTTCATCCATAAACAAGACTGTTCCTAAGGGATAGAATTATAACATTAATACTGGCGAAGACGCGTGCAAAAGCCAGTAAATAAATAATAATAATTCACGGGTTCTTGTGAATAAGCATAGATAACTCGATATCGTTAGTCGGTTCGCTTGCTTTTAGCGGGAAGTGAGCTAGCATAGCAGGAAGGTATCACAGCATTTTTCAACTTTGTATATCGTTTATTTTTTAAGATGGCCGGGATCGAAGCTCTTAATACTGTTCAATTTACGAAAGCATACCGCCATCAGATTTCGGGCTGGTATTAAGATTTTTAAAAGTAGAAAAAAACCGCATTTATGTTTTGCGTTACTCAAGAATCGAACCAGAATTCTACAAACAAGCTAACAAGCCCAATAAGCAAGTCAAGATAATATTTAATTACTAGCTGTTGCCTGCGACTTCGTCCGCGCGGACTTCGTTTACTCCGCACAGCACCTCCCCGCTAGGTGATAGCGTGATAATATGAAGCCTATATGTTGACTCGACTTGTTAGTAATATTCATGCAAAATTTGAAATAAATCCATGCAGTACTTTTTGAGTTTACCCCGGACATACATACAGACAAACAGACAAACAGATAAACAGACAAACAGAAAAACAGACAAAAATTCTAAAAACTATATTTTTGGCTTTGGTATCGATTGTAGATCACGCCCCAAGTATTCTTTTAAAAAAATATTCAATGTACAGTTTTGACTTTCCTACGATTTTATTATACGATTACTAATAATCGCCCTGTGGTCGAAATTCGATAAAGAAAATAGTATATATGTATATTTCACATTTCTGTCACATGAAATTTTGTATATGTAATGTTAAAAAGTATCTTCACGCCCGAACGAAGGGGTAGGCAGATGTACCACAAGTGCACCCATGATTAGCCGAAGATAATTGGCAAAGAGTATGTAATGTAGTGATAATTGGTCCCACAAATGTGATAGGTGGCAAGCCTGTCGCCAACCGGTTACTTTCCAATCCCGGGCAACTTTGTATTTATCAGAAAACTGAAAAAAAAAACACACTTTTTTAAGTTGCCAAACCTGGGTATTGAACCCGGGACCTCACGTGGTACAACGTCAACATCGGACCACTAGACAACAGAGGCGATAATATTATATATGTGAGTTAGGGTGGTCGTCAAATTAAATTTTTTGAGACGCCCCATAAAAAACTTCTTTTTGATAAAAAAACACTGGGTTTTTTTAAATTCAAAACGACACGTGCCTCAACACGATCTAAGTTAATTTTTGGTTATAATCAATTTTTTCTCTGAAAGTATCTTATTAAATTAGAAATAATTATTTTTTTAGAGATTTGAAAATAGTTAACAATGAAACACCTTCAGTGTTATCATTTTAAGTTCTGAATTTTAACTGAACGCTTTATAAGAAGCTCAATATACTTCGTCATTTAAGCTCATACTTCGATTTTCTTTCTATTTTTAGGATTTTTATATGTCTGTGAGCAGTTACGTATTTTTTTTTATATCATAAGATAGCAAACAAGCAGATGGGTCTCCTGATGGAAAGAGTCAACCATCGCCTATAGACACCAAAGATGTTAATGGTGCGTTGCTATCTTGTGGCGAGATCCAATGCCACATGCATAAGTTTACCGGCTACCTTACCCTCCAAACCGGAACACGACAGCGACAAGCACTGACGCTATTGCGGCGTATGAATTATTTTCACAAAAATGTGTTAAAAAATACCAGATTCATACGCCCAAAGTCCAAAAATAGAGGGAAAAAGATATAACACTGAAGGTGTTTCATTTTTAACTATTTTTAAAACTCAAAAAAAATATTATTTCAATTTAATAAGATTCTTTCAGAGAAAAAATGATTATACCCAAAAATTAACTTAGATCGTGTTCAGGCACGTGTTGTTTTGAATTTTAAAAAATGATGTGGTGTCGTTGGACACCAAGTAGGAACGAAGTTCGTTCAACGAACTTCCTTCGGCTAAACGGCACTACTCGCTTGTGTACGCGACTGTCGCGCCTGCGCACGTCTCATTTAACGTTTTCATTCCACGCATTTTTTCATACGGTTTTACTATCACATTTTTTTCAGTTCGGTCGCGCAGCAAAATCCCTATCCCCTCCAAGCCTGCCGTAAGGAACTTCGTTCCTAAAATCCCAGTGTTTTTTTTATCAAAGAGAAGCTTTTTAGGGGGTGTCGCAAAAAAATATTTTAACGACCACCCTAATTTGTATGTGTAACGTGTATGTAATGTTTTTTTTATTTATTAATTCAATGCATTTCTAATATAATTTAAAAATATTAGGTTTCTGCACTCCTCCGCACTGTAAACTTTAACTGTGCCAAGCATACTCCGCCGTTCGCGTAATTGTTATAAAAAGAAGTACAAAGTTTTTTACTTCACGTATTAATATATAGATTTTAATATTTATATAGCCACTTGCATACTGGGTTAAAAAAAATAATGAGTAAAAAGTTTTCCAAAATCTGTAGAGTTGAAAAACTAAAACCCGACTATGAAAAGTCCTGGTTGTATATTGCGTTGTCAAGGAAAATAAATCCTAAAATTGTGCGACGGGCACAATAAAACGAAATCGATAACACTTTATTTGCCTAAATCAACCAAATCATTTTTGAACTCTGATAGAACATCCACTTATACAAAGAAACATAAATAGAATTAATAAAAATATTTCCTTTCATTCGCATTGCGTGATCGTGTAAAAAATATTGGCGTTCATACCCATACGTCTCGGATGTAAGGACATTTATCTTACACGAGTAGGTACTTGGCCTAATGGCCTCAGCTTAATATTCAGTTTTTTCATCTAATTGTGTCGCTGTTGCACCCGGTTCTGCTTGGAGATTAATGGAGTCTATTTCACCCTTACGTTAAAAAATTGCGTCAAAGGGTCGCTTCACATCATTGTGTCGTTAGTATAGATGCCATCAGTCATGCGTAGGCAAAATCTATTTTGAATCGCGCCTCCCATGTTACTCAATTTTGCGAACCATCAATTTGTCGTTATGTTAATTTTCTTTTGTTTTGTGAAGTGCTATAATTACTGTTAAGGTAAATGTTATTTGCAAAATGTTTTTATATGGGTATAGATAGAATGCAAGATATTTGTTTTAATAGTAAATAATGTAAACACGGCCTTATAAAAATTAATTTATTTTATACTAGCTGTTGCCAGCGACTTCGTCCACGCGGACTTCGTTTACTCCGCACTGCTGCTCCCCCTTCGGTGATAGCGTGATAATATGTAGCCTATATGTTTACACTTACGCTCATAGACAACCCTTGTCCGGGGCAAACAGAGCAAGAAGGCTAAGGAATTATGAAGTTGACCGGCTCGTCGAGCATTTACAAATGGCTGTAGATTCCGTGTTAGAGCAGACCTTCTCCACAGACATCGTGATATTGGGCGATTTTAATGCCCACCATGCCGAATGGCTATGTTCTCGAACCACCGATCATGCGGGGAGGTCTGTTCACGATTTTGCCTTGGCGTATGGTCTAACACAATTGGAAACCTCGCCTACGCGAGTTCCCGATGTGGATGGCCATACGCCTGCACTGTTGGACCTCCTGCTAACCTCTCACCCGGATCGTTATCAGGTATCGGTGGACGCTCCACTTGGTTAGTCGGACCACTGCCTGATCCGGAGCAAAGTGCCGGTCACGCACCCATCACGGCCTCTTTTTGCAGGCTGTCGTCACGTTTAGCACTATAGGTCAGCAGATTGGAACGGGATGCGGTCTTTCTTTGCATCCTACTCATGGGGGCGGTTGTAATTCTCGCTCGATGATCCAAATGCTGTCGCTGACTCTGTCGCTGATGTGGTGCTGCAGGGCGTGGGACTTTTCATTCCATCTTCTGCGGTGCCCATTGGTGGCAAGTCTCAGCCTTGGTTTGGTCGCCACTGTAAAGCGGCTTTACGCCGAAAGCAGGAATGCTACCGAGCTTGGGCTGTTGCGTCGACATCTCGTGATGTAAAAACTAGCGCATTAAGAAAGGAGTACAACTCTTCCTCGAGCTTCTTCAAAAGAGCTATTGCCAAGGCAAAATCGGAACACATTGGCAGAATTGGTGAGAAATTAGTTCGCCTTCCTTCGGGAACTCGTGCGTTCTGGTCTCTCGCCAAGGCTGTCTTAGGGAATTTCTCCCAGCCTTCATTTCCATCCTTGCACAGAGACGATGACTCTCTGGCCCATACCGCAAAGGAGAAAGCCGATCTTCTGGGATCGTTCTTTGCGGCCAACTCGACCCTGGATGACCAAAGGAACGCACCGCCTACCATCCCGCAGTGTGATAGTTCTATGCCAGAACCACAGTTTCGGCAGTCATCTGTGCGTAAAGCACTACTTTCCTTGGACATCCACAAGTCGAGTGGGCCTGATGGCATCCCTCCGATTGTGCTTAAAGTATGTGCTCCAGAGTTGGCGCCAGTATTGACGCACCTATTCCGGCTTTCCTATTCACTCGGCGTGGTACCGAATTCATGGAAAACAGCTTTAGTGCATCCCATCCCTAAAAAAGGTGATCGTTCTAATCCGTCAAACTATCGGCCAATAGCCATAACTTCCTTGTTTTCCAAAGTTATGGAGACACTTATAAACTGTCAGCTCCTGAAGTATTTAGAAGAGCACCAGCTGATTAGAGACCGTCAGTACGGTTTCCGTCGTGGTCGCTCAGCTGGTAATCTTCTAGTATACTTGGCGCATCGCTGGGCGGAGGCAGTTGAGTCCAAGGGGGAGACATTGGTAGTTAGTTTAGACATAACGAAAACCTTCGATCGGGTATGGCATAAAGCGCTTCTCTCAAAGCTGCCTTCCTATGCGCTTCCCGAGAAATTATGCAAGTGGATCACCAGTACTTTGGCTGATCGGAGCATAAAGGTCATAGTCGACGGTACATGTTTCGACCTCAAACCTATCAATGCTGGTGTTCCCCAAGGCTGTGTGCTATCACCGACACTGTTTTTTCTGCATATCAATGATATGTTGTGAATTAGTAACATGCATTGCTATGCGGACGACAGTACTGGTGATGCTACATACTCTGGCCGTAGCGGTATTTCTCGGGAACACGTCGAAGAGGGCCGGAACAAGCTCGTGTCTGAACCCGAGAATCGACTAACCGATGTCTCAGAATGGGGTCGTCAAAATCTTGTTACATTTAACCCCAAATAAACGCAGCTTCGTACGTTCACCGCAAAACAAAAACGCCCTTTGTCGTATCACCTCGGTTCGAGAACACTCACCTGACAGACTCAGCCAGTATTGGAATACTGGGAGTCGACATATCGGACAACGTTCAGTTTCGCGATCATTTGAAGGGAAAGGCTAAAATAGCCTCCAAAAAGCTTGGCGTACTCAGTAGAGCAAAGCAGTGCTTCATGCCAGCCCATCGCCTTCAACTTTATAAGGCCCAAATTCGACCTCACATGGAGTACTGTTCTCACCTCTGGGCCGGAGCTCCTCAGTACTAGCTTCTTCCTCTTGATCGCATTCAACGTAGAGCGGTTCTAATCGTCGACGATCAGGCTATTTCTAATCGGCTTGATTCTTTGGCGTTACGCAGAGATGTAGGTTCGCTCTGCATCTTTTACCTATGTATGTTCCGAACAATTATTCGAACTAATTCTTGCCGCTAAATTTCATCATCAGATATCGCGTCAAAATTTAAAATTCCATCCTCACCACCTCGATGACTGGAAATCCACAACCGTGCGCTTTTGTCGCCACTTTTTGCCTCGCACTACTCCTTTGTGGAATTAATTACCCTCGGGGGTGTTTCCAAACGGATACGACTTAGGGACTTTCAAGAAACGAGCTTATTCATTCTTAAAAGGCCAGTAACGCAGCTGCAAGACCCCCGGTATTGCAGTTGTCCATGGGCGGCGGTGATCACTTACCATCAGGTGCACCACCTTCTCGTTTGCCCCCTCTACTATAAAAAAACCAAACATGACAGTAACAAGTATTGATACTATTGTAGCAGGAAAAGGTAAGGCAAGGGTATCAAACTCGGGCGATATTTTACGGAATTTTACCACACTAGTCATGACGGTAGTGATATATTTTACGAACTGCCTGGTAGAATAACTGATAGGACGGATTTAATATAATGATACTAAAAGGAGAACTATCACGACTAAGTAGGGTGTACAAGTTTACGAGTAATAGTCGACCAACTCATAAAATATACTTGGAGAAGTTTTTATACGAGGTGACGCTATGATGCGGATATATCCGTAATTGGCATTAAATAGGTTAAATGTTTATAGTATGAAACAATAAACAAGCCCTTTATTTTTGTCCGCATCATTGCGATGGATGACTAAGGCTTCTTTTATACTATTACTAGCTTCACTGTGCAGCCCGCTGCGTGATAAGTTTTCGGTGAATCCCGCAGGAATAACTCATTTTTCGGGATAAAAAGTAGCCTATGTGCTATTCTAGGTCATCTACCTGTGTGCTATCCAAACATCCAAAATTTCGCATTTATAAAATTATAGTAATTATAATTTGTAAAAATACTTTTTTTTAATATTATCAATCAATGCTTATTGAACTCGAGACTTTATGATTACAGCTGAAGAAAGAAGAAGGCACTTCTTTCTTCAGCTGTAATCATAAAGTCTCGAGTTCGCTTATTTCACGTTGTAGAAAAATCTGAGTAGCCTTTGGTTTCAGTTATTAAATACATGTAAGGAAAAATAATCGTTAAAAAAATCTGAGTAGCCCCTTGGCAAACACGAGACGTTTCGATTTTAGTTATTACATGTAAGGAAAGTTAATCGTTAAAAAATCTGAGTAGCTCCTCGGCAAATACATAAAACCTTTCGATTTTAGTTTATTATATGTAAAGAAAGATAATCGTTAAAAAATCTGAGTAGCCCCTCGGCAAATACATAAAACCTTTCGATTTTTGTTATTATACATATGTAAGGAAAGATAATCGTTAAAAAAACTGAGTAGCCCCTCGGCAAATACATAAGACCTTTCGATGTTAGTTATTGTAGGTAAGGAAAGATAATTGTTAAAACAAAATTGAGTAGCCCTTCGGCAAATACATAAGACCTTTCGATTTCAGTTATTATATGTAAGAAAAGATGATCATTAAATAAAAGAAGAAATTCGGCGTTGGGATTTATTACTATCTGCATCGTCAGTCGGTAAATACCCCGATTTGACAAGCTGCTTTTGAAGAATAGACCAACCTGCGTTCTGCCACGCAGTTTGTAGGAGGCGAACGATGGTTATGCGAATCACTGCCATCGTGGCTACTAGTTTGTAGAGTTCTGCATTGTCTCCACCGCCTTACCTATCCTGCCGCAATAGCGTCAGTGCTTGTCACTGCCGTATTCCGGTTTGGAAGGAAACGTGGTCGGTAAACTTATGCATGTGGCAATAAGACCTACGGATAGATCTTTGGTGTCTATAGGCGATAGTTTCTCTTCCCATCTGAAGAGCTCTCTGCTTGTTTGCTATCTTAAGGTATAAAAAACGTAATGAAGCTGTGTGTATATGTTGGACTGACCTTAAGTACATTCTGTCGACGCTAAAACGGATAGAAATGATATTTTTCATCATTGATATAATATGGATTTTTAAATATTATAAAGAATTTATCTCTAAAAGTGATTTTGCTTGTAATTAACAACGTGGAGATAGAATCGCCACCGCAATCAATCAACTGGAAGGCGTCCGACCCTTTGCTTAGGTTCAACCGCTTAGGGACCAACTTTATTCATATTGTATGACTCTTAACACGAGTCTCATGAAAATTGCGGCAATTTTAACGTTACTATTCAGTTTTAGTATATAATACTAGCTGAACAGCGCAGTTTCGCCTACGTGTTAAGTAACATGTCATCAAAGTTATCTTTCATACAAACTGTTTCCTATTTCAACCCCGTATGGGAAAATAGGTCAGCGGCAAGACAAACTTTCGCATTCAAATGAGATTTCGAAAAAATCCAACGAAAAATATGAAAAAAAAATTACATCAGATAAAACCAGGGTAAATGTATCTCTATATCGATAAGACTAAAAGAGACTAGGACGATGCATCAACGATTCATTTATTTATTCCATAAAAAACATTAATCAATCAATAATTAATTGACAAGATATTGAAAAAACTAAAAAACATGAGAACACCACCATGTTGGTACGGGCCCTCTTTGAAGAATAGACCAACTGCTGTTCTGCTAGGCATGTCGTAAAAGGCGACCAATTGGCTATATGAGCCACTACCATCGTAGCTACTAGGTGGTAGAGTTTTGTCTACGGGTATACGATGCCACCGCCTTACCTATTCCTTCCGCAATATAGTCATTGCTTGGCATCGTCGTGTTCCGGTTTGGAGGGTAAGGTAACCGCTAGACTTATGCATATGCCATTGCCATCCCGCCACACGAATAGCAACGCACCTTTAACATCTATGGTGTCTATAGGCGATGGTTTCCCTTTCCATCATTTGCTTGTTGGCTATCTTATGGTATAAAAAAACACCTCATATTTTCTATTTTGAAATGACCGAATTGCTGTTGGCGTGTTTAAGTGTCATATACGTAAGTTTACCAGCTACCTTACCCTTAACAACAGAAAATAAGAGAGACAAACACTGACGCCATTGTATGCGGCAGTTTAAGTAAGCCTGAGATACCAAACCCAGGCGGGAAGCGATATGGTCTATTCAACAATAAAGGTTGAAACTATAGCTGCGCCTATGCATATATACATATCTTCATGCCAATTTTATTGCCTTAATTTTTCCACATACCTTCGTAGAAAAACTCTAGTTTCGGAGACTCCTGTCACCACAGTCCACACACCACACAACTCCTGATAATTTTTGGCATGGTACGTCAGCCTCTGACTGCTCCGCTATCTACATCCTGGAATGATTTGCATTATTTATCTGTTTTATCAATCTTTCATTTGCAATTTTTCTACATGTTTGCTTACGAAACTGCGAAAATGTTACGTAAGAGCTTTTTTCTTTGTACATTTATACGATTTAATCAGTCAATTTATTTGTCGTGTTAAGATACTGCAAATTACTCATAATGAATTTTAGAATTTATATACTTATGTATAAAAGCACACATAATATTAAAGGTGACAGTAATTACCTACGTCGCTGACTGCGTAATGGGATGGTAATGGATATCTCGTTTACACATACATTTTACATCTAATCTAGACATCACCCTACCTTCAGGCGAACTCGCGATTAGCTCGCCCAAATGGATGCTAAATTTATCTCCTCCAACCTTGCATTGTCTGAACTAAACCATTTCGTGTGATTTATTCACAACAATATAAAGAGAAATGTACATTATTTTATTTCATATATTTGGGCAAATAAGAAAAATGAACCTTGAATTAATGTGATTTCTTTTATTGCTAAAACTATTATCCTTGTAAAAATTTAAACCGTTGATAAGATTTTTGTTATGTTATTGTAAAATTTACGAGGATAAAAACTTTAAAAGATTAACAAGCAGTTCAAGAGGGGCACATTGCAAAGAAATTGTAATTAAAATTTAGCCAAACATAATGCTATTATTGTATTAGCACGCATGGATGCGCAGAATTCGACAAATTCGCGGGCCTCGTCGTTGCTTCACTGAGATACGCGGCTTATAATAAAACAATATTAATTATCAATCGACGCTCCACTGGCTCCTTTGTTCCGGTAGACCCGGCGTCAGTTTAATAACAGAGGAATGCGTGCATTAAACCTCCGGTATTTCACGGTACTTTTGTTTAAATAATAAATTGAATTTCTATTAACGTAGTTCCTTTAAAGAAATGCTTTCATGCATATATATATATATATATATATATATATATATATATATATATATATATATATATATATATATATATATATATATATATATATATATATATATATATATATATATATATGTGTGTCAAATCTTATAAATAAAATTGACGCGCAACAATGTTTGTACGCACATAACTTCGAAATAAATGCACAATATTCAATAATTATTTTTTTATTGTATTCGTTACGGTCAGGACAAGGTTTATATTAAAGAAAATATTTAAAAATCCTGCGGGATTACGTTAAAAATCTTATAATACGAAAAATAACTGAGTGAGTGGATCAGAAGATAAAGAATGTCTAGTTATTTTATTGTAATTCCATTTAGTCGTATTGTAAACGGTAGATATTGGTCTTATTTTTTATTGTGCACCACCCGTGCGAAGCGGGGGCGCGTAGGTAGCTAGTATTATACATGGTACATGGGTATATACACATTTATGTGAATATGAAATTATGAGCTCAAATTAGTTCGACTAAGTTGTTACAGTAAATGTATAACGACTAACGATGCCAAATGAGAGAAGACTCAGGTTCGACATGGACAGGCATTTTTGTGAGCTTGCAGGCAGTGTTTTATACATTATTAAGCACATGTTATTATAAAGCATTTGTTGCTAAAGTAATAAAACTTTGGAATACACTTCCAGTAAATATTCGAGAGGCACAAAATTTACACTCTTATATAAAACTAATAAATGGTCACTACTTGGTTAAGATTGGTGAAGCAGTGATATAATTTATCCCTGTTATGGTATAGTTTCTATTTGTCTAAATAAAACAGTATTTTTATATAAGTTGATATGTATCTACTTAAAAAATAATATATAGTTATTTATATACTTATAATTTATTATTATAAATAAGTAGTGACATATATTGACAGTTATATAAATATAAATTACGAGTATTATATATTATATATGAGTGTTAGCAGTTGGTTATCTGGTAGAGATCGCAAATATCAGTATGAATCCATGTATTTTTTTTATATTATAAGATAGCAAACAAGCAGATGAGTCTCCTGATGGAAAGAGTCAACCATCGCCTATAGACACCAAAGATGTTAATGATGCGTTGCTATCTTGTGGCGAGCTCTAATGCCACATGCATAAGTTTACCGGCTACCTTACCCACCAAACCGGAACACGACCGTGACTAGCACTGACGCTATCGCGGCAGGAACAGGTAAGGAGGTAGCAGCAGACACGGGCGAGACAATGCAGGACTCTACCACCTAGTAGTCACGATGATAGAGACTCGAATAGCCAATCGGTCGCCAACCTGCCGGGCAGAACGGCAGTTGGCCTATTCTTCAAAGGAGCCCGGGACTAACACGGGGAAAAATTAAAAGTATTAGCCATTCAATTTTACTAATTCCTTTTATTTATTTTTTCGTAATATGGGTGCTGGGTAAGGATAGGAGGATAGTAAGGCCGGGTATTTGGTAGCTACCACCGCCTTACATATTCCTGCCGTAATAGCATCAATGCTTGTCAATGTCGTGCTCCAGTTTGAAGGGTAAGGGAGCCAGTTAAGTTATGCGTGTGGTTTTGCCATCCCGTCAAACGGATAACAACGCTCCATTCAACAACATTCCAAAACCTCAATAACTCTTATCCGACCTGGGGATTGGACCCTTACTAACCTCATGCCGAACCGAACCGAATAGGCTAACCCCTAGACCACGAGGCAGTCGAAAATATTTTTTATACTTACTAGTTTTATAATTTGATAATCAACTGGGGCTTAAACTTTGCGTCCCATAAAACATTTTAGTTATTATTAAAAGGCTCGCTCCTATCATCTCCTAGTATAAAAATAAATAATAGCACAATAAAAAGAAAAGAATCCGTAACATATTTAGGTTTGGTCTTAGAGAAAAATTACACTTTTATAAATAACTAACTGTTGCCAGCGACTTCGTCCGCGCGGACTTCGTTTACTCCGCACATCACCTCCCCGCTAGGTGATAGCGTGATAATATGTAGCCTATATGTTGACTGGACCTGTTAGTAATATTCATGCAAAATTTGAAGTAAATCCATGCAGTACTTTTTGAGTTTACCCCGGACATACATACAGACAAACAGACAAACAGATAAACAGACAAACAGACAAACAGACAAAAATTTTAAAAACTATATTTTTGGCTTCGATGTCGATTGTAGATCACACCCCAAGTATTCTTTTAAAAAAATATTAAATGTACAGTTTTGACTTTCCTACGATTTTATTATATGTTATATATTTAAAGATAATTTACACTTTAAAGATAATTTACAATGCAACGTATTTAGATTGCATTTGTTATGCTTGTTCAGCGTGGGCTGATAAAGTTACAAGTGGTGCGATCCGGCGCAAACTAATTCAAAATCAACGTCTAGTATTAATATTTCTATGCAAAACATATCGCACTGTAAGCTCCGAAGCTTTACCCACTTTATCAGGTATCTTACCATTAGATTTAGAAATTCAGCGTCGGGCTTCAATGTACTACAATTCTAGGAATTTTACCAACCCATAAATTTATCAACCCGCAAGCTTAAACAAAAATAAGTCGTGTCTTTAATTTTGTAATCGACGTTACTAAAGAATTAATTGATGAGTGGCAGTTACGTGGATGTTGTTCAACTAAAGACGACATTTATATAACTTTTTCCCATGCGTCCGGTAAAACGTGGATAGAAATAGACCATTGTGTTGCGCAGTTTCTCACTAGCCACGTTAATTTTAAAGCTAAATTATTCTCGTTTAAATTAGTTCCTTCTCCTTTTTGCGAATGTTCTTCATTAAATTGTAAATATGAACAAACTGCATATCACATTCTTTGGGAGTGTAATCTTTGGCAAAACGAACGTAGTCAAATGCTTGATAGTATCCAATGTATATCCGGTGTAATTTATTACCTTGTGGGAAAACGTGGAAACTTCCGTGCCTTCAAGCAATTTTGTCATACTTACTACTGGAAGCAAAATTAAGTAGGCCATTTTGGTAGGTCCCTAATTTCCAAACTTCCGCGGTGCAATAGCAATCAGGCTTAACCTGATTGTAAAAGTCTCATTTCATAGCATTTTTTATGCTTTTAATATTTTGCTACAACAACATTAAACAGGATGTATTTTCCTACTCCTCCTATGTGCTTCTGATTAATTTCGTTTCGGGTCCCAAGACAGCTAACTTTTCCCCAGGGCACCCTGAGCTCGCAACTCAGTGGTTATCAGGTCGGTTGCCGCTGTTGATCTAGTTTACAGAAGACACAGTGGTGGGAACGAGAGGTTAGCCAATTACTAGTTTTATAGTCTATAAAGTATTTACGAGCCTATGTCGATAAATCATAAACTAGAGGATACAGACTGTATTATTCAAATCAATCAAACCTTTTAACAGAAACATGAATATTCCATTTTACACATGTAAATCCTAAGCACTAACACACAATTGCGCCTAAAATTCCTTAAATTTTTCCCTGTGTTAGTCCCGGGCTCTTTTGAAGAATAGGCCAACTGCCGTTCTGCCAGGCAGGTCGTAAAAGGCGACCGATTGGCTATACGAGTCACTACCATCGTGGCTACTAGGTGGTAGATTTCTGCATTGTCTCACCCACCACCCGGGTCTGGTACCACCACCTTACCTATTCCTGCTGCAATAGCTTCACTGTCGTGTTCCGGTTTGGAGGGTAAGGTAGCAGATAAACTTATGCATGTGGCATTAGACCTCGCCACAAGATAGCAACGCACCATTAACACCTTTGGTGTCTATAGGCGATGGTTGACTCTTTCCATCAGGAGACCCATCTGCTTGTATGGTATCTCATGATATAAATAAAATCACTGAAAAAATCCAAACATTGTTTTGCGACTTTAATTATATTATGCTAGTTACACCCAGGAACACTCTGCTAAAACAAAGTTTTTTGTAATCCTACGGGAATAATTCATTTTGCTGGAATAAAAATAAGTCATGAATTAAGTTAAAACTAAAGTTCACCTGTTATTTGCAAGTCTTTCTACATTTATCATATTAATAAATATAATTTATTAATATTATTATACATTTACTAGCTGACCCGGCAAACATTGTTCTGCCTTTTTAACTACTTTATATTTTCTCACCTATATATATATATATATATATATATATATATATATATATATATATATATATATATATATATATATATATATATATATATATATATATATATATATATATATATATATATATATATATATATATATATATATATATATATATATATATATATATATATATATAGGTGAGTATAGATAATATTTATCTCCATATTCTTTGGTTTTGGTCAGCGCCCCCTTTGAAGAAAATACCATCAGCCGTTCTGCCAGGCAGTTCATAAAAGGTGAACAATTGGCTATATGTGTCACTCCCATCGTGATTACTAGGTGCTAGAGTTTCCCAATTGGGTATCTCGCCGGAGTCTAGTAGCGTTAGTATTTGTCAGTGTTGAGAAACAATTTAGATGGAAAGGTAGTCGGTAAACTTATGCATTACTATCGCGCCACACGGACAGCAACGCATCATTAACATCTTTAGTGTCTCTAGATGCCTTTTTCCATGAGGAGACCTATCTGCTTGTTTGCTATGTTAAATCACAGTTTATTCAATTTACACAAAATATAATTTAATTTGTTACGCCCAATGAAATATTCCTTTGCCATTGTAACATGGCTTAATAACCTCAAGATGTGAATAGAAGGAAAAAATCAATTAAGTTCCCCTTGAATTGTCAGCAAACTGGGCGGAGGCAAATCAGTTCGTTAATAAATTCAAATTTATTCGTTGATCGCGCGCTCGTCGCACAGCTAACGCATTTAAAAAGTGATTAGAAGTTAAATTGACACAATATGAACTTTTTGTCCTCGTTACGAGGCTTAATAAAAAAGTAAATTATGTAATTTGCTTGGGAATACATATAAAAAGTCTGTGAAATCGAAAAACAGTTGGGACACGCATGTAAAAGGTCTTCAAAATGATAAACTTCAAAAGGCTCATGTGAATTACAAAAATAAATGTTACTTAACTATATTTTTTATGATGTAGATCGGTTATGGATAATAACCATTTTCCTTCCCACCACACAATCCGTAAGGCGTTCCGAGGTCCTATCTTCGTGATAGGACCTCGACCCCAGCAATGTAATTGCCAAAACATTTGAATACAAATAATTCATTCCTACCAAGAAGGTGACAAAAGACAACGAAACATTAAAACATTTTTAGTGTCTATAAGTGAAGTCGGCATTATGAATGTATGCTCGGCTTTTGTGAGTCCATAAAATACTCCGAAAAATGATTTAATTGCTTTTATAAAAATAGAACAAACAAAAATTTGAAACAACCTAAACAGATGTTATATCATAATATAAAACCTAAAATACCATTTGGCATATTAGTTTACTGACTGACCTTAGGTGTAGTGACGTTGCTCGCGATACGATACCATTGTCATTGAATGATCCATCGTAGTACTCGATTTTAGGTTAATGAATGTCGTTAAATGAGCCATGGTAGTACTAGATTGTAGCGAATAAATAACAAAGAAATATCAACATATACAGTGAATATAGCATGAGTAAAGAATATAAAATTGTCAAAAAACCTGTCATTATTTATAACTAGCCCCGTAGGTGATAACGTGATAATATGTAGCCTATATGTTGACCCGACCTATTAGTAATATTCATGCAAAATTTGAAGTAAATCCATGCAGTACTTTTTGAGTTTACCCCGGACATATATACAGACAAACAGACATAAATTCCAAAAACTATATTTTTGGCTTCGATATCGATTGTAGATCACGCCCCAAGTATTCTTTTAAAAAAATATTCAATGTACAGTTTTGACTTACCTACGATTTTATTATATGCATAGATTACTTTTGGTATCTGTAGATGATGATTGTCTCTTTTCACCAGTTTGAAATTTGAAAAAACTAGTAGGTAATCACTAAACACCACTTGGCACGACTCGCACTTGGCCTGTTTTTATTAATTACATCATAAGAGCTCCTGGTACGATGCCTTAATTGAAGCTGGATTAATAAGCTTTGAGTGTCTGTAAGACCGGATATCTCGCTTACCAGACTGGAACATGACAATTGCATACAATATGGCGGATGTAAAAAACGGAAGTATACACCCGTAGGGGTTCACTGTTTACATTTTTATTGCACAATAAATCATAAATGAATAATGATGTATTTTAAATTTAAACAGATTATCGAAACAAGTAATTATCATAAGTTCACAAACATTGGTAATTCCGCATTTCTGCCAAGAGTTGCGCATTACATTTCTCGCGCCCTCTGGGACTAAACATTTGCTTTCATGAATACCTTACCATAATACACGCCTGAACCTACGTTATAAAAGCAACAATGTAAATTTAATCTTGATTCTCATTCTAAATAATGGGAGTTTTGCGTTCACCGCAGCTTTTAGTTTTTGTTTGAATAATAAACGAAAAGACGTGTCTTTTATGAATACATCGAACATCAAATTTTCCAAATATTTTAATATTTGGCAAATTTGATATATTTTAATAAATCTTTATATTAATTCGTGAAGCAAATTCTTTGTACCATTTTTAATACAAGCGAAAGGTGGAGTATGAAATTTGGAGTATGAAAAATATAAATAAAAAAAAAAAACAAAGTCATTGCGTTCTAGACCAAAATGATAAAGTCTTAAGTATACCCTGAAACGTTTAGGATGAACGGGTTTGGTGAATGACAAACTAGTTCGGCCTGAAATCGGGTTTGACCGGTAACATATACATAATTTAGTAAACTGTAAATGAAAGCTTGTGTTCCTCACTGATGATGTATGTAGCTTTATCTGGTTGGAGTTCTTTTAGAATTCATTTACTACAAATACATAAGTAAACAAGTATTTTCTCTTATTAACAACAGTATAATTTAATTAATAAGATGAAAAGGTTGTTTGCTTACCTCTACTAGGTTGATGTTAGTGATTATATTTAAAGTAACACTGAAATAACGATTAAATATTTAATTAATAACTTAAACTATGAACTAAACGATCGTCGTCAAATATTTTGGCGAACTAGGAGTATGTGCATAATCAACAACATACGAAAATAAATCTTTTTCCTTACTGGTTTTCAAATAGTTATATGATATCCTAGCTGCTGGAATCAAAGCTTTTTTCTATTTCCGTATTAAAAACTGTACTAAAAACCTGCCAGTTCACTCAGTTTTTGTGTTGTAATTAACAAAGTTTTTCTATTTGAGCTTTCGTATTTATATCATATTATTTTAACACAAAGCATGCATTTTATGACGCCTAGATGGTCGGAAACTAGTATAAAGAGATTTTCGCAATAAATCACATTCTTTTAAAGTTCTCTTAGCTTTTTGCGCATTTTTAATTTTTTTGATATCTTCCTGAAATACATAGTTTGTGGCTCTCTTAACAACATCTTGACTAAAAGTGTCAAGTTCAAACGAAAGTTGAAAATAATATTTTTCAATATCGTATGTCAGATTTCTCATACTATCCTGAATGTCTCCGATGTTAGGAAAAAATTTTGTATGAACAAATTGAACGCATGTATATAATTTGATAGATTCGCTTGAAGCATACAACTTTTGGAACGAGTCTTCTAGGATATGATTAAACCTATATTTATAATTATGACTTTTTTGTTCCATCGATTCAATTTGTTTTTCGAATTGATCAAAAATATATTGCATCTCTTCAATTTCCCTGTTAACTTTTAGTTTAAGTATATCAATGTGATTGGATATAGACTTCTGTATACTAGCATTATGGCATTGAATACGTAAATAATTTAAACACTGTTTGTTTAAATCATTGAATATTGACATAAGTTGTGCAGGTTCCTGAAAATAAATTTTAGGAGTATTGTTTTCAATTGATGATGTTATATTATTTAAAGCATCATAAGATAAATAGTATTTTGTAGGACTAGTAAAAGAAGAATCAATTTCATTAAACCATTTCAAAAGAAAAACGTGATTTTCCTCAAAATTATATTCGTTTTCTTCAGTCCACCAAGTGGGAGAAAGTGAGTATAAGAAACGTCCATATTTCGTTAGTACATCTAAATTTGAAATGGAGGTTTCAACTTTCTTTCTTAAGTGTACATAGATAAAGCTATGATCGTTTAATTGCTCTAACATTTGGTTTAGTTCATCAGTTTCGTTTTTAGCGAGTTTTAGGTATCCCATAGCTGTTTCATAATTTTCTTTAGCAAATTGTATGCAACTAGATTTAATTTTTTGATACATATTTCTTACTTCTTTATATTTCAAAAATTCATTGGCAAATGCTGTATCAGTGGCTATGATTTTATCTTTTAAATATGCGGTATTTGCTTTAAATAAAGTAATATCACGTATGTTTCTAATGTAAACTTTAATGTCATCGAAATGACGAACCGGACGACCTTCTACGATCTTATAAAAATACTTATCAATATCACAAATAGTTTTTGGTTCGCCTTCCAAACCAATAGATTTAGGAGAATGATTTGAAAGAATGAATGGTTTAATTCTAGTTTTTCGTTCATTTCTCTTGTTACTGAATATACGGTGGCGATCTGGTATTTCAAATGGCTTTAGGTTATAATTATACTTTCTACAACCACCTAATGAAGCAATTTTCATGACTTGATGCTGTTTAGTATTTAGTTTTTTTCCTGATAAACTTTCTGTCGAATTATATTTATCCATAATTATATTATGTATATTTTTCTTCTTAACTATCTTTATTGACCTATAATCGAAATTAAATGACAATCATTTCATGCTACTAGATTACAGTATTAAAAATATTCGAATTTGAAAGCTTACTTATTGAACACTTTATATCAAAATATTTCTTAATAAGTAAATTAATTTATTTATATGATAAATAAAATTTTCTTAATTTACGAAGCATTAATTTCTTTTCATATTAATGTCTACAATATACGTAATTTTTCGACATTGTCTTTCAAAGAGTATACAATACTACGTAAGATTGTCTTTATTACATCGCAAAGAGTATACAATACTATGTTACATCGTATCAAAGAGTATACAATACTTACCGTATAGGTAATATATAACATGGTTGACAGATGATATTTATATAGATTTAATACAAAACCTTAAATTTCGACTCTATAAGAAGGTTTTATTAATGTTTTTGTCTCTGACACAAGAAATTTTAGATGTAGTCTCTTCTCTTATCAAAGCAGAACCTGGAATACTAAGAAAAACTGCAGAAAATACTATATCGTGTGGCGTGATTGCGGATTTAATTAGAGCTGCTTTTTTATATCATACGCTAGCAAACAAGCAGATAGTTCATGAGTAGATAAACGGAACAGAGACATGGCTTCAAACAAGCGCGCGAATCGATTGCACTACTACAAGCACGCGGGGCATGTGTTTTACGCTTTACGGTTTACGTTTGCGCAGCCCGTTTGTTTTGTTAGTTGTAAGTTTGAATATTTTAATGTAAAACGTGGAATTTTATTCTTAATAACGGTTGTTTATTGTACTGTGTGTATGAATAATACCTACTAGACAAAATAAAAATATATCATACTTTAACTATCCCAAGGAGTACAAGAGGTAAGTAAATATTTGATTATTAGTTTTTAAAGTATTTACCTTTATGTTATTGTATGGTCTTTTTTTAATAGGTAATAAGAGGGTTGTACATGGTGTGTTTTTACATTTTTATTATTATTACAAGTTTAGCATTTGTAACTATGTGGGCGGATTGGGTTGTAGTAAGTAGGTATATGTGTTAAGTTTAAATATTGTATATGTATATATAATAACTAGGTATATGTGTTAAGTTTAAATATTGCAAGTATATTTGAGCCACTTCCCGATGTTGAGTTGAAATTTTTATACCTATGTAACTTCACATAAGGCAATAATAAAATATAACCTGATGCTGCATCCAGGATTGTCTCCTCACTAGGGAACTCTTCAAGGGTTAGTAGCACGGTAACGAAATGTCGTACCTATGTTAGTTTAATTTTCATAATTCAACACGATATTTATCATCATTGATATAAAAAACCCAAGATACACAATCAGTATGTCAAAAACGTTCTCCAAAAATGAGTGCGCAATTTTAAATTGTGCGCTCATTTCAAATAGAATCGCGTCGGTCGCGACACTGTCAATTTTATTTCTTTTCGTACATTGCTTTGTAAAAACAACTATAAGTCGTGCACTTAAGGTTGGATATACAAAGACATGTGTTTTTGCCATATCTATAACTACTTAAATGAAATTAGGGACACTTTTGAGTGTCAGTTTTGTTCGGGACTGTGCATCTAGGGTTTTTTATATCAATGTTTATCATGAACTGCTGCTGCAACCAGCTTTATTTCCTTACGAGTGAACTATTTATCGCTTAGTAGCGTGGACTTGAAACTTTTTATTTAAATTTAATTTTGGTTGCTAAGCATGATCTTTACCATAAACTGCTGCTGCAAACAGGATAAGCTTCTCACGAGGGAACTCCTCAACGGCCATAGTACCTAACATGATCATGGAAGTTTGAATACGAGTTTAAAAAGCATTTTTAATAGAAACTTATTATTAACACATATATTGTACTCGTACTTGTTTCTAGCTAGCTACTAGTCGGTATGTCTTGAAATTAAATAAATATTAAAAATGGGTTTATAATCTTTAAAATATACCTTTGTCTTTTTAACCGACTTCAAAAAAAGGTTGAGGTTCTCAATTCGACTGTTTTTTTTGTTAGGCCTATGTTTGATATTCCAGTTTTGTTTTATGTTGACTTCAACACTGCCTAACGCTCCACAAGGCACAAAGGTAAATAGCAAAATCAAAGTGTTTTCAAATCCAAACAAAAATGTTATTTCTTGAAAAAAGTGTTTCATCTTCCAAAGTATTGCTGAATATGAGAAATAATGTGGTCAAATACACATAATTACACTGCAAGTATGGCAATCGCAAACGAAGTCGCGGGTACAGCTAGCTAGTCGAATAATAAAACTATTTAACAAATGTTTTGTTTCATTTCTGTTAACCTATTGTGACAACCCTACCAAAGTAGGTAACAATTTTGCACGTTCTTAAGAAGATTAGTCTCTGTTCCGTTTATCTACTCACGTGCAGATAGCTCTCCTGGTAGAAAAAGGTTTTTTTCAAAAAGTTCCGACTAAACCGTACTTTTGATGAACACCATGAGTCAAGTTATTGTGGATGGAGGTTCTGGCCTTGGCGAGTGTTGTAGTGGTAGAAAGAACTAACTGGTATCAAACTAAGCAATTCCTCAGAACACTCCCCATTTTAAAGCCGGTAGAACACACTCAGAGCACCAACATTTCTTCTCAAATCAAGAAGCATCAGATGTTTGATCAGATCGGAGTCGTGTATACTGCGGGAAACTCGTTTTTGAATGCGGTCAAACGTATGAATGCGGTACCTGGAAAAAATGCCGTACTTTTTACGGTATTTTTTCAATGTATTTTTTATAGACTAATATCGTTTCACGTTTCATGTACACTGACAGTGGTATAATGGCAGATCAGCGATGTAATACCATGCCGTTTATGGTGACGTTACTTTTCTAAATGATTTTTATATGAGCACCGAAATCAATGTGAAGCTTTGTCTACTGAGAAAATTCGAGCATGTTACAAAGGTGTACAAGCTTTGGAATGCTATTTACAAGTTTGATTCTTGAAAAAATAAGTGGCTGGTCCCTGTTTCTCTTGTTAAAGGGTTTAAACTTTAACTAGACAAAATAAAAGACTTGATGTTTATTTCAATAAACAAAATTATAGTATCACAGGATGCATACTATTCCAGCTTTAAATATTTAAAAATATCTTTATCGCTTTTTGAAAAAGCTTGAATTTTCTTAATAGGTGCTATTTTTTTTGTGGTCTCATTTAATAAAATTATTCAAGAATAAAGTTACACGTAAAATTACGTGTACACTTTTATGTGTTTTAATAAAGATAAATAAATAAACAAAATAAAATAATCTGTAATCCTATTATGATAACATTCATAGTTTTAATTAAATAAACAATCCTAAGGTAAGGGTGTGTTATATCAGTGCCCATTGACGTCGCTCAAGATGACACCTAACAAGTGCCTAAAGTGACCGCAACTTAAGCTTTGTAGCCCCTAGCCAATTTCTGGACCTGCGGGCATTTGGTCAGTGAAGGCGTGTTGTTTTTGACACTCAGTATGGTACAAAATTAAAGCTATAGCGGAATGCTATTTAATTAAATAAATTTAAATTTTTCATATCTAAAGTAAAAGTAACCTGAAAGAAATTATAAGCATTTACGAAAATCTGACAGACTAAAACTCGAGGTTGTATTGTTCACTAGTCAAGGATGTTGCATCAGAAATCAGAAATCAGAAATACTTTAGTCAATAAAACTTTTTACAAGTTATTTTGACACGTCAACATATTTTTTTAAAAACTAATACCGGATCGGAAACGCGGCCACACACTGAGAAGATCCGGCGGAAGAAACTCAGTGGGTTTGTCTTTTTACCCGACTGCAGGAGGGTATTGTGTTTATCAGTCTATATATGTATGTATGTATGTATGTATGTTTGTTCCTATGTGGCATTCTAGAGGTCAAACGCGTAGGCTGATTTTGATGATTCGCATGTCAATCGATTCGTCTTAACCTTGCGAGTGTCACTAAAGACATGACATTTATTAAAACCCACTATGGAGACCACCAGACGCCATCTTGTCAAAATTTTAAAAAAATATATTGATGAACAATATCATGTGGGGTATCGTTGAATAGGTATTTAAAAATAATTTTGGATTTTATTCATCATTTTTCTTTTTAAATAATAGTTTAAGATATATAACGATTTAAAGTTAATTTTCCTATTTATATTCACGTACTTTATACACACCTATATACCTACCTACTTCAGTATTTCTTATTCGGTATTCATTTCATTAATCAGTATTTATCATCACTTACACAATATTTTTAACCGACGAAAAAATGGAGGTTATCAGTTTGACATGTAGGTATGTAATATTGTTGGAATTGGATAACATTTGAATAGGTATGATGATATATTTAGGCGTCCAAGCACGTGTACTAAAATTGCGTAAGTGTATGTATATTTGAATGTTTGTCCAGGAATTTTTCGGGAAATAAAAGACATATCGAGATAATTATTTTTGATTTAAAATAAGTTATATAACAACTTAGGGAACTGTCTAAGTTTTATCAAAATCGGTTCAGGAGTTCTTACTCCGTGCAGGTCCGGGCTTCTTTGAAGAATAGGCCAATTGTCGTTCTACCAGGCAGGTCGTAAGAGGCGATTGATTGGCTATTTCCGTCACTACCATCGTAACTACTAAGTGTTAGATTTCTGCAACGTCTTGCCCGGATATTTAGTACCACTGCCTTACCTATTCCTGCCACAATAGCGTCAATGATGATCATTGTCGTGTTCCAGTTAAGAGGGTAAGGTAGCTGGTACACATATGCATGTGGCATTGCCATTCCGTCACACGTATAGCAACACATCATTAACATCTTTGGTGTCTATAGGCGATGTTTTATCTTTCCATCTTTCTATCAGGAGAAGCATCTGCTTACAGCACTCAATCTTCATAAACAAATAATACCTGTACCTTGTGATACGATACAACGATACAACTCCGAACTCGCTAATGTTTTTTTTAGATCATAAGATAGCAAACAAGCAGATGAGTCTCCTGATGGAAAGAGTCAACTATCGCCTATAGGCATCAAAGGCGTTAATGGTGCGTTGCTATCTTGTGGCGAGGTCTAATAAATCGAAACCGCAACACGACAGTGACAAGCACTGACGCTATTGCGGCAGGAATAGGTAAGGCGGTGGTACCAGAGTCCAGACCTAGGCGAGACAATGCATAAATCTACCACCTAGTATCCACAATGGTAGTGACTCGTATAGCCAATCGGTTACCTTTTACGACCTGCCTGGCAGAACGGCAGTTTGCCTATTCTTCAAAGGAGCCCGGAACCAACACGGGGAAAACAATTACGTCGCCAAATATTCACCAAAATCACGTGAATATTTGGCGACGTATATTCGTGGCATCTCTAATGCGATTAACGATTAACAGTCGGGGCCCTTTGTGAAAATTTGATAGCTAAAAATTGAATGGGCCCCGACTGTTAATCGTTCTGTGATGAATTAAAATTCATGAATTGTTTAAAATGTATGTACCTACATCGATTATAGAACTATTTCAATGGTGAAGTTATTCATTATTACTTAACATGATTCTAAACTACCGGGCTTGTTTCTTTCTTTTTAGCTTTCATTTCAGGCAATGAACCTTTTCTAAAGATTAAATGCAGTCGGGTTTTTTATTTTCAAAAATTTTTTTATTCATATCATTGATTTTTTTACATTATCACAATATTACAAAAAATATATATGAGATCGGTATGAGAAGCAATTAATCCCAGGCTTTTTGTCTTCTAAATAATATGAGATTTTATAATATCCTTTTTTAGACAGTTTTGTTATAACACATTTTTTAATTTATTGACTGGTAGATCT
Source organism: Apodemia mormo (assembly GCA_036924255.1). Taxonomy (NCBI): domain Eukaryota; kingdom Metazoa; phylum Arthropoda; class Insecta; order Lepidoptera; family Riodinidae; genus Apodemia; species Apodemia mormo. Next base: position 33,342,113 of record JAUPFN010000008.1, on the reverse strand, counting down.
CTTATAGTTTCGGGAAGTTTATTGTAAAATCGTATACATTGCCCCATAAAAGAGTTACTTATTCTGTGGAGACGAGATGCATGCATAACAAGATTGTTTTTGTTCCTTGTATTAAGTGAGTGTACGTCACCATTTTTTTAAAAATAGCAAATATTTTTACGAACGTACATCAAGTTCTCAAATATATATTGGGATATAACAGTTAGAATATTGATTTCTTTGAATTTTTCTCTCAGGGAAACCCTCGGGCTAAGATTGTAAATTGCCCTAATAGCTCTTTTCTGCAATACAAATATAGTATTTATTTCAGCAGAATTTCCCCAGAGAAGAATTCCATATGACATAATGCTGTGGAAGTAACTAAAGTATACAATTCTTGCTCTGTCGACATCAGTTAACTGTCTCATTTTTTTAACTGCATAAGCTGCTGAACTAAGTCTATTTGCTAAATTATTAATGTGCGGTCCTCATTGTTTTTTTTTATATCATAAGATAGCAAACAAGCAGATGGGTCTTCTGATGGAAAGAGTCAAGCATCGCCTATAGACACCAAAGATGTTAATGGTGCGTGGCTATCTTGTGGCGAGGTCTAATGCCACATGCATAAGTTTACCGGCTACCTTACCCTCCAAACCGGAACACGACAGCGACTAGCACTGACGCTATTGCGGCAGGAATAGGTAAGGCGGTGGTGACAGACCCGGGCGAGCCGATGCAGAACTCTACCACCTAGTAATTTCTTATCTAAAGTAATACCTAAAAACACAGTGGAATCCACCAGATCCAGGTTGTTTCCATTCAGTTGTACGCTGGTATCTACACGCCTTACATTAGGCAATGAAAATTTAACGCACTTAGTTTTGTTACCATTTAATAAAAGATTGTTCGTACTGAACCAGTGTACAACTTTTGAAATCGCATTATTTACTTCGTCATACTTACCAATTCGTCTTTTCACTTCGAATAAAAGTGAAGTGTCATCCGCAAACAGTATGATTCCATGCTTATCCCCTACATAGTAAGGCAAGTCATTTATGTATATCAGAAACAGAAATGGACCAAGTATGGAGCCCTGCGGGACACCCATAGTTACAACAGCACCAGGGGACCTTTCTCCATTAATATCAACCCTCTGAATTCTTTCATTTAAGTAAGAAACCAGAAGATTGAGGGCTTTATTTCGAACTCCATAATGGTGTAACTTCCTAATTAAGATGTTATGATCGACACAGTCAAATGCCTTAGACAAATCACAGAACACTCCAAGTGCATCCTGCGAGTTCTCCCAGGCTTCATAAACGTTTTTGAGTAATTCGACACCAGCATCTATGGTTGAGCGACCCTTCGTAAAACCGAATTGTTTATTGTGAAATAATCTAAATTTATCAAAATGTCTAAGCATTTGGTCTAGTATAATTTTTTCAAATATTTTACTTAGGGTTGGCAAAACCGAGATAGGCCGAAAATTAGAGGGATCACATTTAGAGCCAGACTTGAAAATTGGAATAACTTTGCTGAATTTCATTAAGTCAAGAAAAACACCATGTGTTAAAGAACAATTAAATATTACAGCTAAATATGGTGCAATAACATTTATTACTGAGGCAATTATTCTAACAGAATGTCCCCATAAATCTAAGGCTTTTTCGGTTCCAATGTTTTAAAGGCGTTTAAGATATCTTTAGTACCAATAAATGAAAATTCAAAAGTTTTATCGCACTTGGTTACACATTGCTTCAGTAATAATTCAGCAGTACTAACTGATGAACTGAGGTTTTGAGTTGTTAAGACCGCAGCATTGGAGAAAAATTTTTCAAACTCTGTTGCAATCTTCAAATCTCCCTCTATGTTGACTCCATCTGATTTCAGTTGGAAGACATTTTTGAAATTTTTGGTTTTTCCAGTTTCATTATTAATAATATTCCAAGTAGCTTTTATTTTGTTTGTGGATTGTTTAATAATATTTTTTATGTGAAGGGCTTTTGCTGTATTACATGTCCTTTTAAAAATTTTGGAATACTTTTTCACATATTCTTGAAATTCCACACTGTGGTTATAAGATTTTTCATAATATAGGTCAAATAAGTGTTTTCTACTTTTAAAAATTCCCACAGTTGCCCATTCACTAAAACCTCTTCGGTTGCTTAATGATAATATTTTTAGAGTAAATAGCCGACTATATTCTGTGTCAATAAAATTAAACAAAGAACCATATAAATCATTCGGATTATCTTGATAGGGCAGCTTTGACAATTTTTCAGTTAAGTTAGCCTTAAAACATTCTACTCGGCTAGTATTCATTGGAACAAAAACAATTTCTTTTCTTTGAGGTTTGTTTGTCGCTTTTGGGAACTTAGCTAATTGACCACTGTGGTCAGAATCTAGTACATATATAATTGAACTACTGGTGGGAGCTACATTTGTAAATATACTGTCTATACAAGTAGCACTAGTGGCAGTTATCCTTGTAGGCTCAGAAAAAATGTTGTGCAGATCAAATGATTTAAAAAGATTAAGAAAATTACATGATAATGAAGATTTGTCTAAAATATTTATATTAAAATCTTCACAGCCTAATATTCATCTTTGATTTGGAGGCTTTGAATATAACCTCCTCCATCTTGTTTATAAATTCATCATAAGATGCACAAGGGGGCTTGTGTACACTGATAACAATAAATTGCTCTAACTCAATACAAGCAATCTCAATAACTCGTTCAATAGAAAGGCTCACTATGTCTTTACGTTTCTTAAATTTTATTGTTTTACTAACTATAATCATCGAGCCACCATGTATCATATTAGTTCTACTGAACGAGCTGGCAACCATGTTTACCTAAAGGCTATGTCGAAATACATTTGTTGTCGCTTGTGCTAACAGTTAAAATTTCATTAAAATTGGTTCAGTAGTTTTTGAGATATGAGTATAGTTGATATTTGAGGTCGATTTAATTTTTTAAATTACTACTATGTAAAATGAAGTTTTACCGTGTTTCAATTTTCTAAAATTAGTTATTTATTTGATAAGAATGATTTTTCTCTTCTGCCTTGGCACCTAAATAACTTCCATCGTCACGCCTCCACTATCAAACTGAGTTCGAGAAGATATTTGTTAATTAACAAGCTCCAAATTCATTTTACGTACACAATTGGCAATTATCTTAATCAAACCTTATTAAAACCTTTTGTTCACATACTCTTAACTAAACGAAGTAAAAAAAATAATTTTAAAATAAGCTTTTATGCTTCTACAGACGAATGTACAGAGACATTTTGAAGTCTACACATTAAACCCATATAATATGATGTTTTGATAAACGACTAAAAACATGTACATACATTATTACATATTTTGCATTGTTTACTATGTATGTAACAGTATTTATTATATGTATTTCTATATATCAGTATCGTTGACTAACACCCATTTCACAAGCAAATAATTTGCTTACTTTGGGGTTAGGTCGATTTGTGTAATTTGTCTAGTGATATTATTATTATTATTATTTAAATGTTGAGGTATCAAAGTACGCGTTAAACTAGATACACCTTTCAATACTATGGAGCGTGTACTGAACAGCAGGCTCATTGCACACCTAGAACCCAACGATCTACTCCGTGACCGCCAATACGGGTTTTGCCAAAATCGGTCCACTGGGGATCTTCTAGCGCATTCCACCTACATCTTGAGCGCGGCCATCGAGAATCATGGTGAAGCACTAGCTGTCTCCCTTGATATCTCGAAGGCCTTTAACAGGGTCTGGCACGATAGTCTTATTGGCAAGCTTCCATCGTATGGTCTGCCTACTGGTCCCCCGGCCCGGAGTGGCCGGTCGATTAGAGTATTGGTCGATGGTTGCTCGTCGGACCAAATGACAATAAATGCCGGAGTCCCTCAGGGATCCATTCTCTCCGCTGTGTAACTCTATTCCCGCTACACATTAACAACTTGCTGAAGCCCGGCGTCTATGGGTATGCAGACGATAGCACTGTTGTGGAAAAAACTCCAGAGCCTCGCTCATCGCCGCAGAGTGGCTAGTTTATAGGTTTTTTATCGGATACACTTCGGAGAGTGCGCTGCGAAATTGTACGAATTGATTCCGCCATCGTCGTTTTTCTATCAATCGTCGAGGCGCACAGATTCTAGGCATCACATGGTAAGGCACATCATATGGAGGACGTTCCACGTACCCGGACAAAGAGGTTCGACTCCACATTTTTCATTCGCACCGCAAGGGACTGGAACATGCTTCCTGAGTCTGTTTCCCCGACGAGTACAATCTGGGGATCTTCAAGAGAAGAGTGAACAGGTACCTTCTAGGGAAGCGCGTTCCATCTTAGGCCGCATCTTAGCTTAACATCAGGCGAGATCGTGGTCAAGCGATTCCCTATCGATAATAAAAAAAGGTAATTTTTTAGGTTGTCAGTGTAGCTTCATTTATATCATTTTATATCCAGAAATACCGAGTTTATAGTATTTAACGATGAAACAAAAGTACTCTAGAGGTTATAATCTTTTGCGATTTCTGTTATGGTGAACCGAATCAATTTAAGTTTTTCAAAAAGTGTAAAGTGTCATGGTACCCGATAGAATGCTCTGAACCGCGTTTCAGTCTGTGGGTAGGAAGGTATAAGGAATAAAATCCAAGTGCTAATCCTTCGTCGTTCCACCATCGCAATACGCACCGTAGTAAGGAGTTCAAACCCACAACATTTTGACGATTGGTCATCGACGACTACTCAATTTGCACGTGCCTTCTTTATATGAACAACCAAACCTTGAAACAGCCTACCTCAAACGGGTTTTCTGAGTCGCGTTGATATTGGAAATTTTAAGAAGAGGATCAATAAATTCCTTAGAAGCAGTCATCGCATTGGCAGCTAACTCCTTGTGTTACAAATGTCCATGGGCAGTGGTGACTGCTTTCTCTCAGGTAGCCCACTTGCTCGTACGCCTGCAAATTTAATTTAAAAAATCCTATCAACCCACACACATTTTTTATAATATCATAATTCTCGCCATACGATACATACATTGTCTGTGTTTTTTTTATATCATTAAATAGCAAACAAGCAGATGGGTCTCCGGATGGAAAGAGTCAACCATCGCCTATAGACACCAAAAATGTTAATGGTGCATTGCTATCATGTCGCGAGGTGTAATGCCACATGCATACTTAACCGGAACACGACACTGACAAGCACTGACGCTATTGCGGCAGGAATAGGTAAGGCGATGGAACCAGACCCGGGCGAGACAATGCAGTACTCTACCACCTAGTAGTCACGATGGTAGTGACTCGCATAGCCAATTTGTCCTATGACCTGCCTGGCAGAACGGCAGTTGATCTATTCTTCAAAGGAGCCCGAAACCAACGAAGGGGAAAGACCGGCTGAAAAAAGATTACCCGTCGTTCTGCGAGGCAGTTCAAAAAAGACGAATGATTGGCTAAACGTGTCTAACATTGTGAATACCAGGTTGCCTAGCTTTGGTACCAGCTTCTTGCCGCAGTAAAGTTGTTCCGGTTTGGAATGTAAGGTACCTAGTAACTTTATAGCATTCCAACCCTCAATGCAGGTGGCATTCCAACCCTGTCATACGAACAACATCACACCATAAAATCTTTGGTGTGTACAGAGTATAGGCGATGGTAGATGGTTATCACTTTCCATTTGGAAGGCTATTTGCTTGTTTGTTATCCTAAGATATAAAGCTAATTCAACCGAAATCTAAGGAGCAGGTAGAAATAACTGAGTGTTTTGTTTTACTTTCCTTTTCATTTATAGCTAAAGTTATCAACAACCGATCAATTACATCACGTTATGTCAGTTTAGACCAAAATACCCGGTATATTAATTCTGCCATACACACATCGCATATGCCCGAATCAACAAAAAATGCCTCCAAACCTCTCTCTTGTTGCTATATATATATATATATATATATATATATATATATATATATATATATATATATATATATATATATATATATATATATATATATATCAGCACCAGCACGCTAGTTCGCTTCGAGGGTAGACCGAGTGCTCGCCACTTTGCTGGCTCAGGAAATACATAGATAATGATTTTCATCACCTCATTTGCCAAGTTGCTAACAACAGGCGTTTCTCATTTACGACAACTGGGACATACAGTCTTATTATGCTCTTCAGAGGTTACTAACAGATCACCACTAGACTCCAGGCTGTAATGGAGATTTTTGTATACTAATATACAATAGCAAAACTAATAATATTTCCCCGATCCAGGAACTGAACCGAAATGCCTCACGGGTTAACAACTACCAGGCAACATGCTCCGCAGTTTTTAATCCGTGAGGCAGAGGTGAAGCTTGTCAAAATATATGTAAGTAAAATAATGAATTAAATATTTTACACAGAACTGGCTGAACCACGTAGCTTCGCCCGCGAGTAGGTAACGTGTCGTTAATATAGTTTATCATAAAAACGTTCAACCTCTATTTCAGCCCTACAGGTATTGATTTTTTTTAATAAGCTTATTTTTAACCCCAAACTTTTAGCTATCTCGTAGCCAAATTTCATCAAAATCGGTTTAGCGATTTTGCCGTGAGCGTTAAATAGAATACTACTCGAAACTAATAGCAGAGCCACCACTAACCAACCATTCACGAATCTACTAATACTGTCATGAAGCCGTTTAGGAGGAGCTCGTATGTATGAGGGTATGTGAACCCATAGCACAAGAATTATATTTATAAATATATATATGTTATCTATATACTACATATAATAAAATCGTAGGAAAGTCAAAACTGTACATTGAATATATTTTTAAAAGAATACTTGGGGCGTGATCTACAATCGATATCGAAGCCAAAAATACAGTTTTTAGAATTTTTGTCTGTCTGTTTGTCTGTATGTATGTCCGGGGTAGTCTCAAAAAGTACTTCATGGATTTACTTCAAATTTTGCATGAATAATACTAACAGGTCGGGTCAACATATAGGCTATATATTATTACGCTATCACCTAGCGGGGAGGTGCTGTGCGGAGTAAACGAAGTCGCTGGCAACAGCTAGTTTCTAATATATTTCTTAATTTCTTATTTCCTGTAAGAAATGAATTTTAAAAACCGAATTCATAGTTTTCTAGAAAATCGTGTCTGCGATTTTGCGATCTGCGATGCGATTGCGAAAAATTTTTGGTTGGTGCAAAGGCAATATCAACTGTCCCTTGTATTAAAGATGGCCGTGGGCTGTGATGACAATTTTACGTTTTTTTTTACAGGAACCGTTTATCTACTGACGCCTACAATTTTAATGTCATTAGGAAGTTGTGTCGCTGAATACCACGGTGGTAGATTTTTTAAATATCTTGGAATAAATGAACCAACTTACTTATTCAATATGAAAGTTTCTACAAATGTCTTTAAAAATGCAAATTCCAAGTCGTAAATTTTATAAGAAAATTGTGTTCGCCTTAGGTTATTATGACTGAAAAGTTTCAATAACTAGAGTTTGCTGCGGTTGGTCCAGAGTCTGCAACGAAGTTACCTTTCTACGTTTATTTTAAACGTAACTAATAAAAACTTAGCCGATACCTACCAATTGGCTTTTCATTTTGTTTCATTTTTACGACAAAGTAAAAATTTTCCTTTAAAATGTGGTTTTAGAGAATAAAAACATTTCGTTTTATTAGAATTAAGTCGTAGAGTAAAACATGAGTAGTTTCATTTTGATTAGTTCCAAACTTGAAGTTTACACGAAATAGTGGTAGACCTCTGTGTTTTTACTGCGCTAAGATGCACTTTACCTAGATAACTATACAACAAGATATCAAGCCGATTAAAATAACTACGGCGACAACGATTCAAACCTAGTAAATGATAATGTGCAGTCTTGGGGAGCACCAGCACGCACCGCCAACCACGATCTTGATGCTCCGATTAGCTAAAAAGCAGGTAATCCAGTTGCACAACCTAACGGGAAACTCGTAGAAAGGAAGCATTGAGAGAAACACTGTGTACCAATGATACCTGATCGAAGGCCTTCGCTGTGTGTACTGGTATGAATGAAAGTTTTTTTATTATGTACAGGGTTACCTCTAAAACACCAACAACCTCGCAGGACTAGATACCTAACATTATAAATAACAACATTTATTCTATGACTTTTGACATACACAATACATTAAATAAAAATGGTTTTTTAAGTTTTCATTGTCGTGTAATGATATTTCTAACTCTTTATTCGGATGCGCTGCTAGTAGTAATAATAGTAACACTTTCAACACTTGCAACAAACATTGCAAAGGTGAGAGCGCCACGTGCCGCCCCCGCCCCCACTCCGAACTCCGTGACTCGCACAGGTTTGTTTACCTACCTAATCTACCTAAAAAAACCTAAACCTACATTGCTGAGGACTGCAGAAACCTAAATTGCTTAAATAATTCACAATACATTAAATTATTAAATATAAACATTACACTCACTACATTCATGTGATATACGTATATTATAGACGCTCATATATTATAGACCACATGGCAATCGGTAGTCATTACAATAGTAGTTATTATATTAACACATAACTGATATTTTGCCAATTTAAAGCAAAACTTAAAATTTTATTTTTTCAAAGTAAATCGTATCACAAGAAAAAGAACACGAAAACAATGTTTTACACCATTATTTAAGTTTTTAATTAATATAATTAATCTAAACATTGTTCTTCCAAGTGTTTGTTTAACAGACGGTAAGCAAGCGATTTCACAGTTACTCGTAGTACAAATTTAATCAGCCCCCGGCGATTATGCAAATGTGCTAATGAATGGATTTGCTACCTTTCAAATTAAGCTTATTACAGACTGAAAATTAAAAATGACTCCTGAAAATTCTTTTGTCCCTAATTTAATTCCATTATAAGGTTTTAAATGGATTTCAAATTAATTGTTTATTATGTAACAGTCTACGTGAGAAGCGAAAATTACAATGAGCTATCACTTTTATATAATAACAATCTTAAAAATTATTATGAATAATCATTTTAGATCCATTTTAAACCAACTTAATTCTACTCTTCCAATTGGTTCTATCGGTATTGATATTCTTTTCGTCTCAATACGGGTCCCAAATGACGGTCGTTAGGGAATGTACCCATACTTCTTGACTTATTTATTAATATTTTTCGACCCCTCCCCTCCCCGTGGTGACCGCTCGTAGCATATACTAAGACCCCTCAAGTTTTTACGTAGTATTAGAAAATGTGATTTTTAATAATTTTGCACGCAGATAATAAAAAAAAAAAATTATTTGACTGTTTTAATCATTCTACAAAATACGCTCAGAATACCTACCTTTACGAAATAATTGAGAAGACGAGCATTTTTCTTAGTCCTAAACTGACAAAGATCTTCAATTTTGAACAATGTAAGACGCTTTAGCTCTTTTAGATTTTTTTTGTTTTGATATCTTAAAGGCACCCAAAATTAATTTAATTTATTTTGTATTGTTTGCATTGACAAGGAATATTTGTAACATATAAAAGCTTTATACAGCAAATTGTATAGCGTCATTATTAGATATACAGCAAGAACTCTCTTTGACTTGCTTGACAATTTCACTGAACTAAAAAATGTCTGACAAACAGTGTCTTTTCAATTAGCTGACGTCTCGACATATGTGCGTCAGCGCTACCAATTGTGAGTTTGAAAGCACTAAACACTGCGTTTAATTCAAATATAATTCGAAAAAGCACGAGACTTTTCTCGGCAAAATCGACTACGTGACAAAAACTAAGCCACCGCTCCCCCCTCCCTTCTGTGACTTAGCGTAGTATTTGAAGGACAGGAGGTTTTCCCCCCTTAACTGGGTCACGTAGTATAGGTACGCTCCCTTACGTTCCGCATCAGCTGTTTTATAATATCATTTATATCAATTATGAAAGCACTTCATATTGTCTTTACAACTGCTAAACAAAATTCAAGATATTTTCAAGACTTGTTTTTTATTTTACAGTTTTTAGCAATCGGGTTTTTAATTTTTTTTAATTTTTGCTTTTTTGCTATATAGTATTACACAAATCTTTGTGTTTTACTATAAAACTACAATATTTTTTTATTTTAATTATTTTTGATAATGTCATTGACCTACCTATATACCTCTTTCGGATTGGACAGATTTTCTTTACAACCTGTGTAGTCTATACAATTCAAAAATATGACTTTCCTAACACCACAAGATAGAGCCGATAACAAAATATTAAAACTGTATACCACCTTAAGTTTGAACCTAATATTGCCTTGAGCCTTCTCCTGTCGATTTACGCAGTCGCTTCTCCTTAATAATTTGTTGAAAACGGAAACTTACTTAAATATATTCCAAATTATATAGTTAGCAAGAGATCCAATTAGGTATCCAAAAATATCATCCAATATCCAAAAATACTTGCAAACATTAACATGCATACGGTTTATAAATATTTAATAAACGTTTATCTCGTAAATTACCGGTTTGAGAATAAAATTCGAGTCCTTGTATTTATTCAAGAGGTAATAAATTAGTTGTCGAATGCTTGATTTATTATCAAGAGGGCATCGTTTATACCACGTTTTTGTAGCTTATTAAATTCATTAGTCTATTTTAATTGTGTGTTAACTGTTAACAAGTAATAGTTAAAATGTCTTAAAAGAATAATAAAATATATCGATGGGTCCTTACCGAAGTATATCGATGTCGATATACTTCGACAAAGGTATATCGACGTCGATTCAAGTCGAAGTTGTCGTAACTTAAAAAAATATTATTAAAACGGTGAAATTAATTAAATTTGCTATTATCCGCGAACTCAGCACGGATAATAGCAAATTTAGGATGAAATAATCAACATCTATGTTGGTGATGATTACTAATCATCAATTGCTCACCGATTACAGTCTATTTATTTGTATGTATGTTGTCAATAAACATAAGCAAACAGTAGATAATTCTCTAGAGGCAGAATGTTACGAATTGACCGATGCAGAGGAAACTAATTAATATCCGCTTGTTCTTCAACCGCAGTCGTTGTAAGACGTTCCAATTATTCTTGAGGATGGACCGGAATAAGTAAAGGTTCAACTCCTTGACCGCTCTGTCCGCCTTAGAACAAGGGTCGTTCGTCTGAGTTTACCCTTGTTGTTAGTGTTTCCTGATTGGCAATGTATCTTTTGTCGGTACGAATGCCTTTCTAGCTACAATGTTTCCAAACTTTCGAGTAACAGTTTCAAATTCTCGAATAGAAAGAATTATCTAAGAACATTGTTCAACTTAAACTATAAGCCAAATAAGTGAGACGTTTAACAGTAAAAGTAAATTTATTTTAAACTAGCTGCAGCGTGCAGCCCGCTGCATTATAAATGTTTTTGGTTAATCCCGCAGGATCACCTAATTTTTCCGGAATAAAAAGTAGCCTATGTGCTATTCCAGGTCATCATCTAGCTGTGTGCCAAATTTCATTCAAATCCGTTCAGTAGTTTTTACGTGATTGAGTAACAAACATCCATACATCCATTCAAACATCCAAACTTTCGCATTTATAATATTATATTAATTAATATAGATTATATAGGTGTAAGACAACGGCTGTTTCAATATATATCTATGTAGTTTTCAAATTTTTGTAGTCTACTAACATCTTGAGGCAATAAAAACCTAATAAAAAATTAAACCGACGAAAAAACCGATAAGCAAAGCATGATAAACCTTTTTTATTAACCTTAATAACTAAGTACTTAAACAAATGTCATTAATTTCCTTATGAATATTTTTAAAGCTTTTTTTATAACGCGAAGAACTATTTTCTCATACTCCGAATCTTGCTAACCCAGAAAAATACCCATAAGTCATTAATTTCATTATAAATGTTTTTAAAGCTTTTTCTATAACGCGAAGAATTATTTTCTCACACTCCGAATCTTGCCAACTCAGAAAACTTGTCACCTTGGGCCCAAAAGCTGGACAAGAAAAAAGTTAAAAAAATAGATGTAAAATGCAAATTTTGTTGGTGTATGTACCTGGTGAATCCAAACTAAACGACCTTGATCTAATTGATTTATATTTATTTTTACCTATAGACACTATAGATGTTAACGATGCATTAGTATGTGGTGTTAATGCCATATCCATAAATACACCGACTACCGAAACGACAGTGACATGAAATGACTATTGCGGTAGGAACCTATTCCCCGTGTTGGTTCTGAGCTCCTTTGAAGATTAGGCCAACTGCCGTTCTGCCAGGCAGGTCGTATAAGGCGACCGATTGGCTATGCGAGTCACTACCATTGTGGCTACTAGGTGGTAGATTTTTTTCCATTGTCTCGCTCGGGTCTGCCGCAATAGCGTCAGTGCTTGTCGCTCTTATGTTCCGGTTTAGAGGATAAGGTAGCCGGTAAACTTATGCATGTGGCATTCGACCTCACCACTTGATAGCGACGCACCATTAACATTTTTGGTGTCTGTAGGCGATGGTTGACTCTTTCCATCAGGAGACCCATCTGCATGTTATAATATCAAAAAAAGGAACAAATTAGGCGGTGGTATCAGATCCGGGCGAAACGTTGCAGAACTTTACCACGATTACGATCACTCTAGTATGGATAACGATGACAGTAACTCGTATCTATAGCCAATTGTTCGCCTTTTATGAACTGCCTGGCAGAAAGGCAGGAATCGCGCCCACATGGGGTAAAAAGTTGTGTAAAGAATCATTAATGTGGAGGAAAAATGGCGGACTTCATGGATCATACTGTATGACACTAGTTTCTCCATGTATTTGTCTAGCTATTCCTAACAAGATGAAAGAAAGAAAGAAATTATTTATTTGCCAGAATATGGGAGTTACAAGTTATTAAAATTCCATTAAGTTACCGACATCTGTGAGTCGACATTTTTTACAAGATTTAGATTTAGTCTCTGTGTTTTTATAGTAATGATAGCAAACGAGCTGACATCTCTCCTGATAGCAAAAGAAAACCATCGCCTGTAGGAACTAAGATGTTAATGCTGCTTTACTATCCGTCTAGTATAGATGTTGAGTCACAAGTGTAACGTTATCATACCCTACCCACCACGACGAAGTATGATACTCGATAGTGAAATGTTCGAAAGTTCCAGCACCAAAAATTGGTGGAACGGTACTTATCACACACACTGTCTAGGAGAAGGTAAATATTAGTCTATTAATAAAGTTTTCCAGTTGTTATTACATTTATTAAAGGTATAAAACTTATAATCGTTTCATTTCGTTAAACCAAACAATTTTGATACCTAAAACACTAACCCTTCTTTGATAACTTGCAAGCAATATCTAGAGATATTTAAATTTACCTATCCTTATAATGAAACCGATTATACGTTAAAGGAAATCGAACCATAATCGTTGACTACGCGACTCCATCCTCGAATCCAGCAATAAAACGCTAAATAAAAACACTTCCATATCGAATCGTATTTGCTTCGATATTGAATTTAGAGCCCTTGATGATATGGTTATTGCGGACGATGAATTTTATGTGTCTCTAGTGCTTATTAAGTTTTCTCGGAGTTGAGATACGACTACGAAATGGAAGTACGAAATACGAAAGTAATATTTACAAATAAGAAGCACGAAAGTGACAAAAGTTTTGTTCTCTGTTGATCCGGAAATAGACATTTCCACTTAGGCAATTCGTAAAAAGCGAACAATTGCCCAAACGTTTTTTTTTTATATCATAAGCAAACAAGCAGATGGTTTTCCTGCTGGAAAGAGTCAACCGTCGCCTATAGACACCAAAGATGTTAATAGTACTTTGCTATCTTGTGGCGAGGTTTAATGCCACATGCATAAGTTAACCGGCTACCTTACCTTCCAAACCGAAACACGCCAGTGACAAGCACTGACGCTATTGCGGCAGGAATAGGTAAGGCCGTGGTACCAGACCCGGGCGAGACTATGCAGAACTCTTCCACCTAGTAGCCGCTGATTATTTATTACTGCCGCTATGGCATTAGTGCGTCTTTCTCTGACGTGTTTCAGGTTGGATATTCCTTAGCTGGCTGGCCGGAACATTTTTTGGCAGATAAAATTTCTCAGGTCAGGGGTCCGCAACCTGCGGCTCGCGAGTCACAGGCAGCACTTTGGATGTGAAGCTGCGGCTCTTTAGATCCTTACACAAATAATTTTAAAGAAATCATTAAAAAAAATTTCCACTTGAATGACCTAAAAATTGTAAAGAACACTTTATACATATGGATAAATAAATATTTTTCTTATGAATAAACAGATTAGTTTTTTATTAAAAAAACTGTTAATTACAGCCAATAGTTTTTCAATCACTATAATTTTGTATTAATTTTACAGTAAACCACAACCAATCCATCGGATCGTCAGATATTTTCTTCACGTCGCCTCGCCGTCACAAGTATTGTTTTTTATAGCGCTCGATGTCATAGACTATAACAGCGGCGCGTAACATAACTTTGTTTATGCAAGTACTATTTATTGTTGACAAGAAAAACATTTGTGGCTTTCAATAACTTTGAAATTTTGTAAATTGTTATTTTTGACTCTTCCGACTCAAATAGTTGCCGACCTCTGCCCTAGGTAATAGTAATCACTTAGGAGTCGCAAATTGCTTAGCGTTATCTTACCATTAAATATATAAGCTAATAATATTTAATAGTAGTAAGATAGGAACCGAAGCTTAATAGACGATTCAACAGTATTGTCGGCTGACGATATGGCTGATGGTCCCTATCGCCGCATTTGTCAACTTTAACGACTATTTGAAGTGGCAAATACAGACCAAAACCAGAACCACCGCTTTACATGTATTTTTGCTAGTGCCGTCACAGAAGTACTTAATATATCGCCACCATAATCCGAACTTGGTCTTATTGTTCTCAATTCATGCCAGGATTGAATAATCAGAGCGAACAGGTTAACTACTCGGCTTACGAGACAGTAAACATTATTCAGTTGATATAAATGCCCCTTGAGGTATCTAGTAAAAATGATTGCTTTCAGCTATTAATTTTCTCAAACACACCAACATGCTAGGCACGTGCACAAAATTACGTTACACTGTCGCTCTCACAGAATCCTTTACGAGCTTTACAAATGGGTGCCAATTCCACTAAAATAGTATAACCACAGCTCCCCATCCAAAGCGAAGTGGCACCTAGCCAACTGGTTAACGATATAATCTCTATAATGCGCCTTGAAATCCTAAACTAACATTTTAATATGACATCCTTGTCATAAAACGAAACGTTTTTAGTCTAATTTGAAAGGCATGTGAATAAATTAGTAATATCATTTGTATTTGTAGGGGAAAGGGTGGTAGCAGATTGAGTTCAACAAAAACAAAAATCAAAAGTCAAAAATCTTTACTTGCGCATTGTTTCTGATTGAATGCTTATATACTTATATAATTTTATTTATGTGTTTGCTACTGTGATATGAAGACATAAAAGAGTATTTATATAATATATATATTGGTGTTTATGTATATTAGTATAATATTTATTTTATTCTTATATATTGAATTATTTGTATTCATGTAATTCAATATGTGTATTTATTTATATAATTTTATTATATGTTTATTATATATAAATGTATGTTTAAATTAGGTGTTTTTTGTTATGCGAGTTTTGTTTTCACATAATTCGTGAGTTTAATGTACCAAATTAAGTAGGTTCCTTTTTTTTTTCTTTCTATGTGCACCCGCTGCGCTTTCGGTGTATTCTTTGGTGGTTGGCTGGCAGAAAATGCTTTTGGGTGTTAAGTCTACCTGTGCAAATGTATGTGTGCAAAATTTAAATAAATAAATAAAAAATATCACCATATTGGTGTTTTATTAAAGCCCCTTTTTAAAAGAACAGATTGACTGCCTTACCTTTAGCCATCCCGTAAAAGGCAAGAGAAGGCAATATGTGTCACTAACCTTGAGACTGCTAACTAGATTACAGATTTCTGCATATTTGAAACCTTTTTTTAAAATTACACGAATTTATCTAACCCTAAAGTAAAAATTTATTTGCTTGTATTATGGGTGTTAGTCAACGATACTAATACAGAGAAATATATATATATATATATATATATATATATATATATATATATATATATATATATATAAACTGTTACATACATAATAAACACCAAAACCCAGAAATACAAACATCTATGCTCAGCACACACAATGTCTGTCCCTGTCGAAAATTGAATCCGAGTCGTTTCGTAATTAGGTTCTCTAACGATTTTACCAATAGGCCGGTCAAACAACACCACAATCTTAAATTTAATAATACGTACGTATCTATCTGTTGAAAAATGAAATAGCCAGGCAGGTAGTTATGCAAAATAGAGATGTATGGTACCACCAAATGCCTTACGTTTTTAATAATACATACGTACGTACATATTATGGATATGTACAATCAATTCAGTTGGGAAATTCAAGGAATGGAGATATTTTAAATAAAAAGAATTCGGCACAGACAGGGATTGAGCCAGTGACCTCCGTCCTAAGCGCGGACGATGTCATAAGGGTTCCGTACCTAATAGGTAAAACGGGTTTAGTAATATAAACCTCCGCTGTCTGTCTGTCCAACTGTCTATCTGTCACCAGGCTGTATCTCATAAACCGTGATAGCTAGAAAGATGGATTTATCACACATTATGTATTTCCGTTGCCGCTATAATGACAAATACTAAAAATAAATAAAAAAAATATTAAATGGGGTGGGTCTCCATACAATAAACGTATTTTTTTCTTATTTTTTTGCTATGATGGAACGGAAACATTCGCGCACGAGTCTGGCTCGCACTTGACCGTCTTTTTTTGGGTTCATCCTTGCAGAAGCTACGGAGCGTTACAATCAACGTAATCGATGTCACAGAAAACTTTCGCAAGGTTGAGCCAGTAGCACTGTGGTCAATGGTGTAACAAATGGGATGACACTTTCCGCGCTTTTCGGCTGGTTCTATCCCAGCCGATGTGTAATTTTTTTTAACATATTTTGAAAATTAATCCCAATATTACGTCAATGCATAAGTAACTAACCGTAACCGTAATCTTGACAATAACAGTGACAGGGACAGTTATACTTTTCCCCGTATTAGTTCCGGGCTCCTTTGAAGAATGGGCCAATTGCCGTTCTGCCAGGCAGGTCGTAAAAGGCGACTGATTGGCTATACGAGTCACTACCATCGTGACTACTAGGTGGTAGAGTTCTGTCTTGTCTCGCCCAGGTCAGGTATCAACGCCATACCTATTCCTGCCGTAATAGCGTCAGTGCTTGCCGCTGTCATGCTCCTGTTAGGAGGGTAAGGTAGCTGGTAAACAGATTATGCATATGGTATGGACCTCGCCACAGGATAGCAACGCACCATTAACACCTTTGATGTCTATAGGCGATGGTTGACTCTTTCCATCAGGAGACCCATCTGCTTGTTTGCTATCTTATAATAAAAATATACAGTGACAGTGACCGTAAACATAACCGCAACCGCAACTATAACGAACACAATCACTAACACGAACATGATCGCAAATTCGAACGAGAACGCGAAAACGAACATAAACCTTGTATCTCTCCCATCTTAACTTCCTACTAATTGGAAACCATGAATAAGTTGAACTGGGTAACCTGGATAAATCCACGTATATATCCCGTTTTTTTTTGTGGTATAGGGAGAGAAAATCAAACATCGGTAAACCAGTCCTGGACCAGGGAAATTGATGGATACTCCATTTTTAGCATATACATGTGTGCGGTTGCGATTACGATGCGGTAATCATTATCTACTACAAGGGCATCGTCAAGGGAAAGAGGGCAGGGGAGAGGCAGCTGTTTACAGGTTCAGGATCCTTTTTGAGTTGTCGCTTTTTCCAAATGAGTGATACAAACTTAATAAATAATTTGTAATGTATTAGAATTCGACATTTAATATCCTGATGCCTTTCAAATTACAATCATGCTGCTTTAGAGGGAATTTTTACACTGCGCTACCCCTCAGTAGGAGCTGTATGGTATGCTAAGTATTTCTTTGGTACTATTTTTTCATATTTTTTTCCTGACCATAAAGCAATTTCACACAATTTAAGCTTTACTAGCGGTTCTTAACAATGCTTTTTATTTTTTTAAAGAGATTCATATATACATATCTTTACGACAGACCTCTTACAGGGTACGTAGAGAGAATCAAATGCCATACGTAACGATCCTTATAGATTTGTCTTTCTTCCTCTACATTCATTACACTCTCCATACAAATACGCCGGTTGCGGAGACTCTTGAAACCAGCTTTGGACAGTACCCGATCAAGCTGATCGTGGTACGTCAGTCCAGATCTTCCCCGGTATCTACATCCTTCCACTGTCCACATTACCATTGTATATCTGTTTTGTTAACTTTTTAAGAGATAATCTAATGAAGTCTTTGTGTCTATTTCACAAAACTGTTTAAACATGCTCTTTAAGATAGCTCAATTTTAAGGTGAAAATGTAAAAAAAAGCTAAAATTAAATTTTAAAATTAAAGTTTAATCTCATTCACAGATCTAAATTTTTGAGAAAAATATTAACAAATTGTAAAGCAAAAAGTATTTATTTTCTTGACTCACACTGCTCCGAGTTCAAAAATCTAAAGTTTGTATAAAAATGAGTATTTCAGTTTTTATATTTTCTTCATTTGTATATTTTTCAGTATAGACTACAAAATAGTTTGAATAATCTGGAAGACGAAATTAAGTCAGAAGACACTCTTTAAAATATTCCTCAACGATAATTCCCAAATCAATGTCCCAAATGAATCAACCAATTTTGATTTTATTCGACTCATGTAGTTTTGCAATTACACCGAAACGTTTTTTAATTTGATATCACAAGATAGCTTTCCTGATGGAAGAAGACTACAGACACCAAGGATGTAAATGATGTGTTGTTATGACTACTATGACACACGCTGACGCTATCGCGGTAGTCGGACGTTGCAGAACTATCCCATCTAGTAGTTACGAATTAGATGTTACAATCGGTCACTTTTTTTGAACTACCTGGCTGAATAGCAAATGGTCTATTCTTTAAAGAAGCGTCCGAACTAACACGGGAAGTTGTTTTTTTTTTAATTTTCCTAATTTTCCAATAATACCGGTTAATACCAAAATCTAATCAGCATTTTTCCACGAAAATTTTTGTCGGATATTCCAAACAGTCGGTTGATTTTTTTGGGAGTTATTGTTAATAAAAAAATTGTAAAAAGTGTTTCTTTGACATAGCTTTAAAAACAACTTTTGTTTAACATTAGTTGAAAAATCTAAAATCACTAATCGGAGATTTAATATTTTAAAAGTTCAAAGAGCTGCATTAAAAGACGTTTAATTTTTTTTTTGTATCATTCCAATTTCAAATTTACATATTTATCAGTATCACTTCCAGTTGGTGGTAGGTCTCAGCCTTGGTTTGGTCGCTTCTGCAAAACGGCTTCACGTCGAAAGCAGGAAAGCTACCGAGCTTGGGCTGCTGCGTCGGCATCTCGTGATGTAAAAACCAGCACGTTACGAAAAGTACAATTCTGTCTCTAGGTTCTTCAAAAGAGCTATCGCCAAGGCAAAATCGGAACACACTGGCAGAATTGGTGAGAAATTAGTTCGCCTATCTTCGGCTGTCATAGGGAATTTCTCACAGTCCTCTCTTCCATCTTTGCACAAAGACGAAGTTTCTCTGGCCCTGCGGTATGGGCCAGAGAGTCAGAAGAAGGCCGATCTTCTGGGCTCGTTCTTTGCGGCCAACTCGATTCTGGACGACCAAGGGAATGCACCACCTACCATCCCGCGGTGCGATAGTTCTATGCCGGAACTAAGATTCCTGCAATCTTCTGTGCGTAAAGAACTTCTTTCCTTGGACGTCCACAAGTCCAGTGGGCCAGATGGCATCTCTTCTATTGTGCTTAAAGTGTGCGCTCTGTCGGAGTCCAGTGTCGGAATTCTGGGAGTCGACATATCGAATACCGTTCAATTTCGCGGTCATCTGGAAGGCAAGGCGAAACTAGCCACAAAAAGCTCGGTGTACTCAGCAGAACGAAGCAGTATTTCTTGCCGACCCATCATCTCCAGTTTTATAAAGTGCAAATTCGGCCTCACATGGAGTACTGCCCTCATCTCTGGGCCGGAGCTCCCCAGTACCAGCTTCTTCCACTTGACCGCATTCAACGTAGAACGGTTCGAATCGTTGACGATCAGGCTATTTCGAAACGGCTTGACTCTTTGGCATTACGTAGTGATGTAAGCTCACTCTGCGTCTTTTATCGTATCTATCATGGAGAGTGTTCCGACGAGTTGTTTGGATTAATTCCTGCTGCTAAATTCCATCATCGGACATCGCGTCAAAATTTGAAGTTCCACCCTCACTATCTTGATGTCTGGAAATCCACAACCGTGCGGTTCTCCCGACACTTTTTGCCTCGCACTACTCTTTTGTGGAATCGATGGTATTGCAGATGTCCATGGGCGGCGGTGATCACTCAGCATCAGGTGCACCTCCTGCTCGTTTGCCCTCTCTTCCATAAAAAATATATACTTGTATTTTTCCTATCATCTAACTTACAAAATCCAATAGGTACCTACGACGCCCGAGCAAATCCCCATTTAGAGTTTTTTTTAAACCATAAGATAGCAAATAATCAGATGGGTCTCCCGATGGAAAGAGATAACCCATCTCCTATATATCTCCTATGTAGGTAAGGCGGTGATTCCCTACCGCGAGAAGCTGTAGACCTCTACCACCTAATAGTCACGGTAGTAGTAAGACGTATAGCCAATCGTTGGCCTTTTTAAAATTGCTTGCACACATATGATTTAATTTACAGAGTGGATTTAACTAAGTTAATTTCAGGTATCATTCACAAATTATATATATATATATATATATATATATATATATATATATAATCTTATCTGGTGGAAATCTTATGTAGCAAGGTCAGTACTATACGGAGGATGCATCAACACATCCCCGCCAACCCCGCCAAGCTCTCTCAATTTTTGTTGCGTGGCTATAGATGAATGCGGTCTGGCGTTGTCATGGTGGAACACCACGCCCTTCCTATTGTTTACTCCACCACCAGCTCCGGCCGGTTTTTCTCAATAGATTTTTTAATCTGCTGACAGTAGCGGTCAGAATCGATGGTTTTACCCGATGGCAAAAGCTCATAGTGAACGATTCCTTTCCAATCTCACCATACACGTAGCACTTTGCCACGGTCTGTACGGCTTGTCCATGCTTCGACCATGATCTTTTTCGCACATTCTTATCATATGTCACCCATTTTTCATCACCCGTAATCAACTTTTTAAGAAATAGTTCGGAATTGGTACGTACCAACAAAGAACCGCAAATGGAAACACGTTGCATTAGGTTTCTCTCAGTGAGATCATGTGGTACACAAATGTCAAGTTTTTTCTTGTACCCAGACTTTCGTAAATGACATACATACAAATAAACTATTTTTTCAGCTATGGCCAATGTCGTAGCTACTAATATGTCGATCTTGCTCTACTTTCTCAAAGATAGCACAGATTTTATCAGTGATAGGGCGTCCAGAGCGAACCTCAACTTTCACACAAAAATTTCCAGACTTGAAACGCTTGAACCACATTTGTGCTACTCTTATTGATACCGCATTAGGTCCGTAAACCGCACAAATTTTATTCGCGGCGTTCGTCTCATTTTTACCTTTTTTGGATTAAAACTTTAAAATGTACCGAATTTCTTCCTCACATACGTTAATTTTGCTTGCTTGAAAAACAATTGAAAAATGACGGGGACTAGTTTTTTATTTATTGCATCTTTAGAATGTCACAATTTAATTGTATTAAAACCAGCCAGTTACATTCAGTACAGCCAAAGAGGTTTGATTACTAATAATACATTCAAGATACGAAAATACTTTTGCCCCAACCTATTAATTAAGAGTTTTTACAACTAAATTCCATTCATAATATCGTATGTATTATACCAGGCTTAAGCATATCAAAGCCTAAAGGAATGTTTTCTTTATCTGTATCTTTATTCGGGGCAATAAAGGTTCTTAACGTAATTTCGCCTTAAGAGTGAGCAAACAGGCTGAAAATGAGAGGAGTGGCTCCATGTTAATTAGACGACGGCGTAAAGAGCGGACGAAACTGCCTCTTGAATCTGTAATCGGTGCAACCCCTTCGCAGTAATGTCACAGCTTTTTGTGAAGCGAAGACCAGTAAGACGCTGTGACTAATTAGGAGCGAATGTTTGAATTGGGTTTTTCTTGGGATTTTTGTAATAATTCTTTAATTTTTTTGAAATGTATTTTCTAATAACAGTTTTTATTTTTCTCATTTTTTGTAAATACTGTTACTTCCATGAGGTAGGCAAAGTTACAACTAGTATATCCACGATTAGCTATTTCATCGGTAAGTACTCCAACTAATTCTGTTTGTGGATGTAAACGCAACCTAAACTGAAAACCTAAGAAATTGCCTTGAAAGGCGTATTCAGTTTAATGTGCGGCTTTAACGTTCCCTAATGGCAGTGAGCGTATAACTTTAACGCGCTATGTAATTAATTTTTTTAAAGCCACGGGAATAACACATTTTTTGAGACAAATTGTTTTATAACTAGGCTAAATCACTAATAAACTGTCTTTTGGCTAAATTTAGTCAAACCCTTGATTTTAAATACTTAGTAAAACAAACAAAAAAGTATCTTCACGCCTTTATCCCCGAAGAGGTAGGCAGAGGTACAACAAGTGCACTCACGATTAACTGAAGATACTTAGTCAATCAATGTGATAGGTGGCAAGCCTATCGCCAACCAGTCACTTTTTCCAATCCCGGACAACGTTTTTTTTTTGTCAGAAAATTGAAAAAACACATTTTTGAATTGTCCGATCTAGGAAGTTGTAAAAGGCGAAGAACTGACTATATACGGGTCACTACCATCGTGACCATTAGGTGGCAAAGTTCCGCAAAGACTCGCTAGGATATAATATCGTTCCACCGCTTTGCCTATTCCTGTCGCCATTGCGTCAATGCTTGTCATTGTCGTGTTCCTTATTGGAGGTTAAGGTAGTCGCTAAAATTACGCAAGTGGCATTCACCTCGCCACACAAATAGCAACGCACCTTCAAATTTTAGGGATGGACTGCAGGGTCTACCAGTTTACAGATTTTTCTCTCTCTAACGAATCCGTGACAAACCTCAAAGACGTTAATAGTGCGTGCTATCCATGTAGAGAAGTATTAATGCAACTTACATAAGTTAACCGGCTACCTTACCCTCTAAACTGGTACATGACAGTGACATTTGAATGACGAACATTGAAGCTGTTGCGACAGGAATTGGTACGGCGGTGGTACTAAATATCCAGGCGAGACGATGCGGAACTCTACCACCTAGTGACCACGATTTGCCAGTTTGCTGTCAACTCACCATCTATACCACCACTATCTTTCGATGGACATCTTTCTTCTTTTTGAGTGTTTTTTTGTTATTCTGTAATATTTAAAAATATATCGTTGACTAATATCCTAATCTTATTGATAAAGTGTTTCAAATATCAAACACTTAAATTACTACTATTCAACCTCTATGATCAATATGTTACGGTAATTTTTGTAAACATCAGGAATGCTTATAGAATGAACATAAAATGCATTGCTGCTACAAAAACTTTGAGACGAAAAAAGAAAAATATTATAGAGAAAATATTTCAAACAAATTCTACGCAATATAATTTACGCGATACACTTTGGACTATATCCCTCGGACATTTACGATCTCTATGATATTGATAAAATGATATAAAGTTATGTTATCTGAAGACCAATGTCGTAGAAAAAGGAGACGCAATAACAGATAGGTAATACATTTTCTTTGTAGATTTTATGCTTGACCGCACATGGAATATTTAAAACTAGTTGGCTTCGGTCCTTTCGGTAGAATTGAATAGCCATCCACGTGAATACGGTTTCGTATATTTTCGTATAAATTTATAGACGGGTTGGGAAGTATTTTTTATTTAGTCGAAACTATGAAGGTTTAGAATTCATGATATTTCATATATCTGTCCCCTACGCTGTGTTTATATTATAATGTTATTTGCATTTTATAGAGTTTAGAGCTCTTGTTGAATAAATATGAATAAACTGACTATTACTCGCGGTTTCGGCCGCGGTTTATGGGGGTTATGGGTTGCAAAATTAGTTATAGACTATACCTTCCCCCTTTTACAGAATGTACTGTTCGAACCATATAACGGTCTAGCATTTAGTTTTGCAGTGTTAATAAGTATCATTACGTGAGTTCCATTGCAGGTTAGGTAAAGTGAACCAAATGTCGATAAGCGTTCTGGTTCACCACAATTCACTGATTTGTTGTTTAGCGAGATTGATTGCATAGTCAGGTTCGCTAACAACTCGATCAACGGAACGGTCTTATTTTGGCCGTGAATCATATTATATTTTTTGCTGTTCTCACGGGCGTCCTTTTCGAATACCGCTAGTATTTTTTACATCATAACAAACAAGCAAGTGGCTCTCCTGATGGGAAGAGACTACTATCGCCTATAGACATCAATGATATCAATGGTACGTTCACATCCGTGTGGCGGGATAGTAATGCCACACGCATATAGAAGATTGATCAGATCGAACTTAAAGGGCTACAAGCATATAGCGTCAGCCGAAATTATCAAATTAATTTAATTTACAGCAACTCAATATTAGAATTTAACGGACACTTTTAATAGCTAATTAATTTTAAAAGGATTTTAGTTGAAAAGTCATGAAACTAATCAAACTTGTACGTTTTTACTTATTTCTAAATCAAGCAAAAATTTTTTCTTTCTGCCATAAAGTTAACATTTTCTTTTATTTATGAACAACCAAACAAATTATAAAAATGTGATAAGTAAGACACAAAATTTTAATTAAACTATTGTATAAAATGTTGCAACTTACAACATAGAAGGCTGTATAAACAAGCTACTCTTAGTTTCATTCCAAAGAAACAAAAAAAACAAATGGCATATGTTTAAACTATGAACGAGTATTAAATATTTTAATATAAAAAAAGTTATTCGTCTTTTAAATTTTAAGTAGTTAAAATCAAATAATCTTCATGTTGAGAGATACAAAAACGTATTATATCTACGCGTACGTTAACAGTATATTGCGATATGAATTGCTTAAAATAGAATGCAATAGTTGTAAATTCAAATAAAATTAAACTTTGAAGGATTTCCGTAAATTTTATTATTATAAAAAGTGTCCGTGATACAATTTACATTTCAGAAGAAATTAATAATGTATTACAATACGGTATGCAGCTATCACCATGATATGTTGCGTTTGAGACCAAATTTGTATGGAGCCTCATCATTCTCCTTTACTGGCTACTTTAACCTCCAAACCGGCACACGACAATCACAAGCACTGACACTATTGCGGCAGGAATAGGCAAAGCGGTAGTACCCGGGCGAGAGGTTACAGAACTCTACCACCAAGTAGTGACACTTTCACAAATCGTTTGTCTTTTGCGTATTGCCGGACTAAGTATTTTTATATATATAGCGAATAGTATTTTCTAAGGGGGCCCGGACCAACATGGGGAAACGATTATTATAAAAAAAGTATCCTAACGCTCGTAACCCCGAAGAGGTAGGCAGAGGTATTACCAATGTTTCCACGTTTAGCCAAAGATAAGCAGTCCCACAAAGTGATAGGTGGTAAGCTCACCAACCGGGCATCCAATCCCAAACAACGTTGTTTTCTTCAGAAACTGAAAAAAGACATTTAAGAATTGCCCGCCCTGGGAATTGAACTCATGTAGTCAACACCGGCACCAGACCTCTAGACCACAGAGGCGACATTATTATCAAATTAGGCAAATTCAAAAAGCTCAATACAAATAGGTAGACACATAATTGTTTCGTTATACCTACTTAATTAGAGCTGTAAAAGGCTTAACTATAAGTACCCTCTCAATCAAGATTCCTTTAAGAAACCCTTTTTCACTCAGATGTCAACGAGCTTCTTTTCGTGTCAGTAGCAGATTCATACGAAAGGGTTCGCTAATTGAAATAAATATTTGCGTTTCTAATTTCCTTACAAACGACACTTCTTTCACGTGTCAATTAGGATGTACTGTTTACAGTATATTTTCTTTGAAATTTATTATTTTGTTTATACCTACCAAAGCCTGCTTTCTGATTTAAATATAGCATCATTTTTAGAAGTGTATGAGAGGTCTTAATAAAATCAAATAATGTCCTAGCTCCTTTGAAGAATAGAACAACTTCCGTTCTGCCAGCCAGGTCATAAAAGGCGACCCATTGGCTATAAGATTACTAGGTGGTAGAGTTCTGCAACGTCTCGCCCGGGTATTTGGTACCAACGTTTTGCCTTTTCTTGTCGAAATAGCATCAATGCCAAAATAGTTGCAGTTGTCGTGTTCCGGTTTGGAGGGTGAAGCAGCCGGTAGACTTATGCATGTGGCATTGCCATCTCGCCACACGCATAGAAACGCACCATTAACATCTTTGGTATCTATAGGCATAGGATGATTTCTTTTTCCATCAGGAGTGCAATGTGCTTGTTTGCTATCTTATGATATAAAAAAAAACAACCAAAAACATTTTTGTACTAACGTACTGTATTAACCTCTCTGATTTAGAACCAATAATCTTTTATTACTCACTGACCACAATTTTATTATTTTGAATTTTTTTTTATCATATGAGGTAGCAAACAAGCAGTTGGCTCTCCTGATGATAAGAGACAACCATCGTCTATAGACACAAATAGTTCACAAATCTTCTTCGGTCACCGCAAGTTCAATTTATATGTATGGCAATGTACATATAAATTGAACTTGGAAGGAGCCGTCTTTACGATTTTTCCAAGGTAGAGGATATTTATTTTTTTGTTCATTAAAAAACTACGTTTTCCGATCCGGCAGTTAAACCTGAGATCATTATGAATGGGTCGAAGCAATATTTTTCTACTTAACTCAAAAATGCTATATTATAGATTGCAAATATTCAATGTTTCACTTGTTATTAGCCTTTTTAAAGCTACTGAATGAAAAAATATCAAACGAAATTTCAATTACTCCTTAGTTTTATCGTACCTAGCACAGGCAATCGAATGCCGCTAATGGGATGGTACAATTGAAATTGCTCTGCGGAAAATCGAGCAATAAGTATGCATCACGTCGTGGTAGCTGCTGGCTGATGCGTTCTTGAGATGTCTGGCTTGTAGATTCAATACCATTAGAAGCGATTACCTTCATTTTAGTGTCAGTTTGGACCATAGAATATAAAGTTTAGAAGAATATCCGAAGTATCAGTCCCTAGGTAAAAATGTCCCTAAAAATCAATAGATATGGCGATGCACTTTTTTTTAACTTCCCACTACGTATGTAGATAAGAAATTTACTGATTTTACCCCGATTTTTGAAAATCGAGTTTTCACCAGATGCCCACGTTTTGAGGTCCTAGGAATCTTTTCCGACTATTTTCACGATGACGTCAGTATGTCTGTATGTATGTATGTGTGTATGTAAACATATCATACCTTTTGAACGGCTTGATCGATCAAAACGCGGTTATTAGCATTCGATTAAATTCCGCTCAACTTAGACTCACTGAAAATTTGAATCGATTCGGCGCAGAAGATTTTGAGAAATTTTAAAAAAACTCCAAAAAAAATTTTGGCGAAACAGTATTTTCTTCATATAACTTCCAGATTTATTTATTTATTTAATACTTTATTGTACACAATAGAACAACACACAAAATTACAACAAGCAGTATTTTTAAAAAGGTACAAAAGGCGAGCTTATCTCTAAAAAAGAGATTTCTTACAGCCAACCGGGTAAAGTGAAATACTTGACCATAAATATAAGTCGAAGTGTACAATATACTAAAAATATTTAAACACATCTATTAATGAAACCTAAAGTACTTCAGCAATATAAAGACATACGTTATTAAATTATTTACAGCGTTAGGTATCTACTAGAAATTAAAACAAAAAAAAATATATAACTACTGTGAGACATTAAATGATATTAAACTTTCGAGATGAGTACGTGGTGCTTAAAAAAATAGGAACTCGTAAGATTAGAAAAAAAGCAAATTACAAATTATATTAATGTGATATAGACAAAAAATGATTCCTTAGATTGCATTTAAAAGAATTTGATTGACTCATGCGAACTTGAAGTAGTAATGAATTTCAAAGTCTTATTTCCTGAATCGTAAAAGAGTTAGAGAAAAAACTGGAATTATGAGATGGAAAACGGAGAAGATTGCTGACATTAGTCCTACAAGTAGAATCAGGAGGGTATAAGTAGTTAAACGAATCACGTAGATAAGCGAGAGAAGAAGGGTTAAATAAAATGTTATAAAGTAAGAAAATTTATATACCGATTGACTACAAAAACTAATCAGCTTCGTCTAATACATAAATTGCATAAAAATCGGTTTATCCGTTTGGGAGTAAACGTTGACGAAAAATTTTGAAAAAAGTGTTTTTTCGACATAGTTTCGAACCTTTTCAACCAATAATTTTTTGGTATTCTACGATATTTTAGTACTAAAAAAACTAAGTGAAACGGCATTTCAAAAAATAAAATCGAATCTAATTCTCAAAACTTAAAGCTTTTCAAATATTAAAATTACGTTGTTTTTAACAAACTTACTTATTTTTTATATAATTTTCAAGTTAATTCACCGATTGACTTAAAAATCTTATCAGCTTTTCTCCTTAAAAAATGGCGTCAAACATCGTTAATTTGTTTATGTTGTAAATTGTTTGGGATTTGGTAATGAAGAAAATTAAAAATTAAATGTTTCTTGACAATGCATCGAAATTATTCAACCTATCGATTATTTAGCTAAATTAATATTTTAGATCTCAAAAATTAAGTTGAATGCCGTCATCGTTTTCAAAATATACAGCTTTTCAAAAATTAATATACTGCCATTTTTAACAAAATAGATGTTTGAACTGAAAAATCGATGCTTATATTTTTTACTCTTTTGAGCTTAAAATACCTTAATTTGTGGGAAGTTTCAGGGATGCCGGATGGCCTGCAGGATCAACCGTTTACAGATTTTTTTAAATAGAATTATAACGTCTTTATTCTAGACGTGACATATCTGACGGTTTAAGAACATGCTTCCAAATTAATCTATATTATTTCTATATTATTATAAAATAATAGCAAATCCTACACACGATTAGAAATAAGTTAAAATTATAACTATATGTACATTCCAACGCGTTTCAAATGGACCCTGGATCCTAAGCACTCTGTCTGGCTCTCTACCCCCAAAAAGAATCATCAAACATTATGATAACGAATAACCATCGTCTAGAGACAAGAAGTTTTAATACTATTCTTAAGGCTAAAACGAAGTCTTTGAAAAAGAAAATGTTATTGGAGCTTTTTCTATCTAGAATAAATCTCAGAAGCAAACTTCAGTTTGTAAGTTAAATAAATAGATGTACTTAGTATTTGATTCCGGGTGATTACACATGAACGTTCAATAGATGTCGATAGGATCGTCTAAGCACCTTTCGTGCGTCTTATGTTGGATTCCGAACTTTGCAGTTTCGCTACGTCCGTCCATCGGTCCGTTCGTGTATGTGTGTATGTGTGTATATATATGTAAAAACAATTTTCGATTAAGGAACTTGTTTGTTAAATATTAAGCTTTAAAATGCTGATATTTGTTAGAGTCAAGTGTCCCCCCCCCCTTCCCTCCCCTCCTTCCCTCCCCCCCTCTGCCAGCTTAACGGCACTAACATTCACGGTATTAGCAGAAGTTAAAAGGAAAGGAAAATTAAAAGGAAAGTTTTTGAGTAACAGTCGATCAACTTATAAAATGTAGTTTAGAGAAGTTTGTACAAGCGTGATGCGGATATATCCATCATAGACGTTAAATAGGTTAAATATTTATAATATAAAACAACAAAAGTCCTCTTCTTAGTCCGTGATGGGCAACTTCGGAACCCTACATTGCGCGTGGCCCGAAAAGAACTTTACCATTTTTTATATTTTTTTATAATATATCATAAGACACTAAACAAACAGGTGACTCCCCTCATTAAACATTCGCCAATGGTCACTAATGATAATGGTGCATTGTCAACTGTACGTGAGGAATATCTATATATTTAAAATTAATAACTGTTGGTTATTCTCGTTAAAACTCGAGAACGGCTGAACTGATTTGGCTAATTTTGGTTCTGAATTAATTGTTGAAATCCAGGGAAGGTTTAAAAGGTGAGAAAATATGGGAAAAAAGAGCAGTTAAAAAGGTAAAACAACGTTTGCCGGGTCAGCTAGTAATAAATAAATGTGTAATAAATTCTAATTAATTATTTATTACACCAATTACCAGCAGGGGTTTTCCCAAGCGGATACGACTTAGGGACCCTCAAGAAAAGAGCCTACTCTTTCTTGCCGGCCTTGGCAACGCAACTGATAGTGTGGTTGTCCATGGGTGGCGGTGATAACTTACCATCAGGTGAGCCTCCTGTCCGTTTCCCCCTTTTTCTATAAAAAAAAATATATCAATTACAATAGTTTACGCTCTATTTAACAAGAACATGAAAATTTCCCTCCGAACCCATACGAAATGTTGCAAACATCTACTACCTGGTCGCGATGGCAGTGATTTCGTTTTATTTATAGAAACTGCCTGACAGAGATGGTAGCACAGATTGTATGATAGTTACTTTGTTGGTAGTGATTTCGTGGTATTTTTAAAAACTACTACAAGAGTACAAGGGGCTGAGGCTCCTTTTGTAGAGCTTTGGCGAGAAAGAAGACACGCTGTCATATCTATACTTACTTATCTATATATCTATACAAATAGATAAAATTGAAATGTCTGTTTGTAGTATTAAAATAACCGCTTTTTTACAATTTTCGTCTGTCTGTCTGTCTGTTTGTTCCGGGTAATCTCTGGAACGGCTGGGCCAATTTTGACGAGACTTTCACTGGCAAATAACTGATGTAATAAGGAGTAACTTAGGCTACTTCTTTAGATCTTTTCCCACGCGGACGAAGTCGCGGGCACAGCTAGTAATATTATAAAGAGAAAACATTTGTACTTTTGTATGTTTGTAACGACTGAACTCAAAACTACTGGATTGATATTAACAATTCTTTTATTGTTAGTTTTTTTTAATATCGTTAGATGACAAACAAGCAGATGGCTCTCCTGATAGAAAGAGAATTGATCGCTTATAGAATAGAATAGAATAAGCTTTTATTCAAAATAAGTATTCCTATGATACATTTTTTGAACGTCAATCTTAAAAAAGAAGATGTAATACAAGTATACACAAGATAAAATTAAAAAATTCAAAAACCCCCGACACATCCTGAGACCACCATTCTGCTAAATATGCATCATTTTAAGAGCAAACGTGAAAGAACCTTATGATTTGTGGAAGGAGTAGATATATATATGAAAAGGAGTAGATAGATTTTTAAAATCATCCAGTACCAAACAGTATAGCAAAACAAACCCAATTAGCCCATACCCGATGAGTTTATCTGGTTTAGCGAGATATCATAGAATTTTTCCAGTTTTATGTTTAGAAACTGGAAGCTATTCTGTTCATTTTATTAGAAAAAATCAAATCAGCCCCAAATCGTGGCGTTGCTCAATTCAAATTAAAAGTTCCCATAACCTCCTTCCTGCTTCATCATAGGACCACAGAAATTATCTAGCATTAGGTTAACTCTCAAAACAAAAAAAATTAATCCAAACTCGATGGGTTTATCTTGTTTAGTTCAAAGGTTCCCATAGCCATCTTCAATTTCCATTATTATCTAAATTATAAAAAAAACATCTAGCACCAAAAAAATATGCGAAAACTAACCGAAATAACCCACACTCAATTATTTTATCTGAGTTAGCTTAGGATTTCTCATGATTTTCTTCCTACTCTATCATCTGAAAACGAAAGCAATCCTGTTCCAAAGATTTCCTCCTTCCTGCTTCCACCATCATGATGTTTGTTAAAACACAACAAAGTATCCCAAACTCGATAGGTTTATCATGTTTAATTTAGAAGTTTGACTACGTTCCAATTCCATCAGCAGATAATATAGATATAGAAATCATCCAGCACCAAATTGTTTGCGAAAACAAACCGAATTTGTTCCCCACTTGATGGATTAACCTAGTTTAGCTTAGGAGTTCACGGGTGCATCTTCCAGCTCTATCATCAGGCACTGGAAGCCATTCCGCTCCACTGTCCTTATAATAACGATACAACGACCCCAAAGTCGATGGTGTTGCTCTATTTTATGCCAAAGTTCCCATAACCTACTTTCAGCTTCATCATGAAATCCTGGAAATCATCTAGCACTAGAGTGTTTGTCCAAACAGAACAAATGAGTCCAATTTCGATTAGTTTATCTTATTTAGTTTAGGAGTTCTCATGGTTACCTTTCAGTTCCTTCATCAGATCCTGAAAATCATCCAGTACAAAGGTGTTTGCCAATACAAGACAATTAAATGCTAATTAAAAAGCATTCCCTCGTTTAGTTTAGGAGTTCATTGTAGTTGCATTTTGAATCTGGATTCTTGAAATTCCAATGTCACTCATGATGATATGATGATAAAGCTCTGAAGATTGCGCCGTTTTTCGGCTTTATCATCATGAGAAAGATTTTATTGTAACAAATGAAATGACTCCGAACCCCACTATATTACCAATTTCTATCTGGGAGTTACAATGGTACTCTTACGGCTCCATCTTCAGTTCTTTGACATTATATTATTTAATGGAAAGTATACATCATAAAAAATCCATCGAGTCCGAACTTGACTATCTTATCTCTTTCTACATTCAACGTGTAAATTTCGGTACCACTTTATCAGCTTCATCTTGAGATCCTCGTCATCATGAACATTAAATAAACTTAGTACTTACAGCAACAAGACTCAGTCCAAACAAAATTCTCTTGTTAAAACTCTGCATCAGAGAGTTCCAGTCCCTACATCCAGGCTAAATCATGAGTTTAGTTGGTTGGTGCCATAGAATTGCATTGTCACTGAGCCTTCACAAGTCTGCCAAGGGTTTGGACCAACGGATATCAGAAACTCGTTAAAAAGTGCCTTGCAAAATTTGAAAAATCTGTTATTGAAGTACGAAAATTGCTAGTCAAATAGACGCTGATGATCTTCGAATAAGGATCTTAAAGTATTAGCCCAAGGTTACCATGTAAATGGAATATCAATAAAGTAACAAAATACAAAACTTAGTAAGTATTGATAAAGCCTATACAAGTTGCTTAATTCCTTTCATCAATTTGCAAAGAGGTGGTGATCTTAAAACGGCTGAACAGATTCTATTGAAACATAGCTAAGAACCATCACGCAAAACAGGGCTTTCAATTAAAAAAACCCACAACCAAATCGGACCATCCGCCTGGCTGCTACGATGCCATGGACAGACTCACAGATACACAGATACACACCTGAAACTTATAATACACCTCGTTTTGCGTCGGGGGTTAATAAATGCTTAGTTAATTAACAGTCACAGTACAATTATCAATAAATATAAATGTACGTGCATTATACACTCTTATCAAAATAACCATACCAACCAACCATTTATAAACACCAAAGATGTTAATGGTGTGTTGCTATCTGTGTAGCGGGATGGCAATGGCACATGCATAAGTCTACCGGCTACTTTACCTTCCAAACCGGAACACGACAACGACAAGCATTGACGTTATTGCGGCAGGTACGTAAGTAAGGCGGTGGCATCGTATGCCCTGGCGAGACGTTGCGGAACTCTACCACCTTGAATTCACGGTGGTAGTGATACGTATAGCTAATCAGTCGCCTTTTGCGACCTGCCTAGCAGAACGGCAGTTGGTATATTCTTCAAAAGAGCCGAGACCAACAAGGGGATAATAAGATAAAGAAATCCAGGAGTAAAAACTTTTTACCTGACTGAGAAAAATAAATGATGATTTTAGGTTACGCGAACGAAGTCGCAAGTTACAGATATTAATTTTATAATAAATAAAATAAGATATTTACGAAATGAAACAAAATAATTATTGCCCATTCTATATTATTTTATACGGTAAGCTAATGCCAAAAGCCATCATTCACCCTTGCTATGTCAGATTGGATCGCTAGTTAGAGTTAGAGCTAGTAGTAATTTAAAAAAAACACCAAACACAATAGACCACGTCTCTCCAGCGACAATAAAACATTAGTTGTAATAAAAGATGAACATTTTTCTCTTTTATCTGGATTTTTCGTGTACAAAGCGAAATGAAACTGACAAAAGGAGCATACGTGGCGCACAAGTGTGGAGAATGACCACTAGCTACGGTTTACGATTATTTAAGTGGGCTCAGACAGTAACGTCCTAATTTATAACGTTAATTCAGCGACATGATTGCGGACTGGCTGTGTTACTTTCGTCGTATTGTATTAACAATGAGAATAGGGTTTGCTTATGAGAAACATTATGTGGTACGTCTGGATGTTGGCTTTGGTAAAATATCTCATACCGAAATAAATTCAATTACAAAAAATAAGAATAAATTACATATTTCTACCCATAAATGGTTGTTTAAGTGTAAGTTTTTGTTTTAGACACAAAAACATAAAATAAAAACAGAGGAGCCAGTTAATATATGGAAATATATGGATTAAATACGAGTATAGTCAAAGTTTTGTCTTGCACAACAATAAAACCCTAAACATTTAAACAGCAGTAAAAAGGAATGAGTAACAAAAGTGTTTCGTCGAATTAAAATTTGCCGCAATCAATCGACACGAGGGAATCGCGATTGTATAGTTTGATTGCTTGCAACGCCGAGTAATGAAGCTGACTTAGGGTTATCATTAACGTGATAGGCCAAAGCGTGGACGAAGGGCTAAAGTTTAGGATAGCGATCCTTTTGAATTCAAAGCTTCCTTCAACTTACATGCGCTAGACTCTAACACTATAGCATATTATACATGTTTGTGGCCGCAAAACTTTAAAACAAGTTTATAAATTAATTAGAAAGTTTTATACATTACTAGCTGTGTCCGCGACTTCGTTCGCGTGGAAAAATTTCTAAAGACATCCCAGAGGTTTTACCCGCATAGTTCCCGTTCCCGTGGGATTTTCGTGGGAATCCCATATCCTTTGCACTTGTTATTACAAGTAATTGTTATAAAAACAAAAACAATCCTATCCAAAAAAGATACTTTAGCCCCTTTCTAGCGAACTAAGTAGAAAAGGTACATAGCTTGCCCTTCTTACAATGAAGGTAAATCTAATGACATCTAATGTAGTGTTTAACACATCAAACTCACTGCAATAGTAAAGTAAAGTACTAAAGTAATATATACACCTTCACACAAACATATAAACACCAAAAACAAAACTCTCCCTCTGGCGGAGACGGTTAAAAAGTGAATTGCGATAACCCTAGTTCAACCACTGTACCGCTCATAACGACGCGACGCTCAATACTCTAGGGTTAGTCCATCACTAGTCAACCGCGACCATAAACAATTTGTTTGCGACTTGTTTATTACTGATTCATGCCTCAAGTATACATCATAAATATTCCCAATTCAATTCTAGCAGATGGTGAGCTTTATGTTTTATTAAGCGAGCTTTTTGCGATTCATATTTACGGGATATAGAGAATTTAATAATAATTTAGAGACGCAGTTAAAATATCTAACGGTGCCACCTAGTGATCACTGGTCGCAATGTAGGTTTAGTAAACATAAAATAATACAACATATGAAAATTGAAATACGTACCTGAGGGTCATAAGAAGCTCGCTGTTGGTTAAGACGCTGTCATAATGCACGGTGTGGGTATGGGATTTTTTGTAACTTTCCCTTGGTATGTGGTTACTAAATATTATATGTATTGTATAACAGGAAAAGCTCCTTATTCGTGCTTCCTTCATTCGCGTTTTGTCTATTCACGGATTAACAAAATGCGACTCAATTCTGATATATAAATATTTTTTGTATTGTACTGTATACGCGGATCTAATCATCGGTACACACTTATAAATAAAAAGGATTCGGTATCCCTTATCAACTCATCGAAAAATGACCTAAAATAAATAAATTAAATTAAATTAAATATGTGAAAAAACTTCGCGTAAAAGATTGCGGAAAATTTGTGCAAATTCAAGCTGTAACTGCAAACATAGCCAACATTGCGAGTGGAATAGGACGAAATAGGTTTGAACAGATAGACTCGGGTGTGTTTAGAAGTTGCTAGAATCACAAGATGAAGATTTAACTGAAATCGACTTGGAGAAAATGCTAAAATTCACAACCCATTGACGAAGAGGCTTTAACTAGCACTGGAAACGTAACATTTAATTTGAAAAATCTTAGTGAAAGTTTAAAAATGGTTAATGAGCTTTATGATTTCTCTGCGAAAATTGATCCATCTATGAAACGAAGTCTTATGTTTAACAGGAAAATTGCTAACGCCATTGCTGAATTGAAAGAGCTTTCAAAAACTGTCAAGCAAGAAAAAATACAATATTCTTCAAATAATTTCCTAAACCTGAAGATAATATGGGCAAAAACTTCAATTAAATTGTTTTATGTTTTTTTTTAATTTGTCACCTAGGAACGTATCCTCTACAAACCCATATAATTACCATTCCATATTCATCGTTTCTGTCTTTGCGGCATATTTACGGAACACATACCCCGCGAGCTATTACTGTAGTATGAAGGACTTATTCTAAATGTATGTACCTATCTAGTAAAGGTACCTACGAGATAGACATTATGGATTAAAATAAAAAAAATATGTAAACGGTTGACCCTACAGGCCATCCCTGAAACTTTCCGCTAAATAAAAGCATTTTAAGCTAAAATGAGTTAAAACTATAAGCATAGATTTTTCAGTTCAAACATATATTTTATTAAAAAATGGCAGTATATTGATTT
Organism: Apodemia mormo; assembly: GCA_036924255.1. Lineage (NCBI taxonomy): Eukaryota > Metazoa > Arthropoda > Insecta > Lepidoptera > Riodinidae > Apodemia > Apodemia mormo. Next base: position 33,305,086 of record JAUPFN010000008.1, on the reverse strand, counting down.
TTGATTAGGTGTATATTTTTGAAATGACGATCAATTATAATCTTTTTAATGACATCCAACTCAACTCTTGAGACTTATAATATTGCTTTAGCTAAATAATCAATAGGTTGAAAAATTATGAAGCAGTGTCAAAAACATTTTTTTCAAAAATTTTCGTCGTTGATAAATCCCAAACAAATTGACCGATTTTAATTCAATTAACTATATTTGACGCAGTTTTTAAAGGAAAAAAGTTGATAAGATTTTGAAGTCAATCGGTGTATTAGCCTGAAAGTTATTTCAAAAATATTAAGCAAATTTTTTAAAAACAACGTAATTTTAATATAATATTTAAAGTTGTTTTTGAAAATAAGATTCAATTTCGGTTTTCGAAACTGCATTTGACGTAGTTTTTTTTAGTACTAAAATATCGTAGAAAAAAAAAAGATTAGTTGAAAAATTTTAAAGTTATGTTGAAAAAACACTTTTTTAAATATTTTCGTCAACGATTACTTCCAAAGGGATTTTGATGCAATTTATGCATTAGACGTAGTTTTTTGAGGACTATGGCTGATTATTTTTTGTACTCAATTGGTACATAAATCTAAAAGTTATATTAAAAAAATACTGTTTCGCCAAAAATTTTGTTGGGGTTTTTTCAAAATTTCTCAAAATCTCCTCGGCCGACTTGGTTCAAATTTTCAGAAAGTCTAAGTTGAGTGAAATCCAATCGAATGCCAACCGCGTCTCGATCGGTCCAGCCGTTTCAAAAGTTATAAAATATTTACACACACACACACACACACACACACACACACACACACACACGCAAACATACATACAGACATACTGACGTCATGGTGAAAATAGTCGGCAAAATCAGTAACTTCCTTATAAACATACGTAGCAGGAAGTTAAAAAAAAAAACAAAAATATACTTATGAATATGGATAAAATCAACATTAAAGTCTGTATAAATTTTCATGCTTGTCTCGTTGATTTGTCTACCCCTTGAAGGAATTAAGGGGGAAATAAGTTTGTGTAAAAAAAACGAGTAAACTACACTCCATGCGAAGAGAATTCGCAAGCAATGATTAGTCCAATAAAAAATTATCCCCAGCACCATCGTGCGTTTTAATATGTACATGAGCAAGGTGCATGCAATAAAATTACTTTCTTTGTAGATTGATTTGATACGAATCATGAATCACGCAGGTCGAGGTCAAGCGTTACTATAGCCGTGACTCAGAGCTTTAAACTGAAACATTTGGACATCACTCTGTTATTACGAGCATGAAATCTATCATGTTGTTACAGTCCTGTCTATTATAGTAATTGGTACTTACTAGTTGTTGATATGTTATAAAAATCAAGTCATTTCTTTGTTCTTTTGTACCTAAACAATACCAAATGTTAGTTGTTTGCAATATTTATGTGTGTCCATATATTATACGCTATATTTTTAAAGTTTATCAATTTATAATGTGTGATTATAAAAAATCTTAGGAAAAACTGTAACATAATCAGTAATTGAAACCTAAGCGTTTCAATTATTGATTATCTTTCAATTTTTCCTAAAATAATCGTCGCGTAAATTCTTCCACGACGCTAGTAACATGTTCAGCCTTCGTTCGAACTTCTTGGCAGGACGCAGAGAATTTATTTTTCATAAGAATCTCGAAACACACAAGGAAAACCTTTTTGTCCTTTGAACGCATATAAAATATAGCTTTGGTAATAATAATAAAGTTATTTATTAAATTAGTACTTTCAACAAAATATTCTCTCAACGTTGAAGTATTGATTCAAGTTCGCGTAATGAGTAAATAAATATTCACGCCGGTTGTCATCCGCAGTAAAATTGGAACTGCTTATACACAGGATCACTACCACACATAAACAATAAATATAGATATCCAACAGACTTCGAATTTATCATAAATATTTATAAAATTCGATAAACATCTAAAACCATCCCCTGTTATTTGTTTTCGAGATGAAGCAAGCCAGAGGTTGCTTGAAATAATTTAAACAATGCGTCTGAAATCTTGTACTGACTGTTTGACATACCAAATGTTCAATTGCCGACTCGACACCGCGTCTGCGGTCTGATATTCCCATCCGAAGCATAGACCACAGACAATTAATCTTTATAAACATAGATAAAATTCCGTGCGTGGGTAGTATTTATACAATGACGTGTATAATATTTTGTGTAAGTTGTTCGAACTTCTATTTTCAACCGACGAAAGGTTGTCAGTTTGACATGTATGTAAGTATGTAATAATTGTTGGAATTAGATATTTATGTATGATGATCTATTTAGATGTCCAAGCGTGTGTACTTTTCGTAAGTGTAAGTTTGTCCACGAATTTCTCAAAACTAAAAGTCTAAAAGAGATAATCTTTTCGTTTACAATTTAAGTATGTAGGTATGTTCTAACTTAGGGAACGGTCAAAGTTTCATAAAAATCGGTTCAGTAGATTTAAGATATGAGTACAATTGGTATTTTTAAGTCGGTTTAAATTTTTAAATTACTATTATAGTTATTTTATTTTTGGGCTTTTTATTTTTAGTTTGATTTCATATTACAAAAAGTTGCAAACGGAACCCTACCCTAATATACCTAATATGCTTTCGCTGTTTGCCTGCACATGGCTCTGGTTCTTGAAAATACATCTGATTTTTTTAAATGAGCGTTTATTTGTTGAGGTAAAACTATCGCAACAAATAAAAAAGTAAAAATGTACGTTCCTTTAGTGGGTCGGACTGGGACAACTACAAGGAGGCCAAGTCCCTATACAAAAAACGCATTAGGGTCCATAAGACCCAATCATGGAGGAACTTCTGCGACAATATTGAGAAAAATCAACAGGCTGACAGGGTAAGGAAAATTTTAGCACACCAGCCCAACGATGGCCCCTCTACTCTCCGCAGTGCAGATAACACAACAACTAACTGCTCGGCGGAAATTCAACGGATCCTGCTCTACACCCATTTTCCTGATTGTAGACTAGTGCAAGATCACTGCTGCGAAGACACGCCTGTCACACCAACCAGAGAATGCTGGACCATGGCAGAAAGAGTGGTAACCCCAAGTAAGGTACGGTGGGCAGTTGACATCTTCCAACCTTTTAAAACACCTGGCCTAGACGGGATTTTCCCTGCGCTACTACAGTGGAGCGAAGGTCGTCTAGTCCCCCTACTGTGCAACATCTACCGAGCCTGCCTAGCTTTTCAGTATATACCTATGCTTCAGTATAGACCCATACACCACCACACCACCACACCATACACCTATATTCAGTATAGACCCATAAGTCTCACATCCTTCCTACTTAAAACGTTGGAGAGGCTGTGTGACCGGGAACTGAGAGATAACGTACTTAAAACCACACCACTACATTGCCAGCAACATGCATACACCCCTGGTAAATCAACGGAGTCGGCCTTGCACCTTGTTGTATCTAAGATTGAACAATCACTCCAAAACAAAGGTATCTGTTTAGGCACTTTCATAGATGTGGAAGGAGCCTTTGACAAAACCAACTTCTCCAGCATAAGCATGGTACTCTCAAACCATGGTGTTAACAAAACACTCAAAGGTTGGATCGACAACATGCTACGTAAAAGAACGGTTAGTTTTGGCAAACTAGACAATCAAAAAGCCATTGTAAGTCGTAGCTGTCCTCAGAGTGGTGTACTGTCACCTCTCTTTTGGAACCTGGTTATCAATACACTTATTAAAATACTAAATGATAATCATTTCTATACGGTGGGTTATGCGGATGACTTAGCAGTTTTAACCGAAGGTAAATTCGCCGACACAGTCTGCGACCTCACACAAAACGCATTCCGCATTATAGAAAGGTGGTGCAGTTCGTTTGGACTCACAGTCAACCCAAGTAAGACAGAACTGGTTATGTTCACCAAAAAACGTACCTTAGGAAACTACAGACTACCCAGGTTAGGCAACACTGAACTTCAGTTATCGACCCAGGTCAAATACTTAGGAGTTATACTGGACAGTAAACTAAACTGGTCTAATCATACTGAACATAAGCTAGATAAGGCAAGTATCATTATTTGGCAATGCCGTAGATTAATTGGTAAGATAGGGTCTTTCACCAAAAATCATGCTATGGCTACATACAGCAGTGATTAGGCCGTTAGTGTGTTACGGTGCGGTAGTCTGGTGGCCACGAACCACACTTCAAACGGCGATCAACAAATTACAAAGCTTCCAAAGGTTAGCATGTGTAGCCATTACAGGTTGCATGAGGACTACCCCAACGGCAGCACTAGAGACGATGCTCTGCATACCACCTCTTCACCTGTTCATACAGCAGACAGCAGCGGCCTCGGCGGTTCGTTTACAGTCGCTGCGGGCCTGGAGTCAAGCTGGGCAGGTACAGGAAGGTTCTCATGCAAGTATCTTTAAATAGGTTCTCGAATACCAACCGTTTGTCGCAGCTCTAAACGACTCGATACCTGTCAAATTTGTCTTCGATAAGAAGTACAAAATACAGCTCGCTGATGAAGGTAAGGAGGGACTCAACACCAGAGACCTCAGGATCTTTACAGATGGCTCAAAGACAGGTTCAGGCTCAGGTACGGGTGTCTTCTCTGAAGACCTGAACATCAAGAATGCTTGGCCACTCGGCATATACAATTCTATTTTCCAGGCCGTAAGTACTGGAATAATCTTAGCTACACAGGCGATCGCAGCTAGACAGGTAACTAATGAATCAATTAGCATCCTAACAGATAGCAAGGCGGTCCTTATGGCTCTCCAAAGCAATAAAATTACTTCAAGTTTTATTGACGAATGTCATACTTCCCTAAATAACATAGGTAAGTATAATAACGTCACGCTACAGTGGATTAAAGGACATAGTGACTCGCGGGGAAATGACGCAGCCGAAGAGTTAGCTCGGCGGGCGTCTGATATGGCCGTGCTGGGAGCGGAACCCGTTGCCCCTTTGCTGGCCCGTTGGCTGTACGTGAGTCTACGTCAACGCACGACCGACATGCACAGTAAATACTGGGCAGAGCGAATCGACTGTTGGCAATCGAAACAGGTATTTGACAAAATGAACCCGCAGCTATCGCACAGGTTACTTAAATTAAACAAAAAACAGCTACGTGTAATAACTGGCGCTATTACAGGGCACGGTCCTTTTAACAAACACATGATTAACATGGGTGTTACAGACAGTCCTCTTTGCAGAGCTTGCATGCAGACAGAAGAAACGGCTGCCCACATCATCATTGATTGTGAAGGCGTGGCGAATTACCGGGTCAAGTACCTCGGATCTCCGAGGTCGCTCCCCGAAGCTTTCTCCCACATCAAGGGGTTGCTGGGCTTCCTGGAGGAGATGGGATGGCAAGAGTAGAACCATCCTAACCATACGCAAAAAAGGCGCTAGTCGTCGAATTGCGGAGACCCGCCCACGAGAAGAAGAAGAAGAAGATACATCTATATGCATTTAGTAAAAAGCGGTTATTTTAATATTAAAAACAGATACTCCAATTTTATTTATTTGTATAGATATGTTACTCTACTCGCCGATGAAGCTGCGCAGGTCAGATAGTTTTTTTATATCATATTCATAAGATAGCAAACAAGCAGATGGCTTGCCTCATAGAAAGAAACAACCAGGGAGGGACAGCTGCCCCCTGGAATTTGTTTACCACTCTACTAACTATCTACTGTTGTAGATAAAAATATATTAAGATAAAAATATAGTCTTAAAATGTGCCTATGTGCATAAGGTCACCGGATATCTTAATGCTTGTTATTGTCGTGTTCCGGTTTGGAGGGTTAGGTAGCCGGTGGACATATGCATAATGTGGCATTGCCATCGCGCCACACGGGTAGCAACGCGCCATTAGCATGTTTAGTGGCCTATAGGCGATGTTTTCTCTTACCATCAAAAGAGCCGTCTGCCTGTTTACTACCCAATTATATAAAAAGAAACTGTTATAAATACCAAAATCTGATTGTCACGTTTTCACAGCTAAACCGCTAGATAGGTTTTGATGAAATCTAGTATGTAGATGGCTAAAGATTCGGGGTCAAACATAAGCTTAACTAAATTGGATAATTTCCATCGTCGGCACTTGGGAAAACTGTAACTTAAAATAGCTAATAAAAAAAAATAAGCTCACCGCGCCGATGGGAGGGATGCGCTGTGTCGCGCTCCGGGCTGCATGGATACCACCATCTTGCTCATTTCTCCCGTGAAACAACTTTGCTGTTTCGGAGAGAAGAGCAAGACAGGCAGTGTAATTACTGACACCGAGACTTAACACCTTATGTCTCAGCATAGGCAATACACGAATGGAATACCTGCAGGCTTAGGATAAGCAACACGATAAAAATTTTATCGACCCGTTTTCTCGACATTTGCGTCACTTTCTCGATTCGCTAACGCATTTGACACTTGATTCGACATGATACTTCAAAGGAAGAGAAAATGATCAATTTTACTCGACGGTAGTTATTTTCTCTACCGATCGAAACGTCTTGCTGTCATTTTATCGATTTCATATTTGTCATTTGACACTTCGTTAAGATGTTGTGATAACCTTACTATTTCATAGTCATAGAATAATTTCATAGTATTATACTTTAACTATACAATAATTACAATAACAATACTTTTTGATTTCTATTCATTTTATTAAATTCACTCATTTTATTTGTTACCTAAGAAAATAGTAAATATATAGATTTCGGTCCAGTGTATATATTTAATAATGATGGCAGTTCCATATTATACCTAATATGTGCTAAATATCTACGGAGAAAAAAATTGTGTGATCTTTTTACACGACGGACGGAGCGTTCCAATGGTTCCAATCTATGGCGCTTCAATAAACCCAATATCCATAGCTCTCTAAATAATATAGACCCTTGTGAAATTTGAGGTGTAGAGCCACACACGGATCAAGGCATGCCTTTTCAATTAAAGGTAAGTGAACATAAGAGACTTGTAATTCAGTTTGTAGTAGATATGACAGCCATTCAACTCAATAACTGTTATAACAGAATATCTTTGTAGTAAAAACTAATTTGACTTATGTGAACTCAATAAAGTTATTTCTTCAAAAGTTATCTGTAGTTTTTCGAGATTCTTTTTTAAACAGCTAATATGCTACATATACACGTCAAGTGTATGTTAAATTTCAACTGGATACAAAGTAATAAACCTTTTCTTGGTGGTCACAATGCTTACAGCCACGTACCGACAAACAACAACAATGCTTACATCATAGAATAATAACGCAAATGTGTTATTTCTCTAAGACTTACATTGCTTATATAATTAAGGAGTTTCTTATACCCATTTAAGTTATATTTAGTCAAAAAAAGTATTTGTTTTAATCAGTAGTTTTCAGACCAAGTTCCATGTATGATTAACATACAACTAGTATGTATTATTTTTTGTAATATTCTTAACATAAATATCTAATATGAAACATGAAGTTCTCAATTAGGTACCTTCATGTGTAAACATTATTAATTATATTTGTCTACATTTAAAGATAATATACCATACAGGAAAGCAGTCAGTTCTTGTTATTATTATTTATTTTTATTACAATAATATAATATGTCAATAAAAAATATAATTATTATTTGCAGATAAGACTCTAACTGCAGAATTCTTAATATTACTGACAAATATCCTAGAAGAACAAATGATGCCCTCATATGGCATGATTGAAATGGATGAAATGCGAAGACTACATAATAGAAGATATAGATGGGTCCTACATATACTGGTGCAACTCGCAAAATAACGGAAACCATTTTCTTGCATCAAAAGTCTTAAAATTACCTTATATTTGTCATAATGTAGTAAAGTATTTGAAAATTTGTACAAAAGTACAAATTTTCAAATACTTCTATTGATTTATGTCAAAATTGCAAGTTACAGAACATTTAATCCGGTCTCCAGTAAAGTTGTGTCATTGCACTTGCACTAGTATATGAAGAACCCGTCTATCTGATAATTACAAGTATTTTCTTTTAGAAGTGTTAACTTTGTTGCTTTTGTTGTTGTTTTTTAATCAAAGTGATTTTGGTAATAACAATACTTTTTATTATTAAGCTTAGTGGATAATTGGTATAATAAAATACTTTAGTGTTGTATAACATTTATTTAAAAAATACTTACTCTAGGCAAACCTTCTATCTAAGTATTAAACAATTTTATACAATAAAATTAAACTTATAGTCATCAGTGGCTAATTTTAAGTATAAGTTTAATGACACATTATTCATATTATTTAATTTTTTAATGCCAAACATAGATTTTATTAAATGAAACAGTCTTGAGAAATAATTTTTATTTTCTTTAATAAAGTTACAAAATGAATAAATCACATATAAAAGTATAAAAAGTGTGTACTTAATAAATAAAATATGAAACAGTCTTGTAAAGAAAATTAAATTTGAGTTTTAAAAAATATACAAATATATCTACTTTACTAAACTAACAATTATTATTAATGTTTGTACTTCTCAGACTAGATAAATAATTTTTACTATATATCACCTTATGACTTAAATTTATTAATGTGTATCTTTGAATTTTCACTAATGTAACAAACTTATAGAAGATTACACATACTATATTAAAGCTATAATATTTTAAATTTAATTGTTTTCTACAATTTAAATATCTCTTGTGAAGTCGCATAATCAGTAATGAAAATTCAATAGGTACCAAAAATTAATTTACTATATGGTACAAGTAGCATGGAATTTCACTTGAAAATAAAAAATCAAAAAATAAAATAGCAATTTTTATTATAATTTTTCCTAACTTAACATTAACTTTCTTTTAATTTAGATTTTAAAAATTATACATGTTAGGTACATTAAGCCTATCATGTTATATAAACTTAATTCCTTTCTACAAATTTAAATTTGTTTTTCAATCTTGCATAACCATTTATAATGACAAGAAAAATATAATATTCAACATTAACTTATAAATTTTAATTAACAATTTCAAAAAATGTAATAAATAGAAAGGCTTCTTTTTAACTATTTCCATTACACGCTGTTTAGTCAACCTGTAATCAAATATATCTTATCAAAATGTTGTTATATACATTAACATAATATATTTTTTTTAATTGTCAGTTAACTCAGGCCTTAAGACTCCAGTCTTGCACGTTGCATTTTGTGTAGCGTTATATAGATTTGCATTGTAAAGTACATAATGGGGTCGAAGACAATTGGTTACCTTTTTAAAAGGTAGTGACAGAAGCCTACATTGTTCTCAAGAGAAAGCTTCTCATATTATTCAGGGAAATTTTACAAAAATCAAGTTTTTGAAATAATCTTGAATTTATGATATTAATTTTGTAAAAACCACAACCTTTACAATGAAAGAAATATATTAAAATATGTTTGAAATTTGATTTTTTCAGTCTACCTTGTTAGATGATTTGTCATGGAGATATGTATGTAAGTAAATACTTACACAAAGTATTCCATTGTTTTCCTTCCTCTAGAAACTATAATGTATGGAGTATGTGTAGAATATATGGTGTTACATTATGCTTTCCCAATATTAAAGACTTTAATCTTTGGTGCTACAAGTCTAGTCCATGAATCCATTGGGTTAATGTCGAAGATTAGCCATATACATCTATAGGTACTCATACCACGGAGACATAGTTAATTTGTGCCATACTTTTTATCCTGAAAGGAAAGGCATAATTATTTTTAGTTACCTACTTATATAGGGTTTCAAAAATTAAAGAATAAGTATAAACAAATACTTACGTTTTATTTTGTGTTCGCATTTTATATAAAACTATTATATATTATACTAGAATTATGAAGAATGATGATGATTTTACACATGTGAGAACCAAACAGTATAAATCAATAATTCCGGGTACGTAATGGTTAGATAATTAATTACAAAATAAAAATTAGGTACAATACTTTTTGACGTTATGTAAATAAACTTTGAATTTTTCGTATAGAGAATTATAGAAAATAATTCTCTGTATTCTCGTGGTACTCAGTGTTACCAACTCTATTCAAAAATAAAACTACAAACAAGGTTTTCTACAAAATTCAGTAGAAAACTATATGTAAATGTAAAAGGTTAATTTAAAGCTGATGCTTATTTTGTGTTATTTAATTTTACTATTAATAACATACACTCAGGAAAAATAATACATAAACATAAAATAATAATCAATCAAAAATAACAAAAAGAAAATCGAGTGTAGCTCAAACTCGTTTTTTTGTTAGAAGTAGAAGTAAAAAGACTAAATAAAATAAAATTTTTATATACTCTTTGAGTAAGACTTTGGATTAAAGAGAGATAAACTGAAAAGTCGATGAAAAATGTTTTCCGTTTTGGAGATGTAAATCATAGACCGTGGTGGTAATTATTATTGTGATTCAAGGGTAACTTTGTCATACACGTAAAGTGGAAACTTTTGTTAGTCCGACATTCTAAACTTTCCCTATTTTATCTATCTTTATTGGTTACCCGATTTGAGATTTTTCAAAGATAGAAAAGATGGTTGTCTCGTCAAAACGAAGCTGTTCACAAAAAATCAGCTTGTTATTAATCAAAAAAAGTTTGTTCTTGGGACCACGGTCTAACAGTAAGTTTTGGGTTGGACTGCTTGCATCTGGCTGATTTTTGGAACTATTAATAGATAACATTATTTGTAATATAAAATACTGTGGAATGTATTCTATTGTATCTTATTTTCTAGTTGGCATAATGCTATACATTTTTGTTTGTTTATCGTGATGCATTTTCGTGTCATTGTCAAATCGAGTCAAATCACAACAATTCTATGGAAGTTTCCCATCAAAAAAATCAAAAATGTTGATTGAATCGTCCAAAATGATGATAATTTACTCAATAATATTAGAATTATAATTTAAAGGAATATTATAGTACAAAAGAATAGCTTGTTAATAATAATTATTTTGCACTTTTACGCATTATTAGTTACGCACTTATACACCCAGAAATAAATACACACTGGCATCATAATTGCTCTTTACATTAAAACCTCTTATAAATCATAATTCATTGTTTCAGTCTTAGAGAGTACAAAACTGTAGTTTGTAGGTCAAAACTAAAAAGAGAGAATAATTCAAAAACCTGTAAAATATCTTTAATTACACAACTGTAAATAGGTATGGCTTCACTAGGCTTTGGTCATATTTCCTTCGATACTGACAAAAATGAGAGATGATGACAGAAAGTTATAAATGTAAACAAAAGCTCACAATGATTAACACAAGTTAAATGCACCAAAGCTGTACCTTAAAAATTAGAATTAGTATAATGTCGATGTCTTCTAGTGGTATCATTGATTTCTCTATTCGAGTAAATTTTTTGTTTAATTTATCTCTGACGTTTTAAATGTTTATCGTGGCATGCATATTAACGTCCATCGAGATATTAGTAAATGTCAAGCAAACGTCACTTTCTCGATCGAGATGTATCTCGTGGTGTTTATCCTAAGCCTGCTGGGCTAGTTCCAGACCAGCTATCCCATTTTTGTTCATTGGCGACGTCGACCACTTGCCATCAGGTGGCACGTCTGCCAGTTTGCCTATCTCAATAACATAAATAATAATAATAATAATAACTGTATTGTGTACTTCTAGTTCACTTATGTCAGTCTCAGTCAGTCAGTGTAATTTATCCCGTGAATATTATTACTTACTTACTTATCTTTTATATTATTTATTTTACACATCCAACCGGTTTCGCTAATTACAGTATCATCAGGGATGTTTTGCACAGTAATAATGACATATATAGATAGGTGAATAAATAATAAATAAATAAATAATTATCGCTGGATAAATTACACGAATTGATCTAACCCCAATTTATTTGTTTGTGTTATGGGTGCTAGTCAACGATACTAATACATAGAAACAAATATATAAATACTGTTACGTATACATAATAAACACCCAAACCCAGAAATATAAACATCTATGCTCATCACACAAATGTTTGTTCCTGTCGGGAATTGAACCCAAACCCCTTCATTAGGTTCGTAGGTTCTAGGTTCGCTAACCATTCGACCAACGGAACGGTCAATATATGATTATAATAGATTAGGTATGTGATATGATAAAATATAAACTCGTAATAATGGACGATATTTCAACTCTAGCCTTATTTTTCAACATGAGCTTATTACGATTCTTATCTATATTGTTGTGTTTATACGTATGTAATAGAAAAATACGTACTTAGAATTAATTAGCGTAACAAATGGTAATTAAAATAATGAATGCCGCGAAGTAGAATATGCTATAATAGTACGTATGTAGGTACTCCATACAACAGCATTTCAAATTATGCTTTATATTGTAATATAATGTTGTGTACGATCGACTTACATTATGATATCTAGAGTTGAAAAACACATATAGATTTTGTTTATCCACTAAACACGTTTACAAATTTAAAGTATCTCGAATCGACGAAAGCAGAGGTTATCGTAAAATTGTTGGAATCGGAGAATATTTGAGTATGATGATCTACTTAGGCGTCGAAGCACGTGTACTAAATTTTGTTAGTGTATATATGTTTGTATGTTTGTCCACGGATTTCCCGGTAATTAAAGCCCGTATCGAGATAAATATGTTTGATTTAAATTAGGTATATGAATAGGTATATGAATAGTTGGAATCCAACTTAAGGAATAGTCTAAGTTTTATCAAAGTCGGTTCAATAGTTGACAGATATTTGAATTTGGTTAAATTAAAAATTACTTTTATTATAACATAGAATAGTACACATGCAAAAGGCTCACCTGCTAAAATAATATACCTATCGTCTTTGGATATGACATACGACTATGTATCAGAAATGTAATTCCACACGCTTTAAGGTTATCAGCTACTTTCCTTTCCAAACCAGAACACTTCGATGGTACTTTTATGTCAGAAAATATTAAGCCGATGGTACCCAGAAAAACGTTCCCGAACTCTATTTTACTTCGTCTTTTATAATCTGCCTGGTAGGATGGCTTATGAGAATATTTTTCATGAGAAGTCCGGATCAACCCGGGGATCTAAGTATAAAAACCTTTTGACACGATTACATTTGTTGGTCATCTTAATTTTAAATTTTATTAATTAAAATTTAATTAATTTTAAAAGCTAAAACATATATAGTTAAATTACTTTAATTTCTTCTTTGAGATATGGATATCCGCAAAGCAATACCAACACAAGTAAATTAACTCACCGGGCTGTTGCCTGGGTAGTGATCTTTGTCACCGCATTACGCCAGTGTCCTTGCGACCTTTGCGAGTAAGCAGAGTGAAAAATAAAAGTAACAAATGTCAATAGATATACTGGTTTACCACTATTCTCTTTGTCGATAGGAAAGATAGGTGGCCATATAGCAATCGCGGCTGAGATTAATCAACATAAAGGTGCTGATCGACGGGCGAGCCTATACCGCGGTCTTACTGGTCTAAGAGCCCTCGGCACAAAAACTTATGGCCAAATGCACTACATAAAACCATGGTATTGTGATGATACACGGGCGAGCTTTACCAACGAGCCATAAGACCGCGGTATAGGGTCGCTCGTCGATCAGGACCTTAAAGGTCCTGATCTATCGGCCGTAAGTTTTGTGTCGAGGGCTCTTAGCCCATAAAGGCCGAGGTATAGACTCACCCGTCGATCAGCACCTTAACGGTAATTGTAGACAAGAATCTATTGTTAGATAACAGGAAACCAAAATCTTTACGTGTTCACTCGAGACACGGAGCAGTAGTTCAAAATTTGATGGTGGTGACCATATCACCACCAAATTTCGAGCTCCTAGAGAAATAAAAGTAATCTTGGAATGGTTTCCAGGGCAAGGATAGCTCCGAAAACCATTCCAAGATTACTTTTATTCAACACGGGGATTGAAACTGAGATGATTTGAGCCCAATGTGGCTAATCACTAGAAAATTAAAAAATAGTCATTAGAAAAATAAGCATTTATACAAAATACAAATAAAAAATGTGTACGCTCTGAGGTTGTCTGAAAGTATAAAAACAAGAGAATTCTCGCTTAGCATTGAAATAGCTCCTCTAAAATATTCTCAAATACTTCGTCTACTTGCACAAAGTGTAATGACACCAATAGTCATAAAGCAGCCCTTGAATATAGGCCACTTCATCACGGTCTCTCTAATCACGTAATTTTGCAAAATGAAGACTAAAGCTTCGCAGAAGTTTTTGCGAAAGTATTTAACAAAGCTTTAGGGCGGCCATTACTAGAAGTTTTAAGGAATTTCTGGAATCCAAAGCATTCATTGCTAATTAGGATCGAATTTACAATACAAGTTTAGTATTTGTTTCCAAAATATTTATTTTATTTATTTATTTATTTTTGGCGAATCCCGCGGGATTCCCTAACTTTTCCGGGATAAAAAGAAACCAATGTGCTATTCCAGGTCATTATCTACCTGTTTGCCAAATTTCATTTAAATCCGTTCAGTAGTTTTTGCGTAATTGAGTAACAAACATCCATCCAAACATCCAAACTTTCGCATTTATAATATTAATATAGATATAGATTTCGACATATTTCTCTGATAGTGATAGTGACTAATAGGTGGTACCTAGTATTCCGCAACGTCTCGTCCGGGTATGTGGCATCACCGCCTTACTTATTCCTACCGCAATAATATCAATGCTTGTCATTGCCGTGTTCGGGTTTGGAGGGTAAGGTAGCCGATAGACTTATGCATTTGGCATTAAGACCCCGCCACGGGGATAGAAACGCACCATTAACATCTTTGGTGTCTATTAGCGATGTTTTCATTTTCCATCAGGAGAGTCATCTGCTTATTTGTTATTTAATAATATTTTTTTTTTTTTTTTTTAATCTTTATTTAGTTTCGGGACTTTTGTCCACAAGGACATGTCAGCCCCATCATACCCTATAGCTAATTGTTAACATTAAGATATAATGCTACATAGACTCCTAGCAGAGCTGGAGTTGGGCTCCGCTAGGATGCTCTGCAGCAACCCTATGTCTAGTTTATTTAGTTTTAGATTGTTAAAGACAGTTTCTCTATTGGTTTCATATTTTGTACATTCAAGTAATAAATGTTGTATATCTTCAACTTTTCCGCACAAGTTACAATTTGGGGTATCAGATTTCCTCATTAAGAAATTAAATTTAGCATTTGGGTAATGTCCTGATCTGAGTCTGTTTAATCTTACAATGTTATCTCTACTAAGATCGGAATTAATAAACCAAGGGGTTCGAGAAGGTAGACACTGTACTGTTCTATACCAAATCCCTTTTTCTTTTGATCTTTCATTAAAATATTCTTTCCACATTTCATAGCACGTTTTTTTGTAATAATGTATAATTTCTTGAAAGTCTGGTTTTATTCTATAGTTTCTTCCAGCAAGTATTGCATTTTTAGCATGTTCGTCTACCTTCTCATTCCCACTTAGTCCAATATGAGATGGAATCCACTGAAGTGCCAACCTGATGTTATTGTTTTGTAACTTATAGATGATATCTATCACCTTGTAGGCTATCGATACACCTCTGTGACCAGAGACGCATCGAGCCAGGTGATAGAGGGCGCTTTTACTGTCCGTTAGAATGACAACATAGTTATAATTACTGTGAAAAACATAGGTTAACGCTTCAAAGATTCCAACTAATTCTGCCGACATTATACTTATGTTAGAGGTAATTTTAAACATATCAAATGTTTCTGAGAAAGGTACATAGTATGCTGCTCCTACTCCATTAACGTTTTTAGATCCATCCGTATATATTTTTTTCCAGTTTTTATATTTGCTATTTATTTCATTAATAATATTGTATTTCAAGTTGTTTATTTCATGAAGATTTTTGTTACAAGTAACTGAATCTAAGTTAGGTTTAATTAATTCTTTGACTTTGATATTACTTATCCATGTGTCAAGCGTAAACATGTCTAGTGGGTAAGATTTATGAATTTCCAAATCTTTTAAAGCACTATGTGTAGAAACTAACAGAGGTTTTCTTTTGTTCTGCCAATACCTATTTGTACAGAAGAGGCTTAGATTATTAAAAAGATCCACGGTAAGGTTCGAAGACCATGACAGAGATTTAACACAGTATTTGTAAGCTAAATACTGTCTTCTAATATGTAAGGGAGGAAGACACAACTCACTCTCCATCACGTGCACTGGAGTACTTTTAATATAACCACCTATAATTCTCAAAGCACAATTCTGAATTTTATCAAGTTTATTTAGGTGTGTTTTTGCTGCACTATCATAAATAAAGCTACCGTAATCAATTCTGCTTCTCATAAGTGATATATATATATTTCGCAAATATTTTGGGTGAACTCCCCAATTTGATCCTGCTAATGTTTTTAAAAGATTCAAAAATTTATTTATTTTTATGCAAATTTCATTGATGTGTTTTGTCCACCGCAACGATTTATCGAACCATATGCCTAAATATTTATAATTATCAACCAGTGCAAGTGTTATGTCTTCCACCCTTACAGAAACAGGTTTCCTGCTATATCCTCTGCTAAATAGCATAACCTTAGATTTGTTTATAGATAATTCTAAACCTAAGTCATTTAGGTTATTTACTATAGAATTCATAGCTTCTTGAATCTTACTTTCACAGGTACGTATATTACTATTACTTACATATATTACAAAATCATCTGCATATTGGGCTATTGATACACTAGTTATCTGATGACATATTTTATAAGTTATTATATTGAAAATAAGGGGAGACAACGGGTCACCTTGAGCTAACCCATGATTAGTCCATCTAACTATCTCATTGTTTCCTGTCTCATCTACTATTTTAAGCTGTCTTTCGCTTAAGAAGGCCCAAAGATATTTACAAAGTTTTGAACCAATCCTAAGTTCATCTAATGTGTTCACAATTTTTTCAACTGAGACATTATTGTAGGCATTTTTTATATCTAAAAAGCAAGCTATTGTTTGAACATTTTTTGAGAGAGCAATTTGAATGTTTGTAACTAATCTAACTACACAGTCCAAACTAGATTGAGCCTTTCGGAATCCACAAGCATATGGGGATAGTATTTTATTTCTTTCAAAATACCACTCTAACCGTTTATTAATCATTAAGTGAAAGATCTTACAAACACATGAAATTAGGGAAATCGGGCGAAGCTTAACTCTTGAATCAGGTAAATTTTGTGGTTTTGGTATAGGTATGACTGTAATTTTGCGCCACTGTTTCGGGACTACACCAGAAGATAAAATAAAGTTGTATAGTTTTAATAAATATTGCTTCCCCGTATGTGAGAGATTAAATATCATAGAATAAGTTATATAATCGTGACCTGGTGCAGTATCTCTAGCCTTAAGACAGTTTTCTAATTCTTGGGTAGTAAAATCAGTTTCTAACATTCTATTACTAGATGTAAATGCAGGTTGCAAGTACGAAACTGTGTCAGGAGCTAATGAGCGTAAAAGCTGGTTATTTTGATTGTGATTTGGAATGAACTTAGTGTACTTACAACCCTTAATCCAACGCATCCTACGCCACATATCATTTAATAATATAAAAAAATATTCACTGAAACGGTTTTATATATATATATATATATATATATATATATATATATATATATATATATATATATATATATATATATATATATATATATATATATATATATATATATATATATATATGAACTTATTTAAGTTATTTCTTACTAATTCCAGTTCCTATAATACTCTAAATTAGATCAACACCCTTAGAATTCCCTGAAAATATGTTAGACTTTTACATTGAGTTTTATAATAACTACCTGTAAAGTTTCAATATAATTTCTGTGAATATTAATGATGTCGCGGCAGCAAGAGAAATGTTTACACATTCTTTTTACAAGAGTCACGAAGGTTATTTAAATTAGAAGTGGGTGAATTAGTTCGCTGAAAAATATAAATATTTTCTTGGCATTTTAATTGTACTTAAACGTTATTTAGAACATTTTAAATATTAAGGAGCAATTAGTGTTTTAAAACCTATAATTATTTTTTTTACTAACAAGTTTGTAAAGTGTCAGTTAGTTTATTGTATTCTTTTATGTTGTTTATTCTTTCTTTAGGGTTAGTCACGCATTAATTTGTGTAATTTGTCCAGCGACACTTATTTTATTTTTATTGTATCATTTTTATAACTTTTTTAATAAATAGGTGCAAACAGGCAAGACACTCTTGTGATGATAGGTTACTCCGTGTTGGCCCCCTGCCGTATCTGTATAATGCCATATCTGCTATGGGTATATAATGGAGCAGATAATTTACCCCGGAAATTGACCATCTGTTATTCTGCGAGGCAGTAATTCGTGAAAGACGTACAATTTACTAGGTGGTAGAGTTCTGCATTGTCTCGCCCGGATCTGGTACCACCGCCTTACCTATTCCTGTCGCAATAGCGTCAGTGCTTGTCATTATCGTGTTCTGATTTAGAAGATAAGGTAGCCGGTAAACTTATGCATGGGGCATTAGACCTAACCACAAGATAGCAACGCACCATTAACACCTTTGGTGTCTATAGGCGATGGTTGACTCTTTCCATCAGGAGACCCATCTGCTTGTTTGCTATCTTATAATATAAAAAAAATTGGCTGTACGTGTAACTACTATCGTACCTGCTAGGTCTAGTTCTGCAACGCCTGTGGCAGTAACGTCAATGCTTGGTACAGTCGTGGACCGGTATAGAGGGTTGCTAGCCGGTAAACTTATGCATGTGTCATCACCATCCCGCCATACGCATAGCCAAGCATCATTAACATCCTTGGAGTCTATGTGTCTATAGACGACAGTTGTCCATCAGGTGAGCCATCTGCTTTTGCTATCTTTTGATGTTATAAAAGTGATTATGCTATTCATAAATAACTGCAACAGCAGGGGAAGCTGACTTTTGAGGAATTAGTAAGCCCTTAATTTCTTGAAGACCCTCAAGTCGTATTGGTTTGGAAACACATTGGGAAATTGGTTCCACAAAGTGGTCGTGAGAGGCCAAATATGCCTTAAGCATCGCACTGTAGATGAGACGATTGCACTTACGGTTATCCAATGGTACTAGGTCTGATAAACACTAAAAAACATACATATTTAAAACCAATTACATGGGATTAGGTCTGATGAACACTAAAAAACATACCTTTTTGAAATCAATTTCCGCAGTAGCGTCAATGCTTGTCATTGTCGTGTTCCGGTTTGGAGGGAAAGGTAGCCGATAGACTTATGAACATGGAACTTATGAATGTGGCATTGCTATTCCGCCACACAGATAACAACGCACCATTGACATCTTTGGTGTCTATAGGCGATGGTTGACTCTTTCCATCAGAAACGTTGTTTATTTGCCATATTATAATATAAAAAAAATACCTGGAATTCAAATCCAGCAGGGACCTAATGTGGTATACTAAGCGATTTCGTCTACGCAGTTTTAAAGTTGAAAATCCACAAGGTGGACTTATATATAAAGGGTTTTATACCGCCGTAAACATTTTTACATATGTATAGCGTGAAAAACTTTAAAAACAACAAAGAAAATATCGACACGCAGGGATTGAACCTGCGACCGTCTCCCTAAAGCCGGGACTCTACTGACACTACCACTGAGCTAGTGTCGACAGGCTCGACGTGGCGAAATTCTTCTTTGCTATATGATCGATTAAGTCGATTGTACTGATCACTAGGTATACATGCGTATAACTAGTTAATGAGTTTGACATTACAGATGAAATTCACATTTATAATTTTGATCAGTATTTACTTTCGTATTTATAATTATTTTTGTGTGTTTAGCACTCACCCCGTGCTTGGAAAATCTTGAAAAACTTTAAGAACAACAAAGAAAAATATTCACACGCAGGGATTGAACCTTTTTCAAGTGTCAAGGCAAAACAGAACGTTAGCCAATAAGACTCGCACTCAGATGCCAAATATTTGCCAAAAAACCTCACAAGTTATGACTAGCTATCCAGGACATCTTTTGTATGACAACCATCACAACCAATCATTTTCAATAAACATACTGGGTGATTTGAATAGGCTTTATGAAAAAAAAATGAGCGTAATCAGTACGTGAAATAGACGATTTTTTCAAGATTATTTTTTATTTTTATAGAGCATCAAAAACCCCACTAAAATAGTTTTCCACATTATTAGTACGTGAGGTAGCGGCAAAATTATTTTGGTGGGGGTTTTGGTGCACTATAAAAACACAAACTAATCATTAAAAAGACCGCTGTTTTACATAAACTTACTGATTATGGTGGTTTTCCTAAAACCTTCTATATTCACCCAGTATAATGTTACGCCAATAACGTTGCCCTGATTTTGCTCCAGTCGCATAAATCTTTGAAAACGTTTTGCAAAAATGTATTTTATTCTATCTGTTTGGTTGCCGGTGGTAACAGTCTTCAAGAAAATTCCAATGGGAACGTTTATAAACAAGCCAAAAAAATACAAACAATGTTTTCAGTGCTATTGTGTTAGTGTGTGTAGTTTAGTGGATATTACAGGGAGGAGGAGGAGAGAGGGACACATATTACGTGCCAATTTTTTTCAGTATTACTGACGATAAATGTTTATTTGGTCTGCAAATTATATCAAGGTCAAGGGAGCCAAAGAGTTGTTCCTCTACCTTTTTTATTCGGGGATACGGGCGTGAAAACACTTTTTGTTTTTTATCTGTAGATGCTTTTCCTGTTATTGAAATAAAACATTATATATCATTTTTTTCCTTTTATCTAATCTACAAAATCCAATAGGTATCCACGACGCCCGAGTAAATCTCTATTTAGATGTTTTTTAAATCAAGATAGCAAACAAGCAAATGAGTCTTCTGATGGAAAGAGTCAACCATTGCCTATAGACACCAAAGGTGTTAATGGTTCGTCGCGATCTTGTGACGAGATCTAATACCATATGCATAAGTTTACAGGCTACCGTACTCTTCGAACCGGAACACGGCAAAGACAAGCACTGTCGCTATTACGGCAGGAATAGCTTTAGCAGACCCGGGCGAGACAATGCAGAACTCTATCACTTAGTAAACCATATTGCTTTCCTACTATTATGTCAATATAGTATTCTCGACAGCAAAAACTGCAGCAAAACTGCCTGCTATTATTCGACGCGACCAAAATTATTAAAATTTCTTAAATAGAAGCTATTTAGAAATGAACAAAAAGAATCTAAAGAATCTAAAGAAAGGTCGCCTCTGTGGTCTAGTGGTCCAGCGTTGGCGTTGACCACATGAGGTCCCGGGTTCGATTCCTGGGTCGGGCACATAAGAAAAGTGTTTTTTTCAATTTTCTGAGAAACACAAAATTTGCCCGGGATTGGAAAGTGCCCGGTTGGCGATAGGCTTGCCACCTATCACATTTGTGGGACCAAGTATCTTCGGCTAATCGTGGGTGCACTTGTTGTACCTCTGCCTACCCCTTCGGGGATATGGGCGTGAAGATACTTTTTTTTAACAAAAAGAATTACTCAAATTCGTTTCAAAAACAGCGGAGAAATCGATAGACTTGACTATGAATAAACAATTTTTTTTTATTTTGATGCATACATGACAAAGATATGGTCTTAATTAATGGCCGCCCCCTTTATTGAAGTTAGTTAAATATTACAGTTATCCAAATCAAAAATTGTATGCTTTTACAGAACTGTATTTTTAAATTTCAACAGGTAAATTTATGCTACGGTATTTATTTTTTAATTAAAACATCCATTAGGTATAGTTATCTTTATCCGAAAGCGATTTGAGTACACTCTCATAACATTATTACAACAATATTATTTATATACAATTCAACATAACAACTATTGTTAGTGGTTGTATATCTAGACTATAATAGTATACATTTACATTCAAGCTACAAGGTAAACTAACATCTAGCTTGTTACCTGTAGCCGACGTTGTTGTGTTTAAGACCCCTTGTTGTGCTTTGAGTGTCATTTTACTGTTTGATATGTAAGTTCTCGATAAAGCAACATAAACATTTTACAACGTCAAATATAAGGGAATATTTTATCTGTAAGTTGGTTCTATACGTATATACAATAAAAACCTCAGTATACATCAAATACCTTCTATAAATAAAACCTGCTACTTTTATAATTTGCTTGCTAGATTTGCCCTGTGTTTTTTGGAACGGGCAAAAGATTAGCACCATTGCCATCAACGGCTATCAGGTAGGTAGTAGATTTTCCAACAAAGCGATCCACCCCAACAATTCTACGGTCGGTGTATGTTTATACAAGGCGGTTTCGCCTTGCCTTATATTTTTTGATTGTGTATCAACTTTCATATAACTTTTGTAAGGGACATTCAATTTATGCCACGCACTTTAGTGCTTAGTTCCTATATCAGTAAAATTATTCGTTTTAGTACTGCGAGGCGTAAACTTACTAAGATGACATATACATAGCGAAGGTCTTAGGATATAGGTACCCATGAAGCTTCGTCTTTCTAGTACTATTGATTGGATCTTAGATGGTGCCAAGACCCTTCGTAACCGTCGTTGTGTTTGTGTAAAGCGCGTTATGACTATGGAAGAAGCAAGAGAAATCTTCCGTTTTTCGTTTTGCATGCTTCATTAGCAGAGCGTTAAAGTAGTGTTCGACTCTCAAAACGGCAAAGTCAAGTATTTTTCTGGACTTTAACAGTATCTATTGTTTTCGTGTTTTACTAATACTATACCACAAATACAAATATATAAAGAATAACTGTTTTATAAACACATTTAATACTTTAAAAAAATATTGGTATAGTATGGTAAGTATTATATTAAAAAAAACTGAATAAAAAAAAAGTTTGTGGATGTCTATGTGTATGGATGTTTCACGATTATGCGCAAAATACTTAAAGCACAACAGTGAACGGAGGTCTTGCTTCCTGGTCACATTAGTGAGGTTTTCGTGTAAATGACTCCTTCCTTGGTCCGTCCTTGACACCTGCTTTAAAAACAAGATAAAATATAATAATCATTCCACTCACAGGCTTGGTGTCTTGTATATAGTTGTCGAGCGTCACATATTATTTCTATACTCCTATTATTGCATTGTAGGAATGAGTCAACCATCGCCTAGTGACACCAAAGATATTAATGGTGTGTTGCTATCTTGTGGCGAGGTCTAATGCCACATGCATAAGTTTACCGGCTACCTTACCCTCCTATCCAGAACACGACGGTGACAAGCATTGACGCTATTGCGGCGGGAATAGGTAAGGTGGTGGTACCAGACCCGGGCGAGACAATTCAGAACTTTACCACCTAGTAGCCACGATAGTAGTGATTCGCATAGCCAATCGGTCGCCTCTTACGACCTGCCTAGCAGAACGGCAGTTGGCCTATTCTTCAAAGGAGCCCAGAACAACACGAACCGAATGAACCGGAATTGCAGTTTACACGTTCCAATTTCCTTTACCTAATTGTAAAATGCCGTCCTGGCCAGGCCGATGCCAACCGGTCAGTCTGAATCGTAGCTAAGCTTACACAAACGTAAACAAATAAAGCCATGTTTGGATTTTACTTGTAAAATTGAGTTACCTACTGTTTTTATTTAGATTACTTACATATCCTAGTTCTGGTAGAAATTGTCTAGGCTGCAGTAGCGAGCCTCACTCTCACTATTTACTTAATTAATTAAGACGTGTGATTGCAAATATTAATTATGACGGTTTATTGGTAAGTCTGAATAAAGTATCATTTAAATATTTATTGCGTCTCTATTTTATGTTTGCTTGTGTGTGTATGTGGTAGAGGGGCGCGTCATTTAGAAGAACACTAATGTGTCTAATGTAACGTCTTGTATCAAATTACATTTCTAAGACACACAAATTCTTGTGCTAAGTAAAAAACCGATTGATTTCCAATTCGTTAAACAATTGAAAGCAAACGAGTTTACTTTATATCATAACTATTAATGGAATTGCTTTCAAGTCTTCTTTGAGAATGTCGAACCAAAAGCGGCAGGAAATTAAAAAGTTAGAGCTCTCACTCGACTGAAAGGCGTTCGTGTTTTGTTGGGCGCCAGTCAAACTGGATTAGCTGTTCATATTGCGAATAATCGGCCGCTAGATACAGTACTAGTTAAGGAACGAGATTTAATTTATATGGTAGAGACATAATAATAAAATGTATATTATATATTTTTATATCAATTTTTTTTTTATATACAAACAAGTAGATGACGATAAAATTAGTCGACTAACGGAAATTAAACACAATCGCCTATAGGCAACAAAGATAAGAATTCTTCGAAAAAAATTTATTAACGCATAAGTGTAACGTCGAAACGTTACGGCGTTCGTGTGGGTCATATCGCGCGATCCACGCCTTTGCCCTCCAGTGGTGCCCATCCGCACAGTAGCAGGTTCATAAACTAGCCCACGTCTCCCGTCGCTCTTTTTCACTATCGACACGGGCAAGTCACGGCCCAAGGGATAGAGGATCTGGGCTTGAGACTGAGGAGAGGTTGTCTCCTCTACTTCGCGTAGGCAAAAGAAGCCACAGGAAGTGCGTCAGGTGCATAAGGTGCAGTAGCTAGACTTACCATCGAGGGGAGCCTACTTTTCTCTGTCCGGCGAGTCACCCAGCCAGCGAAGCAAGGTAAATCCGGACCCGTAATCTCAACGTGTCGCTGGCCAATAAGTGTCCTTCGTACTTTCCGAGTTAGTCACGATTTTATTTTTTTAACGCAATTATTAGAGATTTATATATTAGGATTACAATCAATTAATGTCCTTATGGAAATATATTTATAAACTTTTTTACATAAAGTTTTTTTATATTTCAAAAAGAATCCACGGGTGTAAATAGGCGACGGCTGCCTCTTACAATCAGGAAATCCATCATATTATATGACAATACCTAAAATAAATATTATCACACCAACTATGCTATGTATACTAGGTGAAACGAACGGTAAATACGTTAAGCTTCACAACGATTCACCAGCTTTTTAACTATCGAAATGAAAACTAATCCCTATCGGTACATTCGCCAAATTTAACAGTCACTTGATAGTTGTGATATTCCAAGGTACAGCATCCTCGTGACACAACATACTTCGAACTGCTACTGAGATTTATCTAGATAGAAAAAAACGCAAATCATTACTTCACGCATATCAAATCTGAATCCTGACGATCCGAGTTGAGGAGACTACTTATTAGACAAATTAAGCAGTATATGTAAAATATGTCATAAGAAACAATGAATCCCAAAATATGCGTTTTACATCGGGAAATTTGATATTTTGTTTTGTAAGAACCCTTCAGCGTGCATTTCGGCGAACTATTTAGAGCCTTAATGGCGTTGAACCTGCAGACGAGTGGGGAGGTGAAGTCAGCCACTTACTATCAGCCCCTCCTCGGGTAATGGCCTCACCTTTCCCAAACACGTTAGCTTCGAAATGTTAGATGTCAACTCCGTTTTTTGTGTCTGATTTAACATCTACAAAGTTTACGTTAATGTCTATCTTTATTTTCAAATGATGGCTTGTCAGAATTATTTATGTAAACGTTTTATATTTACGTGTGAAATCTTTCAGATTGTATAATGTAAATATACAAACAAAAATAAAATCTAAGCGCATAAAATGTTGTGGGTTTATGATAAACATAAAAAAATGAGAAAGTCTTAACATTTAGCACAGTTCTTGTGCTAAATGTTAAGTATCGCACACAATCTAAGCTATCTGTATTTTCCTACTCCTCCTTTACTCTTCTGATTAAATTGCTGCGGGTTCCAAGACAGCTTAGCTTTTCCCCCAGGGCACCCTGAGCTCGCAACTCAGTGGTTATCAGGAAGATTGCCGAGAGGTGGGCACATTGCCCTAAAAAAATCTAAGCTAACTCCAGCTCAAGAAAAAACTAGTCGTAAAATAACTTAGATATGTGCTAAGTGGAAGAGTTCTGCAACGCTAGACCAGTTTGCTACCAACAGTTTACTTATTCCTGCTGCAGTAATTACTTGTTGCTGTTATGTTCTTGTTTGGAGGGTAAGGTAACTGGTAAACTTATACATTTGGCATTCCAAACTTGCCACACATATAGTAACGTATCTTTAACATCTTTGGTGTATAGAGACAATGGTTGTCTCTTACCATCCAGCGACCAGCGAATCGTAATAAACCTAAGGGTTTCGGTTTTTATTCCGCAAGGGATACGAAGGATAAAACAGACACTTGTGATATTTGTTTGAATTATTGCAAACTAGCTGTTGCCCACGACTTCGTCCGCGCTGACTTCGTTGACTCCGCACAGCTCCTCCCCCGTAGGTGATAGCGTGATAATATGTAGCCTATATGTTGACCCGATCTGTTAGTAATATTCATGCAAAGTTTGAAGTAAATCCATGCCGTACTTTTTGAGTTTACCCCGGACATACATACAGACAAACAGAAAAAAAATCTAAAAACTATATTTTTGGCTTTGATATCGATTGTAGATCACGTCCCAAGTATTCTTTTAAAAAAATATTCAATGTACAGTTTTGACTTTCCTACGATTTTATTATATGTATAGATCATGTCGCTATTCGATCAGAATTCTCAACGTTATTCATCTGACGATGAAACTGTATAGCCGTTTGACAAAATTGTTGCAGTTCGATTTTTTTTAAACATTAACGCACGCCTCAACGCGAAGCGTTTAGGCAGTCCTCTACTCTCGCTTAATCGAAATCAATCATCCTAAATTAAAAATGTCTCTATTTTATTTATCCTGCATTTTGAGAATAATATAAGTATACGTATGTTAGGAAAAGACTCGTTTGAACGTATTTGATATTTTTAAAAGATGTATTGAGTGTAAAAAAAGCTGATTGAAAAAAATTCTAAGCGTGTCCGGATGTGTACGGATTTGATACAATCGTGGTCGCAAAACTAAACATATCGATTTTTTTTCTTATTACAGTGCGCAGATTCCTTTAAAAAATGGTTGTGCAATACCGCGTTGTTTAATTATAATTACTTAATAAAATGCATATTTTTTCTGTTTCTTTGTTGATCGAGGTTCATAAATATTTCATTACATGTCATATTGTAGTTTTTGTATCATAAGATAACAAACAAGTAGATGATTCTCCTGATGGAAAGAGAAACCATAGCCTATAGAGAACAAAAATGTTAATAGTGCGTTGCTATCCGTGTGTCGGGATGGTAATGCTACATGCATGAGTGTACCGGCTACCTTCCCCTCCAAACCGGAACACTACAGTGACAAATATTGACGTTATTGCGGCAGGAATACGTAAGGCAAAATACCCGGGCGATACAAAGCAGAACTCTACCTATTAGTAAGTATCTTCACGTCCATATCCCCGAAGAGGTAGGCAGAGGTACAACAAGTGCACCCACGATTAACCGAATACTTCCCACAAATGTGACAGGTGGCAAGCCTATCGCCAACCGGGCACTTTCCAATCCCGGGCAACTTTTTGTTTCTCATAAAACTGAGAAAACACTTTATGTCCCCGACCCGGGAATCGAACCCGAGACCTCATGTGGTCAACGCCAACGCTGGACCACTAGACCACAAAGGCGACTACCTACTAGTACTATTTTAATAATAATAATTTTACCTCAGCAGGTCATGCTGCCTTGAACTTTTTTATTCATTATATTTGACTATTAGATTTTATTTTTGGCAATCGAATAGTTTAGTTCATATATTTCGTATAAACTGAATTTCAATATCTTGTTTAGATACAAAAACTAATTTTTTGAGGCGTACACTTTTGAATTTTCCATACTATCTATTTTAGAAGTGGCCTGCGTGAACTAGAGAAAACAAATTTTGTGTAACTCAGTTTGTGTATTACGTAGGATAGTACACTAGAGATTTCTTCCGTAATGGAATGAGATAACAAATAAGAGTTCTTAATTCTATAAAAGAGCTTGGTGCAGCACAAATTTAAATTTTTAATTGAAAAACGTTTACCTTGTATATCTTTATGTGTCCATGCGCATAAAAATATAACGAAAGGAATATTAAATCAAGATTTAAAAAAAGAGTAGTGTCAAAAATCACGTATCTTTTTGTCAATACGCAAAAAAAATTAAGTCCAGTGGTATGTGGTGGTAGGCTCAGCATAAAGGCCCGATTACACTTTGCTTAGTAAGAGCGAGTGTTTAATGCAGGTGCTTAGTATTAAGCAAAAAATATGTGAATACAGTCATTGTTCAGTACGAGTGATTAGTAATCAGCTTAGTAAAAGTGAATAGATGCTGATTATTAGTCACTTGCATTGATCAACGTCTTACGTATTTTTTGCTTAATACTAAGCACAGCTGCATTAAGCACTTGCACTCGCACTATTCAAAGTGTAATCGGGGCATAATAGGTCTCAGCATCGAAGGTAGCTATATACTTTATCCCTATGTCGGTCCTGGGCTCCTATGAAGAATAGGCTAACTGCCGTTCTGCCAGGAAGGTCATAAAAGACGACCGATTGGCTATACGAGCTACTACCATCGTGGCTACTAGGTGGTAGATTTCTGCATTTTCTCGCCCGGCTCTGGTACGACCGTTTTACCTATTCCTGTTGCACAAGCGTCAGTGCTTGTTATTTTCTCGTTCTGGTTTGGAGGATAAGGTAGCCGATAAACTTATGCATGTGGCATTAGACTTCGCCACAAAATAGCAACGTACCATTAACAACTTTGGTGTCTATAGGCAATGGTTGACTCTTTCCATCAGGAGACCCATCTGCTTGTTTGCTATCTTACGATATTAAAAAAACTGAGCTAAAACCATTACACCTGTTAGAACGCATGGTTTTTGGCAGAGATATTAAGCCTTAATTTAAGTGCGCGGGACATGGACGAATTTGGGGTTATGTAGAGTATCTATCTTCAATAATCTCCTGATATTAGATAAGTCATTATTTTTGTACTTACTTGTTAAATTCGAAAGGCTAAGCATTAAAATCTTGTGTAATATTCACAACAGCTTGAGAAATCTTAGTAAGACTTTTGAAAAAGAATGTGTCATGACTGTGCCAAATTATAGCCATGACTTTCAAATAATGGTAAAATATTAAATCTTAACTCTTTGAAATATATGTTGAAAAACCCGTATTGAATTCGGGGATTATCCGCACGAAATATTCACAGTACGAAAAAAGGGCGAAAGTGGAAAGTGTCACGAACAGCATTTGGCATTCAGCCACTGGTATTGATGCGGCAGACGGGGACTGCTTATTTATTTATAAACGTTCAAAAACTTGTCAGTACTCACCAAGCGAACACCAACTTCATTCCTATATTAGTACTGTGTTTACTTTATTATCCAAACATTCATTTAAAAGCCTTAGAGTTTGAACAGGATTTTCAGTGCATATTCGTTCCAACTTGCAAATTACAGCGTTATTTGTAACAACTCTGCACATAATTTCTCCATGTTGGTCTCGGACCCCTTTGGAGAATAGGTCAACTGCAGTTCTGTCAAGCACTTCGTAAAAGGTGACCGATTGGCTATGCGAGTCATAACCGTAGCTACTATATTTTTTTTTATATCATAAGATTGCAAACAAGCAAGCAGTGACTACAACGCAACAGACTACAAGCAGTTCCGCAACGGCTTACCCGGGTATATGGTACCACCGCCTTGCCTATTTCTGTCGCAATAGCGTCAGTGCTAGTCACTGTCGAGTTCCGGTTTGGAGGGTAAGATAGCCGGTAAACTTATGCATGTGGCATTAGACCTTGCCACAGGATGGCAATGCACCATTAACATCTTTGGTGTCTATAGGCGATAGTTGACTCTTTCCATCAGGAGATCCACCTGCTTGTTTGCTATCTTATGATATGAAAAAAATCTGTTCTTATTTTAGAATGTGCAAAATTGTGAATAACGTGTAAAGTGTACATCTACACATCAAATTAGGTTTGCATTTTTGCATTGCATGCAAAGAAAATTGCATTAAATGCATCAAATTATTGCTATTGTAGTTGTCATTTTTACTTTCATTTTGATAAGATTATCCCTCTTGTTGGTCCGGGCTTTCTTTGAAGAACAGTACATCTGCCGAACAATTAGCTGTGCGTGTCACCACCATCGTCGATAGAGTTCTGCATTGTATTTAGCGCGGGTCTGGTACCACCACCTTACCTATTCATGCCACAATACCGTCAGTGTTTGCCATTGTCGCGTTCCGGTTTGGAGGGTAAGGTATCCAGTAAACTTATGCATGTGGCATTAAGACCTCGTCACATGGATAGTAACACACAATCAACGTCTTTGGTGTCTATAGGCGATGATTGTTTCTTTCCATCAGAAGAGCCACCTGCTTGTTTGCTATCTTATGATATAAAAAAATACCATTATCTTTCAACAGAAGTATTTAAAATAACGGTATAGGAGTAGAAAAATCCATATTTATTACAACTAGAACTATATTACAAGTGTGTGTATAAAATGTATCCTGTATATTAAGTTAAAGCATGTGTGCGTCTGTCTCTCTGTGTGTATTGTAAAACCAAAGACCTTGTAAAACTCGTAAAATTTATACAGCAAGATTATCACGCTATAATGTCTTCTTTGCCAATTTCCACTTTCATAATATTACCTTTTAGTTTTTTTTGTCTTCCCATCACGTGATTCAACGTTTGTCCCGCGAAAACAATGAATTACAGAAAGGAAATAAAACATTTCATGTAAATCTATCCAGCCGCTGAGCCGTGTTTAAGTAACAAATATCGAGAACACTTTACAAGTTTTCACCTTTACAATGTTAGTTGATTATACCTGTGCCTACGCAAGACGAACATGACACGTTGACCAAGTAAATTAATAATTGCTACACAGACAAATTTTTATCACTAACTATTATGTGCATTACCGGAAAGATATTCTCCTGTCCCGATGGTATACGTGTACTCTTATAGGATGCTAGATACACAACTTTTAAAATTGCGTTGAAATAACTTTAACTCACAAAATTATCTTCTTTTCACGACTTTTAAATAATTTTTTTATCCATTGTGAAACATATTGTAAAAAAAAAAAAACTGTAGGCGTTGTATTCAAAAACCTTTAAAAATATATCATGAGCTCTTAGACTATAAATATACAATGCTGGTCAGAAACTAGTTTCAAGGCAAACAAAAGGGAGCGTCTGCTTTCATTGTCTATTATGTTGTCATTTTTAGTGTTAGTTTTATACACTTGCTAATATGGAAATAAAGACTGCATTCTGTTTATTTCCAAGTTTATTACTTTAAAGTTTAAATATGACGTCTGTTCCTTTATGTTGCTTTTGTGTCTATAAATTTTATTTATTTACATTTGCATCGTAAGTCTGGGTTTTAAGCTTAGATGACGGAGACTACTACTAGATATGAAATATTTAACGAAAAAACGTGTAATTTCATGACGAGTAATGGCGGACTTAGTACAGCTGTCTAACAATTGACAAAATGTCAAGACTTAAATAATCTTAAAAATATTGACATTTTATCGTCTTTAATATAATTTGTATTGAAATAGGTAGGATTGAATCAAACACCGGTTAAAAACAGAATACGAAGAGGTTGTATTTAAGTATCTAAATACATTTAAACAATACGTACTGGAGCAATGTTTCATATAATATTATATATATATATATATATATATATATATATATATATATATATATATATATATATATATATATATATATATATATATATATATATATATATATATATATATATTATAAATGGGCCGAAATTCGTTTTACATTCGGTTTAACCGAATTTCGGCAGCTTGAACCGAACTTCGACATTCGGCCGAAATTCGGTTTAAATGCCGAACATTCGGCACTAGAAAAAAGTATCTTCTTGCACTATTTTGCTTGAAATCTACGCTAATGTTATAAAGAGGAAAGATTTGTATTCTATATTTTTATATATTTTATCATCTAAACTCAAAAACTACTTAACCGATTTGAAAAAATCTTTCACCATTAAAAAGATATTAAAATCATTTCCGAGTAACATAGGCTATACTATACTTTCGAAAAAAATCCGTAAAATAGTTGACCCAGCAGGCCATCCCTGAAACATCCCGCTAAATAAAAAACATAAAAACAAAAATGAAAAAACTTCAGCATAGATTTTTGAGTTCGAAGAGTTCAAAAAATATGTAAAACGGTTGACCCGGCAGGTCATCCCTGAAACTTCCCGCTAGATCTTTATCTATATCTTAGCATATCACAGATTTTTTCAGAGTTCAAAAATCTTAAATTTGTTACAAATATTCGTTAGTACATAGAAGTCGTAAATGACAGTATTTCAAAATTTTTAAAATGCTCTATATTTTAAAAACGATGATTGATTTTGGTCTTTCGAATGGCATTCAACGCAATTTTTGACCTCTAAAATGTTTTCATAGCTACGTAATCTACAGACTCAGAAATGTCGAAGCAATATCAAAAAAAAAAATTTTTTTTTGAATTTTCGATATTACTAAATCCCAGATAAACCGACCAATTTTGATGCAATTTGCTTATTTGACACAATTTATAGAAAGAAAAGCTGATTAAACTTTTAAGTCAATCGGTATATTAGTCTGAAAGTCATTTTAAAAATGCTAAGTTTGCTGTAAATAACAAAATATTAATATTTGAAAAGCCGTAACTTTTGAAAACTTGATTTAATTTTGATTTTTGAAACTGTATTTGAAAAAAATTCGAATTTATGTCGAAAAAACACTTTTCCAAATTTTTTCGTCTACGATAACTTCCGAACGGATTAACCGATCATGACACAATTTATGAATTAGACGCAGTTTTTAAAAAAAAGAGTTGATAAAATTTTATAGTCAATCGATACATTATTAATCTTGAAGTTATATTAAAAATAGGTTTCGTCAATTTCTTTTGCGATTTTTTTAAAATTTCTCAAAATATTCTAATCCGAATTGGTGAAAATTGTTGGGAAGTCTAAGTTGAGCAGAATCTAATTCAATGCCATTAACCGCGTTTCGATCGGTCAAGCCGTTCAAAAGTTATAAAATGTTTATATACACACATACATACAACCACACTCTCTCTCTCTCTCTCTCTCTCTCTCACACACACACACACACACACACACACACACACACACACACACATACATATAGACATACTGACGTCATCATCGCGAAAATGGTCAGAAAATGTTCCATACCTAGCGGGAAGTTAAAAGTCAAAAGTTTGATATAGATGAAGATGCATATATTTTAAAACATGATGATTTAGATCTTTTTAATTGCATTCAACGTAATTTTTACCTTTAAATGGTTTTATTAGCTCCAAAATCGGTAGGTTAAAAAATGTCGAAGAAAAGGTAAAAAAATAGATACGTCAGTTGACCCTGCAGGCTATCCTTGAAACTTCCCGCTAAATTGAGGTATTTTAGGCTCAAAGGAACAAAAATCATACCTAAGCATTTTTTTTCAAGGTTCAAAATTCTGACTTTTGTTATAAATGACAGCAATTTCATTTTTAAAAAGCTGTATATTTTGAAAACAATGATCGATTTTCATCCTTCAAATGGCATTCAACGAAATTTTTCAGCTCTTAAATGTTTTTGAGCTACATAGTCTATAGGCTAAAATATGTCGAAGTAATAACAAAATTTGTTTTCAAAAATTTTCGTTATAATAAATCCTGATAAATCGATTTTGATCCAATTGACGGTATTTGACGCTATTTATAAAGAGAAAAGTTGATTAGATTTTTTAAGTGAATCGGTGTATAAGCCTAAGAGTTATTTTAAAAATATTAAGTGAGTGTTATGTAAACAGCAAAATTTTATTATTCAAAAGTTATAACTTTTGAAAACTTGATTCGATTTGATTCTTGAAACTACATTTGACGTAATTGTTTTAAGTACCACAATATTGTAGAAGGTTTGACCTTCAAACAAGTTTTGGTCAAAAAGTCTCTTATTTTATATAAATAAAACACTTTTTCCTAAATTTTAGTCAACGATAACTCCCAAACGGATAAACCGGTTTTGATACAATTTACGATATTTGACGCAGATTTTTAGAAAGAAATGCTGGTTAGATTTTTAAATCAAGCAGTGTATAAAACGGAAAGTTATTTTAAAAATATTAAGAAGTTTTCTGTAAACAACAAAATATTAATGTTAAAAAAGTAAAAAACTTTTGAAAACTCGATTCCATTTCGTTTCTTGAAACTAAATTTGACGTAGTTTTTTAAGCACTAAACTATTGTGGAAGGTCAAAAAAATTAGAGAAATTACCAAGTTATATCAAAAAACACTTTTCTAAAGTTTTTCGTTAACGAGAGCTCTTGAGCGGAAAAACCGATTTTGATGCAATTAATGTTTTGAACGCAGTTTTTGTAGGAATAGAGCTGATTAGATTCTGTACCTAATCTATACATTTATGTACTTAGATTATACAAAGTTATTTATTTATGTATGTTATTTATGTACAAAGTTATGAGATGTTTACATATACACATACACATATATACAGGCATGCTGACCTCATTGTGAAAATAGTCGGAAAAGATTTCTAGGACCTCAAAACGTGGAGATCTGGTGAAAACTCGATTTTGAAAAATCGGGGCAAAATCAGTAACTTCCTTATCTATATACATACGTAGCAGAAAGTTAAAAATAAAAATCCATTCCTAAATTGGAACAATGTAACTCAATGTATCAAAATTTTGCTGTGACGTCACTAATTCACGTGCGTTGCGAAACCCATTAACGATATCCTATATATCCATACTAAAATTATAAATGGGAAAGTGTATCTGTTTGTTTGTCCGTCTTTCACGGCAAAACGGAGCGACGAATTGACGTGATTTTTTAAGTGGAGATAGTTGAAGGGATGAAGTGACATAGGTTACTTTTTTCTCTTACTTTACGCGAGCGAAGCCTCGGACTATATAATAGCTAGTAGTAAATAATAAAATAGGTAAATAGCTAGTATATAAAATAATTAAATTTTAAGCAAATTCGTAAAAAAGTCACGACGTGTCGCTTTTAAGAAAGCGCCCCAAAATTAAACCGAAGTTCGGCCGAAATTCGGCCGAATTTCTTATTTTCACCGAATGTTCGGCCGAAGTTCGAATTCGGTTCAAACCATATATATATATATATATATATATATATATATATATATATATATATATATATATATATATATCTATATATATATATATATAATGTGCAAATGGATAACAATGAGTAGTGTGCTCTTACCGCTTGCATTGTGATTGGTTTGACTGAATCGAGTACGCCAGTTTTGGCGTACTATATGTTGCCGCAATATGTATTATGTTGTATTTGACAAGTACGTCGGCGGTATCTAGTCAAGCACAGCGAGACCAATTATTTATCTAAGATTATAACGCTGCAATTATTAGACATTATCCTTTAATTTTTTCCTCGTTTATATTTAAGGTACACACCACAATTACGGAAAACTACAATTATTCAATTACAATCGTTAAATATTTAAGTAAACAACAAAATATTTAAGTACTATTTTTAAAATCATTAAATTATTTTCTTAATTTAATGATTTTAAAAATAGTAAAAATAATTAAAAAAATACACATAACACTAAAGTCCCTAAAATCAATTGTTATCCGAAAATTTTAAGACTTTTTATTGCTTCAAAGTAAAATTTAAATAAGAACATTGAACATAATATACGCTAGTACAATGTTACATCAATCGAACGGATGGGACACGAATAACAGGCAGTAACTGTTACAAATATCGATCACAAAAAAATCATTATTAAAGATCATTGTTAAGTTATTGTTACGAACGAGGGTTTGGGTCCCTTTGGCTAGTGGTTGGGATCTTTTAGCTGGTATAACTCTTTTTAGAAAAATAAGGTAAAAAAAATTGAATTCTAATTTGAATTACGCATTCCATGTTTTCCAATGAAACATGGGTCGAAGAGTGAAAAAAAGATTCGATCCTCCCATTGAATCACAATAGCTCGATCAAGTGGTCGATTTCATATAGAAGGTCTGAATTTTTAACTTCCCGCTACGTAGTACGTAGTGAACGTAGATAGGAAGTTACTGAATTTGCTGGAATTTGCCCCGATTTTCGAAAATCGCGTTTTCACCGGATCTCCACGTTTTGAGGTCCTAGGAATCTTTTCCAACTATTTTTGCTATGACGTCAGTATGTCTGTATGTATGATGTGTGGTTGATGGCATTCGATTGGATTCTGCTCAACTTAGACTTCCTGAAAATTTGAACCATGTCGGCTTAGGTGATTTTGAGAAATTATGAAAAAACTCCAAAAAAAGTTGGCGAAACAGTATTTTTTTAACATAACTTCCAGATTAATGTACCGATTGAGTACAAAAACTAATCAGCTCTATACCTCAAAAACCTACATCTAATGCATAAATTGCATCAAAATCAGTTTATCCGTTTGGGAGAAATCGTTGACGAAAAATTTAAAAAAAAGTGTTTTTTCGACATAACTTCGAAATTTTTCAACCAATCATTTTTTGGTATTATGTGATAATTTAGTACTAAAAAAATTACGTGAGATGGCATTTCAAGAATCAAAATCGAATCTAATTATCAAAAGTTACAGCTTTTCAAATATTAAAATTACGTCATTTTTAGCAAATTTACTTTATATTTTTCAAATAATTTTAGACTAATACACCGATGGACTTAAAAATCTTATCAGCTTTTCGCCTTTAAAAATTGCGTCAAATACCGTTAATCAGATCAAAATCGGCCAATTTGTTTAGGGTTTATTAATGATGAAAATATTTAAAAAAATATTTTTTTGACATTGCTACGAAATTTTTCAACCTATCGATTATTTAGCAATATTTTAGATCTCAAAAATTGAGTTGAATGCCATTCGAAACTTCAAATTCAATCAGCGTTTCCAGAATATACAACTTTTCAAAAATCAATATACTGCCATTTCAACAAAACAGATGTTTGAACTGAAAAAATCTATGTTTATAGTTTTTACTCTTTTGATCTTAAAATACCTTAATTTAACGGGAAGTTTCAGGAATGGCCTGTAGGGTCAACCGCTTACACATTTTTTTTACTTTTCGACCCGTGTTTCTTTGGGAAAGTTGTTTACTTCCATGGTCTGAACCACCTATTTAAATTTGGCGGGAGGTCCAAAAATAACCCGGTAATATTAAATAGGCACTTAATATGAATATTGTCCCGCCGTCGCTTATCTACTCAATGTTTTATATGTCTAGTGGAATAAAGAATTTCACACATAATACACCCAGTACCCATACTATTTCGTCACAATTACAAGTATTTTAAAACGTTATTTTTTGGACTACTAGATATTTTCTGTTTCCCATCACTAGCCCGTCTGTCAAAAAAATCAAGATACTTTTACAGGGTATAAATAATTTAAAATTAGAGCACTGACAAAATTTTTGTAGCTTTGTATTTAAGGAAAATTCGTATTTTATAATTTTGATTGCTTATGGAAATGAATGCCAAGTCCTTATCTTCTCTTGTCGCAGGTTTTAAGCCATATGACTTAGATCTCGGGTTCGATTCCTATTGGGTTTAGAGCAATATGAAGAATATATCATCTTGTGTATATTTTACTCTTTTCTTAGTTGATACTTGGTATAACTGCCATTTGATCTAGGGGTTCGATTCTTTGGTCAAACAAAAGTCTAAAAAAAGAGATTTTTTGAGGGTTTACTAGTTCGGAATCTTTTAGTGGTATAACTTCTACCAACGCAGCATTAACATCTTTAATGTGTGTAAAAGGATTGATGGTACATCAAAAAAACTATTTACTTTCTAGCTATCTATTATATAAAAACGTGACATAAAGATTGAATACTAAAATGAATATTTTAATTCATTGTGTCTTTTTGTTCACGTTTAAATTTCATTCTTTTGGAGATCAATAGAAATGCATACATCGATTTTAGTTTAGTTTTTGTAATCATTTTTATTCTGTGTTGGTCCGGGGTAAAGGTGCAGTAGCTCATCTGAACTAGGATTTCACGGTTGAAGCTTCAATTGTGCAGGTTTGGCTACATCCTTTGGGGAATTCTTCTAAAATTGAGAAGGAAGCAGCTTATCTTTTTTTAAATCATTAAATAGCAAACAAGTATCTATATATAATAGGGTCACATGATACAAAGAGCAACCATTTCCTCACACCAAAGACACCAAAGATGTTAACGGTACGTTGTTATCCTGTGGCGAGGTCTAATGCCACATGCATAAGTTTACCGGCTACCTTATCCTCCAAACCGGAACACGACATGGTCAAGCACTGACGCTATTGCAGCAGGAATGGGTAAGGCGGTGGTACCAGACCCGGGCGAGACAATGCAGAACTCTATCACCTATTAGCTACGATGGAAGTGACTTGTATAGCCAATCGGTCGCCTTTTGCGACCTGTCTAGCAGAACAGCAGTTGGCCTATTCTTCAAAGGAGCCCGGGAGCAACACTGGGGAAATCCTGATTAAATAGTGTGACTCGTGCATACCGCAAATCGGCCCTCGACTACCAATTTTTTTATTGGTGGTCCATAGAAATAGCCGAAATACGAAGAGCTTGCGTCACGTCTAGACGCCACTACAGTCTACATACACCGTAGAAGACCCTTTAAAGAATAAGCCATCTGCTATTTTGACAGTTCCTTAAAAAGCGATTTTATATACAAAAATTTAAAATAAGAAAACAGATAAAAGTATTAATCGTTAATAGGATTATAATTAAATTCTCCCGTGTTGGTCTGAGCTCCTTTGAAGAAAATACCAACTGCCGTTCTGTCAGACAAGTCGTAAAAGGTGACCGCTTGTTTAGACGTGTCACTATCGTTCTGACAAAGAAAGTAGAGTTTCGCATCTTTATAATAAAATATGGTACCACCGCCTTACCTACTTCTGCCGCAATAGCGTCAATGCTTGTCATTGTTATGTTTCGATTTGGAGAGTAAGGTAAATAGTAAGATAGACAAGGTCACACAGATAACAACGTACCTTTAACGTCTTTGGTATATAAGGCGATGATTTTCCTCTCTATCAGGAGATCCATCTTCTTCATTGCTATCTAATGATAAAAAAAAATCCAAAATCCTA
This sequence comes from Apodemia mormo, assembly GCA_036924255.1. Classification (NCBI taxonomy): domain Eukaryota; kingdom Metazoa; phylum Arthropoda; class Insecta; order Lepidoptera; family Riodinidae; genus Apodemia; species Apodemia mormo. The sequence continues at coordinate 33,265,943 of JAUPFN010000008.1, read as the reverse complement.
GTTGAGTTTCATCAGAAATTAGAAATCAGAAGCACTTTATTCAATAAAACTTTTTACAAGATATTTCGACACGTCAACACTTTTTAAAACTACTACCGGATCGGAGACGCGGCCACACACAATCAAAATCGATTTGTTGGAAAAGAATTAACACGCAATCATTTCCACGTGCAGGCAAAGTCGCCGGCATTTACTGGTTAATCTAATAAATAATTAACTATCTTAACTAAGCTCTTTATGTAAAACGTCTTAAATGCCTTAAAGGTTTTAGAAGTTAATAAATCTTTTATAGCTTAAATATTGTACAGTTTACGTAGTGAAGGGATAACAGTTAAGATTTAACTCCTCAGATAGGATAAACATTTATAAGGATTTCATGTTGAACGGGTTTGTGATTTTAGATTAAAGATTATTTCGTCTACGTCTAATTTGTAGCAGCGATTGAGTTTATTCTGTTACAAGAAAGAAGATTAATGCGTGCTGTACATATTTAGTGGAGTGCCTGGAGCATTCAAAACCGTAAAACCTCGGATTAGAGTTATAGTGAATGAATTAATATGATCGATGTGGGATATTGTTTTTTAAACTATAAATTGCAATGTTTACCCAAAAATTTTTTATGCACTCCATTGTTTCATTGTTTAAACAAATTATTATGAAAAATAAATGTTTGACCATATATTTTCACTTTAAACAGTATTTTTTTTATTTATATGTTAAAAATCTATTTCTATTTTTTACGTTACGTTACGTATACGTTACGTTCACGTTACGTTTACGTTACGTATACGTTACGTTTACGTTACGTTTACGTTACGTTTACGTTACGTTTACGTTACGTTTACGTTACGTTTACGTTACGTTTACGTTACGTTTACGTTACGTTTACGTTACGTTTACGTTACGTTTACGTTACGTTTACGTTACGTTTACGTTACGTTTACGTTACGTTTACGTTACGTTTACGTTACGTTTACGTTACGTTTACGTTACGTTTACGTTACGTTTACGTTACGTTTACGTTACGTTTACGTTACGTTTACGTTACGTTTACGTTACGTTTACGTTACGTTTACGTTACGTTTACGTTACGTTTACGTCACGTTTACGTCACGTTTACGTCACGTTTACGTCACGTTTACGTCACGTTTACGTCACGTTTACGTCACGTTTACGTCACGTTTACGTCACGTTTACGTCACGTTTACGTCACGTTTACGTCACGTTTACGTCACGTTTACGTCACGTTTACGTCACGTTTACGTCACGTTTACGTCACGTTTACGTCACGTTTACGTCACGTTTACGTCACGTTCACGTTACGTTCACGTTACGTTTACGTTACGTTTACATTACGTTTACGTTACGTTTACGTTACGTTTACGTTACGTTTACGTTACTTTTACGTTACGTTCACGTTAAGTTTACGTTACGCTTACGTTACGTTTACGTTACGCTTGCGTTACGTTTACGTTACGCTTGCGTTACGTTTACGTTACGCTTGCGTTACGTTTACGTTACGTTAGCGTTACGTTTACGTTACGTTTGCGTTACGTATGCGTTACGTTTACGTTACGTTTGCTTTACGTTTACGTTACGTTTGCGTTACGTTTACGTTACGTCTACGTTACGTTTACGTTACGTCTACGTTACGTTTACGTTACGTCTACGTTACGTTTACGTTACGTCTACGTTACTATTACGTTACGTTTACGTTACGTTTACGTTACGTTTGCGTCACGTTTACGTTACGTTTGCGTTACGTTTACGTTACGTTTGCGTTACGTTTACGTTACGTTTGTGTTACGTTTACGTTACGTTTGCGTTACGTTTACGTCACGTTTGCGTTACGTTTACGTCACGTTTGCGTTACGTTTACGTCACGTTTACGTTACGTTTACGTCACGTTTACGTTACGTTACGTTTTGGAGAATCCCGCGGGAACGCCTAATTTTTCCGGGACAAAAAGTAGCCTATGTGTTATTTCACGTCATCAAATCTCAGGTCACAAATTTCATTTAAATCCATCCAGTAGTTTTTGCGTGATTGAGTAACAAACATCCATCCAAACATCCAAACTTTCGCATTTATAATATTAACTAGCGGCTCGTCCCGGCTTCACACGGGTATAAAATATATAGCCTATGTCACTCAGTGAAAAAAAATGTTTAAAATCGATCCAGTAGTTTTGATTTATTTATCACTACCCGTGGCCCGCACGCGTTAAATTTGAAGTAAAACAATTCACCTTTCCCTATACCATGAAGATCCTGCTATCTTTGAAATATCTAAATTCATATAGGTACTACATTTTTAGCTTTTACATTTTTACCTATATTACAGAATGTCTTGCCATTAGACAATACAAACATGTTTTCTTTAGAGGTTACTCTTGAAAGAAAGACATTATAGTTGGCCATGTGAAAAACAGTCAACGCTCAAATCTAAGCCTGCGACGTTGAAGGTTTGACCCTGCGATTTATTAAGGTGAGTCCATCAGGACAAACAGGAAAAAACTGGTTTGCTAAATCACGTTTTTTTACATTGATTGTTAAATAACAATTTTACAAAAATTATGCGATATACCTAAAGATATTATCTAACGAATGTGCTAACTTGTTACATGATAGAATGTACTTTACTTGATCATATAAAATTTCGAAAATAGGCTAAAAAAATCTCTAAAACAAACAATTTGTTAATACTATTTCTAATCTTCCACATGATTTTTATACGGTGATATTTAGTTAAAAAAATGTGTAAACGGTTGACCCTACAGGCTATCCCTGAAACTTCCCGCTAAGTTAAGGTATTTTAAAAGCTAGCTAGCTAGCTAACGAAAAAGGGTGAAAGCTATAAGCAACGATTTTTCCAGTTCAGCATTTATTTTGTCAAAAATGGCAGTATATTAATTTTTGTAAAGCTGTATGTTTTGGAAAAGATGATCGATTTTTGATCGATCGATCGAATGGCATTCAACTGAATTTTTGAGATCTGAAATATTGGTTCAGCTAAATAATCGATAGGTTGAAAAATTTTGAAGCAGTGTCAAAGAATGATTTTTCATAAATTTTCGTCATTGATAAATCTCAAACAAATTGAATGATTTTGATCTTATTTACGGTATTTGACGCAGTTTTAAAAGGAGAAAAGTTCATAAAATTTTTAAGTCAATCGGTGTATTAACATGAAAGTTATTTCACAAATATTAAGTAAGTTTGCTAAAAACAACGTAATTTTAATATTTGAAACGTTGTTACTTTTGAGAGTAAGATTCGATTTTGATTTTTGAAACGGCATTCGACGTAGTTTTTTTAACTAAAATATCGTAGAATATCAAAAAATGATTGGTTATATCGAAAAAACACTTTTTCAAAATTTTCATCTATGATTACTCCCAAACGGATAAACCAATTTTGATGCAATTTAGGCAGTAGACTTAGTTTTTTGAGGAATAGAGCTGATTAGTTTTTGTACTCATTCGGCACACAAATCTAGAAATTATATTAAAAAAATACTGTTTGACCAAAAATATTCGTTGACACTAGCTGGATGACCGAGCTTCGCTCGAATGTTTTTATTTGACGTGTAAACGGAGTAAAACTGAGATTACACTTACCTAATTGATACATAAAATATATCAATGACTTACCTAGATACATTTTTATAGTAAAAGACGATCTACATACAAAAATTCGTCAAAATTAACCAATTTCATACAAATATACAAGAATTGCTTGTTCAAATCACAGAAGAACCTTTATTGTAGGTACTTTACCTACATCTACATTACTGTAGCTACCTAGTTTCATTGCATTTATAGATTGAACGTAATCTGACATCCACTGTTGAGTACCCCAGTAACCCAAACGTAGTGATTGTATATTCCTTTCCTGCCACGCGGATAGCAACACAACATCACAGAATACATAATAGTGACATCATTAACATCTCTGGTGTAGATAGCAGCACACCACGACCACCACCATCCATCAAACCATCCATAGACAATGACATCCATAGATCACGACGACCACACACCATCTATAGACGATGGTTGTCTCTTTTCATCAGGAGAGCCATCTGCTTGATTGCAATCATATAATATATAAATATATTTAGTTTGGTAACACCCTTGGTGACAATAATAGATGTCAGATATCGTCAGTGATCAGAGATCGACAATCGACAATGAATCTGTATTCAATGGGAAAGCCATTAAAGCAAGATTGAAGTGATTGAATACCTTCGTACTAAAAAGTATCAGTATCATCACGCCAGTTCCATTGCATGTAGGCAGAGTGAACCGAACTTATTTAGACTTTCCGATTTACCACGATTTACCGGTTGGAAAAATGAGTGGTGATCACTATCGCCGTATTTTGATAACGATTATCGCCTATTTCTAGCGATAAGCAGGTCCGTCAGCTTTATGTGTTTAACCAAGGAACACACACCGCCCACCAGAAATAGAACTGAGATTATGGATTTTCGAAAAAATCTTAATAGCACTTGCCTGACTCAAGCATAAACCCGGAACCTCTCGATCTCAGCCGAATAGACTAACCCTGGGACCTACTTGAGTATTTTTCCGATATTTCAGCACTTTTACAAGCACCATAATCGCAGCAATCCCATAAACCGGAGACCAAGTACTACCACAGGAGTTTTCCCGTGTCTATGATACTTGCTGTAGTGACAAAATATTAAGAGAAATTTCAGAAATAGATAGTGTAGAACTGTATGTCGAAAATAAGGGAACAAATCGATTCCACAAAATCAAATGAGGGGAAAATATACCTCATTAGAAATCCAACCGCGTTCACGATTATCAGGTTTACAAGGCGAGATGCGGTTCGAACGATACTTCACGTGTATTGACCAGGTTATATAGAATTAATGACGGCTTCGTGACCGAACTCACTTTTCACAGGGAAAGTTTTATGACTCGGCCTCCGTCTTACACTCACATTTGTAGCTAATTTAATAACTTGTGCCGCGTGTCAAACCACAATATAGGGATCGTTCGTCTGATTTTATTAAAAAACTTGCTGTTTTTCGCAAATTTGTTGGCGTGGTATTTAGTTTTATCGTAATATATTTAATGAGGATAATATTTTTGGCATCCCTTTTAAATGGTATAAAGCCTACTGCTACAAAACTACTTGTGAAAACTGCGTTAAAGTTCGCTTAATAATTTTACCTTATGCGCGAATTAACAACAAACAGATGAATAAAAAATGTTTTGTGTTAAAATACTTTTATCATTCAGTCTCCATTTTTGATACACATATATTTTTTCGTCTAAAAGCACAATATTTTCTGTTTATTTTGTTGCTCAATTTTAAGAAGTCTAATTTTGTGAAGACCAATTGTCATGTTATATATACGATACGATATGATTCGGGCCATAAGATACATAAAATATCGTACATATATTTGTAAATATGAACCTATGTATTTATAAGTTTAACACAGACAATATTAAATATTAATGGAATTTTCCGCACTAACAATCAATATTTTTAATATTGTCCGTCCCGTTGACCGAATCGTTGGCGACCATCAGAGTGCTAAGTGTGAGTTTTTCTTTTCGCATTCGATCGTGAGTGCGTTTGGAGTTTACTAGGAATTTGTATGTGATTTTTACAGCGCCACCTAGTGGTAAACGTGAGAAACCAGTAGTAAACTCGAAACGCGCTCACGATCGAATGCGAAAAGAAAAACTCACACTTAGCACTCTGTACACAGTCGATACATCAATTCTATTCCCTACAGGATTAACCATTTGTGTGGTGACTGATAAGCGTTGAAGTTTGCATTTTTGGTGATTATAATTTGTATAATATTTATTAATAATGTATTTCAGTGTGATCGTATCGTATCATATCACAAGCATTGATATAAAAAACCCAAGATGCATTGTCTCTAACAAAACTGACACTTAAAACTGTCGTTAATTTCTCATAAGTAGTTATAGATATGGCAAAAACATATGTTTTTGCATATCCAACCTTAAGCGCAAGAGTAATGGTTGTTTTTAAAAAGTAATGTACAAAAAGTAATAAATTGATAGTTACGCGATCGACGCGATTCTATTTGAAACGAGCGCACAATTTAAAATTGTGCGCTCATTTTTAGAGGACGTTTTTGAGACTCAAGTGTGAATCTTGGGTTTTTTATATCAATGATCACAAGCAAATAATTTACTTATATTGGAATTCGGTCAATTCACGTAAAATCAAACCTATAAATACAAACATCCATGGTAATTATACAAATGCTTGTCTACATAGTCAGGGCCGCTTACCATTCGACAAAGTGGCGGTTAAATAATTAGAAGTTAAAATAGAAACATAATACTAAGAGCTTTTATAACTAGTGTATTTCACCATCCTGCAGCCATTTTCTTTTTGGTATTATATGTTACAAAAACCATCTCTTCCGGTTTACTTGTAATTTCATTTATTAATAACCACAAAATACAAGAGACTAAGATATTCTTCAAATCCTTCGCGGGGCAGGCGAACTGAACCATAAATTAATATGCTAACCGAACGTCAATATACGCTCATATTCAACGGAATTCATTGATATTGATGATATTTTTATAAAATAGTTTTGTTCCTTGTTATCTTTAACCGCGTCCAACAGTTTTACGTGCTTATCCAAGGCTCGAATGTAACATACCACCTCTCATACTTCAGGTTTCTTCCGAGATTAAAATATAAAAACTTCATCATAACATTACCCCTGAGCCCTATCTGGGATTCGAACTTACGACCACGAGATCTGAACCGAATAGTTTAACGAACGAACCAACAAAATTATTACAGTATATTACACGTGTTATCTACTAGGCAATCATATTTTCATTTCATCTATAAAATATTTTCCATTTCATTTAGCCTTTCAATATCGCCTGCTATAGACTCAATATCACCGCATAATAGATCAGAAGCTATGTCAGCAACCTCGTAATGAAACACAATAATTATGTTCAATATTCTCAAAGGTAAAATTCGAGAAAAGGTAAAAATTCAGTTACAATTGTCTTGGGATAAAAATAATAGAGAAAAAAGTCACGAAACCAAGCGTTTTGTCTAGACAAGAGATGACAAGACTGAGCGACTTGCTCGTCGGCTTTAAGCCCGTGTTATTAGATTTTGATGAGTTGTTGACGATTTGACTTTTATACAAGTGGTTTTTGTATACCTAACACAGGGAGAATGGATATCGTTAGTTATATGACTTTTACACAGCGAAATCAATTTACTATGCCGATGCTGTTACACGCCTAGCTAGGTAGGTACTATGAATGTAATGGAAGCACAGCAAGTCTGCCTAGATAGTGGTGTTTGGACCTGGCATGAAAAAGTCGATGTAGGTAATATGGAAAATGCGAAATTTGGGAACCTGTGTTAGTTCGGGCTCTCTTTGAAGAAAAGACCATCTGTCATTTTGTCAGGCAGTTTGTAAAAAATGATCGATTGGCTGTTGTGCATCACTAAAATAGTGTTAGTAGGGTTTTGGAATGTCTCGCCCGGGTTTGTTACAACCGCCTTGCCTATTCCCGCCGCAATAGCGTCAATTCTTCTCACTGCCATGTTTTAGTTTGAAGGGTAGCCGGTAAAGTAGAAATTAGTAGTTTTAAACCAAAGGCCACATGAATACTAATAGACACGCCATTAGGAAAGAAACATGTCGCGACACATATGAGTAAACGCCTCTATCACAGTCAAAAGTGTCATACATTTGTAGATATAATGAAAAATAAAAATAGAAATACCTAAGCTATGTTGTACTGTTTTATCGTACCGAATGAGATCACAAGGTTTAAACTTTACCCTTGAAGTGATTTTATTTCATTGGTAAGTGATATAACTCTGTATGTAAATGCAAGCTACACTGACAAACTAAGAAATTACCTTGAAAGACGTATCCATTTAATTCGTGTTTAAAACTTACGCAACGCGACAGCCAATCCAAACGATTAAAGCTTTGTTTCGCTTCTTAATTGATCCTTTAATGTGGTAGAGTTCTCCAATGTCTTATACTCGGGTTTAGTACAATCATTCAATCTAAGAAAACTTGTTATTTTGCAATTTTCCGCCAACTTTTACGTGTACCCTTGCGATAATACCAAAATGGAAAACATAAAAAAGTGGTGTAAAAAATGGAAAAACTCCGAAGCATCCTCAGGAGACACGAACACTACCACACTCAACGAGAGCCGCAGTAGTACACAAAGTACTATATAATATACTATACTATAAGGTGTATAAAATGGAACACTTAGTACTTACTACTACGTAACCCTGTCGCAAAAGCGTCAGTGCTTGTTGTTGATTTTGAGTAACGTAGCAATAGCACATAGCAATTTACACCTGAAAATATGGCATTAAAATCTTATTATTTGTAGGCGAAGGTTGTTTCGTTCTATCAGAAGAACCATCTGCTAGTTACCACATAAAACCCAATCGAAAAATTAGTTGTTCCTATAAACAAATGCTTTGCACTAAGTATTTTTCCCGATTCGCTTAAAATTGCTAAAGTAAGCCTATATATAAATCTGGCTCCAAAGCAGACCCAAGTAATTACAGGCCGATATCAGTACTAGTTATAAATCAAAAATATTTGGGAGGCTTATATACAATCAACTTAATGACTTCTTAATCGCGAAAAAGTTGCTCATCGATGAACAATACGGTTTCGTTCAAAATCCAACACACTCACAGTTGCTATTGACTTAATCACCAAAATTAAAACTAACATTGATAAGAAAAATATTGCTCTGGGTATTTTTATCGACTTAAAGAAAGCCTTCGATACTGTGAGTCATCAAAAGTTACTCCTGAAACTTAATGATATAGGTATCACTGAAACGGCCTTAAGTATATTTGAATCGTATTTACAAAATCGACGTCAGGTTGTTAAAATTGGAAATTTTACTAGTTTTTCTCAGAATATTTCACAAGTTATACCCCAAGGCTCAATTCTTGGCCCACTGTTATTTTTAATCTATGTAAATAACATAAAACAAATAGGACTCAATGGATATCGCACATTATTCGCAGACGATACCTCTCTATTTTACTTTAACAAATCTATGGATGAAATTATAAAAGATGCACAAAAGATGCACTAGATGTACTTAAGGAGTGGTTATTGTGTAATTTATTAACTATTAATATATCCAAAACAGCATACATAATTTTTGCAGCTAAAAATAAAATAATTCCAGAACATGAGCCACTTAAAATAAATAATAAATCAATTAAAAGGTCATATCAGGAAAAATACTTAGGATTGAACTTACTTGAAGAACGCACATTGACAATGTCAAATCTAAATTCAGAAATTTTTAACGTAAACGTAACGTAAACGTAACGTAAACGTAACGTAAACGTAACGTAAACGTAACGTAAACGTTAACGTAAACGTAACGTAAACGTAACGTAAACGTAACGTAAACGTAACGTAAACGTAACGTAAACGTGACGTAAACGTAACGTAAACGTGACGTAAACGTAACGTAAACGTGACGTAAACGTAACGTAAACGTGACGTAAACGTAACGTAAACGTAACGTAAACGTAACGTAAACGTAACGTAAACGTAACGTAAACGTAACGTAAACGTAACGTAAACGTAACGTAAACGTAACGTAAACGTAACGTAAACGTAACGTAAACGTAACGTAAACGTAACGTAAACGTAACGTAAACGTAACGTAAACGTAACGTAAACGTAACGTGAACGTAACGTGAACGTTTCGTGAACGTAACGTGAACGTAACGTGAACGTAACGTGAACGTAACGTGAACGTGACGTAAACGTGACGTAAACGTGACGTAAACGTAACGTAAACGTAAAGTAAACGTAACGTAAACGTAACGTAAACGTAACGTAAACGTAACGTTAACGTAACGTTAACGTAACGTAAACGTAACGTAAACGTAACGTGAACGTAACGTAAACGTAACGTGAACGTAACGTAAACGTAACGTGAACGTAACGTAGACGTAACGTGAACGTAACGTAGACGTAACGTGAACGTAACGTAGGCGTAACGTGAACGTAACGTAGACGTAACGTGAACGTAACGTAGGCGTAACGTGAACGTAACGTAGACGTAACGTGAACGTAACGTAAACGTAACGTGAACGTAACGTAAACGTAACGTGAACGTAACGTAAACGTAACGTGAACGTAACGTAAACGTAACGTGAACGTAACGTAAACGTAACGTGAACGTAACGTAAACGTAACGTGAACGTAACGTAAACGTAACGTGAACGTAACGTAAACGTAACGTGAACGTAACGTAAACGTAACGTAAACGTAACGTAAACGAAACGTAAACGTAACGTAAACGTAACGTAAACGTAACGTAAACGTAACGTAAACGTAACGTAAACGTAACGTAAACGTAACGTAAACGTAACGTAAACGTAACGTAAACGTAACGTAAACGTAACGTAAACGTAACGTAAACGTAACGTAAACGTAACGTAAACGTAACGTAAACGTAACGTAAACGTAACGTAAACGTAACGTAAACGTAACGTAAACGTAACGTAAACGTAACGTAAACGTAACGTAAACGTAACGTAAACGTAACGTAAACGTAACGTAAACGTAACGTAAACGTAACGTAAACGTAACGTAAACGTAACGTAAACGTAACGTAAACGTAACGTATACGTAACGTAAACGTAACGTTAACGTAACGTAAACTACGCAACTCAACAGCAGTTCGGTAATTAGTCATTTTAAAGCTGCAACTTTAAGCGTTTCCGTTACGTTTACTGAGGGAGGGGTTATTTGAAGAAAACCCCCGGATTAAACAATTCAAGGACTATTGGGGATTGGTATGAGCTAAATTCAGAAAATTTTAACGTAAACGTAACTTAAACGTAACGTAAACGTAACAGAAACGCTTAAAGTTGCAGCTTTAAAATGACTAATTTTACCGAACTGCTGTTGAGTTGCGTAGTAATATTTTCAAAAAAAAAACGTTTACGATACGTTTACCTTAAGTTTACGTTAAGTTTACGCTATGTTTACGTTACGTTAACGTTACGTTTACGTTACGTTTACGTTACGTTTACGTTACTTTTACGTTACGTTTACGTTACGTTTACGTTACGTTTACGTTACGTTTACGTTACGTTTACGTTACGTTTACGTTACGTTTACGTTACGTTTACGTTACGTTCGCGTTTCGTTTACGTTACGTACACGATACGTTTACGTTACGTTCACGTTACGTTTACGTTACGTTCACGTTACGTTTACGTTACGTTCACGTTACGTTTACGTTACGTTCACATTACGTTTACGTTACGTTCACGTTACGTTTACGTTACGTTCACGTTACGTTACGTTCACGTTACGTTTACGTTACGTTCACGTTACGTTTACGTTACGTTCACGTTACGTTTACGTTACGTTCACGTTACGTTTACGTTACGTTCACGTTACGTTTACGCTACGTTCACGTTACGTTTACGCTACGTTCACGTTACGTTTACGTTACGTTTACGTTACGTTTACGTTACGTTCACGTTACGTTTACGTTACGTTCACGTTACGTTTACGTTACGTTTACGTTACGTTTACATTACGTTTACGTTACGTTTACGTTACGTTTACGTTACGTTTACGTTACGTTTACGTTACGTTTACGTTACGTTTACGTTACGTTTACGTTACGGTTACGTTACGTTTACGTTACGTTTACGTTACGTTTACGTTACGTTTACGTTACGTTTACGTTACGTTTACGTTACGTTTACGTTACGTTTACGTCACGTTTACGTTACATTTACGTTACGTTTACGTTTACGTTACAATTACGTTACGTTTACCTTACGTTAACGTTAAATACGGGTCGGTGGAAAGATACGGGTCGGTCCTTCCTACTAAACCTTTCCACCCCACCTATCTAATGCAATCATTAGGATGACAAGGGTGGTTGTCACAATGACAAGGAAGTAAGGTAAGTAGAGAAGTAGGTAGGAAGGTATGTACATTCACGCCCGTATCCCCGAAGGGGTGGGCAGCGGTACCACAAGTGCATTCACGATTGTGATAGTGATGTGATAGGTGGTAAGCCTATCGACAATCGGGCACTTTCCAATCCCGGCAAACTTTGTGTTTATTAGAAAACTGAAAAAACGCTTTTTTATGTTGTCCGACCTGGGAAGTGGGAAAGTAGGAAAAAAGAAAAAGGAAAGGTCTGTGGTCTAGTAGTCTGGCGTTAGCATTGGCCACGTGAAGTCCCGGGTTTTGTGTCGTATTTCGCGAAATTTTTCTACAAATTTTTCTAAGAGATGTACTTTTACGGAAGCTAAAAATGACTTTGTTTTGTTGACCGTATGTGAAGAAGCGTTATCATGGTGTAGGAGAATGCGGTTTTTGGGTCGTCTTTCGCGAACTTTCTCTAACACCCTGGGTAAACAAATTGTAGAATACCACTCGGCATTAACACTCTTTTGATCTTCAAGTGGAATTGTACAGATGGGACCCGTAGCTGAGAAAAAAAACGCGATCATTTTTTTACCAACGTTTCTCGCCTGTCTCATTTTTGTTGGGCCTGTTTTCATTTTCAAACACTCAATCACAAGATTGCTGTTTTTTTTCGGGTTCAAAACAATAAATCCACGTTTCGTCTCTTGTGACGGTGTTATAAACAGCATTAGAATGTCCGTGGTCGTACTTTAGTAGCATCTGTGAGCACCATTCCACGTGAGCCTGCTTTTGCTCCGCTGTCATTTCATGAGGGATCCAACGACAACAAAGTTTCCGAACTTTCAATTCTTCGTGTAAAATTTTCTGAATTTAGCTCATACCAATCCCCAATAGTCCTCGAATTGTCTCATAGGTAATCCGGGGGTTTTCTTCAATTAACCGCTTAACAGTAGCCACATTATTTTCGTTGAAAGTAGTTGAAGGCCGCCCTTCACGAAATTCGTCATGTAAAGAAATTTATTTACATGTTAAATCTTACCTGACTTACTCTACCTTACTCTTTCTATCTGTTCAAAATCATTTTGGGTAAACATTGCAATTTATAGTTTAAAAAACAATATCCCACATCGGTCATATTAATTAATTCACTGTAACTCTAATCCAAGGTGAAAACCCCCAGGCCCTCCACTAGTACTACATCTAATTTATGTATGTTATTGTATCTCATTTCAAGTGAAATGTAAATTTCTTATGAGAATAAAGCTCTTTAAACCTAACCCAAGAACAACATTGTTACACGGATATTTCAAATCATACATATCATATACCATACACTGACAATGTTCCATTAATTTTGTCACTGTAACATTTGTATGTTGCCAATTAAATGCCAATTGCCAATGCTAATGCAAATGCAAATGCCAATGCCAATGCCAATGCCAATGCCAATGCCAATGTCAATGCCAAAGCGAATGCCAATGCCAATGCCAATGCCAATGCCAATGCCAATGCCAATGCCAACGCCAACGCCAATGCCAATGCCAATGCCAATGCCAATGACAATGCCAATGCCAATGCCAATGCCAATGCCAATGTCAATGCCAATGCCAATGGCTATGCGAATGCCAATGCCAATGCCAATATTGTGCAACAGATTTATCTTTTACGTCCATTAAAGTATCTTCACGCCCAATCCCCAAAGAGATAGGTAGAGAGGTATAACAAGTGCACCCACGATTAGCCGCAAATACATAAGTCTCACCAATGTGATGGGTGGCAAGCCCATCGCCAACCGGGTACTTATCCAATTGCAGTAGGTTTCTCTCAGTGAGATCATATGGTACCCAAATGTCAACTTTTTTCTCACACCCAGACTTTCGTAAATGATGTAAAACTGTTTTATGATCAACATCAAGTTCTTCAGCAATGTCGTAGCCACTAATATGTCGAGCTTGCTCCACTTTCTCAAAGATGGCACTAATTTTATATGTAACAGGGCGTCCAGAGCGAACCACATTTTTCACACTAAAATTCAGACTTGAAACGCTTGAACCACATTTGTGCTACTCTTATTGATACCACATTAGCTCTGTAAACCGCACAATTTTTATTCGTGGCGTTTGTCGCATTTTTATCTTTTTTGTAATAAAACTTTAAAATGTACCGAATTTCTTCGTCACATACGTTCATTTTGTTTATTTGAAAAACAATTGAAAAATGGCGGGAACTAGTTTTTTATTTTTTATTTATTGCATCTTCAGAATGTCACATTTAATGGTATTAAAACCAGCCAGTTACATTCAGTACAGCCAAAGAGATTTGATTGCTAATAATACATTCAAAATACGAAAATTAAAGTATTCCCGACCAATTATTACTGGTTATTGCTATTGTCGTCGACGCCTTCGTATTTTTTGTTACTAAGTACATTAACTGTTCAAAACCACAAATCACAGTTCTGAAAAGAGAACTTCTCTAGGTTATTCTAGTTCAGTACAACTCATGGGCGTACCCAGGTTCTGGTCCAGGAGGGAGGCAACTGTAACATTTTAAGACTATATTTTTATGTTATTATATTTTTATCTACAACAGTAGATAGTTAGTAGAGAGGTAAAAAAATCCAGGGGGGGCAGCTGCCCCTCCCTGCCCTCCCCCCCCCCCCCTTCGGTACGCCCATAGCTAATATAATAATTTAAAAAATTAAACTGCGAACCATTCAAAAATATAAACTTGTTTATAATCCTTTAGGCATTAAAAGTTTTATAAGCTCTAAACTAAAAGTTGTGCTAAAATTTTGGCTGAATATTTAAATATGGGTTTATTTCCACTGGCGTCAGTCGCCGGCGTGCCTCCGGTACGTAAGCCTACGCGATATAAAATATATCATACCAAAAGGCAGAGACCACACTCAATTTCCGCGTGAAAACTGGATAGAGTGGATATTTTCAAAATCAGACGACTTTTATAGGTTTTATTCTGTTTACATTTGTCGGTCTCGTTTGGCGAGTGAAACGAATTTCATCTTCGATCCCCGACAAGGGCGTGTATTTTTTATATCATAATATTATCAAAAATGTTAGAATTTTTATATGTTATGTAGCAAACAAGCAGTTAGCACTAGTATTCGGAACTTTGTACCTCTTTTTAAGACAATTACGCTCGTAGAGTATGAAATTTGGCACAGTTAAAATTTACATTGCCAAGGACTGCAGAAACCTAATATTTTTGAACAAAATGCATTAGAAATTCATTTAATTAATGAAAATAAACATTACAAATACTACATTCATGTGATAAATTCATGTGATAATAAAATATATGTTAATATAAACACATGTAGAGCTGTTGTCAAACTTACAACAGACTTACAAAGAGATTATATTGGCTATCTATGCTTAAATTTCGACCACAGGGCAATCGCTAGTAAAATATATTATTAACAAACAAGAAATCATGGAATATGGAACGTAAAACTTTTGACTATCTACATATGCTTGTGCCTGATAATGAATTTAGTAGATAATTTTAATAATATGCTCGAAATATTTTACATAAATATTAACCAACGAGGCTCTAGTTAACCCAAGTTATACCTGAATTTTGGAGTGCAAATAGTCTGCCATCCTTCGTAAGACTGGACATGATAAACTTTACTACAGTCACAGTTTACAAGCTTCTTTTTGAAATATTACTAGATTTAATACCACTTTAAATTGTTTTGTGAAAACAGTACTAAACAGGTATTTTTTTTTAAAGTCAGGTGGTCACCATTCCGTGCAAATGGATAAGACGCCAACTACCGCCAATAAAAAAAGTGAAATTTTGGAATGGCTAAATAATCATGATATTGCGGCCGATAACACAATGTTGAAGCTTGAGCTCCTTAGGCTTGTTAACTTAAACGAGCCATCTGCTCCAAAGTACATTCTGGATGAACTTTCTAAGTCTTGACCACACTGTTCTCCGTCTCCCACCATATCATTGCCAAAACAACAGTATAGAAATGATATGAGCTCAAATTAAAAGTATGTATTTTATTGTGTATATAACATTATCGGTTATTATTTATTTATTATAATGTAATGTCTAAATCTCTTGATTATGACTATAGCAAGGTAATAAAAAGTTTTAGTAGGGTTTATAGTTTTAATGATTGGGTGGCTTTTTTAGGGTAGTTCAAGAGAAAAAACTTGACCTCTCGCAATTTATTTTAATGAAGAATCGAGTCTTATGAATTTATAAACAACATTTTACTTGTTTTATAACATGGTTACTAATTTTTATAGGATATATAATAGTGGATGAAAATTTGTTAACTGTACATAATAATGTATAAATTTATATTGAAACTATACATTGAAAGTTTGAGAAGCGTACGAAATGTAATACAGTTGGTAATTGGGCATTGGATTGTTATTTATTACAAAGGGGGCGATTGAACTAATGGACGATTTTATTCCGATGCTTTCAATATCGTGGTAAGAACTCGGTCGAATTACGATCGATGTGTATCTCAAATTACTAGTAATTACATTAATAGAGAAAAAAGTTATAAACATTTGGTAGTTGAATATTTAATTTAAAAAAATATATTAATATTCGTCGAAATTTGCAGTTAGCTCTTAGCTCTTACTTGACAATTGCATCAGGCGAAAAGGTTACGAATATTATTTTTTATATTTTATTGCTTCATGCATTACTTTGCGGAAATCCATTATTAAAAAGGTGCAAATAATTAAATTTGCTATTATTCGCGAACTGTTCTATGTGACCTCCGGACAATCGGTGATGTCCGGACAATCGGTGAGTTTTATCCATTTATTAAACCGTCGTCTTTCTTTTCGGTACCATCGCGGAGGTCACATAGAGCAGTTCAGAAATAATAGCAAATTGTATTAATTTCACCATTTTATTATTTTTTAAATTAAATTTTATACCTGTTTGCAAATTTAAACTGTGTTCGACTTTAACTCGCACGTTTTGAGAATGGGACTCAACTCATCGTCGGCGCTGCTACATTAGTATGATCTTTGTTTATATTACCAGTAGCGTACGTTTTAGATCAGTCTAGGTCATAGGTTTCAAAGTGTCTACCCCCCTACTAGGGACGTGGGGAGATCTAAAGAGAATCACTTCGTCGTTCATGCATGATCACAATATTTTTGCTATTTATTTATTTAATAGTTTATTGTACATACACTTCATGAAAAATATATGCGGAGATTTTTTCCAACTAACCCGAAATGTTAATGTCGTGTTCCGGTTTGGAGTGTAAGGTAGCCGGTAAACTTACGCATGTGGCATAAGACCTCGCCACAAGAAAATAACGCAGCATTAACACCTTTGGTGTCTATAGGCGATGGTTGACTCTTCTCATCAGGAGACCCATTTGCTTGTTTGCTCTCATAATATAAAAAAAACTACCATCGTGATCATCAATTCTGCAACATCTCGGCCGGGTCTCGTATCACCGCCTTACCTACAACTACCGCAATATGCTTAATACTTGCCATCGTCACGTTCCGCTTTGGAGGTAAGGTACCAATTTAGCCGCTAAATTTATGCATGCAACATTAACACCTCTCCTCATGGATAGTAAAGCACCATTAACATCTTTGATGTCTATAGGCGATGGTTGTCTCTTTCTATCAAAAGAGGCATCTGTTTGTTTGTTATCCTATTATATAAATATATAAAAAATACTAACTGAATCGACGCCTTATAAAACCACTAAATTAATGAGACTGTACAAAATATTATTTTTTTTAAAGAATGTAAGTACTTATTTATACGAACATAACAATACATTAAAGCATTTTAAGTGTTATAAAATGCAGACCCCTGTAGACGCAAAATTAGTTTCTATTGTATGCTAATAAAAATGAAATTAGCATGCTCGAATACTTCGTCTAATACTAGCTATTATAGGTGCTTTGTGACCGTCTGCCGCTTATCGGGACAGAGTTTATATGGTATGGAGTATGGTATATAGAGGACTTTGTTCTGGCGCGTTCTGCCGTGACTTTCGGCGTGGTACAAGATTAATAAGCGTTGTTAAACCGATTGACAATGGCGTCTCGTAACATAATTAACATTTTATATTCAGCTCTTTATATTGTAATTAGTTTCAATATGTCTGTTCATGTCATTAGTTAGATCGTAATGCTGTCGTTAGTACTTATGTATTGGTAAATAATATATGGTAAAACATCATATAAAACTTTGAAATAATTTACATACATTGGGGTTAGAACAATTCGTGTTATTGTTCCAGTGACATTCATTTATCAAATTCGGTTGAACCGTTGAGTAGTTACGAGAAGACACAACAAGAGACTTACATACATACAGGTCAAATATATAACCCTCTTTTTAGACTTCTTTACAGTCCGGTAAACTGGCTTCTTTAACCTATACAGTTTACATACAATTTACAATTTGAAAAAATATAGGGGCCTTTAGACCATTAGTAAAACATCACTTTCGCCTATCAGAAAAACAAGAGCTTTCTTTTAGTAGCGACCGTTTTTTGTCATTAGCATTATAGATGTACATTACGCCCCCATCTATTGTTTGGCGACGTTATCAACTTTATTGTGATAGTGTAGGAGGTAATTTACGTAAACTCTTTATCGCGACGGGGGCTGTGAGGTTTTTAAAAGTATATAAATAACACTTTATCAAGCCGACGCCGGTTGTATAGTGTTTTATAACCACGTTGTTTATATCTAATAGGAATAACAACATTATTGAGCGTAACTTAAACTATTTAATAATAATCTAATTCCAGTTACTTTCTGTTACTAACAATCTTATTCCAATTTCCTGACTAACCACTTGACCATCCAATTTGTCGAGTGGTAACTAACCTAACTACGAATCTATGGCGCTTGGGTTCGATTCCCAACAGGGACTAATATTTGTGTGATCAGCATAGATGTTTATATTTCTGGGTCTGTGTGTGTACATGGGGCACACTAAAAGTTTTACACTTCTAGCTAATCGGAACTATTTGAATTTCGAATGTTATATTTTTAAAACGTTGCAACCTTCTTATTAATAAAAAAAAACAATTGGCGGGAAATGATTTCTCAATTGTTTTTTTTTATCACACATCAAAGTTCTACGTACGCAACGAAAATGGAATTAATTCGGAAAGGTTTTAGAGCGATGATTTTTTATGATTTTAAAAGTTCTCTTTCTCCGCAAGACTGTGCCGTTCGTCTTCAAAATGCTTTTGGGAGAGAAGCACCTTGTTTGAGCACCGTGAGGTGATGGCTTGCTAAATTTGAGAGAGGTCGAGTTTCTTTACATGACGAATTTCGTAAATGTAATGCGGC
The DNA here is from genome assembly GCA_036924255.1 of Apodemia mormo. Taxonomy (NCBI): domain Eukaryota; kingdom Metazoa; phylum Arthropoda; class Insecta; order Lepidoptera; family Riodinidae; genus Apodemia; species Apodemia mormo. The sequence continues at coordinate 33,246,627 of JAUPFN010000008.1, read as the reverse complement.
CTTCAACTGCCGTCAACGAAAATAATGTGGCTACTGTTAAGCGGTTAATTGAAGAAAAACCCCGGATTACCTATGAGACAATTTGAGGACTATTGGGGATTGGTATGAGCTAAATTCAGAAAATTTTACACGAAGATTTGAAAGTTCGGAAACTTTGTTGTCGTTGGATCCCTCATGAAATGACAGCGGAGCAAAAGCTATGAGACAATATATTAGAATCGTTGAGATTTTGACCTATTAAACACTGTCACTCATTTCTTATCATAACCGGTAGCAACAACTTTACATCAGAGGCACGAGCGTGTTAGCACACCATCAGACCCAGAATTGCAACAATGATTTTTTTATAGGAAAACCTAGAAAAACTTTAATCACGTCTTTATTTGTCCCTAACATCAAACCTATGGTTTTATCACCTAAACTAAAAGGAACTAAACTACGAGGTAGTAAGTAAATAAAAGGATTTTTAATTGTTTTACTGAGACTATATATTTTTATAACACTAGATATGATTTCTAAAGGCAAAGATATTGCGCTGCAGGGTAAAGAGAAAGTAATTAGTGAAGCCATCCTGTTTCCGGACAGCTGCCAGATTCACCTGAGCTCGTCGAAAGGGTTTTGTAAATAATATAGCATGAAAAATAGACCCCGGCTCGACCAACACTGTACCGGCTGGCGGCTGCGACTTGACGAGTATAAATTTATACTTCCAAATAGTCAGGTGAAAATGATGACAATGCAAATCGTAACATTTCGATAGAATGTTTATATAAGAGAAAAATATTTCATGCAGTACTTTTAAGAGTTTCTACCTGCGCCCCGCTGTGTAAATAAATTGTTTTGTTATTATAGTCTGGTTCACAAGTTGAAAATGGTGAAAAATAGAGATAATTGTCGTAAAAATTCGTAATCTTTCGATCTTCGAGCTTTCGAGATCGAGCACTTAATAATTGCAAAATTATAAGCAATTGCAGATGAAATAAATTTCTAATTACCTACCTTTTTTTAATCTTCACTGTCATTTTTTATGTGCAAAAGGTTTTAGCACTTTTTTCTAGACATCATCGAATGAGCCATCGCACGTATTTTTAGAACTATTTTTACGAACATTATTTCTATATTTATCGTGTTCAAGTTGTGAACTAGACTATTCCCACGGACACAAAGCATTTTCCAGGATAAAATCTAGCGTATGTTTTAAATCTAGATATAGACTACCATGATAACAAGGTTTTATCCAAAATTATTCAACCGTTTCAGCATAAAGGAGAAAATGACATATACAATTTTTTGTATTTATAAAAGTCACACATTAATTTAGTTTCGTTTTCGTTTCTTATATATTCAAAAACTATAGTAGTAAATTGTGAATTAAATATTAATGTGTTGTAGTTTTCAGTGGAATAATTACACGGGAATATATATTTACTGTTTTATATTCAAGTAGACTATATGTACCAACGATACTCGTATTTTTAGAATATAAATTATCTCCCACGTTGTGTTGTATTTAAAGTTAATCTAAATTTGAACAAATTAACAGGACTGCCAAAGTTGATATTTTAAACGTTAATAGTGATCTTTTTTATAGACTGGGAGCTGGCGACGAATTTTGGGAAGGTCCTTTTGACAGATTAGAATTGAGAAAAATATAATTTCGTCAAATGGCGATACCAGGCCTGCGAGTCTGGCAGAGCGTTTTCGGTTATTTTGCTAATGCATTATGGAATAAGATACTAAATCACCGTAATGTTATCTACCATTACCGTGACTTAGATCCATAATGCGATAGGTAAGACTAGATAATCGTGATTGCACTTGTTGTACCTTTACCCCTACCTCTTTTGGGGGTAGGAAATTTTATTTTAAGATAATTACTTTTATTTATTCTTTCTGCATACCTATCTTAAAAATGTATTTGTACTTAAGTGAAAGTTTGACGAACCAAAAAGTGACGGCTCGCCGAGTTTCAGTCGCTTGTAATGATCAAAGAAATACCAGACGCTTTGATAATACACTATCCAATAGCTACAAAACATAGTAGACCCCAAGATGTTATTTTAATTTGGAGGAAAACACTTTGGATAAAAATAATGTTACCAAACATAATGCAAGCTTTAGTTTCTCTCCATTAAAAACAGTTTGCTATAGACTCTTATTATATATACCTATAAGGCTTCGCCGCGATGATTTCTTTAAATGATTGTCAAAGTGCATCCATAGTAGTCCATATCCATAATGGATAGTATAATATAATACTAATATAATATTATAAATGCGAAAGTCTGTCTCTCTGTTACGCTTTTACGGTTAAACCGCTGGACCGATTTTCAAGAAATTTGGCATGGAAGTAGTTGAAGAGCCGGGGTCAAACACAGGCTAATTTTTTTTTCAATAATCAATCCTTAAAGGGTTGAAATAGGGGATGAAATTTGTATGAAAAGCTAACTTGACGACATGTTAATCTACTCGCGGGCGAATCTGCGCGGGTCAGCTAGTGGTAGAATATGTTGGTAACTTAATTAATTTTTAACAATTTGTAACACCCATATTCTTGCAAATAAATATTTTCTTTCTTTCATCTTAATTTTATTAATGTAATGGGCACTGGTTTCCTTCTCATTAAAATTTTCAGGCGATATTCTTAAATTAATCTTTTGTAAGTGTGACCGCACTTTATATCTATGCCCGTATTCATTTGAACCCTCTTTGAAAAACTTACCATCTGCTGTTGGGTCAGGTAGTTCACAAGAGGCTAACAATTCTTCTGTCACTGCCATCGCGGCTACTAGGTGGTAGAGATATGTATTGTTTCGCTCGGGTTCAGTAGCACAGCCTTACCTATTCAAGGATGTGTCAATTAAATCCGCCACTTGGATAGCAACGCATCTTTAAGCTCTTTCGTGGTATAGGCGATGGTAGTTTTTTTCCATCAGGAGAGCCATCTGCCTGTTTTCAATCTTATGCTATTTAAAAAGTCTCAGTTTGTGTGGAGCCCAAAAGGCAAAGCGTTGCGACACAGAATACTGGAGACTAACAGAAGTCAATGTACATACAAGTAATATTTCGGAACAAACGGTCCCGAACCATTCTCCTTGAGCGTCCTTGCGAGATGTCTATGTGTGCGTTGGTCATTATCACTAGATCGCCCAACCGCATTCTAATAAATACGGATTTTAAACTAGAAAGACATTTATCCAGTTATATAACAAATAGTTAAGCCGGTAATACACCGTCTTGCTTCACGTCAACACGAGTAGGTATAGACGTTAATCCCCAAGTCCATATTTCCAATGGGTTGGTAGAGACATCATTAGTGTACCCATGATTAGCTAACGATATTAGGTCACATGATGTCATAGGTCAACCTGCCGACAAGTCGGGTACATTTCTAGCCTCAGGTAAGTAACATTTTTCCGAAAAATTGTAAATAAAATATTTTCCCGTGTTGGTCCGGTAACTCATTGTAGAATAGACTTTTGTACCATTGTAGAATAGGCCAACGATTGGCTATTTCTGTTACAAATACCAATACAAATACAAAATACTTTATTTTGTTCTCTCACACAATTCCAAAAAACTAAAGCTATGTCTACACTAGGTTTTTTTTGAGGTTTTTTCAAAATGTATCAAAATCTCCTGAGCCAAATTGCTTCAGATTTTTAGGACTTTTCAGAAATTCTAAGTTACGTGGAACCCAATCCGAATTCTGATCGGCCAAGTCGTCGCACGCGCACGCGCACGCGCATGCACGCACGCACGCACGCACACACACACGCACGCACGTACGCATGCACGCACGCACGTACGCATGCACGCACGCACGTACGCATGCATGCACTCACATACGCACGCACGCACGAACATACGCACACACGCACGCACACACGCACGTTCGCTCACTCGCACGCACGCACGCACACACACACACACACACACACACACACACACACACACACACACTAGGCATGGATCATTTAACAGTTAACATGTTAAATTTCGTACTAATTTTTTTTAACAATTAACAACTGTTATTTATATTAGCAAATACTGTTAAAAATTACCAATAACTTCATGTAGGATAATAATGTTATTAAAAATATTTGAGCTATCTTGATTCTAACTCGACGGCTTTGCGGTTTTACTGCTTTTACTAAAAATGTTTGAGCTACCTTGATTTATGATAATAATAACTGGTAAACTACTCCAGAGGACCTTTTTTTTTGGTCGCTAACTCGACGGCTTTGCGTTATTGCTGCTTCTAATAATGTTATTAAATTAAAAATTAGATTTATGATAATAATAACTGTTAACTACCCCAGAGGACCTTTTTTTGGTCGCTAACTCGACGGCTTTGCGTTTTTACTGCTTCTAATACTTATTGTAATATATAGGCATAGCCTACTACTGATATAATATAACATAAATAAATAACAGTTAAATATTAATTAATTTTAACAACATACCAGTTAACCTAATTTAACAATAATTTCCATGCCTAACATACACACACACACACACATACATACTAACATACTAACATCATCGTGAAAATAATCGGAAAATCGGGGCAAAATCACTAACTTCCTTATCTACGTAACTGGAAATTAATAATTACCGGCCTGGGATGCGCGGATGGGTAGCTCTAGATCTGTCCGGAAACTTGTACTACACTGAAATACTTTTAATAATGAATTATATAAGAATCGTGAGCCCAAGTCATGTAATAATAATAGCAAGAGAAAGTTGCTCAATTACACGGTAATCGCAATGATTAAAGATAAAAGCTCATAAGGTTATAACGAAGTGAGAGCTACGATGTTCGAACTTGTCCAACAAAAGGCTGTAATTGGAACCATAATTTGCACGATAACAAACTTTATCTTGCTAAGTTAAATAAGCGGAGAAATTAGCGATTTTAATGCATGAATTCAGAGTGGGTTGAGTCAGCAATCGACTTCGATAAAGTGCGTATGAATACAGTTTACTTTTCTAACTGTACTTGTGAATAAATTAATACGGGGATATTTTATAGTTTACACTTTCCATCGTCGCCACTTAGTGAGACTAATATTCTGATGTCTGATATTTTACATCAGACTACAACATCGGAATAATAGAAAAGTTTGTTGATCTCGATTATCGCAAATAAGAAGTGATAGTCATTAAAATATGGCAAATGGTGTTTTAGACAACGTGTCGCCACTCATATGAGCAAATGTGTCAATGTCAAACGCTTAAAGATATATTATTCACGGGACAAATTACACTTACTAATCTAACCCCAAAGTAAGCAAATTATTTGCTTGTGTTATGGGTGTTAGTCAACGATACTATTACATAGAAATACATATATAAATACTAGAATATATATAATAAACACCCAAACCCGGAAATACAAACATTTATGCTCATCACACAAATGCTTGTCCCCGTCGGGGATCGAACCCGAGCCTCGTTGATTGCGTAGTCAGGGTTTCTAACCACTCGACCAACGGGGCGGTCAATATTATTATATCGTAAAAAATAGAAACATGCCATATCGAGCTTTTTTATCGTGTCGAATAAAAAGCTAAGGCTTAAAGAATACCACTGGAATGATTTTATTTCATCGGTATTATAATTCTGTATTTCCCTGTGTAAATGCAAGCGTCATTGACATCCTATATATGTTTTCTGTGTTGACATCCTATGAAATTGCCTTGAAAGGCGTATCCAGTCTAATCCGTGGAGTTAACCAAAAGAACTTTATCTTTAGAAAATATGTAGCGTAATAGTAAATACTAACGTGTGGTGTGTTTGAAGTTCCAGCATAGTTATTTTCATAGCTCGCCGTCTTTAAATTTTTGATAAATATGTTATATCTATAGATTAATAAGTGAATCAAACTTTGTAACCCCTTTGAAGAAAATGACGCGAACGGTGGAGTGTGAAATTTTACTTAGCTGAAACTGAAGCTTACATTGCGGAGGATTGCAAAAACCTGGTATTTTTCATTAATAAGCATTAGATTTAATTAAATAAAAATGGGTATAATTTTCTTTACGGCTGAAGTCTGCTATCAAACTTATAAAAGATATTGTTGTTCAGTCTATGGCCGAACTCCGACCAAAGGGTGATCGCTAGTAACTAATTAACTTATGTTACATAAAAGAATATAACTACAGGAATATGTTTTGTATTTTATAAATGCTGCATACAAACAAGCTGATGGGTTTCCTGATGGAAAGAGTCAACCATCGCCTATATACACCAACCAAAGATGTTAATGGTGCGTTGCTATCTTGCGGCGAGGTTTAATGCCACATCCATAACTTTACCGGCTTAATCTTACCTTCCAAACCGCAACACGACAGCGACAAGCACTGACGTTATTGCGGCAGGAATAGGTAAGGCGGTGGTACCAGACCCGGACGAGACAATGTAGAACTCTACCACCTAGTAGCCACGATGATAGTGACTCGCATAGCCAATCGGTCGCCCTTTGCGACCTGCCTAGGAGAACGGCAGTTGTCCTATTCTGCAAAGGAGCCCGGGACCAACACGGGGAATAATTTTTAACATACTTGATACCTATGACAAAATCTTTAATATTAATTGTTATTTATTACTATTGATATTGTAAATGTATAATATTATAAAACAGTTAAAAAGTAATGTACATCCCCATCTCAATTTTAATTTTATTAAATTGTTATTCCTCTCAACTGTAAAAATATCTTAAGGGAATGCCTTAATAAAATTTAACAAAGGTATCAAATTAATTTTTAACAAAGCATTGTAAATATTATACTAGCATTTTTCTTTTGTAGCGTAATACAATGGAAATTCGTTTTAGAAGGAAAGCTAAGCCTCTATCGCATGGAAAAATAATGATTTATTTATGTCAATGACTACAGCCAAGGGCGGATTTTGCGTCTAAAATTTGTTATTGTTCGAATAAACTTCTTTTATTACAACGTTGTTAGTAAAATGAGAGCAGGAAGCTCTTTTTTCAATTACCTACTTGAGATAATAAAGACAAAATTTAAGGCTAATCTGAGATCTTTTATCGTGAGTTGTGTATTGAAAAGTCTTTTGTTTTCGTTTATTAAGTTAAGAGGAATTACGTATTTTCTTTTTGCAAAGACATATTTTCCTGTCTAGACTTTGCCATGTGTGAAATAAGCTAGAAAATGGTACAGCCACTAATAAACTTTGTACGTAGGTTATAAAACTAATAGCTAACGTCACTACGTCGTAAACCATGTTATTAGCAAATAGAAGGTTTCCTTTTACTAACGAAATTTCGTAGGGAATTATTTAAGAACATTTTCAACCGACGAAAAAACGTAGATTACCAATTTGACATGACGCATGTATGTAATTGCAGTTGAAATTGGATAATATTTAAGTATGATGAAATATTTGTTTTTATATCATTAGAATATATCAAATAAGCAGATGGCTCTTCTGATGGGAAAAGAAAACATCACCTATAGACACCAAAGATGTTAATAGTGCGTTGATATCCGTGACGGGGTGTTGTTGCCACATGCATAAGTCCACCGGCTACCTTATCCTCCAAACCGAAACACGACTATGAAAAGCGTTGACGCTATTGCAGTAGGAATATCCTTACCTATGGTGGTACAAAGTGGTCCCGTTGGTTGAAGGTCGCCCTACGTACCTGGTAATACGGAAGTTGGTCTATTGTTTAAAGGAGCCCTGAACAACATGGCGGAACCTGACCCCCCCCCCCCCCCAGATAGACGTTCAAGCACGTGTACTAAATTTCGTAACTGTATATATTATGTAGTATGTACGATTCACGCCGCAATATACCTATACATAGATATATTACGTTTTTGTATCTCTCATCAAGATTATTATTTAATTTTAACCACTTAAAAGTTAAAAGACGAACAACTTTTGTAAACATTAAAATATTTATTACTACTCATTCACAGTTTAAATATATGACACTTGGTTTTTTTCTTTCTATAAGATAATATTAAGAGTAGCTTGTTTATACAGCCTTCTATGTTGCAAGTTTTGACTATAGTAATAAATATTTGAATTTTGTTGCATTTTATACAACAGTTTGTTTAAAATTTTGCTTCTTATCTATCCGATATTTTTATAATTTGTTTAGTTGGTCATAAATAAAAGAAAGTGTTAACTTTAATATGGGCAGAAAAGATAAATCTTTGCTTAATATAGAAATAAGAAAAACTTTGCAAGTTTGATTAGTCTCATGACTTTCCAACTAAAATACTTTTATAATTAACTTGCTATTAAAAAGTGTCCGTTGAATTCTAATCCTGACTGCTGTAAATTAAATTAATTTGATAATTTCGGCTGACGCTATATTCTTGTAGCCCTTTTAGGCCGATCTCATCAATCTCCTTTAAAATAATCAAAATGACTGAGTTCCATCAAGTGCTAACGACGAAGCCTATAAATAATAACAGTTATCATACTGTTACGTACTTCGGGTTCGTAATTGTAATAAAACACCACTTATATAAAATCCGTGTATTTAGTATACAAATACACAAGACAACACAATGTAATACTAAAATACACTTTACACACTAGTCACTCACTGTCCTATCACTGACTACACAATAAAACACTTCTCGCTTCGCACAGGTCACTTCAAGTATCGCTCTCGATCGTTTGATAAAAACTGCCTTGTGTTTGTCAAAACCTCTCTATTTATACCCAGGGTTTAGTTCTACCTGGATCCAGAAAAATCTAAATGTATCGGGAAACGATGAATCACTTCTTATTGTAATCAACTTATGATAAACAAATGACTCATCAATGACTCCTCAATCCGAGTACACGCTACTTTCAACCTTATGCTTTATGCCACAAAGTTCATTATGGTATAGCTTATATTAGCTATTTGTTTGTCAATAGGAGTAGCTATCTCTATCTTTTATTTCTAGATCTCTCCAGCGTTCCAACTCCACACGATTCTAGATTATTCGTAACAATACATAAACTCTCAAATAGCAAATTAAACCATATGAATTTCTTCTTTCAGTAAACGATTTCCATAAAGCAACGCCTGAATCTACATAAGTGCATACCAGGATTACCAGGTGTTTTCCATCACCGATAAAATGTCTAAATATTATAAAACTTGGTAATATTTTGTCTTAAATATCTCAAGGCATCTGTATTGTGACTCAACGATACATAGTACTAGGGAACTCGTAGTCTTAATACCCGCTAAATTACAGGATTTAACAAAAACGGGCGCACAAGTACTCTCCGAAACACGAGCAGTGGAAACACTCTTTAGGTACATTTTAAATGTACTCCATTAAATTGCGAAGTTCTAATGCACTGTTGGCCGTATGAATATATAAAAGTTTATATTACTGTTTGCTTGTAGATAATTGTTACATTGTAAAACATGTGTCGGGCGACTTGATAGAGGTATAGGTTAATTGTATGAGATACGAGTAAGTTTAATTTTGCTGTAATAATTCTGTAATAATAAAAAATATTTTATACTAGCTATTTAAATTTTATTATATTGCTCACAAGACTTATAGGGCAATGGGCCCACCTCTCGTTCCCACCACTGTAACTTCTGTAAATCAGAATCAACAGCGGCAACCTTCCTGATAACCTCTGAGTTATGAGCTCAGGGTGCCCTGGGGGAAAAGCTAAGCTGTCTTGGAACCCGCATCGAATTTAATCAGAAGAGTATAGGAGGAGTAGGAAAATAGTATAGGAGGAGTAGGAAAACCAATTTAGAAACCAACCAAAACACAAGACTTATAGTGGTAGATACTAAATTTTAATGCAAAACGCATTTCAGCGTGTCGATATTTAAGCAACTAGTAGGTACATTAATATTCAGTGATAACGATACCTACATATATATTTCCGAATTGCTATTGCTCGTGACTTCGTTCGCGTGATCCAAAATCATAACTTCCTTTTGTTTAATCGGGTAAAAAGTAGCCTGCCCTATAAACTCCTTTATCTTTCTGAGAAAGCTCCATCAAAATCGGTCCAGCCGTTCCAAAGATTACCCCTTACACAACTCTCAATTTAACGCCTCTCGACTTAACTATAAACTTCCGTGAACTTAAATGTGAAAATTATTTGACTTCGATTGGTTTTCCTTGTCTTCATATAATGACACACTCAGTGTGCATCCGGGGGATCTAGGGGGCATAAGTCACTCTGTTCTCTAAATAACGACAATGATAATAATAATACGTTATCTATACATATAATAAAATCGTAGGAAAGTCTATGTATGTCCGGGTAAACTCAAAAAGTACTGCACGGATTTACTTCAAACGCAAGAATATTACTAACAGGTCGGGTCAACATATAGGCTACATATTATCACGCTATCACCTACGAGGGAGGAGCTGTGCGGAGTAAACGAAGTCCGCGCGGACGAAGTCGTGGGCAACGGCTAGTTATTAAGTAAAAAACTGCATTTCTTAAATTGCCAAATTTAACAAGAATTGCAACTGAGTGCGTTCTTTTTTTCTTTATTATCTTTTTTTTATTTACCTCGAATATCCGTTTCATTTATATTAGTAGAAAGTCATAATTTAGATTTTCTTGCTACAAATGTGTTCAAAAATATCGTCATACCAATAGGGATTGGCTGTACCAAGATTTCTAAATCGATTACACGCATATCAGAAGAAAGATTGGCTATGTAAATCACAACAATCATGGTTACTAAGTGGTAGAGTTCTGTATTATCTAGCCCGGGCTTGGGACCACCACCTTACCTATTCTTATCGTATTAGCGTCACTGCTTAACACTATAGTGTTCCGATTTTATGGGTAAGGTAGTCAGTAAACTTTTGCATGTAGCACAAAGATTAAGACACCATTGACATCTTTGGTATCTATCGGTAACCTCTTTCCATCAGGAGAGCCATCTGCTTCTTTGCTATCTAATAAAACAGTAAACGGGGCCCGGGGAAGGCAATCAACCACCCACAGACAAGCTGCAATTGAAATTTTGTATTCTCGAAAAAAAACCACAAAAAAACCTCAGCAGCTCTGTTTCCCAATTTGGGGATAGAACCCAGGCCCTAATGATCTGAACCGGTTAGGTCCCTAGACCACGAGGCAGTCTAATGTTATTGCTATAAAAATTATCTTATACTAGCTGTTGCCAGCGACTTCGTTCGCGCGGAATTCGTTTACTCCGCACTGCTCCTCCCCCGCAAAATTTATTCATGCAAAATTTGAAGTAAATCCATGCAGTACTTTTTGAGTTTACCCCGGACATACATACAGACAAACAGACAAAAATTCTAAAAACTATATTTTTGTCTTCGATGTCGATTGTAGATCACGCCCCAAATATTTTTTTAAAAAATATTCAATGTACAGTTTTGACTTTCCTACGATTTTATTATATGTATAGATCCTAATGGCGCTTACTTTTTTATACCATAGGATAGCAAAAAGGCAGATGGCTGTCTGGATGGAAAGAAACAATCTACACCTGAATTTATTATAATATTGGACTTCAATATTATTGGATATAATATTATTGGACATCAATGGTGCGCTGCCATCCATATGGCGGGATCTATTGTCACTTGTAATAGAATACCAGCTACCTTTCAATTTTAAATGAAAGGGCCGTTTAATATAATACAAAAATGACAAGCACTGACGCTATTGTGACAGAAATAAATAACATGGTGGTACTAAACCGTCACGAGTATAGTGAAACGTTTGTGCTATCGTTCGCTTTCATAACCTGAAGGTACTGAGTATACCGTGAACCGATTTGATACTCCTCCTTTTGGAAAATCGGTTGACAAAAGAGATTTCTTACAGCCAACCCGATAGGTGAAATATTTTAGAAGCAAAAAGTTGTAGTAAAATCGCTTTGTTTGTCCTGTTTGTTAATGGCTGGTTTTACTATAAGCTAGTAATATAATAATATATAGTAATATATAGTAATATGCACTTACCTATATATTACTATATATAATATATAGTAATATATAGGTAAGTGTTGCGTGTGGGCGTCGACTACCTGTATTCCATATGAGCCATTTTACTTAAGTATTTTTTTATCTATATCAAATTCTATATAAAATCTATATAAAAGTAGTAGTTTTTATACCGGGGTTTGTTTAAATTTTATTATATTGCTCAAAAAATTCATGTTCATTCATAGTACTTAATTTTCATGCAAAACGTATTTCAGCGTGTCGATATTTAAGCAAAGAGCACATTAGTATTCAGCGGTAACGATACCTATATATTTCCGATAACAATGACCTCTCCGTGATCTCAATGTGAACTTACTTATAAATGATTCGGCTATTATCAGAATGTATATTACTATAGAATACAAGCATCGTCTATAAATTAATACGTGATGTAAAACTTAGGACCCCTTTTTAAGACAATTGTGCAAACGGTGGAGTATGAAAATTGGCAAAATCATAGTTTACGTTGCGGAGGAGTGTAGAAACCTAATATTTTTAAATAAAATGCATTAAAAATACATTAAATTAATAAAAATAAACATTACACACACTACATTCAGACATACATGATAATATACACACATGTATAATATTTTCTTTACGGATAAAGTCTGCTGTCCAACTAAAGAAATTTTATTGTTAGTTTATGGTCGAATTTCGGCCACAGGCGATCGTTAGTTGTATGAAATGCCAAAAACAAAAATCAAAATACAATTGACCTTACACCACAACGTTTCAAGCCCCTTTCAAGACATTTTCTTAATTTGGCAGCATAGCTTGCAATTAAATACAGAAATACTGAGTAATATTACTCACCAAATAAATAAAATCATTTCAAGGTAATTTTTAAACCTTGTCATCACATTCGGTACGATAAAACAGTACAATATGGTTTATTTCTATTTTATCACAATATAATATTATAATGTATGTAACTTTTGACAGTAATAGGAGGGTTTGGTTATATGCGCGGCGACACGTTTCCTTGCCAATGGTTTGTCTATTAGTATTCAAGTGGTCTGTGAGATATATATAGCTGCTAGTCAACGATATTTATACATAGAAATACATATTAGAATACTGAAATAACATATAATATGTAATCAACACCCAAACAAAAAATACAAACTTCTACGCTCTTTAGATTATTGCCTGTCCCTTTCAGCAGTCGAACCCACAGACAACATAAATACTAACAGACATGCCATCGGGAAGAAAACGTATCGCCGCACAAATGAGCAAATGCTCCTATCACTGTCAAAAGTGTGAAAAAATAAAAATAAACCATGTTGTACTATTTATATACATAATGTTGTACTATTTATATAATAAATATATTGCAAATGGGTGAACTAAATATTTCAGTCCCGAATATAATTAATATTTTTAAACATTTTACTGGTTTGGTTACTAGCCAAATTCTTTTTTTTTTACTAAATGAACTTAAGTAGTTGGTCCAAATGACCGCTACTACGAAACCGGGCGTTTCCACAAAATCTATAGGTACCAACCGAAAGTATGAAGCCTATTAGAATATGCAAACGTTGCGTAGAATACTTTTTTCCCGCGACAACTCTCTTTGAAATTTTTTAGTCAACCCATTTGCAGTATATTTATTGAGATATTTAATTGGATATAAAATACTTTTCACGCATTAACCAGCTCAGTGTAGGTCGTTCTGTAGCGGGATCTTAGACTAATTGTAAAAGTCGTTTAAAAGCATTTCAATAGTTTGCTGCAAGTCGACCTTAAACTCTATCATTAATATAACGTTTGAAATAAGACTCTACCTAATTCTCAATTAAAATCATCCAGTTTCGTTTTAACAACTTTAACTAAAATATTCTCATCACAAGTGTTAACAAGTGTTATTAAAGAGGGAATCGTAAATATAACACCAGAGGGAACGTTTGAGTTGAGGATAAAGCCTTGGAGTGGAGTTAGTTGAATCCGCAATAAGACTTTGTCGGCTTTACTTTTGTAACGGTCATCTTAGCGAGATATTAATGGTTACTCCGTGACTTCTTAAGCTGTTTCGTATCGCAATGGACGCTAAATGTTTCACGTAATTTATTCATGTACTTGACTTAGATAAGCCTTCATCAATTGATGATACGTCCTTAATAAGTTGATATTGTATTTGAACATAAATACGACGTGAATTATTATGTGATTATAATAAGCATATAATAGTCAGAGAAGACAATTTTATTTAGTAGCGTAAAATCATTGATTAAATAGATTAGAGGCCTAAGAATTGAACAATTGTTCTGCCGATACATTAGGCTAATAGATCTCATAATAATCTGAAAGAATTAATACGGACCAATCCAGTGAACTGTGAATACGTGCGACAAAATACTGATTTTGAATTAGCCTTTACGCCGCGCCTCAGATTAACATTTAAGTAACAATATTGATTTAGCTCCTAAGTAAGCAATTATTTGCTTGTGTTATGGGTGTTAGTCAACGATACTAATACATAGAAATACATATATAAATACTAGAATATATTTAATAAGCACCCATACCCAGAAATACAAACATCTATGCTCATCACACAAATGCTTGTCTCCGTCGGGGATCGAACCCGAGCCCCGTCGATCGCGTAGTCAGAGTCGCTAACCACTCGACCAACGAGACGATCAGTTGACTAAACGTTGGCGATAAAATAAAAAACTTTCACATAATTTCCCTTTAAAACCATCTTTCCCTTTAAAAGAATTAATTGAATTAACGTAGTGGACACAAATATGAATATACAATATCTTATTTAGCCATAGAATCACCTGGAGATGCCACGAATATTCAGTTACTATTCGGTATTCGGCCACTTTCTTTGGTATTCAGCATTCGACCGAATAACGAAAACCTAATCATGAGAAAAAAACGCACATATTACTAAAAAATGGTATTATTTCTTTTTTTATTTTTATTTCATAAGTTAGCAAACAAGCAGATGGTTTTCCTGATGGAAAGAAAAACCATCGCCTATAGACGCCAAGGATGTTAATGGTGCGTTGCTAACCATGTGGCGGGATGGCAATGCCAGTTGCCACATATATAAGTCTATGGACTACCTATCCTCCAAACAGGAACACGGTAATTATTGCGGCAGGAATAGATAAGGCGTTGGTACCAACTTTTTCTTGAAACTCGTGTTGGTTAAATAGTTAAAATATGTTTTTTGGGATAGAAAATATACTATGAACTATTCCAGGTAATCATCTTCATGTGCGCCAAATTTTATCCAAATCGGTTAAGAGTCGTTTTTGCGTGATTGCATATCATATTAATATTAATATAGACTAGTTGACCCACGCAGCTTCGCCACATCAACCACATACTGGATTAACATGTCGTACATATAATTTTTCGTACGAACTTTCATCCGATATTTCAGTCTCTTAGAGAAAGATTTTTGCAAAAAAACTTAGTCTGTATTTGACTTCGGGTAGCGGAATAGGAAAGCGGAATAGATAGACAGGCAGACAGACTTTGCATTTGTAACATGAGTGTGAATCTTTTATAGTATTGGAAATGTATCAGCATTAAATAATACTTTAGCCGAGCGTCCAAACCTCATTTACCGCAACCCATTATCGAGTTAATGTTGTTTAGTAACACCAATCATTTTAATGTAATTTTGTTCGCGGCTAACATGTTAATTCTAGTTTATGAACACTTTCAGTCTTATTAATAGGTGTATATTAAAACAACACTAGTTTGAATCAAAATTGTTAAACAAAAATGCCATGTACTTGGATGACATAAATGAGGTGTCCATTATTTCTGACTGATATTAGATTTATTTATTTTATTAAGAATGATTAAGTATGCGTGCAGATTTGTTAATTACTCATTTATTATTATGGCATGAGTATATAAATGTTACAAGTGTAATATATAATAATATATTTCAGGTGGAAGAGCTCTGGGACGACAACGAGCCCTGATGTCATAACTGCAACAGAGTGCTAAGTGTGAGTTTTTCTTTTCGCATTCGATCGTGAGCGCGTTTGGAGTTTACTAGGAATTTGTATGTGATTTTTACAGCGCCACCTAGTGGTAAACGTGAGGAACCAGTTTACCACTAGGTGGCGCTGTACAAATCACATATAAATTTCTAGTAAACTCGAAACGCGCTCACGATCGAATGCGAAAAGAAAAACTAACACTTAGCACTCAGATCGTCGCTATCGTGACCCGACTTTCGACGTCTTTTGCATGTGGCATATAGGCGTGGGTGTCAAATAAGGGCTGGGGTAGGCGTTCGAACCCTCCCCGCCTTAGCGAAAAAATATGTATGTGCAAAATGATGTGTATCCGTGTGTATAATATACATAAAATTAAATTAAAAAATTATTTGTTCCATTTTTTTATATTATAGGGTAGCAAACAAGCAGATAGGTCTCCTGATGGAAGGCGTCAACCATCGCCTATATACACCAAAGGTGTTGATGGTGCGTCGCTATCTTGTGGAGAGGTCTAGTGCCACATGCATAAGTGGCTACCTTACCCTACAAACCGGAACACGACTTTGACAAGCACTGACGCTATTGCGGTGGGAATAGACAAAAAGGTGCTGCTGCTTCTACTTAATAGCTTCATAAGCTGGGGAGCTGGAAGAAATCTTTATACTGTAGAGATAAGTCTACCTTTTGTACGATTTTTCTTTCGTTTGTAATTGTTATATTATTTACTGTTGTGTACAATAAAACATTAAATAAATAAATAAATAAAGGTGGTACCAGAACCGGGTGAGAAAAAGCAGAATTCTACCATCTATTAGCCACGATGGTAGTGATTCGCATAGCCAATCGGTCGCTTTTACGATCACCTGGCAGGACAGCAGTTGAACAATCCTTCAAAGGAGCCCGGACCACCACGGGTGTAAAACCATTTAGAAGTTAGGGGTAAGTACAACTAGTTAATTTTTGTAAAATTTCCTGGATCCTCCCCCTCCCATAATAAATCTATATTCATAAATCTCATATACCACTAACGTTGTTGGTATCCATAGGCAACGGTTTGTCCTTACAATAGGAAGAATCATTTGCTGCTAGTGATAACCTATGCTACAAAAATGTCATATAATATATTAATATTGAAACAAATTAACTAATAACAATTTTGACACAACTGTATATATATATATATTATATATATATATATATATATATATATATATATATATATATATATATATATATATATATATATATATATATATATATATATATATATATATATATATATATATATATATATATATATATAACAAGCAGATAGGTCTCCTGATGGAAAGAGTCTACCATCGCCTGTAGATACCAAAGGTGTTAATGGTGCGTTGCTATCTTGTGGCGAGGTCTAATGCCACATGCATAAGTTTACCGGCTACCTTACCCTCCAAACCGGAACATGACAGTGACAAGTCGTTATTGCGGCAGGAGTGTGTATATTATATAACATATTGCATTTTTGTTTTCCGGTTTGGGGGGAGCTTTTTGCAAGTGGCATTGCTGTCCCGCCACATGGATAGCAGCGCACTATTAACATCTTGGTGTGTAAAGCGGCTGGATTCTCTTTATATCAGGAGATCCACCTGCTTGTTTGCTATTTAGAAATTTTAAAAAAACACGATACAATTGGTGCACCAGTTCCTGTCGCAATAGCTTCAATGTTTGTCAACGTCGTCTTCCGACTTGTAGCCGTTAAACTTCTGCATGTGGCATAGGTGTCTATAGGCAATGGTTGTTTCTTTCCATTGAAGAGCAACCTGCGTAATTGCTATTTTGTGATATACTTATAAAAAAACAAGCCCGGCTGAGACAGAGTCTGATTTGTCTCGCCTAGACTTTGTACAACTGCCTCATCCATTCCTGTTGCAATATCGTCAATTTTTGTCACCGACGAGTTCCGATATGTAGCCAGTATGTGGCTTGATGTCTATAGACATATATAGTAGTCACGATGGTACTCACACATCTATTTGGTAGATTGCCTTTTAAGAATTGCGTAGCAGGAGGTGATCTATTCCTCGGAAAGGGCCCGAACTGAAACGAATAAAATGCATGGGTACAAACGAATGGCAAGTTTTTGCTAGATCTGAGAGCTATTGTAATGTGAATGATTCAAATATTTTTGATAATTAATTCTCAATCTCACTCAAATTTCTTTCAAAAAATTCAATTTACTTAAGCAAATATTTGAAACTATTTTATTTCAAGTAATGAAATCTTAAGACTAATGTAATTCGTTAATGTACATTAAAGTTGAAGTAAGATATTTACTCTCAGTTAAACACAACGCTCAAGTTCTTTATGTTCGTAACTTTGAAACTATAAGTTATTAGAGGGATTATTTCTATTTACAGTAACTAAAGTTTCTCTGTAGTGCACACGACGCCGTCAGATGGCGCTGCAAGTCTACGCTAATGACGCCGACGTCGTAACATTAAATTATTTTTACGATCTACCCTCGCGTTGCAATCTACCACAACCTTCCAAGATACTTTCCGCACTATTTTATACTTTGCAGCTGTTAACTTGTATTTTTGTGATTTGTTGCGACTAAAGAATAAGATTCTCATAACGTTTATTAAACATTTTCAAGTAGAACTTACGAGTTGTCTGAGAAATAAATTTATGAACGTACAAAACGCAGTTCAGATGTATTTGCTTTATGTGCGACACTATTTTTAATTTTCTTTTTTTAGTTTCACATACAAGTATATCATTCGAATCTATCGAATTTTGGACGAAGGTCGAGAAAGCATTGACTAATATCTCTTAATAACGTCACGCACTTTTCACTTAAGATGTAGAGATAATTTAAATAATGCACCTAAATAGTATTAAGTCACATAAACATGATGCGACAGGTGGCGTGGCCAATCCTGTTATTTTATACTAACCTATTTTTGGTTTGATTTAAATAGTTTTTAAAATAAGTTATATTTTTGCCAAAAATGTACAAAATTATTCATATTATACAGAATGTCGCAAAATTCAAATCCAGGAACTCACGCATCTGAACAAAGACGGTACCGCTAAACTGTAATGAAACTAAGAACTGCAAAGCGACGTTTAAAATGCTGACTTTAACTGCTTTCTTGGTCTCGCGGTTGGATCATGATATCATACTGCAAGTTCTATTCCGAGTCAGGCAAGGTGCTTTTTAACTTAAAAAGTCTTAGTGGCGACCCGCGTGATGTCAACGAACCCTTTTTATTGAAGAGAAGACAAACAGACAGTTGACCCACAGCGTAAGTGGTCACCGCCGCCCATAGACAAGTACATTAACAGAAGTTGCATGTGTTTTGCCAACCTTTTAAGAATTACCAAGGTATTTTATTGTCGAAAACATATCTGCCAACATTTATTTTCATACAGAAGAGTGCGGGGCAAAAATATCTTAGAATGCACACAAATTTCCAGACATCGAGATTGTGAAGATGAAATTTAAAATTTTATCGTAATATCCGATGGTGTAATTTAACGGCTGGGCATATCCAATTGTGCCATGCCATGATTGCAAACTACTTGTATTACACTAGATAAAACTTAAAATATACCTGATTTCGTGAAAGTGAATCATAATTGGACTCGGTAGCAGCCGTGTTTAAGAAAGAACGCGCGTGCACGCGGGTGCTGTTTTTAAAGGCCTGCTTAACGAGTAAATCGCAAAGATTTGCTCATCAACAATATAAGGCATAATATCACTCTACGTTGAATGCAACATACATTTCTATGCAGATGACACTTTTTGCCTCGAACTATTTAACTTGTATATCTGTTTTGTTAACCTTTCATCTACCATTCTTTCTACATGTCCGAACCAACGGAGCATGCCCTTTCTCATCTTTACACCAAATTTGTATCAAATATTTCTGACAATAGAGGCAGAGAAGAATACTGGAGACTGACAGAAGTCATGTTGTGGAACCAATTACCGGCAGGAGTATTTCCAAACGGGTACGACTTGGGGGCCTTCAAGAAATAAGCTTACTCATTCTTAAAAGGCCGGCAACGACACTGCAAGACCTCTAGTATTGTGGATGTCCATGGGCGGCGGCGATCACTTACCATCAGGTGCACCTCCTGCTCGTTTGCCCACTCTTCTATAAAAAAAAACAGGAGGAATCTAGTACTGAGGAGTCTCCTGCATAGATGAGTAATGTACTTCAATTGAGGCTGTATCTTCCTTTATAAAGCTTAAGGCTTCTGCGGAAATACACTTAAAGACAATGCTTGGTAGTATCGAAATAATCTATTACAATGGCAACATGGTGCCAAACAAACAAGCTGTACTCTCTACTTACTGTGCAAGTAAAATGGCGTTATTATATTTATATTATTTAATACTAATATTTCAGTGCGAAAGTAACTCTGTCTGTCTGTCTCTTCTTCACGCCTAAGCCCCAGGATCGATATGAATGTAATGTAATGCGGGCACAACTAGTCCATACTAATATTATAAATGCGAAAGTCTGTCTATCTGTCTGTTACGCTTCCACGGCTAAAACGCTGGACCGATTTTCATGAAATTTGGCATGGAGGTAGTTGAAGATTCGGCTAATTTTTTTTCAAAAATCAACCCCTAAAGAGCTGATATAGGGGATGAAATTTGTATGAAAAACTATATCGATGACATGTTAATCTACTCGCGGGCGAAGCTGCGCGGGTCAGCTAGTTTATTATAATTGTATTATTTGTTTTCTTTTCTACGTCCACATGTTAAATTAAAAATTTGAATATTTAAAAATGTATTATAATGCACAGAAAAGTCAACCTTAATATTTATGTACTTAATATCCCTGAGAGTGGCAAAAAGTAATATTGAAGGCTCCTAATCGATCAGATTCGTTTACCTGTTTTTTAATCCACTTTGATTTTGATTATAGACAAATTTGCCGGGTCTTAATAATCCTGTAATTTCGAAGCAGTTTCGAGGTCATGACTCTAGAATCGTGGGAATATCAGGAAACGGAGTGGGCTCTCGAATTCACGATTATAACTTATTAAAATTATAAAATATATTTATAGATATCTACTGACCTTTAAGAGTGTTTATTACAGGTTAAGTACGATATAAAAAGGAGACACGAAATAAAAAGGAGAATTATCTTACTAAATAACCTGTAAAGATGTCTTCACATTATCTTAAATTTAGAAAATTTATCGCCTTTGTGGTCTAGTGATCCGGTATTGGTTACCGCATGAGGGTCCCGGGGTCGATTGCCGAGTCGGGCAATTCAAAGGTGTTTTTCAGTTTTCTGATAAAAACAACTTTGCCCGAGATTGGATAAGTGCCCGGTTGCCAATAGACTTGCCATCTATCACATTATGGGACCAAGTATCTTCGGCTAAACGTGGGAACAATTGTACTTCTGCATACCTCTTTAGGGATACGGGCGTAAAGATACTTTTTACTTACATAGAGAATTTTCTATTATTTAAAGTATCCGCATAGACCGTAATTGCAATATCTATACATCTGTATTAATATTACAAATTAGTAAGTTTGGGATGTTTGGATGGATGGATGTGGATGCAGCTACATATATCGGGTTAAGGTTCGCGCTGGCACGAACTACATCGCAAGACCTGCTTACGTCATGACACGTCGTATTATCACTGGTTATCACACCGCGGCCCGCAGGTATACTTGCGACAAAGCAAACAAATTATAAGAGGCCGTTCATTAAAGTCTTTAATTTTATTTAAATATATTTTTTTAAATATTAATTTTTTAATGATTTTTTAAACATTAAAAATATATTTTTTAAACATTATTAAATATTAATATAAACGGATAAACCGATTTTGATGAAATTTATGCATTACGTGTAATTTTTTGAAAAATAGAGCTGATTAGTTTTTGTACTCAATCGGTACTTTAATCTGGAAGTTATATTAAAAAAATACTGTTTCGTCAAAACTTTTTTGGGGTTTTTTAAAAATTTCTCAAAATCTCCTAGACCGACTTGGTTCAAATTTTTAGGAAACCTTAGTTAAACGGAAACTAATCAAATGCCATCAACCGCGTTTCGATCGATCCAGCCGTTCAAAAGTTATGAGATGCTTACATACACGCGCACACACACCCATCAGATATATTGACGTCTTTGTAAAATTAGTCGGAAAAGATTCCTAGGACCCTAAAACATGGACATCTGGTGAAAACTCGATTTTCAAAAATCGGGGCAAAATCAGTAACTTCCTGATCTACATACGTAGGTAGCGGGTAATTACCTAAACATATGTATGCGGATAAATTATAATTTTTTATTATAATTATGGTTTATCGTACATACATATCTTCACGCCAGATCCCTTACGGGGTAGGCAGAGAGAACCGAGTGCTATACATCACGATCCTTGCAGGCTTGTCTCGCTTCCTCCACATTCATCACTCTCTTCATACACACACGCCGGTTGCGAAGACTTGACACCACCTTCAGACAGTACTCGATCAATCTGATCGTTGTATGTCAGTCTTGGTCTTCCCCGGTACCTACATCCTTCCGCATTCGCACTGTATATCTGTTTTGTTAACCTTTCATCTACCATTCTTTCTACATGTCCGAACCAACGGAGCATGCCCTTTCTCATCTTTACACCAAATTTGTATCAAATATTTCTGACAGTAGAGGCAGAGAAGAATACTGGAGACTAACAGAAGTCAATGTTCCATACAAGTATGTATTCGAGCATAGCACAAATAGGCACCTCTAACGGACGCGATATCTGGGAGTGGTGCGGAACAAACTGTCCTGAACCACTCCGAGATATCGCGTCCGTGAGAGATGTTAATTGAAACGTGAAAGCACTACACTGTATGCTTTCCAAATAAAATAAAATAAATTAAAATAGACACCTCTCACGGTGTGCGTGTGTGCATTGCTCGAATATTACTTGTATGTAGATTGACATCTGTTAGTCTCCAGTATTATGTGGTACAGATAGATGTCCATAGAAAAACTCAGCCACTAAGGAGTGGGACTCACACACGAAGAATTCCGTATCTACTAAAAACAAAAAGTTTGTATTATTGTATGTATATAAGTATGGTTACCTTAGTAATAAATCATCCTCTCTTTTTTTCTTGATTCCAAGGATACAAATAAAAAATTTTTAACTAAAATTTTTTTACTAAAATACCATAGAACACCAAAAAAAGATTCGTTGAAAAATTTCGAAGCTATGTCGAAAAATCACTTTTTTCAAAATTTTTCGTCAACGATTACTCCCAAACGGATAAACCGATTTTGATGCAATGTATGTATTAGACGAGGTTTTTTAGGAAATTGACGTAGTTTTTAATTTTTTAGAGCTGATTAGTTTTTGTACTTAATCGGTACATAAATCTGGAAGTTATATTAAAGAAATACTGTTTCGTCAAAATTTTTTTTGGTGTTTTTTCAAAATTTCTCAAAATCTCCTTGACCAAATCGGTTCAAGCTTTTAGGAAATCTAAGTTGAGCGGAATACAATCGAATGCCATCAACCGCGTTTCGATCGGTCCAGCCGTTCAAAAGTTATGAGATGTTTAAATACACACATACACACACACATACATACAGACATACTGAAGTCATCGTGAAAATAGTCGGAAAAGATTCCTAGGACCTCAAAACGTGGACATCTGGTGAAAACTCGATTTTCGAAAATCGAATTAAAATCATTAACTTCCTTATCTACATACGTAGTGGAAAGTTAAAAATAAACATAAACACAAAAACGAATGTACAGGCAGAGCATTCTTATCAATAGGGTCTCGTTGGTACACTTTGTATTAAAAACTCTAAAAGGAAGTTAAGTGTAATAGCACACATTATATAATAGTTACTTTTATAACACTTCGTACGAATTATGTGCGAACTTAACAACTATCCTATATCCTTTTTCGGGTCTCAAACTGTCTTTGTACCAAATTTCATTCAAATTGGTGTGTAGGCCGTAGGGTACTGTTGCATTATAGATTTTTAAAAAAATATTGTAGTTTTTCGAAAACCATTTTTTGATTAAGGGACTCGGCTGTGAAATATTAAGCTTTGAAGTGTTAATTTTCGTTTGAATAGTCGACCAATATAAAGTGTAGGTACTTGGAAAAGTTTTTATAGGCGGTGAACCTGTGGTGAGGATATATCCGTCGTTGACGTTAAACAGCTTAAATACTCATAGTATGAAACAATAAAAACCCTCTTCTTAGTCCGCATAATTGTAATGGAAAATTTTGGAGCCCTACATTGTGCGTGACGTTTATTATTAAAACTTCATCACTTTTATTATTAAAACACACACACACGCACATCAGGATATTATCCAACTTAATTGACTGACTTATTTCCGTTGTTTTCTTCATGTCTTACAAAAACTATTTATATTCCATTTTGAATATTCCTTTAAAAAGTGAAACTAGTCGATTAATGTAATGTCCTGAAAACATGTGTAGGTATGTGTAGGATAGTGAAATAAAAGTACAAGTGGTAAGTTAATATAACATTTATTTATATGGCTAGTTAAAATATTCTGCCGTAAGATGAGGAAAAATTGAACATTTACATGTTTTAAACTGTTACATAAATGTAACATACGAGTATATGTAACAGCTTAAAACATGTAGAGTATACTTTACCTTGCCTGCAAGAGTGCCAACGTAAATTATTATTTATTTTTATTAATAATTATTAAATTATAATTTATTAATAAATATTAATACAGATAGAAAGTCGTAGTTATCGACTAGAAATGTAATCGTTTACAAATATATTTATTTAATTGCAATAGAGATCGCGCTCCTCATTGCTACACATTGTACGCGAGTGGTGACGGCATTAAAACGTTCGTAAACCATCCTCAGTCTAGACTGGCCTGTTTAAACACCTTCGCAAATACCGTCACATACGAGCACAAGTCGTTAACTGAACGATATTATATTACACACTCACATTTATTACGCAATAAACTCACAGTTTTCTATGTGTTCTTGAGTATTGTTCGTGACTTACGTGACGATAGAGGATTTTTCTTTTAAAAGTTTCAAATAAATACAAAAAGGAAATTAAAATAATTTAATTTGCAACTTTCCGTGAAATGTTATACTCGTATATATGACTTCTGCAATGCCCCTGAAACAAGAAAAGTTGGTGTCAGAAATGGAACAAACTTACCGAAGGCATGGAACCTTCCATGAGAAATGGATTAAACCTTCCACACTTTCGGTAAGCTTGTTAGTTGTTCTATTCCTTTTACTAATTTTCTTGAAATTGATTGACATGAAATCAAATAAAAAATATTTGCTTGTTTTAGTGGCGTCTCAAGTAAGATATTGCGAATTTGGATTAATGCAATGCAACAAAACAATCTCATTAGTACCACGAATACGTGTTTATGGGAGTTTGTGTGTAAACTTATTGCTCCTTCATGATAAAACGGAAGGATAAATGTCGTATATAAAATTTCTGTGCTCAAACTACAAAGACGCTATATTTTATCTAATAATACACAATTTCTCAAAAAAAAAATCAGTCTTAGCTTAGCCATTTTCAACCTTAGGTCCAGACTATTTAGCTACTGACATTCGATACGGCTTTGCAAGCGTAGTCTAGAACGTCCCCCAACTAGGTGGAGTGACGATATACGCAAAATGGCTGGCAGCGGATGATGATCGAGCTCAGTGGCGTGCAATTGGAGAGGCCTATGTTCTGCTGTGGACAAAAAAGGTTGATGATGATGGTGATATGATGATAATGATGATGATGATGATAATGATGATAATGATGATGATGATGATGATGATGATGATGATGATGATGATGATGATGATGATGATGATGATGATGATGATGATGATGATGATGATAGATTTAGAGTGCTCACATCGCAAGAAAGACAACGTGATGATATTTTTTCGTATTTCAAAAGAAGACATTTACGGCGGTCTCCTGGCAAGAAATAACATATTTTTCATAGATTCAGGCGTTACTTTGCGGAAATCGATAAATTAAAATCGAAATTAAGGTATTTGATTTCCAAAATTATTTGAGTGAAAACAAAGAAAAAGACATTAATATTTCACCTTTGATAGAGTGAAGTGCTATTCAACTTTCCTGAAGACGCTTCGGTTACGAAGTGAAACATGCGTTGAGCACATAATCTATCTGTTACCACCTTTGATACTGTCGTAGAAGAAAGTGTGGTGGACGTGAGTGCACTATCGTGTCGCTAAGGTTTCCTTTAACTTTCAGACCTTGGATAAGTTTGCCCCATTCCTTACACTCCCTTTGTTTCAGTTGCATCACAGCAGTTTCATATAAGATTTCGCGGAAATATTGCAAATTAAATGTCTTAATTTCGTCTTTGACATAACATTCTGTAAAATACCATTTGTTCTAACATCAATACAAAAAACCAAAAAGATACCGTTTCTTCTTTGTTTTTTGAAACCGCAAGAAAACAAGAGCAATACGTAAACTAAATGACGATATAAATATAATTAGTATTTTCTTAGTATAGTAAGAAAACCGTCTGCCCAAGAGGTCTGCTGATTTGACCAAACGTACTTGTATTGCCTCATAAAGCTAATATCGTCGTCATAGCCGTAAACTTTATTATTAAGTAGAAAACATCTGTGTCCGACTCCGTAGCTCGGTGTACCTACGTGATCAACTTTAATGATAATTAGATCTGGACTGGATCCCCTCTTTGTTGTTACCAAATATATCGGTAGACGTTTTTGACGTCAAACAGCGCGTAAAACGCTTTCGTGAGTGATTGAGTTTTATTTTACAACATGTATGCTTTTTTACGAGTCTGATTACGCTACATTACATTTTGAATATTGAAAGGGTTCTATATAAAAAGGATAGAGAAAGTTTTGTTATCCCAACCTTTAATAGTGCAATGAAAGTGTAATTAACGAAATAATATCGTGTTGGAGACATCTCAAGCGGCTGAGTCTGCATGTAGAAACTGAATAGTACTACAATTAAGCGCTGCACCCGCTAGATAATCGCTGTAATAACAACAATTCGTGCAATCTAATTACAGCGAATTCAAATACCAACTGACTATAGAATAGGACTTATACAAATGGAGAAACAAGCCTTAAGGGCAACAATGTCTTTGAATGGTCTAAGGAGTTTACTTTTGCTTGTTTGTTACCAAGTTGTGGTAGTATTTCTTTGTAAACTCCCTTATTACAGTAAAACTATGCAATTTAAGTAAATGTCTAGAAAATTAAAGGCTTTTATTGTAATGGCAAGCGAGGTAGTTATTTGTATCGGCTATAAAATTTTATATTACTTTGATATTACGTTTATGTGTGCTTTTTATTAGAATTACGCGTAAATATGTAAAAAATGTTGGAGGTGAACTATACCCATTTTTATTTATATCAACTTTCAATTAAATATTTAATAACGATGACTTTATTTGATTCTATTAGTCTGGTCTGAAGTTGGAACTAAGTATGGAATAGTGGAACTATGTGGATTCTTCAGTTAGATAAACGTTTATAATTTGAACTAATATGTTTAATTTTGTAAATATTTAAATCCATCATTGTTATTAGGCCTAACGTAACCACTAGACTAATATCTGACTCATTATCCGATTGTACCTACCGAAAAAAAAATGACTCCTAAAGTGCCTTTAAAGCTTATTAAATTTAAAAAATAAACCATTTTTTTTCTTAATTGTTCATACAAGGCAGTCAAACTTCATACAAAATAATCAAGTATTTATCTATTGCTATTTATATTTTTTATCCAAATATAATCATCTAAATTATAGTACTCGGCATAAACCAGACACGTGTTAATCATTAATTATATTCATTGTTCTTTATGCCGCTAACCTTGAACTCATCAGCTCCAAACCTCAAGCCATTCTCATTTTACAACCTATCATTAACTACATCTTGTTTAAATGATAGCGCAACAAAAACTCACATAGTATACCAACATTTCATATTTAAATAGTTTTTACTATGAACCCACCACTCAGACTGATGGATGATTAAAGTTTTTTGTGAATTAGACAGGAACAATACATTTTTCCGGTACAAAAAGCAGCCTATATGTAAATAAGGAGTCTGTTTCGTGTCCGACTCCGTACTAATAGTATATTATACAAGGACATGGAAAGCAAGTCGCACCAGATGTTTTTTAACATGCCGCTTCGCATGTAAAGATAAGGAAGTTCAGTATCAGGCAAAATCAATATTAAACCGCGATTTTCGAAAATCGGTTTTTCACCAAATCTACAAATTTTGATGTCCTAGGAACCTTGTTTTCACGATACCGTTAGTATGTCTGTATGCATGTATGTGTGTGTGTGTCGATGTGCGTATGTAAACTGCGTCCAATGCATAAATTGCATTAAAATTGGTTTATCCGTTCGGGAGTTATCGTTGACGAAACCTTTAAAAAAAGTGTTTTTTCGACATAACTCCAAAATTTTTCAACCAATCACTTTTTAGTCTACTACAATATTTTAGTACTTAAAACATTGCGTCGACGGCCGTTTCTAAAATTTAAAATCAAATAAAATTTTTCAAAAGTTTTTCAAATATTAAAGTACGCTGTTTACAGCAAACTTACTTCGTATTTTTGAAATAACTGTCAGGCTAATATACCGATTTCTTTAAAAATCTCAGCGAAAACTGCGTCGAACCGTACCGTACCTAAATCAATTTCAAATCGGTTAATTCGTTCGAGATTTATCAATGGCGAAAATTTTTGTAAAAGTTTTTTTGTCACTTCGTCGAAATTTTTAAACCTAACCACTTTATAGCTAATAAAATTATTTAGAACTCAAAAATTCCGTTGAACGTCACACAAATGATCAAAATCGTTCATCATTTTGAAAAATAATACTGGATATTTCATTAACACGACACTAAAGATGTTAATAGTACGTTGCTATCCGTGGAGCGGGATGGCAATGCCACATGCATAAATCTATCGGCTACTTTACCCTCCAAACCGAAACCCGAAAATGACAAGCATTGACGCTATTGCGAAAGGAATAGGTAAGGCGATGGTACCAAACACTCGGGTTGCGGAACTCTACCACCAAGAAGTTTCGATGATAATGCCAAGTAAAGCCAATCGGTCGCCTTTTACGACCTGCCTGGCAGAACGACAGTTGGTCTATTCTTCAAAGAAGCCCGGGCGAACACAATAAAAAGTAGGTCATCGTCTACTTGTGTGCCAAATTTCATTCCAATCAGTTCAATTTCGTTCAGTAGGTTTTGCATTATTGAGTAACAAACATCCATCTATCCAAACATCCATCCAAACATACATCCAAACATCCATCCGAACATCCATCCGAACATCCATCCATCCAAACATCCAAATATCTACTTTCGTATTTATAATATTAATATAAATTATCTGATTTTCAGAGAATCCACGAACTTAAACAATATACAAGGCGACGAAAATAGAATAATTTATTTTATGAAGGAAGATCATGGTTTTCGGTTCAAAACGCGTGATCGCGCTGGTTTAGCTAAAGCCTAAATCACGTGCTGGGGCTAATAGATCTTTTAGCAAAGTTTTATTTTAACAATATGCCTGGTAGAGTTAGCCATTTTTGTACAGATGCCAATACAAATTAGAATCTCACACCAAAGAGATTCGCCATAAATTAATACACAATAAATTTAAGATAAATTCATAATCACTCAAACACAACGAAGCTTAGAACAAGCTCTATTTAGTACCTGATTTTAATTCTTAATCCTAAGTGTTAAGATTTAAAATACATATATCAATATATGCATATATGAGTATATTCTTATCACATCATCATTATAAGCGGTAGGTCTATGGTAATATCAAAAATTAACGTTACGCTTCGTTTGCAGTAATTTGAAACATGAGCTATACGAATAGTCCAATGAGGTATAACGTTACAATAGATGAATTGTCCGATAAAAAATCACAATTAGTTATAGACCACAAAAACCTGTAGGTATTTATTATCATGGTAGTAAATCATGATATTCTATAAATAATAGCTCCCAATACGAAACTAAACAATCTTTAACAATACGAAATCAAACAATTAAACAATCGTGAACGAAATTTGGTACGGGTAATTTTAAAACAAATACTATGAAATAGTTCAAACGAAACACCGATAAATTATATTTTTTTATATTTTCTCCATAGTGGTTTGGTTTCCCCTTTTTGTGAAATAAGCAATAAATAAACCATCTGCCTTTCTGTCAAGCAGTTCGTAATAAGTGATTGTTAAGCAAATATGTCACTATAATAGTTTTCCCCGTGTTGGTCCGAGTTCTTTTAAATAATAGACCAACTGCCATCATGTCAGGCAGGTTGTAAAATGAGACCGATTGGCTATATGTGTTACTACCATCGTGACTACTAGGTGGTAGAGTTCCGCAACGTCTCGTCCGGGTATTTGGTATCCTGCCTTACCTATTCTGCCACAATAGCATCAATGCTTTTTCTATGTCGTTTTCCGGTTTAAAGGGTAAAGTAGCCGGCAGACTTATGTGTGTGGCATTGACATCCTACCACACAGATGGCAACGCACCATTAACATCTTTCGTGTCTAAGCGATGGTTTCGCTTTCCATCAGAAGAGATATCTGCTTGTTTGCTTTCTTGTAATATAAAAAAAGTCTACGAGGTGGAATTAGTTCTGCAACTTATTTCCCGGATTTGATAAACTGCATCATAAAATTTTGTCGACTTATTTCCTCTTCAATGAAGACAGTATTGCTACTTGTCGACTATGGCTTACATAGCTGCATATAGAATCTATATACATGAGGCACATTAAAAGTTATGCACTTCTAGCTAATCGGAACTATTTGAATTTCGAATGTAATATTTTTAAAACCTTGCAACCTTCTTAGTAACAAAAAAAAAACAATTGGCGGGAAATGATTTGTCAAATGTTTTTATCAT
The DNA here is from genome assembly GCA_036924255.1 of Apodemia mormo. Lineage (NCBI taxonomy): Eukaryota > Metazoa > Arthropoda > Insecta > Lepidoptera > Riodinidae > Apodemia > Apodemia mormo. Next base: position 33,215,683 of record JAUPFN010000008.1, on the reverse strand, counting down.
GCGTCAAATTTCTACGTATGCAACGAAAATGGAATTACAGTACCCGGCGATAAATATTGCACATCGAACTTTGGAAAGAGACAGTCGGATAATTTCGGCTGCGTAGAGCGTTATCTCAGTCCCACACTACCTATGTGACGTTTAGTCAGTCGTTGTTTAAGTACGATAGAGTGCGGTCGCGTCCCGATCAAAATAATTATTTAGAGTTGATAACACCCACAAATTTAAATAATTTAAAGTTGTAATATGGCATCTTTCGGAAAAAGAGGGAAACCTTTACGAGGTCAGTCACGTGAAATTATCTACAATGTTTATAAATACTTTGTAACCGAAGCTGATAGATTTAAAAAAAAAGTAGATGAAAATGTAAGTTGTTATTTTAAGAAGATTCAAGAGCGAGTTGCAAATGCCACTGGAATTTCAAGCAGAACTTTGAACAATATATTAAACGAAGTCAGTACTGAAACACATTCGACTGGAATTAAGTTCAGCATTCCAAAAAAAAGGAGACCAAAAAAGCAATTTCGTTTGGATATGGACGATTTTGATTACGATGTTGTTCGAAGAATGGTGTATGATTTTCACTTACGATTTAATGAACTGCCAACAATAAAATCATTAAAAGCTAAATTATCTGAAGCTATTAATTACAATGGGTCTGAAAAAACGTTGAGAAAAATACTTCATGACATGGGATTTCAGTTCACTAAAATGGAAGATAATCGAAAAATTCTAATGGAAAAGCACGACGTTAGTCTCAAACGAATGGAATACCTTGATAAAATACGCAAATTTCGCGAAACAGGAAAAAATATCGTCTACATGGATGAGTCATATATACATGCATCCCACACTAAAGGGAAATCTTGGAGTGACGATAAGAAAAAAGGAGTAAAAAAGCCAATTTCAAAAGGTCAACGTTTGATAATAGTTCATGCGGGAAATGAAAAAGCTTTGTACCCGGTGCTTTTTTAACGTATAAATCCACGGACACTACAGGTGACTATCACAATGAAATGAATAACGATAACTATGAGAAATGGCTGGTTAACCAATTAATCCCAAATATACCCAGTGATTCTGTTCTAGTTATCGACAACGCACCCTATACAACAAATATATTGAGAGACCCCCCAACTCAAACACCATTAAACGGGAAATGATCAACTGGTTAAACAGACACGAAATTCCAGTTGATCCAAAATTAACAAAAACCCAGATTTACGCTATTATATGTCAGCACAAGGAGAGGTATACAGAGTTTTCTGTGGACAAAGTACTTGCCGAACATGGGCACACTGTGTTGCGATTGCCACCATATCATCCGGATTTTAATCCAATTGAAAATATATGGTCTCAACTGAAAGGCTATGTAGCCTCTAGAAATGTGGGTATGAACTTAACTACAGTAAAAACATTATTGACTGAAAAAGTAAACATGATCGGCGCTGAAGAGTGGAAAAAGGTTTGCGATCATGCAATCAAATGTGAGAATGAATATAGAAGCATTCAACACAGTTTAGACAATTACACTGATAGATTAGTGATAAATACGGCTGATAGTGGCAGTGATATTGACCTCTTTGAGAGCACAGATAGTGAAATGGAAGTAATTGAGAATTAGAATTATTATTATTTTTATTGCAATGTCTCATTTTAGCAATAGGTATAATGGTGTTTATTATGTACACTAAAGCTGTAATGTTCCAAAATAATTAAATACGTAAATATAATGTGAACATGTTTTTTTAATTTATTTTACCCCAACCTAAAGCCATCACTTATAGAAAAATTAGTGTATTTTATACAAAGAATAAAAATATTAAAGAAGCAAATCATACTTGTTTTAACAGCTCCTAATAGGTACCGGACTGTTTGTATTTTGTGCGACAGAGATAACGCTCTACGAAGCTGAAATTAGCCGATTGTCTCTTTCCAAAGGTCGATGTGCAATATTTATCGCCGGGTACTGTAAGTCAAAAAGATTTTAGAGCGATGATTTTTTATGACTTTAAAAGTTCTCTGTCTCCGTAAGACTATGCCGTCCGTCTTCAAAATGCTTTTGGTAGAGAACCACCTTGTTTGAGCACCGTAAGGCGATGGTTTGCTGAATTTGAGAGAGGTCGAGTTTCTTTACATGACGAATTTCGTGAAGGGCGGCTTTCAACTGCCGTCAACCAAAATAATGTGGCTACTGTTAAGCGGTTAATTGAAGAAACCCCCCGGATTACCTATGAGACAATTTGAGGACTATTGGGGATTGGTGTGAGCTAAATTCAGAAAATTTTACATGAAGAATTGAAAGTTCGGAAACTTTGCTGTCGTTGGATCCCTCATGAACTGACAGCGGAGCAGAAGCGGGCTCGCGTGGAATGGTGCTCACAGATGCTACTGAAGTACGACCACGGACATTCTAATGCTGTTTATGACATTATCACAGGAGACGAAACGTGGATTTATTGTTTCGAACCCGAAAAAAAACAGCAATCTTGTGAATGAGTGTTTGAAAATGAGAACAGGCCAACAAAAGTGAGACATGCGAGAAACGTTGGTAAAAAAATGATCGCGTTTTTTTTTTCAGCTACGGGTCCCATCTGTACAATACTACTTGAAAATCAAAAGAGTGTTAATGCCAAGTTGTGTTCTACAATTTTTTTACCCAGGGTGTTAGAAAAAGTCCGCGAAAGACGACCCAAAAGCCGCATTCTCCTACACCATGATAACGCTTCTTCACACACGGCCAACAAAACAGTCATTTTTAGCTTCCGAAAAAGTACATCTCGCACACACACACTCATTCTGCGCATTGCCCCGACCTAACACCCTTTGAATTCTATATTTTCCCCAAAATCGAAGATTTGATGAGAGGTTTTACTTTTACCAACTCTGAAGAGGCAGTGATAGCGTTCAATCAGCACGTAGAAAACATGCCTTCAGATCTGTGGTCCTCCTGTTTTAAAAAATGGTTCGATCGCATGAAAAAATGTTTAAAATGTAAAGGAGATTATTTTGAAAAGCAATAAACATAATATTTTGGTTATAACATGTTGTTTTTTTAAGTTACGCAAAACTTATAGTGTGACCTACGTATAAATACGTGAAGGAAAAACTTTGCCCCGTTTTGAGATAACTGCATAAAGGTGGAGTATGAAATTCGACACAGTCAAAGTTTACATTGCGGAGGACTGCAGAAAGTTGACATTTGTAAATAAAGTGCATTAGAAACACATTAAATTAATAAATATTACACACACTACTACATGACATTATACACACATGTATACTAAACAATTTTTTTGTGATTTAAGTCAGTTATTTGATAAACATAAAAAAGATTTTATTGTTAGTTTATGGTCGATTTTCAGCCACAGGCGATCGCTAATTTAACTTAATATGTTAAAAGTCGTGATAGTAATGAGTAATAACATTTGTGTACGTCCTGGTATAAATATTTTATTTTTATTTAACTTTGTGGTGCCGTTGGTTTTGACGGTGGTGAAACTCCTGCTCGTTTGCCCCGTCTTCCATAAAAAATGTCTCTTCTTTCGTGCGCGACATATACGTACGTGTCCTAACGGGAAGAACTCAGAAACCCCTAAGTTTTTATTAATCTCACACGTGAGGTCTAACCATAAACCAACCAAGTAATTGCTTTCAAATTCGTAATGGGACTTTGGACTGTTTTATTAACTTTGATATCTTACTTAATAAAACTTAGTGTTTAATGAACTTAAGTATTTAATGACGTGTACGTGTTAATTATGAAATTTAAGTTATATTTTTAACAGCTTTTAAATAGGAGAAGGTATACATTTTCTATATTTTTTAAAATTAAATGTATCTTTTTTATCATAAGATAGCAAACAAACAGATGGGTCTCCTGTTGGAAAGAGTCAACCATCGCCTATAGACACTAAAGATGTTAATGGTGCGTTGCTATTTTGTGGCGAGGTCTAATGCCACATGCATAAGTTTACCGGCTACCTTACCCTCCAAACCGGAACACGACAGCGACAAGCACTGACGCTATTGCGGCAGGAATAGGTAAGGCGGTGGTACCAGACCCGGGCGAGACAATGCAGAACTCTACCACCTTGTAGCCACGATGTTAGTGACTCGATAGCCAATCTGTCGTCTTTTACGACCTGCCTGGCAGAACGGCAGTTGGCCTATTCTTCAAAGGAGGCCAGAACCAACGCGGCGTAAATGATTCTGTGTGATTTGGATGGTTTAGAATGTATTTTTATTTAAAAAGAAATACTTTAGTAAAAAAAGTCTCATTAATTTCTAATGATAAAAGTCACAGGTATCGTTTTTGCAGTTTGTATGTTTAATACATAAATATTGCAGTAGGGGAGCCCAAGAGGATATTTTGGGATTTACTCGAGCGCGTCAGATCAACCCTTTATGTAGAGCTACCAACTATAAGCCCTTAATGTAGAACCGGGAATCTAGGACAGTAAAAAAACAAAACGCCGATAACTTCGGCTTGTAAAAATTGTCAGATTATATTTTTTTTGTTAATCTTACATAATTTCCTCTAAAATTAAAGGAAATTCGAACGCGTTTGAGAATGTCAAGACAATGCTTTCTTTGCAACTTTGTGCTCCTGCCACTCCCTTAGGCTACACTTGAATCGTCAATATTTTAAGTTTTACCTTGAAATTAACACACCATACCTTTATCTGACGCGCTTCAGTGTTTCCATGTCACTGTTTATTTCTTCAAATTTATTTTATCTGTAGATTTTTCCCGTCCATTGAAATAAAAAACATTATATAACCTTTTACTTTTTCTGTCATTCAACTGACAAAATCCCAGAGGTCCCCATGGCGCTCGCGTAAATGCTCATTTAGTTTCTTGAGCTTCCCTATGAAAGGACAAAAAATAAACGTGGTCGAGATGAGATCGCTACGGAAAATATGTCGTACAATAATCGCAGACCGAGTTCATAATGCTGAAGTAAGAGAGATTAGACTTGAAAGAAAATATCGTTGAAGGAAAGAGAAAGGGCATGCTCCGATGGATCGGACGTGTAGAAAAAATAACAGATAAAAAGTAAACCAAACAGATATAGAATACGAGTGTTGAAAAATGGGTGTAGGTGCCAGGGAAGACCAAGGCTAACATATCACGATCAGATTTATCAAATATTGTCCGAAGGTGGCGCCAAGTCTTCGTAATAGGCGTATTTGTATGAAGGGAGTAATTAATGAGTGTGAAGGAAGCAAGACAAGTCTACAAGAATCGTGACATAATAATCGGTTCGCTCAGCCTACTCCGTAAGGGATCTGGTGTGAACATATGTGTGTATATAATATTAAATATCACCATATAAATTTAACAATCTGTACGTTAGACTTACAGTATCCAAAATTGAAATTTTATAAAAAAAATAGTATTTTTAAAACCAATTGAATACCTATTTAAACATGATTTTAATGAATCGTGACATTTTACCTACTAAGTTTGTGCAATTTGTCAAAATAACCTATAATCCATACTAATATTATAAATGCGAAAGTCTGTCTGTCTGTCTGTTACGCTTTCACGGCTGAAATTTGGTATGGAAGTAGTTGAAGAGACGGGGTTAAACATAGGCTATTTTTTTTCAAAAATCAACCCTTAAGGGGAAATAAGAAATGAAATTTTTATGAAAATCTATCTTGACGACATGCTTATCTACTCGCAGGCGAAGCTGCGCGGGTCAGCTAGTAACCTATAATAACCTAATAACAAGACATCGAGTTGAATACGTATAAAATAAAATTTTAATGACATGGAAGCCCGTGCCTAAGCTAGGAATCAAACCCAAGACCTCACGATTTGAGGCGAATATGCTAACTGCTAGACGACGTGTTATAGTCCTAAAAGTTTTAAATAAACATAGTTTGAAGAGCCTCAAAAAACTACTTAAATGAAGCCATTTTAAAGAATTATAAGTATTTTCTACTAGGATCTTAGTGCACATGTTTCCAGCGTTCTGATCTGATAAAGTTTTCAATCTTTTAGATGCGTCCGACGCTAATGTTATTGGATGTTGTTTTCTTTTTTATTGAACGCTAAAGTTGAAAGCTGCCAAGACACCATACCTACATCAATACTAGTCGAAATTATTATAAATGCGAAAGTCTATCTGTCTGTTTATTGCACTTAAAGAGATAAGCCGCTGAACTGACTGATGAAATTTGGCATGAAGATAACAGCACGCCCAGGTTGGTACCAAAGCCTTACCTATTCCTGCCGAAATAGCATCAATAACTGTTGCTGTCATGTTCTAATTTGGAGGGCAAGTGGCATTACACATTGACAGCAACGTAAAAAAATCTTTGGTGCCTTTTTCCATCAGATGAGCCATAAGCTTGTTGCTATCTAATAAAAAATAGTGTGTCAATCCAGAAACAGTGCAATTTTTTCTATTTTCAGTAGAAAAGAAGAAGGCAGTGTAAATTAAACATACACTGTCCGTTTCACCACTCTACGAGACTCCGGGAGGAACACACTTTCTAACTTTTAAGATTCCTACAAAACTGTTTCAGGTCTATGGTTTGATTTTCAAGCTCATAACATGAATTATCAGGTTTGATCCCTGGGTCGAGCAAAAACGAAATTAAGGCTTTTCTAGACAAAAACTTCATTAGCAATCAGGAAAATGAGGATGCGCCATTGATTTTCCTGCCGTAATAAAGTCAATGTTTGTTATTGTCGTGTTCCGGTTTGAAGGGTTTTTCTGTTTCCATCAGGTTTCTCTTTCCATCAGGAGAGCCATCTGCTTGTTTGCTATTTTGCGACAAATCGAACCGTAAACTGCTTACTCTATATGGGAACCAACGCAATTATATTCATTTATTGAAATAAATTATTTAATATAATATTAAAAATGTTTTAAAATGAATATCTTAGATACGACTTAATTTGTTCTAATGCAAAGATAGAATTTGTCGAAAAAGCGACCCTTGTCAATAACAGGCTTGATCGCTGGACACGATTGACCCAAGATAATCGAATAAAATATCCGTAGTTGACCTCAAAAAGCATCTTGAACGAAGATACGTTTATCTCAAAAAAGTATTTTAGTAAACTTCAGATAAGATTTTGAGAAAAGCAGAATTTAATTACGATTGGAATAAAACGATAAAGTATGACATATGACGATAAAGACGTCTAAGTTTAGAGATTTAACATTATATCTACATAAGAGTAGAGGTTTTAAAAATATTATAGCTATGATTAATTGAAAGCTCGTCGTAGATCGTATGAGTTTATGAACAGTGATTTATAGTGATAAAACATTGTGTTGAACGAACATGTTACATGGGATGCCATATGACACAGACGAATTAAAAATTTGATTCATAAATTGATTCATCCTACCCTACTTCATATCACTACATAGTATAAAACAAAGTCACTTCCTCTGTCTGTCCCTATGTCCCTATGTATGCTTAAATCTTTAAAACTACACAACAGATTCTGATGCGGTTTTTTTAATAGATAGATTGATTCTCGAGGAAGGTATTTAGTATATAAAACTTACCGATATTCCCACGGGAACAAAAGCTATGCGGGTGAAACCGCGGGCAGGTCGCAGGCACATTATAAATGCGAAAATAAGTTTGCTAGTTTGTTTGTTTGTTTGTAGTTATAGTGTGGCAATGCCATGTGCATAAGTCTACGGTTACCTTACCTTCCAAACCGGAACACAATAATGACAAGCACTGACGTTATTGTAGCAGGAATAGCTAAGGCGGAGGTACTAAATACCTGAGCGAGACTTTGCCGGAACTTTACCACGTTTCTGATTTTCGAACTGAACTTCGGTGGCTTCCTAGACAGCGGAGAAATGCGCACATCCTTTGCTTACTATATAAGATTCTCTTCAATCCTGTAGCTCCTAAATATCTCCGTAACTCTTTTAGTTTTTTGCAGTCTCCTGATTCCCCGTGTCGCTCTAACGTTAGAACCTTGTTGCGTTTTCCTCCTAGTTACTCTGCTGCCTTCTCGTACTCGTACTCAACGTACTTCTCGTCTCTCGTACTCGTACGGTACATGCAGTAAATTTGTGGAACTCTCTGCCTAGTGAGATTCGCCTCTGCCAGACTTTTGATTCCTTTAAAAAACGCGTTAAAGAACATTTAATAGCTGAATTGTAAGATTCCCTTATGTGGTATGTGTTTTTTTCTTTTTTTTCGTTATCACCTATATATATTTAGTTTATTTATGTAACTATAATATTCTTTTGTACACCAAGTCTACTCATTTGATTTTTTTTTAATCTCCTTTTACGGGTTGGCTGGAAATTATCTCCCATTGCACTTATGTTACGTTTATTTTTTTCCCTAATTGTGCTGTTCTCTGTGTACAATAAAGTATTAAATAAATAAATAAACTCTGCCACCTAGTAGTAACGATGGTAGTGACACGTATAGCCAATCGGTCGCCTTTTACGACCTGCCTGGCAGAACGGCAGTTGGCCCTTCAAAGGAGCCCGGACCAACACAGGGAAGACCACATGAACAAGCTACGCGGGTCGGCCAGCATATTATAAAATGAAAAAAAAACATAAATTTCCAACTGTTTTCATCTCAGAACCATGGTCTAATACCCTGGTTTCGATTTTCAGTAGACTATTCCTTACACCCCGTATATGATTGCATTAAGCTACTAAACAATTTCTTTGACAATGGGTTTGATAGCGTGTTACTGTTTTAATAGCGTGTTAATTATTAGTGTTAAATATTTTAAAAATTAAAAAAATCTATATCTGTTAGTACCTAAGCGAACTTCAATATCTTTTTTCCTTTTAGCATATTACTATAAATAATATCTTGGTAAAAATAGAAAAACTAATATTAGATAAAGTAAGCGTTCCCATAAATTAAATTCAAGAAAAGTTTGCATAAGTACAATATAAACTTTAAAACTTAATTTCAGTTGTATAAAGTCTTGAATTTTACTTCCTAATCTAAATTTAAAAGTCCTTGTCAAGTGCTCCCTCGTGTATAATTTCCACATTTCTATACATTTTGTTTCAACGGCACTCGCCAGACAGGAACTCTGTCCTCCATTCAATTACAAGTAAAACTAAATCTACAGCTAGTAAAACGAATATAAATACATATGTTTTCTGTGGAATATAACACATTCTGTACGAAAAATAATTATTTGCAAGATTATAGGTGTCACAAGTTATTAAAAATCACCAACATATTCTACTTACCATGATAAGGTGTGCAATCATTAAAAAATAATTATATTATATTCTATGAAATTTAACATTTTATGAGTCGATTTCTTTAGAATTACTACCGGATCGGAACGCGGCTACAAATTAAGAAGATCCAGCGCTGAGTTTCATGCTTCTTCTTCTTCTTGGGGCTTGTCTTTTTAGAGTTCTGTGCTTCATTAGGAAAAACAGAACCCTTATGGGATTATTTCTTTGTCTGTCTTTCAAGACCCTTTTTCTCAAGAACGAGTAAAGGTATCAAAATGAAATTTATATCAAATACACTAGTCTACGGTCTCTCTCAGCTGTGAAAAAAATTAAACTTGTAAGTCCACGCGATCAAAAGATATGATGGATTATTTCGAATATTTTGCAATTTCACAAGAAAATCAAAACTTATAGGTTGTTTTCCGTAGACCAAGAATCATGAAATATATGTGTAACTAAGGTTACCTAGTTTGTTCGGAACTATGCGAGTCCAACCTACACTTAAGCGGTTTTTTCTATTTTGTGTATTACGAATATTTTATGTATTACTTACTATATTTACAAGAATTATTTCACATCACAAAAGTTATTTTTACAATTTACAGTAATCGTTTTTTGTTCAATCAAAATGTTTTTACAATTTACAAAGATATTATTCAATTTATAAAATTTACTTCTTAAAAGCCTCTATTAATAAATATGTTTGAATAACATTAGAAATTGCTGTTAGATATTCCTGTAACTCTCGTTCTTATGATACTACATATCATGACAACGTATATTTTTGTTATTAGCAACATTTTCCTTATTATTAATTACTAGAGATCGACCGTGGGCGAAATTCGACTACAGACTAAACAATAGAATTTTAATATACTTTTTAACACTAAAAAGACTTTAGCCAAAAACAAAATAATACATGTTTATATAATATGATGTGTGTCAAAGGTTTGTTTAATTTTATTAATTTAATGTGATTTTAATTCACGTTATAATAAACAACGATATAAATGGTATTTTCTGCACTTCTTTATCATGGTAACTTTAATTTGTGCCAAACATAGTCCGTTCACGTAATAGACGCGAAAAGGGGCACCAAGTTTTTGCGACACGTATTAATAAATGCTCGTGAAAATATTTGGTGAATAAAAATGTTTTATAAATAGTAAATTTAAAAATATGATATAATATGATCTCGTAAACATGTTCTAGCAGGTAGGCTGTTTAAATCACAGACCATACAAATACTAATAGACACGGTGTTGAGCGTAAAATGCGTAGCCGCTTATATGAGCAAATATATGTAAACATCAAACACTTGTAGATATATCGTAAAAAATAGAAATTTGCCATATTGTGCTATTTTATTGAGTCGAATAAAAAGCTAAGGCTTAAGGAATACCTTTGGAGTGATTTTATTTGAACGGTAAGTATTATAACTCGGTATTTCTCCGTGTAAATGCAAGCGACATTGAAATCCTTAGAAATTGCCTTGAAAGGCGTACCCAGTTTAATCCGTGATTTAAACCAAACATTAATAGACAATCAGTTTCACCGGGCCTCTCCTGAGATTTTTTTAAGTAGAGAAACCTAATAATATTTTACTCTACCTGATAATGGAAACTGTGACCTAATTATGGAAGTTGCATAGGATCAGGCGCGAATTCATGGGAAGGAGAGGCATGGATGCAATTGCTGTCCACGAGTTTCTAAAAATTAGCTAGCTACACTGATAACCTAAGAAATCGTCTTGAAAGGCGTATCCAGTTTAAACAGTGGTATTTCCCTACTGTATCCTGAAAATAGCAAGAGACGGCTGCAATATCCCATCACCCGCCTTCAAAAATTAAAACGTAAGTCCGTGTACATATTTATAAAATAAATTATTAAAAATAAAATAAAATGCTTCGTTCGCATCTCTTTATAGCATCATATAGCATACATGGATGCTATATGGAGTAAACTCGACAATCGAATAAAACCTTTTTTTTGTAAACTATAAGTAAATTAAAAACCAAGCTTTGATACAAAACAGAGATGAATGTAAATGCAGCTCTAATGATACAATATACGTAGTTCTTTTTACTAATAGGCGAGACTAATAATGTGATAGCATGTGTACGTCTGGGCGGTTTCAATTCAATGATGGAGGTTTGAAAAGAACTAATTCGGTCTGCAAGTTGATACGGCGGGGCCATTAGAATGATTGCCGTCCCATCACACGAACATGATTCATAGTGAAGTATAACAGACTGGGCCTCTTAACGGATTGAATTTTATACGGTTGGCTTCGAATACAAATATTTGATATATAAAATTATTTGGTTTAGGTTTTGATTGAGGAAATTTGATTTGAGATTTAGTCTAGTCGAGAAGTTGAGTTCCTGCGAATAACAATTTCTTGAAAATATGGTTGATGACTTAAAGGATCCGGAATGACATTTAGAAAAAGATGTATTTTGAATATTTTTTTAAAGAAGTTGCAATTGTAATTAACAAAAATCTGGAAAAAAATAGCCGTCTAGTTTTTGGCCTAAATCTCAAAAAGTATAATTGATGGCTCAAATATTATAAAAGTTTCTCAAAGAACAGGAAATTTTAGTAAATAAGGTCTCAACTTCCGGGATTGTAGCTCCAATATTTATAATTTTAATTTAATGTTGAAAATCGGCTTTCGCGTGGCAGTTTCGGCATGCGCGCGCCGCCACTGTAGTGAGCGCGGGTTTTAAATAATTTTTTTATGCCATTAAATATTAGTTCAAAAATTTTAAAAGTTCTGGCATCATTCATCTAAACATTTCAAAGAATATGATCCTATCTGATCTATGTATATGATAATAAAAGTTTTATCACCATTTTTCGAAAAGTCATTTAATTGTTAAATATTTTTTTCCACTGGTTTGTGTTGTCATAAATAGCAGTATAAAAGTTCAAATAATTAATCAGAGTTTTTTGTTTCTTGGAGCCCTTTTTATAAACTCACTCAACAAAATGACGTTTTAAAAGCTTATAAAATATTTTTATTTCATTAGCTATTAACTTTTGAAATAAAAAAATAAAAATTTGAATAATGTTAGTTAGTTTTTTTTTTAATTTTAAGCTATTACTGATTTTACATTCTTGTTAGGTATTATATACTTTTCAAATATTTCATGCAAATGGCATTATGGTTTATAATTTTTTTTATAAACAAATGGATTAATTAAATATTTTATAAAAATCCTCCCTATAATATAAAAACCTCAAATGTGGAGACCTGGTGAAATCTCTATTTCGAAAATCGAGGCAAAAGCAGTACCCAACTTCCAATAAAATTTTCCCTATCGAAAAAATCCCAAACGTAGTAGCATACGTAGCGGGAAGTTAAAAAATAATTTTCTAAATCGGTTTATAAATGGCCAAGTACTGAAGTAAAAAGGTACAATCAGAATGAGAATCTCTTACTTTCTTTCCTGCGCTAAAAATAATAAACATTTTTATTTTTTTATTTTTATTGACATATGATTATTGACAGGGCGATCGATTATTATTTACCTAAGGTCCAAAAAGCAATAAAGTCTTATACTGGATCCCCTTTTTAACCACGCTTGGACTATTTGGTTTTGCATATACTTACGGGCGGTGGTGATCACTTACGATGAGGTGAACTTTTTGATTGCTTCCACCCTCTATGATAAAAAATAAACGATAAGTTTTGAGAACATAAAAATAAAATACAATTTCAAAAACTTCTCTAAAATATCCATATAAATAAGTCAAAAATAAAAGATGGCAGTCAAAACCAATTTCATTTTTCGTAGCTCTTTACGTTATATCAGTGGCTCAATTTTAGAAGCGAGCAGTCGCATTTGGTCCTCGAGCCATCTGCAAAGGAGGTGTTTACATGCATTTTATAGAAGCGCACCCTTATCAAGTCGCTACATTTGCCCGCAGGCGTCGTCAGCCTTCTCAAAATATTTACCTCTGCGACGCTTTTCTGCACACTTTATTCGACTTTAACTGCAGGTGAAAATTGAAAAAGTTTATGTTACGATCTCTTTTAACATCTCCAAACGAAACATCGAAGTCTAATTTGTTTATAAAGCTGTGTTAGTAAAATTGTTACGTCTGCCCGGCCAGCGACGTCGTTCGGAAAAATTCATGGTTCGTTTTTATTGTGCAAATAAACTGAGGTAGAGAAAAATACATTAACAAGTCAATAAATGTGAAATGGTACTTTTAGAAATGTTCGCAACTGCCATTCCGAGTTGTAAAGTACATTTGAGAATGTCAAACCGAATAACATAGTGTTCAATTAACATATTTGCTATTATATTTGCAAGCCATCCACTACAGATATTCGGCCTTATTAATAAACATAGTTTGAAAAATAAATTAAAAATAACATTAATTAACAATTTTCATGACATATAGTCCGTAGAATAGGACTCTTTTTGTTAAATGATCAGTACATATCGTTTAAAACTTTGAAGCGAGTCTACCAAAATGTCTATCGATTTTCTTCGTAAGTACTTTGAAACATAAACACCGTGATAACGTCATGTTTTACCTGTTGATCTGAAAACAACGTAACAAGTATTTATCAAACACTACGAGAACTTGATGATACTAATAATTATTAAACAATTCAGAAAAAACGTGGTTATTTACCAAGTAAGTACACAAGGACATTTTTGTATATCGATTCACACCCTAAACGACGACGCTTAATTCGTTATGTTCGCAGTTGTGGACATGCTCATCAGTGTAGTATTTATTATCTTACGGTAAAAGTACGGTTAAGGTAAAAAAATGGATGTTGTGGACCCTACTATATTTTTAGGAGTTACTGTAGATCAAAATTTGCATTTTGGACCACATATCGAGAAATGAATCGGTAGACTAAATGCAGTTATATTTTAAACCTTGATGTACGTACGTAAAAATACTTGCTTATTTCAAAAGAATAGTGATATTCTCCCCAATTACAAGGAACAGAAACAATCTTGCTGTGCATGTGTCTCGTCTCCACATAATAAGCAACTCTTTTATAGGGCAAAGTATACGCTTCTACAATAAGCTGCCTGATTTTATTAGAAATGTACCAGTTAATAAATTCAAAAAACGTGTTAAAACAAAACTGTATAAAAAAGGTTACTATAAAATATCTGAATACCTAGATGACAGGAAAGCATGGAATCAACTGCTCCTCATATCGGCAATCTTTATTATTACTGTAGCAATTGAATATTTACAAATTAAACATTATGTAATATCTAAAAATTACATGAAAAAATACAAGCCCGCTGAATTTCATTCGCCGGATCTTCTCAGTGTTTGTAGTAGTGGTAGTAAATTTAAAAAAATGTTGACGCCTGAAAACAACTTGTAAAAAGTTTTATTGAATAGAGTACTTCTGATATCTGATTTCTTACAAAACATTTTCCTATTTTTCTTAAATTATATTCTTAAATCATTAAAACCTAAGTATGTATCCATCACGAAAGATAAACTTATGTACTCTTCATTTAACAAACGCAACGGTGTGATGTCCTACGTACTAATACAGTTGAATTTTTAACTTTTTTTTATATCATTCGATAACAAACAAGCAGATGGCTCCCCTGATGGAAAAAGAAACCATCGCCTACAGACACCAAAGATGTTAATGGTGCGTTGCTATCCGTGGGGCGAAATAGAAATGCGACATGCATAAGTCTTCACCTTACGCTCCACAAACGGGAACACAACAATGACAAGCATTGACGCTACTGCGGCAGTAATAGTTACGGCGGTGGTACCATTTACCCGGGCGAAAAATTGCGGAACTCTTCCACCTGGTAGTCAGGATAGTAGTGACACGTATAGCCAAACAAAAAAGCAGACCAATCCAGGGTAAAGTACACTATCATCCAAGTACATAATCTCGCAAATTGGTGTAGGCCACTTGTAAATAATGAACAATTTGCCTTTTTGTTACGCAGTTCTTTTACAAGCTGCGTAGTGAACATGCAGTCGGACAATTTCTTTTCACGGTGAACAATTGGCTAACGACCGGTTTCCGAAATGCAAATTAATTTTAAAAAGCAAATCATATGTGGTTTATAGATCATTTAGTTGTAAAAATTATGTTAAACACAAATTATTAATTGCTTGTTAAAATTAATTGGCATTTCGGAAAACCGGCTGTAAGTGTGTCGCTACCACCACAAAAATTCATGTTTCGTTTTTATTTTGCAAATAATTATTGTAAAATACTGGAGACTAACATAAGTCAATCTACATACATGTGATATTCGAGCAACGCACACATAGATACACCTCACGCACGCGATATCTTGGAGTGGTTCGGGACAATTTGTTCCGCACCAGTCCGATATATCGCGTCCGAGAGAGGTATCTATGTGTGCTATGCTCGAATATTACTTGTATGGAACATTGACTTCGGTTAGTCTCCAGTATTCTGTGCTACCACCATAAATACTAAGTGAAAGATTTCCCAGCTGTTTTCCACATAACTGTGGAAAACACTATTTGGTAGGCTTAATAGAAAAAATACGAATTTGCAATTATATCCGCTTAATATCATTGTGAACCCACAATCATATTTAATTAAAATACCGGCTAAGTGAAAGCCGGACTCGTGCACGAGGGGTTCCGTACGTACGTAAAAAATACGTTTATTGTATGGCGACCCCCCTTAATATTTTTATTTTTTTATTTTTAGTATTTGTTATTATAGAGGCAACGGAAATACATAATTTGTGAACATTGCAGCTTTCTAGCTATCATGGTTTAAGAGATACAGCCTGGTGACAAACAGACGGACAGACAGACAGCGGAGGCTTAGCAATAGGGTCTCGTTTTACATTTTAGGTAAGGAACCCTAAAAATACCACCAAAAATATTAATTAAGTGTAAACATAGTAAAAAGAATTTGAAAAACAAAAGTACACCCCTCATAATGTTCCTTTAATATAAAAAATAATTTAATAATTTATTGACGACACAATTCCTTTATAGACCGTGATCCTAGGAACATTTTTTTGTAAAAGAGGGGGCAAACGAGCAGGAGGTCAGGTGCACCTCGTGATATTAAGTGATCACCGCCGCCCTTGGACATCCGAAATACTAAAGGTCTAGCAGTTGCGTTGCCGGCCTTTTAAGAATGAGTAAGCTCTTTTCTTAAAGGTACCCAAGTCGTATCCATTTGGAAACACCCCTGCCGGTAATTCCACAACAGAGTAGTGTGAGGCAAAAACCAAGAAGGGAACCATTTCTTAAACAGTTGATTACGGATGATGAAAAATGGGTGACTTACGATAAAAATGTGCGAAAAAGATCATGGTCGAAGCATGGATAAACCCCACAATCCGTAGCAAAGCCCGGCCTGACTCGGAACAAAGTGATGCCATGTTTGTGGTGGGATTGGAAAGGAATCGTCCACTATGAGCTTTTTCCACCGGGTAAAGCTATCGATTCTGACTTCTACTATCAGCAACTGATGAGGTTAAAAAAAGCTGTTGAGAAAACTGACCGGAGCTGGTGAATAAGAAGGGCGTGTTCCACCATGACAACGCCAGACCGCACTCATCTATAGCTACGCAGCAAAATTGAGAGAGTTTGGCTGGGATGTGTTGATGCATCCTCCGTATAGCCCTGACCTTGTTCCATAAGATTTCCACCTGTTTCGGTCATTGCAGACCTCTTTAGGAAGCATAAAGCTAACCTCAAAAGAACACTGTGAACACTATGTGTCAGATTTTTTAAATTAAAAATCTCAAAATTCCTACAGGAATGAGATCATGACACTACCCACAAGATGGCAACAAGTCGTCGATCAAAACAGCACATAGGTACAATGTACATATATTACATATAATAAAATCGTAGGAATGTCAATGTATGTCCGGGGTAAACTCAAAAAGTACTGCATGGATTTACTTAAAATTTTGCATGAATATTACTAACAGGTCGGGTCAACATATAGGCTACATATTATCACGCTATCACTTACGGGGGAGGAGCTGTGCAGAGTAAACAAAGTCCGCGCGGATGAAGTCGCGGGCAACAGCTAGTTATAAATAAATAAAGAAAAATATCTAAAAAAACATATTTTCCTTTGTATGAACAATACGAACATACTTTTGCCCCGACTTTACTAGGCATGTTATAATATCGGGAAAATAATAAATACATCACATAATCGCGGTAAGATCCCGTTAATTATTAATAATTCATATTATAATGAATTTGTATTTAATACTAACGACTGATATGCGAGTACCCGTTTCTTTGTTCGTAAGATAAAAATCGTGAGGATTGGATTGTAACAATGATGGCGGACGATAATACGGCTATTAGAACAATTTCAGAGGCGGAGTCGCAGACGCATCAGCCAGACTTGAGTGCTCATAAAAGTGAGTTATTATAACTGCGTTTACAGAATTTGAACTATGGCCTTTTTAAACTGAGGAATATGAGATTTAGAACGCAATCATGAAATGGTTTTTAAACTAAAGGGGTCTAAATCTGAAGATACTAAGTACGAATAAATTCAAGTATTTAGCATATTTACGAGAATATGAAATTCCAGCATAGCACATATCTAGTCGTATGTGTAGCTAGCCTATTTTATATATGACTAACTGACCCGGCAAACGTTGTTTTTTTATCAGATATATATTAAATTACTGAAATCGATATTAAGGCGAGGTATTTCGACGCGTGTCAATTATATAGAAAATGGGTGGCGCGGTATGTTCTGAAACCGTTGGGAAATGTGTTAATTTTCGGATGAATAAACATAGGACATCAGCTAAAAACTAAGATTTAGCACATTCTTTTTTGCATTTACAGCTAAATATCACGATATAAAAATCATATGAAAGATTACAAATATTATTAACAAATTATTTGTTTTAGAGATTATTTTAGCCTGTTTTCAGAATTTTATATGATCGAGTAAATTACATTCTATCATATAATAAGTTAGCACATTATTTAGATAATATCTTCAGGTATATCGTGTAATTTTTGTAAAATTGTTATTTAACAATCAATGCAAAAAAAAACGTGATTTAGCAAACCAGTTTTTTCCCGTTTGTCGCGATGCCTCGCCTTAAAAAATAGCGGTTGGTGATAGAAGGGTGAAAATTTAGGGTTATATGTATTTTTGTAATGTCATATTATAAACAAATATAAAAAAAAATTGTCAAAAATAAATTTAATAATGTTAAGGGTGGATAAAACCCTTATCAATTAGGATGAAAAATCGATAGTAGCCGAATCTCAGGCCTACTGTTAATATTAATTTAAGAAAAAGGTTTCTTTTGCAATCCAATTATTGCCATTTATTTTAGATCGACTTATAATAAATATTATATAGTATAAAGTAAATTAATTGACACGTTTGGTAAAACTTTTTAACTGACGAAAAAACGGGGGTGGTTCTCAATTCGACTAGTGTATTTTTTTTAATGTTTGACCACGCATAACTTTTAACAGAGCAGTCCGATTGTGATAAAAAAATATTTTTTGAATTTTTACTTGGAATTTATGATTTTTTTTTGTGAGAATGAGTATACCCCTAGTGTTCATTTATTTAAGGCGCTCACAACAAAACTCTACTTTGAAACACTACCCGCCTTATTACAAAAACAGGCCTAGATCTGGGTTTAAACCAAGATTAAGAAGTCTAGACTTGTTATGGTATTAAAGTTAGATTCAGTACTAAAATTCATTCTTATTACAAAAACGAGTCTAACTGAGGACTAGCTAATACCTAAGATAGACCTTGGATGAACATGTTTCCACAGATTATAAGCTAAAATGACTCTAAACCATTCATTCATTCACTCGGCGTAACATGCAACGTTCCGTTACAACAAACATACTTATATGAAAAGAAAGCAAATTGTTTATTAAAAGTGATTTATGAGTTCGAAAGTGATAAGAAAATAAAATATAGGTACAATTTTGCTATGAAAATTATCTTAAATCTGAAAACGTTGAAATTATATGAATTTTCTTTTTATTTCCACTATATACTTACATGTGTACACGTATCGAGTTAGCGTACAACGAAATAAACTAAAAAAAACAAAAAAAAAATGTGTGACGCGCGTAATTTAATCCGAATGTTTATAATAAATACTATATGCGAAAGTAAACATTTCAATAATATTACAACAGCACTTCAAGTTACTTAATATTTCTGTATTTCCATAGCTAGTCTGTTTTTATTTATTATTGAAGCACAAAACCTGAGTGCCTCGAGTAGGTACGATTAGATTTTGTTATAAAATCTAGCATTACTTCTTTTACCGTAATCAATCAGTCAGTGCAGTCTATAGCACCTATAACTTTCAAAAATTAGCTATACGCCGAAACTTCCTCATTGCTTCTTCTTGCTGATTTAAAGTAGATGGCGTCTTTATAAATCTATGGGGCAATCCATCTAAAATCCCTGCTATTTTCTTACAAGTTTTGCTAATAGTCGGCTGAGATACACCATGTAAGTCGGCAGTATCGTCTTGAATCTATAGAAACAATAATAATATTTCAGTAAGTTCTCCAGCAATTGAAATATCCTGGCATTGCTTGTAATGTAGATTATCAAGTTTATACACTTACCTCATGACGAGCCCAGTTACGTAATGCGCAAACCACTTGCAACTCAGGACTGAGAGCCTGTCCCCGAGGGTCATGAACTAAATCTTCTCGCAATAAATCCACTATTTGGCTGGCAAACCTTTTTGTGAATTTATATTTTTTCGAAAGTCTCCGTCAATTAAATGAAACGGATTCACTCGACTTTGGGGTCTATTAAGCTTCTGGTATGTTTCCGATACATCCAAATCTTCCAAATCCTTTATATCAATTACGTTTATGTCCATTTTTTATTATTTTAATTACAAATAATTATTTCACAACAAATACGACATTTATGTCAACTTTGAAGTTTGACGTTTTGAGCTTAGTATTAAAGTTAAACTAGGGGTCGCGTAGGTTTATCTTTAGAACCATAGAAGATACTCGGACTAGCGCTGAACCCGGTTTTATAATAACGTTTCATCTAATACTAGTAATAAAACTGGTGTTAAGGTCGGTACTATATTTAGACTTCGTTTTGGAATAAGGCGGTACATGTTTAATTGCAGAAAACTCACATGTTGAAAAAATATCAAATATTCAATTACGAAAACCAATGACAGCGTCATATCATCTTGCCATGGAACTATAACTACCTTATCGGAGGATTTAACTGACGCTCAGCGCCTTCTATTGTCATCGAAACGCAACTCACAATACGAACTTAGACACCTAGAGTGGTCTTATTTTTTTAAATTCCAACCATAAAGGTATGTAAACAAAGGATGATTGATTGTTCATTCACTGATTTTAATGTATGACCACAAATAACTTTTCGTCGGATTAATTTTTTGCTAAAAATATATTATTCCTTTTTTATACATTTTATATATCATGGAACAGCAAATTGTGGTTCTCCTGATGGGAATAGTTAACTGTTGCTTTTAAACAACACGGGTTATTGCTATTCGAGTGGCAAAGATATTGCAACCAAGGATTTAATAAAGTACGGCAATAATCTTTTCCGGCAAAAGGCAAGGCAGACTGGAAATATTTTAAGTTATTTCTAGCAAAGGAAAGAACCATGGGAAGAAACGTTTCTACCTTCCAATAGATTTGAAACAATTACCATCGGAAGCCGCAAGTAAGAGAGATCATTTGTTATTATGACGATATAGTTCAAATATGTGGGGTTTAAGAAATATTATATATTTTTTATTTGATTTCTTATTATTTTTTGCATATTTACATAGTGTAAAATAAAAAAGATAAAAATAGCAACCTCAATGTCTTTATATGTATAAAAACAATCATGATTTTTCCAGGGACAATAAAAAATATATTTTCTGTTATATAAAATAAAAATAATTATAATACGCTAATACCTGTGTTTTTTTTTTCTCGCCTACCTTAAAGTGTGGGGTATCGTTGGATAGGTATTTAAATAAGTTTCCGGGTTTGTAAAAACAAGGGCCATTAGTGAAACATTAAGCTTGAAAGTTCTAATTTTTTTTCAGAGTCAAGTAGTTCCGTACCCAAAGGGTAAAGCGGGACCTTTCTACAAAGACTCCGCTGTCCGTCCGTCTGCCTGTCTGTCTGTCTGTATGTCTGTCACCAGGCTGTATCTCATGAACTGTGATCGTTAGACAGTTAAAATTTTCACAGATGATGTATTTCTGTTGCCACGGTAACAACAAATACTAAGAACAGAATAAAAGAAATATTTAAGAGGGCTTCCATACAACAAACGTGATTTTTTTGGCTTTTTTTCTCCATCCAAATAACAATTGCTAGACGCTTGAAATATTCACAGAACTCTTATGTATATCCACTTGAAAAATAAATAATTAAA
Organism: Apodemia mormo; assembly: GCA_036924255.1. NCBI lineage: Eukaryota > Metazoa > Arthropoda > Insecta > Lepidoptera > Riodinidae > Apodemia > Apodemia mormo. The sequence goes on along the minus strand of JAUPFN010000008.1, from coordinate 33,194,045 downwards.
CTAAAATAAAATAAATATTTGAATGGAGCTCTCATACAATAAACGGTTACAAACGTGATTTTTTGTCATTTTATAGGTGATGGTACGGAACCTTTCTTACGCGAGTTCGACTCGCACTTGGCCGGTTTTCGATGTAATAAGCTCTGGTAGGTACAGGTTATGCGTGTTTCTTCACATCATGAACGATGTCTGCTTGCTAATATATATGTATAATAAACAATATATTTAAAAAAGTATTTATTTCTCCTTATAAATTATATTAGCAGACAATGATGCACAAGAAAGGTAGATTTTTTTAAATAAATTCAAATTGAATTTCCTGATTGCAAAGTAAATGTAATTAAAACTTTGGAATGAGATTGCGCCTGATTTCTTTTCTAATTTGGGTCCGACTTGGCTAATTTCGTCAGCACTACGGGGGATGACACACCCTCTACCCTCACACTTTTTTAAAAAAGAGCAATGAAGGGGTAATGGATATTACTTTTTGAGGTGGTATTTTTTAGTATTAATTGTTGTCTCTCATTAATTGGACCTCTGTCGTAAAAAAATGGAACTGATTTCCAATGTAACTTATAACCTAATATATATTCCATACGAAATCTAATGTGTTATATAAAAAATAAATTATATATTATTTACGACCACCCTCGCCTTCATACGGGTACAATTTGATTCATTTTTGTGATTCGGTTTCTTGGCAACTTGGCTACTGACTAATTTTTATCAATAAATATAAATATAAATATTCACGGGACTAATTACACTTATTGATCTAACCCCAAAGTAAGCAAATTATTTGTTTGTGTTATGGGTGTTAGTCAACGATACTAATACATAGAAATACATATATAAATACTTTTACATACATAATAAACACCTAAACCCGGAAATACAAACATTTATGCTCATCACACAAATGCTTGTCCCCGTCGGGGATCGAACCCGAGCCCCGTTGATTGCGTAGTCAGGGTCGCTAACCATTCGACCAACGGGGCGGTCAATAAATTTATTGTCTTATTATTTATGGTCAATAAATTTATTTATGGTCAATAAATTTATTATCAATAAATTTATTTATTTACTCAAAAGTTTAATTATTAAGATAAATTATACACAACGCACTGCAACTGTAATTGTAATTTATATTTATTAATAAACCAGATTCGATTACATATGGAATATATCTATACTAATATTATAAATACGAAAGTGTATGTTTGGATGAATGTTTATTACTCAATCACGCAAAAACTACTGAACGGATTTGAATGAAATTTGGCACACAGGTAGGTGATGATTTGGAACAACACATAGGCTATTTTTTATCCCGGAAAAATAAGGTGATCCCGCGGAATTCACAAAAATTTATAATGCAGCGGGCTGCACGCTGCAGCTAGTTAAGTATATAGTTTAGTATAAGTAATAAGTTACATTGGAAATCGGTCCCATTATTTACGAACATTTAATACAATTTCACTTTTGATATCCGAACTCTGATAATTAAGCTGCGACTTATATATCTGTCAATTCTATCTCTGAATAAAATTTGTATGTATATTCACAAAGCAAAGAATGAACCTATTTTAAAAAGAATTGCGTGCACAAAGAACCTTAAAAGACATACCTGCCACAAGGACAGCAACGCCATGCGCCATCCCTGTATATTATTGGTTTTTATAGACAATGGTGGTGACTTTTGCCAAAGACAGCCTAAAGTTTTACATTATTATCATCTGTCAAACTGCAATATCATAGAGTTTAACTTTATAATCAACACATAACACATAATCAAAATTCGCTCAGCTGTTCCGAGGTTTGTCGCAGGCATACTGACCTACATGCTTTCACATTTTTAATTTACACTACAATTCAATTTTGGTTTTACAATACACACACAATATACCCACATATTATATCAAAATCCGCTAAGCTGGAGTTTGTAGGAGGCATGTAACACAAATAACACTTTTACATTAAGTAGGTACTTAGTTTGAATTCGATTTAACGGGTCTTATTATATATAACATCACCGTAATAACTGCAGATCAGATACATACATATTTTCACGACAGATCCCTTACGGGGTAGGCAGAGAGAACCGAGTGTCATACAACACGATCCTTACAGGCTTGTCTCACTTCCTCCACACACATACACACACACACGGCGGTTGCGATGACTCTTTACACCACCTTCGTTCGGACAGTACTCGATCACTCTGATCATGGTACGAGTATGTTAGTCTGTTATTATATTTTCTACAAATCAGACAATAAGGTAATAACATTCTTTTAATTTGTAATCGTTATGGGCACAATGACAAGTAGTGATTTCAGTCTTTGAGTATATACCTCTATATCTATGTTTTCAGTATATTCTTTAAATGCTTTTTAGAGCTGACACCAATGACGTGTTTATTAGCTGACACTTTTATCCAAATGTTGTGGCAGTCCATTGTATAACGTTGATACAATCCAACGCCTCGTGCGCTTACCAAAGTAATTATTTCTAGAACCTTTTACAAATAGAAGCATCTGAATGTTTGCTATCTAATAATGCAAAAAAATGATATTCATAACAAATTATTTTACTTTTAGTGTTCTAAATAACATATTAAAATTAAAAAAACTGCTACCATTCCGGAGAACTAGAAAAGGATTTAACGCTAACACAGTTAGTCAAAGTATGTATTTACTAGCTGTTGCCCGCGACTTCTTTCGCGCGGACTTCGTTTACTCCGCACAGCTCCTCCCCCGTAGGTGATAGTGTGATAATATGTATATATTGACCCGACCTGTTAGTAATTCATGCAAAATTTGAAGTAAATCCATGCAGTACTTTTGAGTTTACCCCGGACATACATTGACTTTCCTATGATTTTTATTATAGTATAGATTAGGTATCATGATGTTTATCATCATATCATTGTACAAATCGGTCACATATCGGTTTTTTTGCTCTCTGCTAACTTATATTTTTAATGCTATATGTCTTCAATGTCATTATAACACAGGTAGCCTTATTTTATGCCTTTCAGTGGCTTTACGAGTATACTTTCTCTGACCGTGGCTTAAGATTATCGCGGCTGTATGCGTGGATCATAAAAACTTTATAGACAAAAATAAAGTCCGGGGGGTTCATCAAAAGACAGTAGACCGTGTCGGGATCGGAAAACGATGGGTCCCCGATTTTATTGCTTGTTACGCACCATAAACACGTACCAGGCCCAAAGTGCATCTTGAATTTAGTTTTAACGACCCACATACATAAAAGACGTTTAATAATTGGGGTAAAATTGCGGTGAGGGATAGATATAAACAGGAATGAGAATTATTTTATAGTTCGTTTACTGAAAACTAGGTGTAGCTCACAGCTTTGCTCGCTTTGAATTCAATTTAAAACCTATAGGGGTTTACTTTACTCATACAACAATAATTGCCTAATGGATTAGCTTTGTCATATTATCATTAGATAGTAGACAAGCAGCTGGCCCTCTTGATAGAAAAAGAAAACCGTAAAGGCATGGAAATGATTGCTACTTTCAATTTATTTTCATTAGATGAAATGAAACAAAAAAAATCACAATGATTTCACATGTGAAGTTTCATTCGCAATTATTTTCGCTCAAAAAATTACCCGACCGTCAAATGACTGTAACTCGTAAGCTATTAATATGAAGTATGAATTGACTACTGTCGCTCTTATATGAATTGGAAGATTTAATTTAATGTGAAGTTTCACGGTCTATGTTAGGAGAATTAGCAAATGGCATGTATAAGAATGCATTTCATATGAAAATTCACATGCTACTTTTGAAACCTGCCGTGCCTATTATTTGTATACCAAAGATGGTGCATTGCTACACCTGTGACTGGATGGTAATGTCACATGCAAGTTTACCGGCCTTCTTGTCCTCCAAACTGGAACACGACAGAGACAAACACCGACGCTATTGAGGCGAAATTGGTTAAGGCGCGGTATCAATGACAGACGAGATGTAACAGAACCACCTCGTAGTCACGGTTGACAAGTTTAGCCAAAAGTTCACCTTTTAATTAGTTACGTTAGAGTTAGATCAATTTGTATAAGATCATTCGTTAAGATTTAAAGATAATTCGTTTTTTGTTAATGAATTCTCCAAAAAAAATTTTTCTTTTGGAGAATCCATATTATGCATATTTTTTAGAAGAGATTTTTTTTTTCTTTTAGAAGAGATTCAGTGAAAGTAATTCTTTGGATGTATTACATCTAATAATCCATCCATCCACCATCACCATGGTTTTTGGAGATGTGCAAATTATAATGCTGTAACGTTAACATTGAACCTCCCGAAATGTATTTTTGTTTTGCAAATAGAGCCAAACAGATGATTATTTTTTTTATCTTTATAGAACCACACCCACAAGGACGAGCTTAATGCATAAAGCATTCTCAATCAGCTAACTTCTTTTTTTTATATCATAAGATATAAAAAAAAAACAAGCAGATGGGTCTCCTTATAGAAAGAGTCAACCATCGCCGATAGACACCAAAGATGTTAATGGTGCGTTGCTATCTTGTGGCGAGGTCTAACGCCACATGCATAAGTTTACCGGCTACCCTACCCTCCAAACCGGAACACGACAGCGACAAGCACTGGCGCTATTACGGCAGGAATAGGTAAGGCGGTGGTACCAGACCCGGGCGAGACAATGCAGAACTCTACCACCTAGTAGGCACGATGGTAGTGACTCGATAGCCAATCGGTCGCCTTTTACGATCTGCCTGGCAGAAAGGCAGTTGGTCTATTTTTCAAACTATTGGGCTAACCAGAAAGTCTCATTTCTACATATCTACATACATATAAATATCATACACTTTTTTATAGAATACGCCGCGCTTAAACACCTGTAACAATGGGGGTCTTGTAGGTGCATTGCTGGTCATTAAGAAATGAGTAAGCACTTTTCTAGAAGGCTCCCAAGTTGTATCGGTTCGTAAAAAATTCGCTGGCAATTAGTTCCACAAAGTAGTCGTGTAAGGCAAAAAAATGGCATTTGAATGTTTGAACTTAAACATTTCACTGTAGTGGACTTCCAGTCATCGAGATTCCGATGATGTTCATGCAAAATTCATTTACTCCACACAGCTCCTCCCCCGTAGGTGATAGCGTGATAATATGTAGCCTATATGTTGACACACCCTATTAGTAATATTCATGCAAAATTTGAAGTGAATCCATGCAGTACTTTTTGAGTTTACTCCGGAAATACATATAGACAAACACACAAAAATTCTAAAAACTATATTTTTGGCTTTTTTTTGTCTGTTTGTCTGTATGTATGTCCGGGGTAAAGTCAAAAAGTACTGCATGGATTTACTTCAAATTTTGCATGAATATTACTAATAGGTTGTGTCAACATATAGGCTACATATTATCATCTACGGGGGAGGAGCTGTGTGGAGTAAACGAAGTCCGCGCAGATGAAGTCGTGGGCAACAGCTAGAGTATAAATATAGATTAGGGCATTTCAACGTCTTAGCCATTTTTTAATTATATACCTATATATTTTATTATTGTCTATGAGTATACGACGTTTTAAAAATCACACTGTTAATTGTTATATCACAATGTTAATAAAATGTAAATTGTTAACACTGTCTTTGGCCTTTGCAGACTTTGGCGTTACATTAGGTCTGACCCACACCGTTATGTTTTAGTATTTTTAAAATTGTTATTAATCATTCTCGATAAAAAAAAATATTAACATAGACATAACTCCATTTTTTTTGAATCAGATGCATATAGTGAGTGATAAAGGTTATATAATTTTGCTTGACTGCGCTAAAAGGAGGAGGGTATGTATGTTTTTTCGAATCAAATCCCAGTCGAGTTTATCTGTTTTTAACCAATTCCCGAAACAACAAGAGGTTTTTAATTTAGCTGCATTTTTCATGATTGTTATCGCAGAATGATCGAGTTCTTCATTAACCGATTTGAAAAATTAGTTTTTTCTTCTTTTTCTCTTCACGTTTTTTTTGGGATAATGTACTTTCCACTTGGCCCCATATAGATTTGGTGAAGATCTGATACAGGGTTCTAGAGATACAAGAGATTGAAAAACAGTTGTTGCAGTTTTTCTGCGTTTCAGTTGTTATAATAATTACTGTTTTAACTTTTAATTTACCCTATACGAATTCCATCATTTTCAGTTTAACATTTCATTTCGATTAATAAAAATATATGAAATTACTTTCGAGTGCTGTCAATATTGACTGCCCATGTGATCGACGGGGCTCGGGTTCGATTTCTGAAATGGACAAACATTGATGTGCAGAGGATAGATGTTTCTATTTCTGGGTTTGAGTGTTTATTAAATACCTATATTTCAGTATTTATGTTATATCACAAACACGTATATCACAAGCAGATCATTTGCTAACTTTGGGGGTCAGATAAATTAGATAGATTTGTACCGCTATATTTAGTTATAATTAATAAAAAAAGCATAATATTATATTCAATCTACTAAGTCAAACCAAATATTACATCAAAATATTCTATCCATTCCGATACTATTTCATTATTGAAGTAATTTCATAGAGAGCGATACTCGTCACGTACGACGTATGATGATTAGGGATGGAGCGAAATTTGTTTCACATTCGGTTTAACCGATTTTCTGCGGATGAGACCGAATTTCGACATTTGGTCAACATTCAGTACAAGAAAATATTGCACTTAACTATTTTGGCTAAAATAATAAACAAACACTTCGTAATCATACTCATTTACTTGCTGTCTGTAATAACGAATTACCTTAGATCCTGTTATAATCTTTTTCTAATACAAATTTTTAGGAAAAGATTTGAGAAAAAGACTGACATTCGTCTAAGCTTTCATTTTAATTAGGTAATGTTAAGAAAATAAGGTGGTTGTACCGAAAATAATAATAAAACGAATCCCTTCTGACTCCTTAACATTATAATACTATTTAGTACTTTCCATTTTTGTTTCTTTTTTAAATAAAATACTAACCATATATACTACCATATATTTTAGTTTAAAAAATAGTACTGTATAGCATCATAAGTATTTATGACGCTGTATAGCGCTGTGAAAAGAATTTTCCCCGTGTTGGTCCCGGGCTCCTTTGAAAAATAGGCAAACTGCCGTTCTGCCAGGCAGGTCGTAAAAGGCGACCAATTGGCTATACGAGTCACTACCGTCGTGGCTACTAGGTGGTAGAGTTCTGCATTGTCTCATCCGGGTCTTACCACCGCCTTACCTATTCCTACCACAATAGCGTCAGTGCTTGTCACTGTGGTCTTCCGGTTTGGAGATAAGCCGGTAAACTTATTTCAAACTTATTTATTTTTGCACAAATCATTGGCATTAGACCTCGCCACAAGATAGAAACGCATTATTAACACCTTTGGTGTCTATAGTCGATGATTGACTCTTTCCATCAGGAGACCCATGTGCTTGTTTGCTATCTTATGATATAAAAAAAATATTTGAATGTTCGACCGAAGTTCATATTTGGTTTGACCACATTCGGCCCATCCCTAGTGATGACCATATTTCTTCAATAACACAAGTGAGTTTATAGAAATTTGTGAATCATAAAACAGCCGGTGATAAACCGGGCACTGGGCGAGGGACACCTTGGGGTGTTTTATCAGAGCTTACAGAGGTAGTAAAACATTTTTATTGCGTGCCGTTGCTTTCGTAACTACGTATGTAATACGTTTTTATGCAACGCGCAATCCGTTTAGGGCTGTGAAACAAAAATTGATTATTGGTTGCCCCATAAATTTGGTCATAGTTATGAATATATTATATGAATACTACCAGTATTATTATTTTAAATGTCTCATTTAACAGCATAAAACATTACATACAAACATTTGAGCTTATCACACCAATACTTATTTCTTCCAGAATCAAACATTTATGCTGTGATACATTAATATTTTGATATATTTGACCAATCGGTTTTAGTCCAACATAGACCCGAAGATACATAGGTAAAAGCCTGGTTTCAAAATGTATAAAGTACAAAATAGTTTTGGTTTAAAAAGTTATTAAGAGTTATTATATTTTATTGGAACGGAGCTGCTTATCACAGGCCTAATGGTTTGTGGACTCAGGAGCTGGACCAAAACATGTGTATAACAATATTTTCTTGACATCAAATTACATACAAAAACCGATCGTCTATATAAAGGGGAGTATTCTGATGAGTTATTTAATTTAGTGCCGGCGTCCACATTCCGCCATCGCACTACATGCCTTAGTGGGAGATTTTATCCATATCATATTGATGATTAATCATCCACAACTGTTCGATTTTCTCGTACCTTCTTTATACGAAAAGTCAAACTCTGAAACAGCTTACCTCACACGGTTTTGCCGAGTAGTTTGATGTTGAAATTTTTTTGGGGAGGGTCAATAAAATTCTTAGAAGCTGGCATCTCACTGGCAACTAAACTTTTGTATTGCAAACACCCATGGGCAGTAGTGACCGCTTTTCATCAGGTGGCCCACTTACTCGTATGCCTGTTCATAATATAATAAAAAAGGCCATTTCACAGTGATTTTGAGGCACTTCCCGATCACCTAAGAAACTCAAAGTTTTTCAATCAATTCAGCCTGTCGTCAATTTTGAGAATATGCAAAAATGTTTTAGAATTTTAAACGCCCTTTTTATTTATTTAAATAAATACAAACAATCAAAAAAATCATAACTACACAACAGTCAATAAGGTTCTTGCTACCTGGTTACGTATCGACGTTTTAATACATACATTCCAATGCCCCTTTCGTCGTGTTAAACTCGAAACCACCTATAAAGTTAGACACAGATATAGCGAAAGGAACTACGTTCGAACCTGGTGTCCACAAGACGAATCTCATTTTGTATATTTAATAATAGTATTATTAAAGGGTTGAAGTTACTAAGCGACATGTCTACAGCCGCATATTGCAACCATGGGCTATTAACATGCTTAAGCTTTTTTTTACATTAGACATATAAAATTAGTTTCTGCTGAAACATTTATCGCTGGCTTTAAGCTGCATCGGCATAAGGCGACCGATTGACTATGCGAGTCACTACCATCGTGACTACTAGGTGGTAGATTTCTCTCTTCTAGGAGTTCTCTCTTACTAGGTGGAGAGACCTCGCCACAAGATAACAACACACTATTAATATCTTTGGTGTCTATAGGCGATGGTTGACTTTTTCCATTAGGAGACCCAGCAACTTGTTTGCTTGCAAGGATGGCAGGATTTATAGATTATTTACTGCAAAAGCCTTTTGTCAGACTTCCAAGAGAATTTCACTTCTTTGCTTCAATAACGTGTCAAGTTTGAAAACTCAGTTTTGTAGTAAATTAAATATATTATCAAAACATTCTTACGATTTGAGACAGCTAAGGTGTTAAAGTTTATACGTAATACAGAAAAAAATACACAATTAAGTAAAATAATTTTTTGTAAGTTAAAAAATGCTCTAATACTATAAAATTGTGTTTTTAAGATCAATAGCGTATTTGAAGCAAAGAAGCGATTTATTGTTTAGTCTACGGTGGAAATTCGGTCACAAGCAATTGTTAGAAGATTAGTAATTCTTGGAAATACTTCAGTATTACTGAATTTATAATAACAAATACGTTTTTGCTAGTAATGTCTGCTAATTGCTGCTAACATCACTTTGGAAAACTTCAAAAGTAAATCACTTAACAAAATTATGTACCTATTGGTAAATATATTGCAACATAAAACTGGCAACCCTACCCCTCCCCGTACTCCTTGTTTACTAACTTGATTGGATACGTGCTCTTTTTATTTACTTAAAGACTTTATAGTTTAGCAGACTTACAATAATTGAAAGAAATTGTATGTGTTGTAATTGTTTAGTTATTTTACACCCGACTACATCACAGCCAATGATGGATAATGAATTGAACGGTGTATTAAATTGTAAGATAGTAAATAAGAATATGGATGGCTCTTTTGATGGAAAAAGATAACTATTTTGGTGTTGGTCCCGGGCTCCTTTGAAGAATAGGCCAGCTGCCGTTCTGCCAGGCAAATCGTAAAAGGCGACCGATTGGCTATGTGTGTTACTATCATCGTGGTTACTAGGTGGTAGAGTTCTGCATTGTCTCTCCCGGGTCTGGCACCACCGCCTTACCTATTCCTGCCGCAATAGCGTCAATGTTTGTCATTGTCGTGTTCCAGTTTGGAGGGTGAGGTAGCCGGTAAACTTATGCATGTGGCATTATAAGTTTTATAACTCACCACAATATAGCAACGCAACGGTGTGTCCTTGTGCTAGGAATTTAACACAATACGCATGAGTTTACCGACCACTTTACCAAGCCAACTTGTTCTACAAGTCAGTGTCACGCACTAATGCTGTTGCTAAAGGAAAGTGAAACTGTCATACCAAGACTTGGCGAGGCAAAATCTACCACGTAATAATATAGGTAACACGTTTAGCTAAAAAATCAAAAGTCTGCTTACACGAATAAACTGGGCCAATTTTATCAAATAAGGTATTTATCGATTTCTAAATAAGTATCACGCAATGCTTTTAACTTATTAAGGTATCCATACCAATATAATAAATGCGAAAATCTGTGTTTCTATCTGTTGTGCTTCGACGGCGAAACCGCTAAAACAGTTGTGATAAAATTTGGTTTGTTCAAAGTTAAAGACTAGTTTTTTTCAAAAATGAACCACCAAGGAGCCGATTAAAGGGGAAATAGAGGGGAACGATTGTATTTTTAATACTAATGATCTATTCGTCTACTCGCGGACGACCTCTTCGAAAAATACACGAACTGCCTTCCTGGTCAGGCGTTTCGTAAAAGGTAAACAACAGCTATCCAAACATGTCACTAAAATCTACTAGAAGGCTGAGCTGCAAAATATCTCTTACACATCGCCCGGGCTTGGTCGGTGGTACCTTTTCCAAATACAATATCGTCAGTGTAATTTAATGTATGTTACCTTGTATCGCCACGATATGGATGGCAACGCAACATCAACATCTTTGGTGTCAATAGGCTATGGTTATCTATTTTCATCGGGAAACCCATACTTGTTTGCTAATAAATACATACACACCTGCATATTTTCAAGCTAAATGCTTTGCTGGGTTATCAGAAACGCTTTATTAAATAACATGTTTCTTGTAATCGTAATAATATGTATTACTAGCTGTTGCCAGCGACTTCGTCCGCACGGATTTCGTTTACTCCGCGCAGCACCTCACCGCTAGGTGAGGTGAGGTGATAGCTTGATAATATGTAGCCTATATATTGACCCGACCTGTTAATAATAATATTCATGCAAAATTTTAAGTAAATCCATGCAGGACTTTTTGAGTTTACCCCGGACATACATACAGACAAACAGACAAAAATTCTAAAAACTATATTTTTGGCTTCGATATCGATTGTAGATCACATCCAAGTATTCTTTTAAAAAAATATTCAATGTATAGTTTTGACTTTCCTACGATTTTATTATATGTATAGATTCTTTATCCGCTTTCTGCAGTTTCAGTATTACATTCCTTATCACCACGTCTTTTCCATATAGGTAATCGTTATGCAAATTAAATCTGAATTTTATTCCACTTTCGCTAATGACAGCTGAAATACCGCTTACAAGTAATGCGTGTCTGTCGTTATCTTTAAATTTGTGAAGGTAGGATTAGAGCCAAATTTGAATAGCTTTCGAGTAGTCTAACTAATCCCTAGTCAAGGGTGCAGTCCTTTTGATAGCGATTATTTATGTTATTTATATGGAACATTGTAGATGTTTACTGTAACGTTTTTTTTTTCAGAAGACACCTACACCAGCCTAGTGAGACTGGCGTCAGTATTGAAGCCTGATGTTTATTTATTTCTGTTTATGCACACAAAATATGTATAAAGATTAAACTTAACGCCTAAGTGAATTTTATCTTAGCCAACCCCATGTAATACAGAAAGAAAATAAAAGAGGTTTTGCATCTCTTTTTAAATAGTAACAGAGAGGGTAGAACAGGTTCTGAGTTTAAGTCCCAGTTTAAGCAATTAGTTATAAATTATAACTAGCTCTTGATTGGATTTTTTTTTATAGAAGAGGGGGCAAACGAGCAAGAGGTGCACCTGATGGTAAGTGATCACCGCCGCCCATGGACATCTGCAATACCAGAGGTAGAGGTTGCGTTGCCGGCCTTTTAAGAATGAGTAAGCTCTTTTCTTGAAGGTCCCTATATATTATAAGAATATACCTTACGTCATTACACACTGTAGCGCGGGAGTGTGTGTTCTTACATTGCTTGAAAGTATCTCTCTTTGCATTAAAATAGGCATAGTACAACACACAGAAAACGCATTAAATCGCAGATATAATCGCAGAAAAATAGGGCATGAAAGTTTTATATAAACGTATAGACCAAACCCCTAGAGCTATATACTTGAAATTTTACACACATATCCCTGTTATGACGCAAGCATCCACTAAGAAATTATTTTTCAAAATTCAAACTCTAAAGGGGTGAAATAGAGAAAAAAATATTTGTATAAAACCTTTTATTCCTTGGACATATTTGCATGATATTTCATATGAATTGAGTACAGCAACAATAATGAGTTATGTATTTAAGCGTTTTTTCAAAATTCAACGCCTAAGAAGATAAAATAAAAAAATAATAGGGTATATAAGCGCACAAGCCAAACCCTTAGGTAAAGAAACTTTAAATTTCACACACATATTCCCTTTATGATGTACGCATCCACTAAGGAAAACTGTTCAAAATTCAACTCTCAGGGAGGTGTAATAGGGGATGAAATTTCTTTGAAACTTTATATTCCCTGGACATACTTGCATAAAACTTCGTATGCGTTGAGTACGACAAAAATAATGAGTTATGTATTTCCGCGTTGTCCAAAATTCAAACTCTTAGTGGGTAAAATAGGGGATTAAAGTTTTATATAAACTCACAGTCCAAATCCTTAGGGCCAGAAACTTGAAATGTCGCAAACGTATTCCTCTTATGACGTTGGCATCCACTAAGGAAGGATTTTTCAAAATTCAATTTCGAGCGGAATGAAATACGGTATAAAATTTTATATATTTTTTTATTCCTTGGACATATTTACATGAAATTTCATATGAATTGAACACTGCAACAATAATGAGTTATGTATTTCAGAGTTTTTCCAAATTCAACGCCTAAGAGGTTAAAATAAAAATATAATAGAAAACTTATAAGAAACTTAAAGTTTCGCATACATATTCCTCCTATGACGTACGCATCCACTAAGGACTATTCAAAATTCAACCCTAAAAGGGGTGTAATAGGGGATGAAATTTCTTTGAATCTGTATATTCCTTGGACATACTTGCATAAAATTTCGTATGAATTGAGTACGACCAAAACAGTGAGTTATGTATTTCCACGTTGTCCAAAATTCAACCTCTTAGAGGGTAAAATAGAGGATGTAAGTTTTATATAAACTCACAGTCCAAATCCTTAGGGCCAGAAACTTGAAATGTCGCAAACGTATTCCTCTTATGAAGTTGGCATCCACTAAGGAAGGATTTTTCAAAATTCATTTTCGAGGGGAATGAAATACGGTATAAAATTTTATATATTTATTTATTCCTTGGACATATTTACATGAAATTTCATATGAATTGAACACTGCAACAATAATGAGTTATGTATTTCAGAGTTTTTCCAAATTCAACGCCTAAGAGGTTAAAATATAAATATAATAGAAAACTTATAAGAAACTTAAAATTTCGCACACATATTCCTCCTATGACGTACGCATCCACTAAGGACTATTCAAAATTCAACCCTAAAAGGGGTGTAATAGGGGATGAAATTTCTTTGAATCTGTATATTCCTTGGACATACTTGCATAAAATTTCGTATGAATTGAGTACGACCAAAACAGTGAGTTATGTATTTCCACGTTGTCCAAAATTCAACCTCTTAGAGGGTAAAATAGAGGATGTAAGTTTTATATAAACTCACAGTCCAAAGCCTTAGGGCTAAAAACTTGAAATGTCGTAAACGTATTCCTTTTATGACGTTGGCATCTACTAAAGAAGGATTTTTCAAAATTCAACTCCGATGGAGATGAAATAGGCTATAATTTTTTTTTATATTTTTTTAGTACTTGGACATAATTGCATGACATTTCATATGAATTGAGTACAGCAACAATAATGGGTTATGTATTTCAGCGTTTTTCAAAATTTAATGCCTAAAATAAAAATATAATAGGGTGTATAAACGCACAGACCAAACCCTTAGATCAAGAAACTTAAAATTTCGCACACATATTCCTCCTATGACGTACGCATCCACTAATGAAAAACTATTCAAAATTCAACCGTCAAGAGGGGTGTAATAGGGGATGAAATTTCTTTGAAACTTTATATTCTTTGAACATACTTGCATAAAATTTCGTATGCGTTGAGTATGACAAAAACAATGAGTTATGAATTTCCGCGTTGCCACATTATTTTCGTTGACGGCAGTTGAAGGCCGCCCATCAAGAAATTCGTTATGTAAAGAAACTCGACCTCTATCAAATTCAGCAAACCATCCCTCACTGTGCTCAAACAAGGTGCTTCTCTCCCAAAAGCATTTTGAAGACGAGCGGCACAGTCTTGCAGAAAAAGAGAACTTTTAAAATCATAAAAAATCATCGCTCTGAAATCTTTTCGACTTAATTCCATTTTCGTTGCGTACGTAGAAGTCTGATGTGTGATAAAAAAAAACAATTGACAAATAATTTCCCGCCAATTGTTTTTTTATTACTAAGAAGATTGCACATTTGAAATTCAAATAGTTCCGATTAGCTAGAAGTGCAAAACTTTTAGTGTGCCCCATGTATAACGCCGGCGGATATTTAGATTACTACTCATTCATTCTGCAGTAGCAGAAAAGATTTTCATGAAGTTATTATACACATAGAATTGTTTTACTAATTTAATTAGAGCATATTATTTTTTGCAGAAAAGTAAATAGTTACTATAGATTGAAAGAAATGATGATTGCGTTGCGTATTGTAGAATGTAGCTAGTTTTAATGTAGTATATAAATATACTTAATTATTATACTTAGCTGTAGGTATAGCTTATATTATTCCAGCAAAAGTGTTAAAACCTTAAGAAAAAGAAACCCTGTAAAGTATTCAAGCATTTTATTAATTCATTCTTTTATAATTACAACTAGCTGACCCGCGCAGCTTCGCCCGCGTGTAGATTAACATGTCAAGATAGCTTTTCATACAAATTTAATCCCCTATTTCAACCATTTAAGGATTGAGTTTTGAAAAAAAAATTAGCCTATGTCTGACCCCGGTTCTTCAACTACTGCCATGCCAAATTTCATGAAAATCGGTCCAGCGGTTTAGCCGTGAAAGCGTAACAGACAGACAGACAGACAGACAGACTTTCGCATTTATAATATTAGTTTAGATATAAAATAATCTTTCAAACAGCGTATGTGCTTTATTTGCTCCTAATTTTTTTAATAAATAAAATGAATTACGTGTCAAAGGATACATAGATTTAAATCGCTATATCTCGTGCGATCGCTGTCACTCTGGCGGGCATAATGCTTTGTGAGGGGCATGTGAAATACTACTGGTGTTTTGGAACCATTACTTACTTAGCGAGAGGTTGTGATATTTATTATCCATCAGAATGTAAGTCAGCTTGGTTAATACGCACATTAAGAAGATATACAACCTTCGATAACGGACTAACTTTACCAATTTCATTGTATATTCTGATAGCCCAAAGGATTGTAATTCCTAGCTTATTTAGTCTAACCTAAGTTTTAGTGAATTCGTAAAAGTTTAAAACTTAGCATTTATTATTTTTCTGTATTTTAGGTATGTTACGTGTAAATAAATTTGTTAACTATGAAATAATTTCCTCCAGGTTTCTTTGTAGAAAAGGCTATCTGCCTTTCTGTTAGGCAGTCCGTAAGATGCGAACGACTGGCTATACGAGTCACTACCATTGAGGTTACTAGGTTGTAGTTCTGCGTTGTCTCGTACGGATCTGAGTGCTAAGTGTGAGTTTTTCTTTTCGCATTCGATCGTGAGCGCGTTTGGAGTTTACTAGGAATTTGTATGTGATT
This sequence comes from Apodemia mormo, assembly GCA_036924255.1. Lineage (NCBI taxonomy): Eukaryota > Metazoa > Arthropoda > Insecta > Lepidoptera > Riodinidae > Apodemia > Apodemia mormo. The sequence continues at coordinate 33,177,888 of JAUPFN010000008.1, read as the reverse complement.
TGTTCAGCGCCACCTAGTGGTAAACGTGAGAAACTAGTTTACCACTAGTTGGCGCTGTACAAATCACATACAAATTCCTAGTAAACTCAAAACGCGCTCACGATCGAATGCGAAAAGAAAAACTCACACTTAGCACTCTGGTACCACCACCTTACCTGCAGCGGCGGCTTTAGGGGGTGGCGAACAGGGCAATCGCCCGGGGCCTGGCTCTTGCAGGGGCCTCCCTCGCACAACAACCAAAAAAAAATTTTAGGAATATAGATTTTTTGACCATATTTTTTTTAAACTTTTGAATTCGATGACACAAATTCATTTCAGCCCTTGCTATTCTTTCAATCAAAAATGACGTAGCTCATTCGTTATAATAGATACTGTGCTTTAATTAAAACATGTTAGTCTTAGGAAAAGCCGCAAACATCAATTTTAAAATTTATCATCTCTGTATTTTTTAATTTTGTAAATCTTATAATGTAAAATATTTTAAACTCAATTTTTTATTTATTTGTATAACTTTACCATTTCTCGTCAAACATGACAAACACCTAAACCAAACAACCAGACCTACTTCCGCATCATATACTTTTCACGAAGGACAAAGTGCCTCGCAAAGACCTACTGTTTTTACTAGATGGTAGAGTTCTGCATTGTCTCGCCCGGGTCAGGTACCACCGCCTTACCTATTCCTGCCGCAGTAACGTCAGTGCTTGTCGCTGTCGTGTTCCGGTTTGGAGGGTAAGGTAGCCGGTAAACTTATGCATGTGGCATTAGACCTCGCCACAAGATAGCAACGCACCATTAACACCTTTGGTGTCTATAGGCGATGGTTGACTCTTTCCATCAGGAGACCCATCTGCTATTTTGCTATCTTATGATATAAAAAAAAACTGCCCAGAGTCTCGCAATTGGTAAGGCCGCCGCTGCTTACCTGTTCCTGTCGTAATAGCATTAGTGCTTGTAATCACGTGTTTTGGCTTGGAGGGTAGTATAGCCGGTAAAATTAAGCGTGTGGCATTGAGACCTCGCCACACGGATAGCAACGCACCATTAACATCTTTGGTGTCTATAGGCGATGATCAACTTTTTCCATCAGGAGAGCCATCTGCTTGTTTGCTATCTTTGTTAAATATATATTGTTTGCAATATACATTATACATGCATATAGCAAAGATGGTAAAAAGAGAAACCATCGCCTAGAGACACCAAATATATTAATGTTGCATAAATATTTTCGGCTACCTTACCCTCCAAATCGAAACACGACAATGACAAGCGTTGGTGCTATTGCGGCAGGAATAGGTAAGTTTAAGTTTTCACCTTGTTGGTCTGGGCTCCTTTGAAGAACAGGCCAACTGCCGTTCTGTCAGGCAGGTCGTAAAAGGCAACCGATTGACTATGCGAGTCACTACCATCGTGGCTACTAGGTGGTAGAATTCTGCATTGTCTCGCCCGGGTCTGGTACTACGGCCTTATCTATTTCTACCGCAATAACATCAGTGCTTGTCACTGTCGTGTTCCGGTTTGGAGGGTAAAGTAGCAGGTAAACTTATGTATGTGGCATTATACCTCGCTACAAGATAGCAACGCACCATTAACATCTTTGGTGTCTATAGGCGATGGTTGACTCTTCGGGAGACCCATCTGCTTGTTAGCATCTTATGATATAAAAAAATACTTTCTGCCAGTGACGTCGGTAGAAGTTGAAGAATTATTTTCTTACCACAAATGGATATTTTCGAGTAGGAGACAAAATTTACTTCCGTTAATATGGAACGTATCCAAGTCATTTATTACGAGTGTCACATACTAAACAAATGTCAATATATTATTGTGATTATTTATTTTGTTATTTATGTAAATAAGAAAAGAAAACAGAGATTTATTTAATTACTAGCTGTTGCCTGCCGCGCGGACTTCGTTTACTCCGCACAGCCCCCCCCTATAGGTGATAGCTTGATAATATGTAGCCTATATGTCGACCCGACCTGCTAGTAATATTCATGCAAAATCCATGCAGTACTTTTTTGAGTTTACCCCGGACATACATACAGACAAACAGACAAAAATTCTAAAAACTATATTTTTGACTTCGATATCGATTGTAGATCACGCCCCAAGTATTCTTTTAAAAAAATATTCAATGTAAACTTTTGACTTTCCAGCGATTTTATTATATGTAAATAGATAATTACCCGTTACGTAGTCGTTAAAATTGTCGATTATGTTTTGTATCACTCGGATCGCTAATTTTATATGTGTTAATTTATTAATTTTAAAATTTTGCATCATCATCAGACTCCGAGCTGCTTTCGCGATTTTCCTTGAAAGGAAAACCCGTGACATTATTTTCCCGTCACCACATTAGAAACAAGAATTTGTGGTTTCAGTCGAAAAGGCTTTATTATATCACTAGCTGTTGCCTGCGACTTCGTCCGCGTGGACTTTGTTTACTTCGCACTGCTCCTCCCGTGTAGGTGATGGCGTGATAATATGTATCCTATATGTTGACCCGACCTATTAGTAATATTCATGCAAAATTTGAAGTTAATCCATGTAGTATTTTTTGAGTTTACCCCGGACATACATACAGACAAACAGACAAAAATTCTAAAAACTATATTTTTGGCTTCGATATCATTGTAGATCACGCCCCAAGTATTCTTTTTAAAAAAATATTCAATGTACAGTTTTAACTTTCCTACGATTTTATTATATGTAATAGATAATTACCCGTTACGTAGTCGTTAAGATTGTCGTTTATGTTTTGTATCACTCGGATCGCTTATTTTATATGTGTTAATTTATTAATTTTAAAATTTTGCAACATTATCAGACTCCGGGCTGCTTTCGCGATTTTCCTTGAAAGGAAAACCCGTGACATTATTTTCCCATCACGACATTTTCGTCATGTTCGTCAATCAACAAGACGAAACAAGAATTTGTGATTTCAGTCGAAAACGCTTTATTATATCATAAGATAGCAAACAAGCAGATGTCTCTCCTAATGGAGACAATCATCTATAGTAATCAAATAGGTTAATGGTGCGTTGTTATCTTGTAGCGGGGTCTTAATGCACATGCATAAGTTCATCGGCTACATTATCCTCCAAACCGGAACCCTACAGACGCCAAAGATCTCAATTGTGCATTGCATATGGAAGAATGGTCATGCTACTTGCATAAGTTTACTGGCTATCTTAGCATTTAAATCGGAACACGACAGTGACAAACACCGATGTTATTGTGACCGAAATAGATAAGGTGGTGGAACCAGACCCGGGCGAGAAGAGAACTTTACCACCTATTATTACCCACGACGGTAGTGACAATAGTTTTCCTCTTACGAAATGCTTGGCAAACCGTAAATGGTCTATTTTTCAATAGGAGTCCGGAGCAACACAGGTGCTATCACAAGAGTTTAGGCCACTGCCGGATTATTTTTTTATCGCCTTATTGGTCATAAGGCGATAAAAAAATAATCCCGCAGTGGCCTTGCTAAGTAAACAGAGTAAATACCTAGTGTCAAAAGATGCTCTAACCACGATTTTTTTTATATCATAATATAGCAAACAAGCAGATGGGTCTCCTGATGGAAAGAGTCAACCATCGCCTATAGACACCAAAGACGTTAATGGTGCGTTGCTATCTTGTGGCGAGGTTTAATGCCACATGCATAAGTTTTCAGTAAATATCCGGAAGTCCGAAGAATGTCCGAAATGGATGTTCTTTTGTATCATTAGGAGACCCATGTCTCCTGATGGAGTTACCCATCGCCAATGAAATCAAAGATGTTTACGCGGTGCAGTGCTATCCATATGGCGGGATGATAATGCCAGTTGCATAAGTTTACCTTACCCTCTAAACCAGGTCAGGGATTTGTACTGCTCCGTTGCAGTAGGAATAGGTCCGGCGGCGCGGTAGTAACATCACTCAGGTGAGACTTTGCGGAACTCTACCACTTAGTAAGTAGTTACGACGGTTACAACGTTTGCGAATCATTCGCCTTCAAACTGCTTGACAGAATAGTAATTGATTGCTTGTTATTAGCGATATCCAACACCAACAACTCTACGTGCTTTTCCGAGAGGTTTAACGTCACTAGGGACCATATTGTCTAAGCATTAGCCTGCTAGGCGAACCACTATAACGATATAAAATCTGAAAAGCATTCAAAAAATGAAAGGCAGAATTATTTTTTAAATTTTTATTTTATTTTTATAAATGTTTCATTGTATTTATCGTAGGTATAGTGTCATTTGAAATATATTTCAAGTATTATCTTTCCATTAAGGTAATGTGTAGTAGGCGATTAAAACGAAATACAAAATGTAAGTAAAGAAATAGCTGCTTATTGATAACGTTTAACAAAAAGCATAATAATAACCAATGTTTACAGTCAAATTAAGAAAAATATAACTAAGTATTGGGTTAATTGTGCACTAACTAAAGATAATTATTAAAATTATTCTAACTTCAACTTAATAAGAAAGCTGCTTAATAATTATACGTATTTTTATCGCCTATTCGGCAATATATCTCACACGAAAATGTTTTATGCATTTATTTGAACTATATAATGTTAACTATTTCTTTGTTGGTGACAAGAACCATTTTGAAAACGCATTTAATGGTCATGTCACATTGTAGCACCGCTCTAATCTAGCAAACAACTTGTCATTCAAATTCGGACTTTAAATCAAGTGTTATAATATATATTTTATGATTTCTATATAGAAAAACTAACAGCAGCCAGTCGGCGCGCTGACTATAATCATTTAAGTTTAAAATATACTGTATAACACATGATTAAATGCTCAAATTTGTATAACAAGTTAATTGCTACGTTGGGACAGTAGCGTTTTAATGTGCCATGAGCCTAAATCACCGACAAAGTTTAATAATCAAAGTAAGTCCACATATAATCTACCATACATGCCAAGTAGATAATGTGTACACTCTCTAAAATAATTTCCAGTCAATAACAGTCAAACAAAATTGGACTAAACAACAAGGAATTTGTACTTTGGGAAATGTGATATTATAGAGAATCGACTAGGTCCTCATCAAATGAATTAAATACTTAGAACATTGTATCCATAATATATAATATAAGCAATATAAAACATAACATAATCAGAAACACTAGACGATAATATAATTCTGCTAAATAACTGAAATAATTCAGGTATATCGGCAAAATTGTAATGGAACATATGTATTTATCATCAATATGTACTTCTTGCAAGCCGATGGTATCGACTAGACGGCTTTATTATACACAGGACCGTTTTATTTGGTATTATTACAAAAACATTGATAAAGAATCGAGTTAAGATTGTGTTCTATAGTAAAGTTTTCATTGATTAGTATAATCTAAGTGAATTTTTAATACAGAACTGCAAAAGTCAACTTAATCGAGCAAGATTAAAGAAAATGAGGTTCAGGGAATATACCAGTAATATTGCAATTCTATATTACTGTTGATATCCATATTGTATAAAGTCGTAAAACCACATGAACATTAAAATAATATTGCTCTAAGGTGCCACAATCAGACCTCAATCTATCCTGCAGTAAAACGTTATGGTAAGGGCCTTTTTAAAGAGCAGACTAGTCTAAATCATGTTTTTGTAATAAAACCTTTCCACTACAAAACTGTCAACTCAGAATTGTCTAACAATATAGTATAAATTGAATAGAATAAAAACTTGGCTAAATTTTGTACCGAGAACGTATCTAGCGTCATTTTAAAATGATATGCTTGCGAACAGCGACACTTTGGTAAAGATCACAACTGCAGGAATGCTGCCCGCTCGATAAACTAAATCAACGAAATGTTCCCTCATCGAATACCCACTACACATTCTGCTATTGATCAGTTTGGCCGCTTGTTCGGTAGTTCAGTTTAATCGATATATCTATTAATTATAATGTCACAACATCAAGCCAGTATAAAAAACACTAAGCCTACTAAAACTACTACCTGCGAAAACTCTTTTAAAGAGTAAACTTACACACTAGATTCGTAAAGTAACATAAAACCCGCCTCTCTAGAGTCAGGAGAAATATCAAGATCCATATAAAATATAACACTTTTTACCTCCTTAGTTTTATTACAATTTTCTGAAACAATCTTAAACACTACATCATACATTACCAACATTACAAAATAGACAATACAACGCTCACTGTCGTTATAAATTAATAGCTTTTTATACTTTTAATTGTTACAAAATGGAACTTTTCTTTCCTTATATTACCAAGTCTTATGCTTATTCACTTATATATACATTTCACGTTGTGCCAATTCCTTAAGCATCGACTTCCAAGTTTACAAAAATATACCTCAAAATGTATGAAGGTATTAAATTAATATAATTCTTCAATGGTATAGTTATTTATTTCTAATAGTGTATACTTTTAAATTACTCTTATTAGTATCTTAAACACTTAATATTAACCTTAAAATCAATTGGCGTTTCTTTGCTGAGCATCTCTCTCAATACTTTTCGTACATTGACTTCAACCATATTCCAGAAAAATTGTAAACAAACAAGAGACCTTCGTAAATACTAAAATGACACGACCACACCCAGTATAAATATCAATGTGCATAGATAACCGGTTTACCCATATAAGTAAGGGATAGTAATCCGACTTATAACCATTCACCCAAACATACTTCACAAATTTAACGTTAGCTAGGAATTGTTTAAGGTGATGCCCTTTATAGTTAAAAATATAAAGTATAATGATTTAATTGGAATTATGAAAGAAATGACAACATAATTATATATCTGTACGATAAAATCAAAGAAGGTTAATTAATAACAATGTAGAAACATAGTAATTCACAAAGCATTTGATAAGAAACGCACGATAGTTGAAAATATAGCCTAATCTACACATAAAAGACCTTCCTTCTCTAATCTGATTTAAGAAGAAATCTTAATATTAATCCAAACTTCCCGCAACTTCGATCAAGATAACTTCTTAAGTTTTGACTAGAGCGCGGTCAAAGAATATCTATTATCGCTGTGATACACGTACACACGAGTTTGTCTCGTTTTGTCTTATAAAAATACTACATCTATGAAATCCAGTAAAAAACTCGTATATATATACTTGACGTTTAATTACGATTTTTTACATAATAGAAAAACGTTATCACTAAATTACTTGTTACCGTTACGAAAGTACAAAATTTATTTTATGTATTACAAATTATGACACTCATACCCTGATGCACCCCGCGCGTTACGTTATAATGTTAATCTAAAATTGCCACGCAATAACTTATTTATTATCGTTAACCAATTCGTAAGATTATCACCAAAATTTTCTTCGAGACCGAAATGCAACTTTGTATTCACTGATGTAACGATTCGTTCTCAAAAAATGCAATGAATGTAAGAAAAACCACAAAATACATCGAACAATTTCCATTAAGATGTAATATCACTTTACACATTCACATCCCATTTATAACTTTGAGATTTAAAGTTTCCAAATGAACAAAGTATTAGGTTACGATGTCGAATTACGAATATTGCTTACTCAAATTGATAAATGCGATGGACCGTGACGTTAATCTAACTACCATGTTAATTCAAAAGATTTTTTACATACCTACACTAATGTAGAAAATATCGAGTATCAAAATATAAATAACACGTTGATTTGCATCTTTCACTAACCAATAACAGCCGTATACTATAATCAGCCAATGCGTTTGAAATAATTTGAGCTTTGTTACCGATGGTAGACTATTTTTATGCAAGAACGGACTGCATTTAGCTTAAATTATGAAGATGGGTTTAATTACATATACGTGTGCATAATTAAGGTCTTTTGTTTTTAATCTCTTGATAAGATTTTTAATGAGACATCCATGCTATTTTAGTGTATTCTGTAATTTTACAATGGCGACCGCGGTCATTTATTATCACAATTTTGGACTTCATATTAAAATAGAAGTTTGAAATTATTATAAAATATAAGTTTGACCTAAACTAGATTGTATCAGTCTGAAAATATGTTAAAACAAGACAATAACATTGGTAATGTCGTCTTGTCACAAACCAATCAACGATTTTAGAAAAATTTAGTACAATGGAGAAGGTTCAATTGACAGTTAGTTTGCTTAAATGTGTATGTAATTATGACAAATGCAGGGTAGGCATTGGAGAGTGCAATTTGTTAATGTACTGAAAGAATTAAATGTAATTTATTTATTACTTATATGCTGTGTATCGATACACCGCCTATGACCAGAATGTACACGATTTTATAACTCGCTTGGCACGAGAATATCAATAGTAATAAGTAGTAAAACACGATGAAAGTTAGTTTCGAATGTGATCACACACATACATCCATTCATACCACTATAATAAAAAAACGTCTTAAATCTTAGAAAACTACGGAAATAAGGTTAATCTAGTTTGAAAAGCGCGACAGACCTAGTTTAGCAAATGTTATCTACAGGGTGTGCTTTCTATCATGTACTATTTATGTCCTATTCTAATAGTATTCGATAAAGTACAAGTTCAAATAAACGTGCAAAGGAATACATGATATAGTTTTATAATAAGTAACAATTTTTGCTCCTAAATTTATTAACATAAAACAAATTTATTTAAAACCAAAATGTAACGGCTACTTACTTTCGTGAGGTGAAATAATTGCGCGTTATATTTAGGATTTAAAGTAACTATTTTGTAAAGATTATCTAGTCAGCGTTACCTTTAATATGTATTTGATTTACTTTATAAAATTTGCAAAAGTAACAAATTGTTTCTTTGTACTTTTAAGCAATTCACTAAATTACACCTCATTAAATTCAACATGAAGAGATTTGAATGCAGGTGTCTAAATAAATTGTTATTAATTATAAAATTTAACAAATATATGCAAATAAACTAAGAAGTTTGCAACGTTTGTTTAATTACATTTATTGAAAATGAACAAATAACTAAGTGACTAAAATATGAATAATAAAACACACCTATGATTATGTATCTGTTGTGAAAAGTAGGATAATGACAAACTATTATTTTGATGCGAGTTCTACTAATAATTATACAACCTTTTAATGTTTGGCTTTAATATGTTTCCATAGATACTGCGAAAAACGTGAGTGAAGAAAATGGAAGAACTTTTTGTAGGTTAACTGGGATATCTAAGGAATTAATATCTAATAATAATATTTTATATAATTTTCTTAAGAGCAAAACTTACATATATAATGTCTAATTTTAGATTAATAAAAAGTTAAGAAGATATAGAAATATATATTAAATTAGGAATAAATTAATCAAATTACTAATAATGAAGTTAAAAATGCATATTGGAACCATTCAAAATGAAATGAGATCTGTAAATACTATTTACTGCAACTACCAATGGAAATATTTGGGATTATAATTTAGGAGCCTTTAGGTGACTATAATTTTTCTACTTTAGTATCTAGAGAGGTAATGTTAAAATATTTATCATAAAATATCTTAAGATGTATTGTATCAAGGGATCTCGATAAACTCGTATAGTGGATATTAAGTTCCAATATAAATGTTATTTGTTTTTGTACCGGTAAAAGGGTCAAAGACATACTATATCATTAAATATATGTCCTATGATAATACATCTACATTAGATGGCTCTGTATTGACTATTAAACAATATGACTCTATAATTTGTGTTGTTTTTACTAAATACACACACTATAATGTCATTTCACTTTTTTATTTGTACATGGTCACCATCAGATGATCTGGTTCATTTTTAATATTTTTCTAAATATACCAACAACAGCTCGTTATTTTTTTTTGTAATTTTTTTCAAATATTTTATGAGATACATTCATTAAAATGTATATTTAACTTTTAAATATAATTCTATATTCGAACGAGCAAACTTCGATAAAATTAAAATTGATTAACATATGAAATGACATTATAGCGCATGAAATCGTTTTAAAATAATTAGGGATCTTTGATATTGTTGATTTTATGTACTATCGATTCACGGCTTAACTAGTTATATGCAATATATCTCAATAAACAGTTTTTAAGCATCTGCACTTAGAAAATGCCATTATTTACAATATTAGTACTGTGCTATGATAAAGGTAGCTTTCATAAAGTTTCAATCTTAAAGTAAAGCGGGGATTATTAAGTTTAAAAACTTTTAAGAGAGGTATAATAGCTAAATACAAACATACTTGACATACCAGTTACTAACGCGACGCGAACTGCGAAACAAGAGTTACGGATCGGAATTTAAAAGCAAATTTATCACGAAATAAAATCAATTAGAAAACGTACTTGAATATAAATTAAGACAGCCATAGTCAACAAGTCTTATACCATAAAAGTATGGAGGTATAAACACGCACTTACAACGAGGATATGTTATTATCGTTAAAGTGTAAAATATTAACATCAAAAAAATTATTGTTAATTAATTTATTTTTAAATCAACGTTTAAACAAAGCTATTATCAACGATAAACTTACTTATTATTATTTATGTTAATTAATTAATTTATTTATTATATAATGGTCAGTAGAAAAATCTTAAACTGATAAAAGGGAGGTAATTTTGTTAGTAATTAATGATCTGTCTTAAAAATAAATAGTTATTTTCAGTAAAGTATAAAAACTGCAAGTAAATGTTTGCATAAATTATACATCTTTAAGTCCACCAGTCTGTATGTAAATATTTTATTGCCTATCTACATTGGTACGGTAAATTAAAAGATTTTATGTAATCCTTCGTTTTAATTAAAAAATAGTTTATTAACATTTGATAAACATGTTAAAATACAGCTTATTTCCCTTTGAATATGTTGTAAGATCCATTTTTATCTTTGATAATGTACAATTTATTACTGACCCATTTAATAAATCACTCTGTATATAGTTATAAAACCAATTTTGATTATTGTTGGCGGCGATGCATGACATCGATAACAAAACCTTATTACCAAGATAATCAAAATCGTGAGTTAAATATTTATAAGCTATATTTATTTCTCTTTAAACCATCAGCTAGTTTCGCAAAATTTTTTAAAGCATATTTTGTAATGATTTAATTATTTTTTAAAACGTCTCAGAATAACAATTAATGTAAATGAAAACTTAGTAAGTATGTACTACAAAAATGTTAAATACTATAAAAATATACCAAAACTGTGACTTTATAATAGAACAATAATGATATGCATAATAATTTTGACCGCTAAAGTTTGCAAGACGTTTGTAATAAATGTTATAAATATTTATAAAATAATTATTAACTATATAACTTTTCGAAAATAACAAATCCGTCATTGTTTTACGATTTCTCTTTATAAAAATGAATGTTTATACTGTTTTAATGATTCTTCGTTAACATTTATCATCATTTAGATTGCGATAGTAACAGGTATGTCATCCACTCAAACCGTGCCAGATGAAATGACGATTAATGAGGTGAAGTGATGCGGATGACAGCGTCGTTACGCGTGATGAAAGGTGATGAACACAAATGCTAGAACTATGTAACAATCGACGTACCTACCTTCAATTCATTCCTAACAAAAAGGTTTTAAAACAAAGCGCCAAACGCACTTCATATTAAAACCATATTAAAAGGTAAATGGCAGTTTTTTAAGAAGAATGCAACAATTTTTACCTATAAAAATTTTAAGTCTTTATAGAATTATTGCCTACAGAGTAAACAGTTCACTATTATGTCAACGCACATTCACTTTAAGTGATTTTATGTTCACTATTGAGTGAACGTGTGTTCACTATTATCACGTACACCTAGTTTTGTCAAGGGGCCGCTGTTTAGTGCCAACTTATCCGCACCACTTGGTCTGTATTAACTAAACACGCATTACTTTTAGGAATTTTTATCACTTAAAATCACTTCGCGATTAATAAGTATCAAATGTATCAAAAACTTACCTAAAACGTTAACGTTAAATATTAATGAGTAAATGTGCATCACTTATACGCTTAATAAATTGTTAAAGCGATATTCTTAGAAATAAATAGACATTTATGATAATTATAAGAAAATCCTTAATCTAAATTATATATAGCCCAAACTTTCATGATTCAAAACAAACAAAAACAGCATCTGTTTTATATAAATGCGTTCAGTGATAAGCAGATTGATTGTCTTACGCAATTACTCTGTCCAAACATTGAGGTTCTTTTATTTGATATGGCACCGTTCCAAAAAATACATGCTTTTTTAAAATTTTACTCATACATATAAATATCACTGAATCCGCCGATCACTGAAATAAAAAATATAAACAAAACAACATTTCTAATACGAGACATAACCTTATAATAATATTGACAAGCTAATTATATTATTGGTGACACAGCAATCACTTACAATTATATTCCCCTACCATAATTAAGTGAAAAATGTATGTAAGTAAAAGAAGTTAATGAAAATAAACTAAGATGGCATCTGCAATCCCTTTGCCAGGTGTAAGTGCCATTTGGTGGGTGCAAACAAAGAATAGCATAAACCTACGAAAATATTGTATAACACTTAAATTTAGTTTAAAATTTTGCTAAAATAAAACATAACTAATAAACTAAATTGAACTAAACAACACACCACTCTGACTCCCTATCAAATAGGGCATATAATCAATATCACTGAAATAAAAGGTAATATTCCAAAATTTCCTTTATATCCTTCGAAATGATAAACCTCGTTTTAAATGATCGTTAAAAAAATGCAGTTTCTGGCCTCACTAACTACTAATTATTTTTTTTTCGATAAAAAACAACATCTATCTATTTTAATCAACAAAGTGCAGAATAAAATTAAAATAAAATCAATAGTACGATCTAAACCGATACATAAAATTATTTTCAATAATACCAACTTAATTTTAACAAAAATTATTTCTAGCGCCTCAAAGGAGGACACGACAATAAAAGTTCCAATTGGCAACACTGAGTCTCGCGAGCACTGTTTACGCGATTTGGTTTAGATAGTCGATGAAATCGTTGGAGAAAAGTTGTAGATTAGAATTGGGTTCAGCGAGCGGAGTGCGCCGTGGGGCGCCACATGTAGTCAGAGGGATAGCTCGTTCTTGGGTTTTTGGTCGTAAAGTTGCGAGATATCGTTCTGCCAACGATTCACCGAAACTCATCGCTAATGTCTCTGGGCTTATACCAAGCAAGGAGAGTGATTCCGTGATTCCGGCAATAGTCGGATTGATAAACTTTGATGATTCGTCGTTTTCTGGTACGCGGGATGCCATACTCGTGTTGACTACAGGGCGCAGTGCGGGTGGGGAGGCACGTCTGGGTGGCGACGGTGCGATGCCCCACGAGTCTGGGGGGGTGCCAGGGGAGGGCCCTGGCACCGCCGTTTGTTATGGCCACTGCTGGAACAACGGGAAAACCCGTTTCGTGAAACAGTAAGGCAACGGTTTCACGAAGTGTGTGTCGAGGATCCTGCAGTGCGGGCATGTGACTGGATGCGAGTAGTCAGAGTAGTTCAGCCGTTGTTGTGGATGCAGCAGGGGTTTATAGCAGGCATTACACTGTGGACAAAAATATGCATAAGTTTGATATAGAGGTAACATAAAATAACTTCAGGCTACAATGAGACAATTTGTCACAAAAAAAAAATAGTACCACCCGCATATAACAGACAACAGGGGATTTTATCCCGTATATATTATATTCGTCCGCGCGGACTTCCTTTAATCCTCTCCTACTGGTCGTAGCGTGATGCTATATGGCCTATAGCCTTCCTCGATAATTGGGCTATCTAATACTTTTAGATTTTTACAAATCCGAGTTCCAGAGATTAGCGTGTTCAAACAAACAAATAAAAAACTCTGCAGCTTATATTAGTAATATAGATATATTCCCGTCTGTTTATAATATATATGTGTATAATTGAAAAGATATGCTGAAGCATATCTTTTAAATTCAGAATATTATATGAATATATACAACGTGTAAGAGACGGTCTACTGAAAAACAAAGAAAACGTGTCGTTTTTACGTTCAAGTTATGATGGCAATTCTTTTTTTTGTGCGAAATGCATAATTCGCGTTTTATATTTGTTTGATTTTCACGCCACGCAATGTAAAGCGTAAATTATCTTAAAACAAATATACCTGCAACGATTATTGCCCTACATTGGAAAATTGCCCTACAGAGAACAATTGTTTGTATTTAATTATTTCTATAAAATTGTACATTGTACAGTAGATACTGCTATGATAACTATTTAGAAAAGTCTTAAGTGCAACTCCCAATCATAATGTTTATTCAAGTCAAATAATAGACAAAATAAATATTTATAGTCTGTTTATATAACAAAGTAAATCTAACATAACAAAGCGAGTTCAAGGTAGATCTAGTGGCCTCGGTCATACATCAATGAGCCAGGGCTATCATCTTAAGGTAAATGAATGATCTTAGAGTTGTGGCTCTCAGAGTTGTGTAACAATATACTCCTACTATTGATTAATTACTCTGTGCGATCATTTGTTTTTCGAATAGTTATTTTGTGTTATTAATCAATTACAGATAATTCAATTTAACTGATCGATATTTATTAATCAGTTATATCAAAATCTACTAATACTGTTTATGAATCATTATTGTGAATTTTATGTGTTAATATTACAAAATTGGATATAGAATGCGTCACTGTATTCATTTTATTGTTGCTGAATTGTTTTCCCCGTGTTGGTTCGGCCCTCCTTTTGAAGAATAGACTAACTGCCGTTCCGCCAGGCAGATCGTAAGAGGCGACTGATTGGCTATAGGTACGTGTCACTACCGTCGTGACTACTAGGTGGTAGAGATCCGCAAAGTCTCACCCGGGTACATGGTACCATCGCCTTATATATTCCTGTCGCAGAAGTGTAAGTGCCTGTCACTGTCGTGTTCCGGTTTGGTGGTTAAGGTAACTTATGCATGTGGCATTAAGACCCTGCTACAAGGATAGCAACGCATCTCTAACATCTTTAGTGTCTATAAGCGATGGCTATTTCTTTCCATCAAGAGAGCCATCTGCTTGTTTGCTGTCTGCTAGCCGTATGATATAAAAAACCTAGTTTTACTCGGTTAGAAGTTTTACCACCTGCGTTTGATTCACCTACAATACCTAGTTCTAACCGGCTAATTATATACATATGTATATCTAGCGATCCGTGCAATCAACGTAATCGATCACAAAGCAAATGAGTATTTCGCCACGTTCAAAACCACGACGTAGTTCGACGGTCAAAGCGGTGCCTAATGCCTTGCTTTAGTAAGGCCTAAATCTAAAAAAAGGAGTCTTGTAAAAATCGTGTCAAAATTATTATTATTATTTATTAATGGACAAGCAGCCCTTGGCTGATTCATCCATTTCTATGTGCCAGTGTTCCAATTTCCCATTTATAAAATTGATTTTTGAATGCATTGATTGAAGCTGCTTCAATAATTTCCTGTGGTAATTTGTTCCATGTGCTTAAGACACGATTGTTAAGGGTGTGGTGTCCAACTTTTGTGCGAGATGGTCTCCTTGTAAATTTATAATTGTTATTGCGTCTACTTCGTGTAACCAGACTCGGAATGTTTGTATTTTTGCACATTCGTTGCTATCCGTGTGATGGGATGGGAATGCCACATACATAAGTCTACCGGTTACCCTAGCCTCCAAACTGGAACATGACAATGACAAGCATTGACCCTATTGTAGCAGGAATAGATAAGGCGGTAGTACCAAATACCCGGGCGACACGTTGCAGAACTCTACCACCTAGTAACCGCATTTCGGCTTTTAGCCGTAACACATGTGTATACTTAAATGAGTTCATCGTTGCATAAGACAAAGTTGCTAGTTCGAATCCGTTCATGTTACTATTTTACTTTATTAAGTTTTTAAATGGAATATGATAAAATTCTTGTGTTCGAAAGAGAAACAAACAGAACGGATGTAAGAGTTGTGGTCGATGATGTAGTGCTGGAACAAGTGGGTGAGTTTATATATCTTGGATATGCTTTTAGCAGGAATTGAAGGTACACTGCTGATGTCGAAAGAGTGTACGCAAAAAAAAGAGTGAATGGGGCGTTAGGGAGACTACTTAAATACACAGTTTTATGTCTTGCCCTGCATAATTATATGTTTATCCATACGCTATTGTATATTTTATTTTTATATCATAAGATAGCAAACAAGCAGATGGGTCTCCTGATGGTAAGAGTTAACCATCGCCTATTGACATCAAAGATGTTAATGGTGCGTTGCTATCTTGCGGCGAGGTCTAATACCACATGCATAAGTTTACCGGCTACCGGTATGTCAGAAAGGACATGAAAGTAGAATCAACGCGGTCGAGATAAGATCATTACGAAAAATATATGGCGTAACACTCGCGAACCGGGTTCGTAATGTTGAAGTGAAAGAGAGGTTAGGCTTGATAGAAATTGTCGGTGCAAAATGAGAAAGGGCATGCAAAAGTTGGTTCGAACATGTACAAAGAATGGTAGATGAAAGGTTAACAAAACAGATATAGGTACAATGCGAATGTAGAAGGATGTAGGTACCGTAGAAGACAAAGACTGACGTACCATGATCAGATTGATCGATTACTGTCCGAAGGTGGTGCCAAGTGTCTTCGCAATCGGCTTGTTTGTATCAAGGGAGTTATGAATGTGGAGGAAGCGAGACAAGCCTGCAAAGATCGTGATGTATGGCACTGGGTTCTCTCTCCCTACGCCGTAAGGAATCTGCCGTGAAAATAAATATAGAATATTTCTTCCTGACAATATATATTTAATTAAATAACAAACCTTCAATCGTTCAGCACAGCACGGTGTGGCCATGAAAATGTCGTACGAGTACATGGTCCCGAGCACTAGCGATGAGCCATCCCACTTTTGGCCACAGAAGCGGCAGCGGATTGTGCGTTCCGGGTCGCATCGCTCCAAGCACCCCATGCAAACGCATGTCAAGTATTGCGTGCGCCCCTCCACCTTCACCTGTGCAGAATAACGTGAAAAATAAATAAATATATCATCAAGATTGTTCCCTTATAGAGTGAATCGAATGTCAATAAATGCTCCGATTCTATGTACTTATATATATATACTTGTATGTAGATTGGCTTCTGTTAGTCTCCAGTATTCTGCAGCCAAACTGTGTAAACACACTGCTCCCCGTGTTGGTCCCGGGCTCCTTTGAAGTATAGGCCAACTGCCGTTCTGCCAGGCAGGTCGTAAAAGGAAAACGATTGGCTATACGAATCACTACCATCATGGCTACTAGGTAGAAGAGTTCCGCATTGTCTCGAGCGGTCTGGTACTGCTGCCTTACCTGGTCCTGCCGCAATAGCACCTGTGCTTGTCACTGTCGTGTTTCGGTTTGGACGGTAAGGTAGCCGGTAAACTTATGCTTGTGGCATTAGACCTTGCCACAAGATAGCAACGCACCATTAACGCCTTTGGTGTCTATAGGCGATGGCTGACGCTTTCCATCAGTAGACCCATCTGCTTGTTTGCTATCTTATGACATAAAAAACTACCAAACTAAAAAAAACTCCAAAACCTCAATATTTTTGAATAGCCGGAGACAAGAAGAAACCTAGATGTCATGATCCTTATCATGGTCAAAGAAACGATGAGCCGGAGCAAATAGCCAAATTTGAATAGATATCTAGAAACATTTCTATTACGAGAGAATCCTGGCTATTTACAATGCATAATTTATAAAACGGATAGAAATACGTCCAGAAGTACAGCAACCCCTCGTTTAAATACATAAATCCGTCTGAGGTTACCATCTTTTAGGAGATAAGCCATTCGAATATAAGTCACCTGTGCTAGGGGACCTGTACAGTCGAGGACGAAGGGGACACGATAATTCTAACGTCAAACAAACATGTAAGTATCCGTGAGTGCTCACATTCGTGTCGTAATTCACTGAATACACAACGCCAAGTCGAGAAGTTCGTGAGTTGTGAGCTTCGATAGAATGTTACGTAGATTAAAGCTGTATTTAATTGTGTTTCTACGTGATCAAACGGCGCAATTTCATTATTTTGATAAGGAAAGGTAAGACATACTCGTAAGTGCGGGTATTGAGGCGTTTCGGCCCACAAGTGTTTCGGTCCGCGGACCGAAACGCCTAAATGCATTTTATTCATTGGGCTTTTCGGCCCACAAACAAATAGTGGGCCGAATCGCCCCATTCAAAATTAATTTGCCAGCATTTTTTTAAATTGTGTTACTAAGTAGGTACAGTCGCAATCCAAAGTTTTGTTTTCTTTTATTTAAATTAACTATAACTTTAAAAATGTGTTATAATAAGTACAAAACTAGTAGATAGTTCGGCTTTTCGGTCCGCGGGCCGAAACACCCCAATACCCGTAAATGCAAGTCATACAAGTCCCATGATATCGCTTGTCCAATCTATCAACAAATTGGGCACATATCCAGGCTCGAGACCGGATTATATTTTTCATAAAAAGGGATAAATCTACACAAACTCAGTTGCTGAGATTAGAATGCAGCACCTTATGTATCCATACTAATATTATAAATGCGAAAGTAACTCTGTCTGTCTGTCTGTCTGCTTAAACCACTAAATCGATTCGAATGAATATTCGGTACAAAGATAGTTTGAGACCGGGCACAGCTAGTATATAATATGTATAGTACCACTTAATCAACAAATGTAGTTCTTTATTAAAATTCATAGCATTGGTATTGTATACAATTTTTTTCGTGATTGACCGGTTATCTTATAATTCATAAGCCATGTTTTCCTTCTAGGCTGTATATAAGAAGCGAACGAATACTTTTGGATTAATGAAGATCATAGAATTTTGTGACTCCGCTGGTTACGTGCTATCATCTGACCTATTCTCGTTGTCGAAATTCTTTTCAATAGAACACTGCAGTTTATATTTCCTGTCACGCTGTTAGCATGTTTGATATCTTCATCCGTTGGTTGTCTTTTATCATTAGGAGTGCCGTCTGCTTGTTTGTAAGTGTACTTTAAAGAAAATGTAGTAAATTTTATGTAAGTAAAACTCAACATCACAATGTGATATATTTTTTTTTTATATCATAAGATAGCAAACAAGCAGATGGGTCTCCTGATGGAAAGAGTCAACCATCGCCTATAGACACCAAAGATGTTAATGGTGCGTTGCTATCTTGTGGCGAGGTCTAATGCCACGTGCATAAGTTTACCGGCTACCTTACCCTCCAAACCGGAACACGACAGCGACAAGCACTGACGCTATTGCGGCAGGAATAAGTAAGGCGGTGGTACCAGACCCGGGCGAGACAATGCAGAACTCTACCACCTAGTAGCCACGATGGTAGTGACTCGATAGCCAATCGGTCGCCTTTTACGACCTGCCTGGCAGAACGGCAGTTGGCCTATACTACAAAGGAGGCCGGGACCAACACGGCGGTGATAGGTGACAAGCCTATCGGCAACCGGGCACCTTCCAATCCCGGGCAACGATGTTTTTATCAGAAAACTGAAAGACAGATTTTGGAACTACCCGATCAGGAATCGAACCCGGGATCACATGTCATCACACTAAA
Organism: Apodemia mormo; assembly: GCA_036924255.1. Taxonomy (NCBI): domain Eukaryota; kingdom Metazoa; phylum Arthropoda; class Insecta; order Lepidoptera; family Riodinidae; genus Apodemia; species Apodemia mormo. The sequence goes on along the minus strand of JAUPFN010000008.1, from coordinate 33,158,303 downwards.
CCACAGAGGCGAACTTTTTTTTAACAACTTTTAACGGTTTTCATCTGCTACTTACATTAACCGACACCAACAGCTTAACATGCTTTTGCGGAAAAATGTGAATCTGGATTACAAGGCAGTGATCAGCAGTACACTACAATTACTGTTCTATCATATATGTAAATGACCAGTGTACAGACTACATACGTCATATGAAAAACGTCAACAACACGTATTGGATGCCAAAGCTTTACGATGATAACACTTATTACTTGAAGAAAATTTGCGCCCATCATATTTTGAATAGTTATCCCAAATATATTTATTAAAAATCTCTTCATATCAGAATAATTTAATTCTAAATTATATAAAGCCCAATAAAGACAAACCTTATCCTTCCTAAATAAATAAGTCTGTAATCAAAAACATTACAAAATAAAATTGTGATTAAGAGATTTTGCTTACGATACGTAATCTAGTTATATGGCAATCGCAGGTTGCGAGAGACGATCATGTTATTTCGTAGATTTGAACAAACTTTCCGAGATCTTATTTAAGTTTGCGGGGAGTTTACTCGCTACAAGTCTGTCAATTCAGACTAAGACTCATTTATTCTCCGGAATTACTATTTACCCTGCTTTATAAATTTAATTATGAGTTCTCTTCTTTGTGTCAATTCATTCTCATGATAAATACCGACAAAAGTATACGTTATGTTTTATTTGCCAACAGAAATAGATGATATGTCATATCGCAATCTACAATAATTTTATAGAGAGGAAATAATTTGATTGTACTCGTAAGTTTGTAATGAATAAACTATGATTTGGAAAATTATTTCACATATGGAAAGCTATATTATTCTGGAGTAAAATAATTGTTATACATCTAATCATTATTATTGTACAGCTTTATGCAACCAAGCAAAAAAAATGTTTTGGTGTCACGAACGAAGTCAGATAGTATATTATATATTTGTATATTATTAATATCACAAATGCGAAAGTTTGGAAGATTGGATGGATGGATGTTTGTTACTCAATCACGCAAAACCTACCGATCGAACGAAGTCAGATAGTCTATATTATATTTACGTATATTGTTAATATTATAAATGCGAAAGTTTGGAAGATTGGATGGATGGATGTTTGTTACTCAATCACGCAAAAACTACCGATCGAACGAAGTCAGATAGTTTATATTATATCTATGTATATTATTAATATTATAAATGCGAAAGTTTGGAAGATTGGATGGATGGATGTTGGTTACTCAATCACGCAAAACCTACCGATCGAACGAAGTCAGATAGTCTATATTATATTTACGTATATTGTTAATATTATAAATGCGAAAGTTTGGAAGATTGGATGGATGGATGTTTGTTACTCAATCACGCAAAAACTACCGATCGAACGAAGTCAGATAGTTTATATTATATCTATGTATATTATTAATATTATAAATGCGAAAGTTTGGAAGATTGGATGGATGGATGTTGGTTACTCAATCACGCAAAACCTACCGATCGAACGAAGTCAGATAGTTTATATTATATCTATGTATATTATTAATATTATAAATGCGAAAGTTTGGGAGATTGGGTGGATGGATGTTTGTTACTCAATCACGCAAAAACTACCGATCGAACGAAGTCAGATAGTCTATATTATATCTATGTATATTATTAATATTATAAATGCGAAAGTTTGGAAGATTGGAGGGATGGATCACGCAAAAACTACTGATCGTATTTGAATGTTTGACACACAGGTAGATGATGACCTGGAATAGTGCATAGACAACTTTTTATCCCTGAATAACTAGGTGATCCGCGGGAATCGCCAAAAATTTTATAACGATGCAGGCTGCGCGCTGCAGTTAAAATATAAATTATTTAAAAAGCACTCAAATCCATACTAATGTTACAAATGCGAATGTGTGTCTGTAAAATTTACTGCTTAACCAATTTTGAAAAAATTTAGCAAGGAGATGGTTGAAGACCGAGGTTAAACATTGGCTACGTTATTTTTTCCACATCAATCCCTAAGAGGCTGATTTAGGGAACAAAGTTTGTATGAAATATTATATTGATGTTAGACTAATCGCGGGTACGCTGCGCGGAACTGCTAGTCCAAAAAAATAAAACCACCGCTAACATTACATGAACTCTCGTCATTGTCAGAAAGAGAATTCGAGCTACGATTGCGTGGTCAAGTTCGATCAAGAGAACCTTACCAGGACCTAGATATTCTAGGACCTTTGGTACTCGTTAAACTAAACCCTTCCCACGTACAATGAACGTTGTACAATTTCCACATATTTACCTCAACAGCGCTACTCGTGTGTTGACGTGGGCTCAAGAAGAAGGTACCATCAACCAGCGGGTAACGGTCAAAGACGTGAAGAGTTTCTTTGCACAGGGCACACGACACCCTCGGCTTGTGTTGGCCAGCTAGGGTGGACAGGATGAACAGACGCGTGTCATCGTTGCCGTGGTTACCCTCATCCTCAATCTGTAACAAAACAATGAAATTTAATATGTTTAAAAAATATGGTTCCGTCGTCTCCATCAAACACGAATCACAATTTCAGTTTGGCGGTTGGCAAATAGGATGATGATAGCCATCGACGGGTTCTATCAACCTGAAATCACATATTTTTGTATTTCATAGGTAGCAAATAAGAACTTGTCACTTCTAATAGAAACAGATAACCATCACCTATAGACACAAAATATATCAATGATATGTGCTATCCCGGTGGCGGATTTGGAATGCAATATGCATAAATTTATCGAATACCACCTCTCAAACCGGAACATTAGTACGACAACCGCCGATAATATGGCAGAAATAGGTAACGCGATGACACCGAACCCGATCGGCCGAAGTCCGAACTCAAAAAAGTTTGAGAACCACTGGTACTCAAACTTTTTTGAATATGGTATATAAAGCACAGTTTATATCGTACGTTTTATGTAAACAGTTATTTCAGATTGCAAGAGAAAACGTTGGAGCTAAGGTTAGGAAAACCGAGTTCGCAATTTCAATATTTTACATCCCCGCATTTACATATTACGATTAATGCATCCACCCACGACACTTACCGCAGAACTCCCTCCGTAATAACCCAAGTAAATGACTGCATAAAGTTGAATAATGAAAGGCTGAAAGGCAATTACGCTAAATTCAGTCGAAGTCAAACAAAGGCCTGAGCGCTACAGAGATCGATTGTTAGCCGAATTTGTTCATACGAGTTATTCATGAAATAATGAAAGTTTAACGAGTTTACCTCCTGAAACATAATTAAACATATGAATTTCTTAGCACTAATAGTATGAGAACAGAACATAGAATATGTGTAATGTTTCCAAGCTGTATGATAAAAAAATAGTAGAATGCGTGTCGGGCCACGCGCAATTAGGGTTCCGAAGTTGCACATCACAATAATGTAGACTAAAAAGACGGCTTTTATAGTTTCATACTATGAACATCTATACATATAATAAAATCGTAGGAAAGTCAAAACTGTACATTGAATATTTTTTTAAAAGAATACTTGGGGCGTGATCTACAATCGATATCGAAGCCAAAAATATAGTTTTTAGAATTTTTGTCTGTTTGTCTGTATGTATGTCCGGGTAAACTCAAAAAGTACTGCATGGATTTACTTCAAATTTTGCATGAATATTACTAACAGGTCGGGTCAACATATAGGCTACATATTATCACGCTATCACCTAAGGGGGCGGAGCTGTGCGGAGTAAACGAAGTCTGCACGGACGAAGTCGTGGGCAACAGCTAGTTTAAGCTATTCAACGTCAATGGCCTACTAAATGATACCCCACATGGTAGTTTACGTGAGAAAAAATTAACATCCCCACTTTACACGTAAGGGAGCTACCCTAAAAAAATGTTTTTCAAGATTTTATGTTACCACTTTGGTGACCTGACCGATATGTATATTCGTGCCAAATTACAGCTTTCTAATAATGAGGATCTCTGAGCAATTGTGCGGACGGACGGACGGACATAGCGAAACTATAAGGGTTCCTAGTTACTTTGGAACCCTAAAAAATATCTTCGAAAAGTATGGTTGAAAATGTTGCCGTAAAAAAGTGATAAGTTAATTTGGGTTTAGAAAAAATGGGGGAATTTGAATCAGAAACTAATCTTATTTTCTAATATTTATGTGATTACAATGTACTAACGACGTCGACGCTACTACTCTGCAAAGGAATTTTATCAATTTTTACCAAGTTGAACATCTAACAACAAAGATAAGTTTTGTGTGTTGTTGAAACCGAAGACGAAGAACCAAACCGAGTTTCTTTATCAAGAAAACACTGTTTCATTTTTACTGATTGCATATACGAGTGTATATATATATATATATATATATATATATATATATATATATATGTATATATAGACCACAGACCATACAAATACTAATAAACACGGTGTTGGGCGCAAAATGCGTAGCCGCTCATATCTATCTATACCAACATATAATAAAATCGTAGGAAAGTCAAAACTGGACACTGAATATTTTTTTAAAAGAATACTTGGGACTTGATCTACAATCGATATCGAAGTCAAAAATATAGTTTTTAGAATTTTTGTCTGTTTGTTTGTATGTCCGGAGTAGACTCAAAAAGTACTGCATGGTTTTTTTTCAAATTTTGCATGAATATTACTAATAGGTCGGGTCAACATATAGGCTACATATTATCACGCCTACGGGGAGGACCTGTGCGGAGTAAACTAAGTCCGCTCGGACAAAGTCGCAGGCAACAGCTAGTGAGCAAATGTATGTAAATGTCAAACGCTTTTAGATAGGTACATTATATTGTAAAAAATAGAAATAGCACAATATGGCATATATTGTGCTATTTTATCGTGTCGAATAAAAAGCTAAGGCTTAAGGAATACCTCTAGAGCATTGATATAAAAAAGCCTAGATGCACAGTCCCGAACAAAACTGACACTCAAAAATATCCCTAATTTCATTTAAGTAGTTATAGATATGGCAAAAACATATGTTTTTGCATATCCAACCTTAAGTGCAAGCGTTATAGTTGTTTTTACAAAGCAATGTACGAAAAAAAAAATTGACAGTGTCGCGACCGACGCGATTCTATTTGAAATGAGCGCACAATTTTAAATTTTGGAGGACGTTTTTGACACACTGATTGTGTATCTTGGAATTTTAAATCAATGCTCTAGAGTGATTTTATTTCATCAGTCAGTATTATAACTCTGTATTTCTCTGTGTAAATGTACCTAAGCGACACTGACGACCTGACTGAATTGTCTTAAAAGGAGTATCAAGTTTAATCCGTGATATATACGTATAAGCTAGTATAAGGGTTGAGGAAGGCTACCTTTTACCCTGACTGAGTCTTCCTTTCCTATATATTCCTTTGCTCAGTCAGGGTAAAAGGTAGCCTGTAAATTGTCGACCACGCGAACGAAGTCGCGGTTAGCTCTGTGTAAAAGGGCGTAATGCTGTTATGAGTTAAATAATGTAAAAACCCGGACCCACAGCCCGGGCACCCTTTGAAGAACAAACCATCTGTCGTTATGCCAAGCAGTTCGTAAGTGCCGAACGATTGGCTATAAGAGTCAGTCGTGGAGTTCTGCGTGGTCTCGCCCGGGTCTGGTATCACTGCCTTACCTATTCCAGCCACAATAACATCAGTGCTTGCCACTGTCGTGTTTCGATTTGCCGGTAGCCGGTAAACTTATACAAATGGCATTAGCATCTCGCCACAAGGATATAAGCGACGCTTTTCTTTTTCCATCAGGAGTCACCTGCTGTTTACCATCTAATAATAAAAAAAAAACTTTTTATATAGCGTATGTATATGGAGCTGGAAATTTTTACAAATAATATGAATGAAGAGGAGTAAAAATTACACAAAATATATGCAATCCGAAATAAATACCTATAATCTAAAACTGACATCCTACAATTGAATAGATGAAGTGGTTTTGTGTGTATCGTTTTGAAAGACTCCGAAACAGTTTTTGTGTGAAGTTAATTGTGAAAAAAGCAATATAAGTTTGTATTTATTGATCGCGATGTTTGAGACTCGAGAGACTAGAGGTATTTGCAGTAATAATTATTATAAGGTTTTGCGTAATAAAACGAATTCATAGACACTTGAAAATATCTGCGAGAATACCAAAGAGTTTGATGTTTAACATTCCTATTATTCTATTATTAGACTGACGCCGTGACACCAGGAACACATAAAACGCTGGGACGAGAGCATTGACCTACGCAAACAAATAGTTTGATTTGCAGTTTAGAATGGTGCACTATGCCAAGAGACGGGACCGGGCCATTATCTATTAGTCTATTGCTAATGGTTACTAGTTTCGACTGTCTTAACAGAGTGTAATTTGAGGCATCTCAGAGAAAAAATCTAAACTTGGGTAGATATATTATAAAGAAAACATATTTGTTTTTTATATTTAAACTAGCTGATCCAGGCGGCTTCGTCCGTGAGTAGATTAACATATCGTCGTTGTATTCTTTCATATAAACTTTCATCCCCTTACGGGTAATTTTATAAAAAAATATATAATATAATATATACTTTATATAAAGTATATGTTTTATATAAACTTACGCGTGTGGCATTAAACCTCGCCACAAGATAGCAGCGCACCATTAACATTTTTGGTGTCTATAGGTGATGGTTGACTCTTTCCATCGGGAGACTCATCTGCTTGTTTGCTATCTTACGATATAAAAAATTAATAAAGTATAAATGTATTGTAATATATATTTTTTTATTATATTTAAAAGTATATAATAAAAAAGTATATAATCAACATAGGCATGTTTGGACTCAAATCTTTAACTATCTACGTGCCAAATTTCGTTCGAATCGATACAGCGGTTTAGCCATGAAAGCGTAACTCGCAGACTCGCATTTATAATGTTAGTAAGTAATAAGTATGGGAGTATGGGTTTGAAGTTTGAACAATTAAAAAAAAGGTAAATGTGTAGTGAGTACAATATACTAACTGTAAATAAGCGAAAAAGGTTGACTTTAAAACACTGTATTATTGTTTTTTTTTTAAAACGGAAAATATAAACTTGGCTGAAATTGGACCAGCGACCTTGCCACCTTTGGCATCTTAGGGCCATGTTAATATAATAAAATAAGTAAGACACAAGATTAGATGTTTGTTATTAAATTTAATTTTTAATAGGTTAACAAAATCGGCGGCCAATGCTATATTTGCTGATTATAATGACTATTGGTTATTACGATAATTATTCTAAAAATGTCGACTCCTCAAAAGTGTAAAGGTTTATTTGAATATCCAAGAGATATAGCTTAACCTGCTCTCCGATTACAGACGTGTTGATACAAGGTCTAATAATCCCAGCTAGTCGTTAATATTTTGTAGACCTAGGGCCTAATTCACGTAATCAAATGGCAACCGAGTCGAAGCGTTTAAGACTCTTACACATTTTTTACATATTATGCCACGTCGTAGCACATCTCGACGTTCTATCGTGTTTATGAGTGTGAGAGCCCTAAGCGCATTGACAAAATTACGTGAATTGGGGGTAGTCTGTGGATAGTTCCTTTTATGTATGTACTTAATCATTTTTCACATGAAAAAAGATTTTTACTAAAAACGGTGTTGATGATTTAGTTGATTTTACAGTTCGCTTTGTAAAACAAGATTTTTTACACATATAATTTAAACCTATATTTTGTGTAAATCCTTTGCAAATCTCAAAAAGTTAGATAGTATTTTTGTATATGAATTAACCCGTGTGAAGTAGGGACGGTTCACTAGTATAACCAACAAAAATTAATGTTCAATAATCCACTATAGAACAAAAGTACGTCTAACACGTTCAATAATAAATATCTGTCCACTGGAACCATCTGCAGAAGACACATATGATTGATACATTCTATGAAGCAACTTTATACGAAAAGCAAACATTTTATGATTGATAATATGAGACTGAAATATTAAAACGTTTAAATTAAACCAAACATAATACAGTCTAGCTGGGCCAATGAAATGACTGCGAATAACACGCTAAATTAATTAAAAGAGCGCCAGAATTGTCGCCTTAGGACTAATGAATGACAATTAAATTGTTAAGTGTCACGTTCACGAAAGTTTTGTGAGGTTGCAAGTCGTGGGCGACGAACTTGAAGTAGTGAAATGCAAATTGCGCAAACCACTTTGTTCAGCAAGATTGATGAACGTTTGAGGGTCCCCGTGTTGGTTATGGTTCCCTTGTTGGTTATGGTCCCAACCAAATATATATTTCACCAAGAAACATAACAATTAATACCTAAAATTCATCAGAGGTAAGTTATTATGAATGAAAACATTACCTTCATCATTTCTCGACGAGGATTATTCTTCGAACAATAATATTAATTGCTCAATTAGTAACGTATCGTAACACGATCAACTCGCTAATGAAACAAATACGCTGCCGATTGTTCGGCGGCCGAATGTTGCCAAGGGTCTGGCCAGATATCGGTATTAATATTCTAAATTCGGCAGTCTGTCTATCTGTTATGCTCTCATGGCTGAACCACTTAACCAATTTGATCAATTCGGAAAAAAAGTAGTTAAAAACCTGGAGTCAAACTTATTTCAAAACTCAACCTCTAAGGGGTTGAAAGTTTGTATAAGAGATTATTTTGATGTCATGTTAATCTGTTGCGCGGAGCTTTGCGAATCGACTTGTTCACGGTAGAAATAAACATTAAAGACTACCGAGACACTTAATAGAATTAAATCAAAAAGAACACTCAAAAGATAAATAAACTATAGGTTTTCTTTCTAAAATTAAATCCTAGGTCCACCCATTTGTTTCGCTGTTCAAACAACAAAAGCGTCAAGTGTGCGCTAAAGGGAAGAACGAGAGGTATAAAGTATGTTTCAAGCGTCGTTAGTACTCGACGTGCCGCAAAACGAATGTACACACATTAAAACTTCCTAAATTGAATGTGCCTCTAGAAAGCATTGTGGATTATATTCAACAAATACATAGGGAATTGATTTAAGTTCTAATTGATTAAAATACAAGATATCATTATTTATACCTTTATCTCCAGACTCAGATTCCGTTATTGAGTTTATAATACATTTATAATGTTTGATAAATTTGTTGTTTTATGTCACAGGAAAAAGCAATAAACATATTTCTCTCATTTTGTTTCCGGCTCCTTTTGAAGCATTAAAAACCATCTGATATTCTGCCAGTTAGTTCATAAATGGCGAGCATGTCACTGCCATCGTCCATGTTTGGAGATAAAGTTTTCACCCGGATGCAGTAAAATACGGATTTTATTCCTCACGCACTGAATTTTACTTTCCGGTAGAAATGATCTACAAGATCCTGAAGAAAGGGCACTATGCTTCAAGATTCGGTAGAAGTGCACTGGTTTACTTGGTGTTTAGATGTTAGAAATCAGAGCCGAGGTAGCGAAGTAAAATAATAAATCAAGATATCAAAAATAACTCTATATCTTATTTCTAATAATGAACGATGCAGAACTGAATAAAATTATTAATCGGCACTACTATTCCTAAAGGCGGAGTAGTAACAACTATTAATACAACTGTCTTACATATCGAAGAAGAACATGAAATTGGAATTATTTTTATTGAACAAACGAACGAATGTCTCCGAATCTACTAAAAATATCCGTCGTTTGTGCAAATGTTCGTTCAACGATAACATGTTGATAGGCGAATTATTGAGATAAAAAGAAGTTTAACGTTTAAACATGAGCCAAATTGTGCTAAGGATTGTCAAAATATCGGTGTAAAATGAGGCAAATTGGTCCAGGGATTCCCAAAATATAGATGTAAGATGAGCCAAATTGGTCCAGAGGTTGCCAAAAATGCAGGGTTTGTAAGAGGGGGTCCAAAAATGTAATGTTAAAATACATACTTCTTTATATACAAAAAAAGATGTAACGGAGCATGAGCCTCAGCTAATTTAAGTGTAGTAAGTAAGAGTAAGTGTAAGTGTAAAGTAAGAGTAAGTGATACCACAACCTAAGGACAGCCGCAGCAACATAGGTCTTGAAGTTGCGTTGCCAGCCTTTTAAGAAAAAAAAAGCGTTCAAGGCAAACTTAGAATATTTTTATTTGCATTAAAATTGTAATTAAAAGATCTATATTTTTTCGACGACGACTTACAAACGAGATTGACCAATCAATTATATTTTTATTACGTTGCGAAGTTAAAGTTATCTCTTAAATAGAACTTGCCTCCATCTCATCAGTATTCGAAAGAACTCTGCATTATGTAAATCCCTTATTAACTCGTAAATGCCAATATAACCGCTGAACTCACAGAGGGAACAAAATTCTTAAGCTCTAAGATTGGAGTCTAAACACTATAAAAGATTTCAAACTATCTTTCAAAGTTTGAACTATGACTGAATATTTTTATTTGTATTAAAATATTGACATATATAATTAATAACATTGTAAATCTTTACGATTTGGCTATAAATGTGGAATTTCTAACATTCTAAAATAAATCCGGGAACTTATGGTAATTGATGAATACACCGTACATAATACTATTCTAATGCATCATCGAGCACACTTCATTTCAGTTCGCAGCGGGTCGGAGCGAATCGCATAAATACGCCTAGATACATTCATACATTTTATATGAGCTATCGCACACTATACCGGGGCACAATGGGGTGGATTTTTACACGGTGGATTTCGTTGATTGTGATGCGGCCTGACATGCCTTGTTGCGACCCGATCAAAAAAAAAAACGGATAAAAAAACGAATGCTAAGTTACACAGAAACAGAGAACATACTATCCGAAAGGCAACATTTTTGTGAAAATGGCATGTAATAAATAATAAATGTAAAAATATTTGTGGATAAAATATGTGGAGTATGAATGCTTATCTCGGAAATTATGCGTGGGTGGAAACTTCGAAAAATTCAATACGTTTAAGCGGAATATTTTTGCGCGTGAATTGGCCTCACGTCCCAAGTATTCCATAATCCTTAGTCGCGTGTCAAATTCTTCAAATATCAAATGCCAAAGTTAAATCAAATGATAAAATTTGCTAATTCGGGGTCTAAAATTTTCGGGTTTCTTTTGAAGAATAGATCATCTTGCTTCCTGCGAGGTAGTTCGTATAAGACGTGCAGCGTAATGATGAAATATTAGGTAGAGGTGGAGAGCTAGCACTCGTATTAATCAATTGAAACAAATATTTACAATCTCTGTCTATGAGGTCTCGCTATCTCTTTTCATACATCGGTGTTAGAAAGAGAGGGTAAGACCTTAGAAGATCACAGCAGTATTTAAAATTTGGTTTCAAGTAGGTATTAGAAATGTTGCCTCCAGATACCTTCATGAGCGTAACTAGTATAGGCGTTACCTGTCATCCAAACTGTCTATATAAACCTTCAGCAAGAGAAGATATTTCTTTATCTAAGACGTAAGATGTGTTGCAGAAGCTAAGGTGGCCGAATGCCATGAAAGTATGACTTTCTTGGAGTTCTATCACCTTCGCTTCGCTTCTTCTTTTTTCGGTTTGGGGTTCAATCTCCAGGTCGGCATTCTTAAGATTCGTATTTTCTCATTTTGTATATCATTGTCATCAGCTATTAATGAACGTTTGCTAATCATGCTTCAGAAAGTACCTTAAGACGTTGGTCCTTTCGTCTTTACAATAGATTTTTAAAGCTTTAATTTTTTCATTGTCAGATGTCACCCTTGAATAGGTGGCACTGGGGGCAAGATTTTGTCCCTACGCTACTCAGATTATTAGAATTCTAATATTGTGTTGGTACCAAACTAGAACTCTTATGGATTTCCACATTTTGCCCGTGTTTATTAACGCGTAAAGGTAAAGCTTTATCTATTCTTACCGGAATAGAGTCAGGACTTGTCACTATCGTGTTTCAGTTTGGGGGGTAAGGTAACCAATATGTGGCATTTCAACCCTCTACATGCTTTTACTAATGTTGAGTTGTTTCCACCTATGAACTGCACCCAGGACTAGAAAGCTTTAAGTTGCTTTCAGGTTTTTAAAAAGGAGTATGATTTTCCTAAAAGTGAAGATATGTAGAGAAAATTCTATTTTACAGATTGTAGCATAAAGTAACAAAAACATCACGCAATTGCTGACATTGAAATGTAAAACAAGTAAGGTGTTATGAATAAAATATTAAACCACATACTAATGACGTAGTCATTGTAAAAACAATGAAACAATTTAACTTGAAATTCAAATTTGATAAAACCTCTTATTGCAAATATACCACAGTTGAGTAATTTCAATACTATTATAAAAGCAAAAGCACGACGCTGTGTGTTTCTCTTTTATATTGAAAAGATCGGATGAATTTTGGTTAAATTTAATACACAGATCGTCTATACCCAAACTAAAAAATTACCCGCCTAATTGTTGTTAGTTGCTAATATTTCATATACTTAGCCAACCAACTCGTCTTTACAATATTTTTATGTTTATGCTTTTAGCTATGTTATGACCGACACCAACAGAACATGTTATGACTAATAAATGCATGAGTAACATATTCAGCTTTCAATGACAAGCAAGAAACAAAAATAAAAAATTCAAAATTTGGTATAGATTATCTTTTAATCTCCAAAACTGCATTGTTGCCATGGGATTCGTAAAATATTTATACCACAACAGCTGTCACTTGTATTTTATTTAATTAGCCAACCGACTTCGCCGTTACAATATCTTTAGGTCAGTGTTATGACCGATACCAAAATAATGTGATATGTTGAAAAATGCAGTTGAAAGCTGTTAGCTTTCAATGATTAGACAGAAACAAAATTTTGAAGAAATTAAAAATTTGGCATTCATCCCGTGAGATCCGCAAAGAATGTAAATTATGCAACGGTCAATTTAGTTAACTAATTTCGTCTTTACAGTATCTTTAGGGTTGTGTTATGACCGATACTCAAAGAATATGTTAGGACTGAAAAATACATGAGTGACGTTTTTGTATGTTATGACTTAAGACTGAAATAGTACATGAGTAACATTATTTGCTTTCAGTGATAATCAAGAAATAAAATTAAAACGAAATTCAAATGGCGTAACTCCATGTTTTCTCAGATGAAACTTACAGTGTACAGTGTACATGGAAAACTACTTACCCGTACTTCATTTTATCGTCAGTTACATTGTTGTGTCAGTAGCTCCATTGAAATAACGCGTCATTAATGGCCTTAGATAATAAGGAGTTACTGGTACATTGTATTTTTATAATCATGTTGTTCTAAGTGTAAGTAACATGGAAATAACGTCAAACTGAGTAGTTCGTGTTTTCATTGCTTGTTAATACTCTCAATGAGTGTATTTTTTTCAGAAAACTTTTTAAAAATATGCTTAATTGTGACAAGACTTCAGAATTATTTTTACTTTTCTTAAATTGAAAAGATATACATACTCTTGATTAGTTCCATTTTGTTAATGTTTAAATTTGACACTGAGATCAATGGAATGGAATTGAGACAATTTTTAAATATGAGTATTAAAGAATGAACCATCCTGTATTAAATTGGTTAAAAATCATAGTAGTGAGGCGCTTACAAATAAAATTGTTAAAAATCATAGAAGCGAGGTGCTTGCGTATAAAATTGGTAAAACTCCCAGCAGCGAGGAAATCTCATTCAAAGTTGGTAAAAACTGTAACGAAGTACTACATAAAATGTTGTAAAGTTCATAATAGCGAATAGGGAGTGATCCCGTATAAAAATTGCAAAAATATAGAGCAACGGCCTGTTTAAATCAATGGCAAAGTTGTAAAATTGGTAAATATCATAGTAACAAAAAGGTTCTGCATATAATTGCTATAAATCCTAGTAAGGTTCCATCATCCATGTAACGACGATAAACATAAAGCTGAGTTCGTATAAAAATAATCCATGCTATAATATTATAAATGCGAAAGTAGCTAGCTCTGTTTTGTCTGTCTCTTCATCACGCCTAAACCTTTAAACAGATTTTGATGAAATTTAGTACAAAGATAACTCGAGTCCCAAGAAGGGACATAGGATAGTTTTTATCCCGGAAGTCCCACGGGAACGGGAATTATGTGGGTAAAACCCTGGGACTTTTAATTTAGAATTTTTACCACGCGGACGTAGTCGACGAGCGCTAGTAAAGTTATATGCGGGTTAATTAGTTATATTTTTCCTATTGTAAACCTAAGTTGCCTAGTTTGTAATTGTGATTTTTATCAACAAAATGACAGCACCAGTCTCGATTTTATGAAGAAAAAACTTATGCCTTGAAGATATTTTTGACTAAAATTGTATTTGTAACTTGTTCATTGACATTTATGCTGTCTTTTGATATACAGTGACATGAGATCACAGCTCACGTAAAAATTCGTGTTAGTTTTTATAAACAGCACTATAAAAATAAATGGAGCTGTGAAAGGAAATGTCATTAGTTTATGTAATTTAATATATCATTCACCAACATTTATATCTTTGTCGAAGCGTAAAATAATATATAAATAAACCAATATGTGGATTGATGTAGGTCAAGGTATACAAACTCGTGAGTAATGGCAATAACTTAGTAAACATTTTAATTTTAAACAAGTCTGTTTTATCATTAAATATTTTCAGAGCTGCAATGTGAAATATATTGGGAATGTAAATTCGTAACATCGTATATAATTATTATTGGCGTTATTGATGAATATCTTTCCAATAAATAATTTAATATTGGCGTCACAGCTCCGAAATTAAAGTTGCGTTTCAATATGCATATTTTAATAAAATCGTACATTACAATAGTTTATTTAAATACTAGGTAACGCGCGCTGCTTTGCCCGCGAGTAGAGTAGCATGTCATAGAAGGGATGTTTGATCCGATCCGATACTTGTTTGGATCGATACAAAGGAATACGATCCATCCGATTTTTATATCGATACAATAATCGGATGGATCGTAATAAAAAACCTCTGTAACTAACCAAGTTAAGGAGGTTATTAAAGTTTACGTGAAAAAATCTGTATCCCTAAAATCAAAGAATAGAATTCTAAATTAAAGATTAGTTTGTTGATTTAGAAAAAAATTAAGATTTTTTAAGAGTTACGAGTACGTTTTTCCCACACATAAACCATAAAAACCTCTCTAAATCGGTTAATTTTGACCGAAGGAGAAAAAGTCATATTATTAATCAAAAAAGTCTGCTCGTGACCACGGTCAATGTAACTTGGCCGAAACGTCGAGCTTTACAAGTAAGTTCTATATATGTACGCGTTTTTGACCCGTTTATATAAGTCATATAATCATTTTGATGTAAGTTTATAAGTTATATATATTTTATTCAAAACTTTTTATCAATCTTTTACTGTTTTGAGTAAATGCAAAAAAAAAAATTTCACTCTTGCTGGTGGTAGCCGACCAAATAACCTTAAGATATAGTTTTTATATAATTAATACTACATTATATCAATAATGCAGAGTGACAACATTTTAATTTAAAATTTTATTTTACTAAAGTTATTCCTACTAAAGTACGCCAGACACACGCACAAACAACGCTGCCGTTACAATACCTCATTCAAACAACACATAAAACTTGATAGCGTTTTCTCTGCTTGTTTGTTCCCAGTGTCGAAATTTGTTTGTTCAACATCAATGCCATCTCTGAACATGCATCACACGCCATATATATTTTAACATACATGTTTCAAAATTATCGTAAAATAAATGTCAATGGACTAGTTCAGGCGTTTTCAACGTTTTGGTTTCACCGGCACACTTTTCATTTATCAAATTTTCTCAGCACACCATTAAAAGAAACCGATCAATTGAGAGTTGGACTTACATGCCGAGGGTTCCGTATAAACTTGTATTTTTTTTGTGATAAAACTAAAAATTTACAGTTTTCGGATTTTTCCTTTACACCTGGTGACATTGCTTCTTGCCGAAGGAGATTGATGAGATCGGCCTAAAAAAGGGCTGCAAGAATATAGCGTCAGCCGAAATTATTAAATTAATTTAATTTACAATAAGTCAATATTAGAATTCAACGGACACTTTTTAATAGAAAGTTAATTTTATAAGGATTTTATTTTGGAAAGTCATGAAATAGTAAATTTAAGTCGACGAGAAGTAACCTCTAGGTTTTGATTCCCTTTGATAACATAAATGGTCATATATTTTGATCGCGTTGACTTACAAGTTTGATTTTTTGACAGCTGAGAGGGATCGTAGACTCGAGATATTGATATCAATTTCAACTTGACACCTCTAAGCACTCCCGAGAAAAAGGGGTTTTGATAAATGGACAGACAGACAACGAAGTGAGCTTATAAGGGTCCAGTTTTTCCTTTTCAGGAACCTTAAAATGTAGTTTTTTTATATATAATAAGAAAGCAAACAAGCAGATGGGTCTCCTGATGGTAAGAGTTAACCATCGCCTATAGACACCAAAGGTGTTAATGGTGCGTTGCTATCTTGTGGCGACGTCTAATGCCACAAGAGTAAGTTCACCGGCTACCTTACCCTCCAAACCGAAACACGACTGTGACAAGCACTGGTGCTATTGCGGCAGGAATAGGTAAGGCAGGCTACCAGACCCGGATGAGAAATGCAGAGCTCTACCACCAAGCAGCTACAAAAGTAGTCAAGTAACCAAGTTAACCAGGCGTACCACAACAGCTCACTTTTTTTACTCATGCTTTCAAGCGGCTTATATTATGCGGCACACTTTAAAATATAATATGCGGAACACTGAAAACCAGTGATATAGATAGTTTCGACAGTATAGACAAAACAAATAGGCACAGAAGTCAAACTCATGTATGTACTTCACTTTTCATACCTACGTTCGGCGGTCGGGCTAGGGTTATCAACTTTGATTTATGCACAAAAAAGTGGTAATGGCATTCGCATCTAGGTTTTTGATTTATTGTTAAGAATGAAACCGGAAGAACGAAAATCTTAATCAATAATTACTGGAATTTTTTAATGTTATTATATACCTAGAAATCAGAAATCAGAAGTAGGTACTTTATTCAATAAAAATTTTTACGTGTTATTTTAACGCGTCAACATTTTTTTAAAACTACTACCGGATCGAAAACGCAGCCACACACTGAGAAGATCCGGCGGAAGAAACTCAGTGGGCTAGTCTCTATTCGTATATTATTTTTTTCTACAATATCACAATATTAAGAATAAGAACTGTTTTATTTACCACACAGTACTTATACATATAAAGTAAATAACAAGAAAAGTAAAAAAAGCAAACAAATACAACAAAGAAAGAAAATAAAACATTTTACATTATTAAAAGACATAGTTACAGTTTATGCAGCATATTTACATGTATAGAAAATAAAAAAAGAACATAATATTTGGTAATGTTTATGTATAGCAGCATGATGGTAAAATGGTAAGCCACTCAGCAAAAACATAGGGTGACAAGTATTATCAACCCTACAGCTGATTTTTTGGGCTACCTTTGTCTGTCACTTAAAACGGATATGCAAAAGGTTGATACGATAGAAAATAAAACTACAACTAATAAAATGATATATATGGAACAAAACTGGATTACTATTATATAAAACAGTATAGTAAAAGAAAGAATATATATATATATATATATATATATATATATATATATATATATATATATATATATATATATATATATATATATATATATATATATATATATATATATATATATATATATATATATATATATATATATATAATTGATAAATCGTCCAAAGGTCAAAAACACTTAACGGGTATAAAAGCAAAAAATATTTTTTTATTATAAGATTATAATGCAAATTTTCTACACATTAACTGTCGCGTGTCTCAACTCTCAATCTGGTGACACTCGCGTTTGCCCAAGTCCAACCGTTCCGAAATATAGTTCCCGTGGAGGTGTCTATGTGTGCGTTACTCAAGCGACCATTGTATGTAGATTGCCTTCCGTACCTATTTGTTTTATGGTATAGACGTATGACGTCGAATCACGGTTCGGACAATTCGTTTTGAATAACTTTTTCAGTTTTTTAAAGATCACATTGCTTTGGATTGGATCTGTTCTTGTTGGGGACATAGAGGTAACGATATATGTTTTTTAATTATCATTAGATAGTAAACAAGCAGGTGGATCTCTTAATGTAGAGAGAAAGCATCGCCTATGGACACCAAAGATGTTAATGATGCGTTGCAATCCGTGTGATGGAATGGCAGTGCCACATGCATAAGTCTACCGGCTACCTTACCCTCCAAACTGGAACACGATAATGACAAGCATTGACGCTTAGAGTCAGGAATAGTTAAGGTAGCGAATACCCGGACGAAATATAGCGGATACCATCTAGTTTCCATCTAGTTTAGTCGGTCGCCTTTTACGTTCTGCCCAGCAGTTCGGCAGTAGGTATTTTCTTCAAAGAAGCCCGGTTCACGGGGGAAAAATTTATACCAGTACCAGGACCGGATTTAACTAGATACGCTTTTCAAAGCAATTTCTTAGATTGTCAGTGTAACTTGCATTTATACCCAGAAATTCAGAGTTAGATACTTACTGATGAAATAAAATCACACCAGGGGTATTTTTTAAAACTTGACTTTATATTCGGCACGCTAAAATAGCACAACCTAGCGCCATGCGTTTGGCATGAGCATTTATTTGTTCATATGTGTGGGTCTACACGTTCGTCATTCAACACAGTGTCTTCTGTCTATTAGTATTTGTGTGGTCTGTGGTACCAGGTAATGTCATGGATGTGGCATGATCCCGCCACACGGAAAGCAACACACCGTTAACATCGTATTTATATGTATAAAGGTGAGCATTATCTCTTTCATCTGAATGCCCATTTGCTTATTTGCTATATTCTTAAATGAAAAGAAAACGGAAAATATGCAAAAATTGATAACATTTCACATAAATATATGTAGCTGAACACGAAAAATATCTTGATTACAAGCGCAGACGTTTCGTAAGCGTTTTGTCACATGTTATGAACAATCTTGATATTGACTCAGCTGAATGCCGCACGTGGTAGACCACGTTAACAAATATAATACTGTATCGAAAGTAAACAATATAATGGAACATTTTTCTATGTATATGCATTAACTTTAAAGTTTTGTATATTTCAACTCATTTAATTTCATCCAGTTTTTTTTTATATTATAAGATAGCAAACAAACAGATGGATCTCCTGGTGGTAAAAGTCAACCATCGCCTATAGACACCAAAGATGTTAATGGTGAGTTACTATCTTGTGGCGAGGTTTAATGCCACATGCATAAGTTTACCGGTTACCTTACCCTCCAAACTGAAACACGACAGTTACAAGCACTGACGACATTATTAGGTAAGGCGGTGGTACCAGACCCGGGCGAGACAATGCAGAACTCTACCACCTACTAGCCACGATGGTAGTGACTCGCATAGATAGTCGGTCGCCTTTTAAAACCTTTCTGGCAGAACGGCATTTGTCTACTCAATATAAAATTACTACTCAAATATGGAATTAGTCTCCTAAATACAAGACAAAATGTTCTATAGCCTAATTTTTTTATACCATGAAGTAGCAAACAAGCAGATAATTCTTCTGATCTTCTGATATAAACAGACAACCATCACCTATAGACACTAAAGATGTAAATACTGCGTTGCTTTCCAATCAAATATCCAATTGAATCTATCGAAAAACTTGCCGCTATCACATCGCAAGACATAATAGATAAATTAACATATGAGATTTATATTCCTCCTCTTCATGACAATCTGTTTCCCTTAATCCTCAAAAAATATTTTAATACATAAGACTGAAGAATAACAGATTTTAGAAATTTGATTAATAATTAATTCGAACTTAATTAAGTTTTCTCTTTAGAACCATTTAATTGTGGAATTGAATTCTAAATTCTTCTAACACCGTAATCTATTTTACACGTCTAGATAAAAGTTAGATACACTTCGCTATTCTGAATTAATTGGCTCGGTATCTGCTATTTGATCCGACTTAAATGCAATAATCTTGTTCTGTGCGCTAAATGAAATCGAATATATCTATAAAATATCGATTTTAGCAAGTTCTCGCTGTCAAGATAATATATTGGCTCACTATGCAATGTACGAAATAATGCTACGTCGTTCAAGCTACTGAAAACGTGGCATTTATTGAGAAGGATTTTCTGTATAATAATTGGTGAAACAAAAACTTAGTATACTTTTTTATAACAATTACGCGAACGGAGGAATTTGAAACTTTTTTTATAGAAGAGTGAGCATACGAGCAAGAGATGCACCTGATGGTAAGTAATCTCCACCGCCCATGGACATCCGCAATACCAGAGGTCTTGCAGTTGCGTTGCCGGCCTTTTAAGAACAACTGAGCATAATTAAAGTTGACAACTGCAGAAAAATACTTTTAAATAATATGCACTACAGATACATTAAATTAGTAAAAGTAAACATTACACACACTACATTCATGTGCATATATGATAATAACACATGTATGTAACATTACACATGTATACTATTTTTTTACGGTTTCTTTAGTCTATGGACGAATTTCAACCACAGGGCGGTCGCTAGTTTAGATAATTTTCTGAGCGAAGCAATTAGGCACTGCCACGCGAAAGCCGAATTTCAACATTAAATTAAAATTATAAATATCGGAGATTCAATTTTCTGCTCTATCAGAAACTTTTAAAATATTTGAGCTATCACTTATACGATTTGAGATAAAAGTAATGCTAAGCTGTTTGAGCTACTGAAAATATAGCCTCTATTTAGGAGCATTTAAATAATTGCAGCAATGTGGCATTTGTATATTATTTAAGGTAGTAACTTGATGATCTACACAAATTTTTGTATAGCCACGTTTCTAAAACATTATTATCAGTCTGTGATAAGAAAATTTTACGTGTTGAAGGGATCATTTCACTACAAAGCAAATTAAAAAATGTAATATATATTTTCGTCGGCCTGCGAGGTTAAGCAGAGGAAATAGAAAATTTTTAAACGCTTCGCGCTCCATTTCACTGAAATTCGCGTATATGTTGAAAGGAGGGTAGTAATTCTCATCGTCACGTTTTCCAAGTTTAACGATTACTGATTGTTCCTTGCGATAATCATGACCGACAGCTCTGCCATGCTTATAAAAGATAGGGATTGAAACGTTCCACTGTCTTTCAGGCTTCTTTGACCAGATTGTTTTATTTACTGAGGTTTGTAGGGAACCGCACCAAAATATGTAAAACCAAAATATATATAGGTATATGAACCGCACCAATCACTACCGCTTCAAATCAGGGGTCCGCGGCCAATTGGCTATGAACCACTGTAGACAAAATTACGTCGTTGAACTTAGATGTAAATATTTTAGTTTTTTTTTTAAGTTAATATTAGTCATCTACAAGTAAAAATATTTAAGTAAGATAATACCAAGTCAATTCAAACGCATGTTCAGTTGTAAATTACTCACTGGCTTAATAGAACGGGCTTACACCACTTGTCAAATTAAATCAATGATTAGTACAAATGTCAATCAAATATTGATGTAAATTTTATTGTAATGCTATTAGATTTTATCAAAGATTTAATAGGCATAAACCCATGAATAATTCTATGCATTTGACAAGCCCTGTTCAATTTATAATGACTAAATGACTCAACCAGTCACTCTTTCTAATACGTCAAGTGCGTATTTGGTAGATAATACACTTAACTATATTATGTGATACGTACTTATGTGTGAATTTTCACATCACAGAATTTTTCCCTCTCAATACCTTAAAAATGACGTTACCTAATCAATATCAAAAAAAAATCCGTTCAGTAGTTTTTGCGTGATTGAGTAACAAAACATCCATCCAAACATCCAAACTTTCGCACTTATAATATATAATATACATAATATAATATAATAATATATAATATATTAAGTAATTAATTAATAATATTAATTAATTAATTATTAATCGATATTAATTAATTATTATATTAATCGATATCAATTATTTATTATATTAATATTATTAATTAATTATTAATATAGATTATAAATGCGAAAGTTAGGATTTTTAGATGTATGAATGGATGTTCGTTACCCTATTCCGTTTTAGCAATTTGGATGATATTTGGCACACATGTAGATGATGACAATAGCACATAGGATAGTTTTTACCTCGGAAAAATAGGTTTTTCCCGTAGGAATCACCAACAACTTTTATAATTTAACGAGCTGCAGGTGCAGCTAGCTTTACTATTTCGTATTTAGTATGTTTCATCTTATCATTTTCTGTACATTTTCTTAAATCCCAAAATGTAAACAAAATATTATAAATCGCAAAATGTTTCATATCAATTGTCCATAGTAAAAATAAACCTGATTACATTATCAAGAGAGCCGATACGGGCAAAAATCTACCATTTACAGTGATAACCCTGCACTCAAATGTGTCACCTCACTTATCAATCATGTTTTGCAAAGTTGCGAATAAACACTAGTTATTACGTTGCAGTCTGAAAACTATAATCCTTTAATTTATTGTGGTCTTGATTATTGAGACCAATTTCACCCCGTTAAAGAATTTTTTTTTTCATATAAGATAGCAAAGTAGATGACTCTTTTGATAAAAAGAGACAACCATCGCTTATAGACGATGGTGGACGTTGGACAAAGAGGTTTGACTAGACATTCTTCATTCGAACCGCAAGGGACCGAAACATGCTTCCTGAGTCTGTGTTCCAAGACGAGTACAATCTAGGGATCTTCAAGAGAAGAGTGAACAGGTACCTTCTAGGGAAGCGCGTTCCATCTTAGGCCGCATCTTAGCTTACCATCAGGCGAGATCGTGGTCAAGCGCTTCCCTATCGATAATAATAATAAATAGACACCAAACATATTAATGTTGCATTTCAGCCGGCTGCTTTACCTTTTTATTACTAAAATCTTAAAGAATCTTTTAAACGTGACTTATTCACTTAATTCCTTAGCAGTCCGTGTTAGCCTGGCCCCCCTTTAAAAATAGACCATCTGCCGTTTTGCCAGGAAGTACGTAAGAGGGCCAACGATTGGCTATACGAGTCGCTACCATCGTGGCTACTAGATGACAGATTTTTGCACTGTTTAGCCTGGGTCTGCTGCCACCGCTTTACCTATTCCTGTCGTAATAGCGTCAATGTTTATCTCTATCGTGTTCCAGTTTGGAGGGTAAGGTAGTCGGTAAACTTTATGCATGTGGGGCGTTCTACTTTTCTACCGACAATCTGAGTGATAAATTTTTAGATTTCAAAAAAAAATAAAAGTGTATTTCTTTTATTTGTGTATTTTTAAATTATTGTCAAGGCATCTAAGATTTTAGAAACATATAATGCATCGAAGTTTTATTTTATACCTTTCATTTATTTAAAGTTTTATCGGAATAGTAAGAAAAAATAAATATATCAGTCATAAGAAAATATATTTATTAGTTATTATGTAAAATCAAACTTTCAGTTTTTTTTAACTTTGCTTAACTAGAATAGTATGCATTTATTATTATCTAACTCCATTAATCGTAATTCTTATTACAAATATATAAAAATTTACATTTAATACCACTCTGTCACATTTTTGTTCGTTAAGACAACAAACTTTGAAATATTTTGCAAATTATTAAAATAAATTCAGCTGAAATTCTAGTAATACCTAGTATGGTCAATAAGTAATTATATAATACGTTATTTTAGAATAATATTTTTAATAAACTGAATCATATGCTAATTTGACGTTTAATTGCAAGAGGGACAAAACTGTGACAGAGTGGTAGATAGTAATAAGCCCACATTTGAACTTGATACTTTAACATTTTTAAAGTTTTTAAAACGATAGAAAAACATAATACTTGTCTTATAATGCTACTTAATTTAGTTTCTTATTGGTAGAACTATTCTTTGGTACACATAAAATCAGTCTAATCTTCTCTTTTCTCTTATTCTACTTTTCAAATACTTCTATTGGTTCATCAAATTCGTAATAAACACGCCTTCCTCTTTTGACTTCTTTAGGACTTGGAATTATTTTTATCAAGTGTTCAAACATCACGTCTGATTTTACTAATTTAAATATTTTTCCAGTGTCATCAACAGTTTTATAAAACATCACCTGAACATCTCCATCTTCATCCACACAACTTTTTGCAACTCCTAAGTAGGTGTAATCGACTTTGGTTGTACTAGGTACTTTTACTAACATATGTGTACCATTTATTATTAATAATGGGTGGATGTTGTCTACAGATAGGTCATATGAAGTACCCGGTTTTATGTGCACAGTATTTTTCTGATTAACAAAAAGCTGATCATCTTCATCTTCTGTAGTAGAAGTATAAACAGTCTTATAAAAGCTCTTCGTAGGAGCTCTGTTGGTGTTGGTTATACCAGCCAATGGTTCTTTTATATCTGAAGTTGGGCTGTCGTTAACTTCTTTCTTATGTTCAGGAAATGGGTGGTAAGTCTTCAAATTGTAACAATCACAAAATTTTGCACAAAAACAACTCAATGTTCGGTAGCTTAGTACTCCAGATTGCTGAGTAAGTAGTTGGTGAACGTCCATAGTACCTTTCAAAGGAATAATTCCACTTGGAATTTCCATTAAAATCTGGGCAATATCGTCTTTGCCAACAAGAAATAGCTTTATCTTTCTGCGGTCTTTAAGTGCTTCATAAAATTGTAAAGCGTCAATAATATCGTGTCCAGTGGCGACGAAATGGTCAGCTAAACGTTTAATAGATCCTTAAAAAAATGTCTTGAAGTTTCATATTTTGCCTATAAATTTTCGATCTGTCTCGTCTAACTTTTTCTCTACCCCTTACTCTAGCAGCGGCTGAGGTTGGAGTTAGTGAAAGAGATCTAGAACTTAAAGAAAGTAATCTGGGGTTTGAAGGAACAGGTGTTGAAGCCGGAGTATTCATTAACATGTTATGCAAAGCTTTCTGTTGTTCTCTTCTCTTCTTGTTTCTAACTTGCCATTTTCTTTTCATTTGTCTATGTTCTCTTGGTGTCATATCTTTGACTAACTTTTTGCGAGCATGATATCTTTCTAAATCTTTTTGTTTCACTTCTTCAACTTTTTCGGGGTCTTGTTTTCTCTTTTCACGACAATGTCGCTGCCTTTCCGCAGCAGATAAGGCCATTTTTTAAATAACCCGAAGATAATACCTTAAATTAATAAAATAAGTGATAATAAATTAATAAAATAATTGATAATGTAATATATAGAACACAAAAAATATTAATGAACTATTGTGAAAATCAATCAAAGCAAAGTTCTAGACAACATTTACCACTCCGTCACGAGTTATACCACTCCGTCACAGTTTTTTGTGACAGAGGTGCCTCGTGACAGAGGTGTAAAATATTAGTGTTTTAGGATTTCAGCGTTCACAAAATTACGAATTCTTCGTAAAAGTGGATAACTACGACAGATTTACTGGGAAATAATAATATTATGTATATTAATGGGAATTACAATAAGAATTCAAAGTAGTAACTTACGTGACAGAGTGGTCGCCGAATAAACACACGCACCTCATTTCACTTCCTGTGGGCGACTAACTCGGCTTGCTCCCGGGTGGGGCCTCAAGACATAAGGCCAAGAGGGGAGAGGAAACATACTGTTGCTTAGTGTTGAAGGTCAAACAGCTAAAGCGCGTTTTTTGTTTTGTGAAATGTGTGACGGAAGATAGCAAGAAAAACCACATACAACCAGACCCAACGATAAAATATTTTTTTGTTTAATAATATAAACTTTTACGTTTATTATATTCTAATTAATTTAATAATAATATTTTAGAAGTACAATAAATAATTTTACATTGAAAGGTTCTATATGATTTTTATAAGCTAGATCATTTTGTAACGTTAGGCGGGGCAAAGAGACACATTTTATTTGTATGTAAAACACCTCTGTCACTCATTTCGAATACTCCGTCACAAAAATATTGTAAAAAGCAAAAACAATAAAAAGAAGATTTTACTATCATAATAATGCCAATAGGGTTCAAAAAAATCTTGTGGAAATAAAATTGGAGAAACTGCAATATTGGACGAATACCGATTTTTTTTTCTGAGGGGACACGTCATTGTCGGTAAAAAAGTAGAACGCTCCATGTGGCTTTAACACTCCGTTCCAATTTATTTGCGAGGTTTGTTTTATTATTATAACCTTAATTGTAACGTTTTGTTGAGTATGCCATTTAGTTCATATGCAAATAATTTTTTTTCTAGTTTGTTTATCTTTTAAATATCTATCAAAATTCATAAACATAAAACCAAAGATTCCTTTTGTATAACATGAATGTGCTGTGATTTGTTAATAAAGAGTTATGACTCGAAAATAAAATTGTATGTCATTTTGTACGTATTTCTTGAATATATATAATTGCTGCCATTAATCCGGACAATACATCTGTCGGGTGTGTTAACAATTAAATATTATTCGTAAATCGTACATCATAGTTAGATGTTCAAATTAGTTGGTTTGCAATAGACGACAAAGAATGGACAAACTCTTAGGAGCGTATAGCAACTAAAATTACACATAAATGTTTCTGCAGTATTGCGCCATTGGCTGAAGTTGTGTGACATTTCCTATTTCCGTTGACTGGTGGAGAACGTTTCTACACGATAAGATTGTGGAATTCAACAACAAAATGTTACATTTAGAATATTCACCCTTGAATAAACGCCATAATATGGGTTTAGC
Organism: Apodemia mormo; assembly: GCA_036924255.1. Classification (NCBI taxonomy): domain Eukaryota; kingdom Metazoa; phylum Arthropoda; class Insecta; order Lepidoptera; family Riodinidae; genus Apodemia; species Apodemia mormo. Next base: position 33,131,524 of record JAUPFN010000008.1, on the reverse strand, counting down.
TGTAGTATATTGCGATGGCATGTGGTTTTTGTGGCGACTACCAAATTTAGCGTTTCTATTAATTTTTACATGATTCTTCAATAGACAATACATACATATTGGTGTTATTTTTTACCATCGAAAACTTTCCCATAGTAAATAATATACTCACACATTATTTACTATGTTAAAATTTTCGATGTAGTTATAGTAATATTTTCGATTAGTAGATTTACTACTTTCATTGTAGTCTCTATCGGGATATTGTAATCTTATTTATGTTTATTTACTCGTAACATTTTATATTTTCGCCGTGTTGGTGCCGCCCTCCTTTGAAGAATAGGCCAACTGCCGTTCTGCCAGATAGGTCGTAAAAAACGACCGATTGGCTATCGAGTCCCTACCATCGTGGCTACTAGGTGGTAGAGTTCTGCATTGTCTCGCCCGGGTCTGGTACCACCGCCTTACCTATTCCTGCCGCAATAGCGTCAGTGCTTTTATGACTGCATGGTCGCATGTTGGTGGTGATGGTGACTCGATAGCCAATCGGTCGCCTTTTACGACCTGCCGGGCAGAACGGCAGTTGGCCTATTCTTCAAAGGAGGCCGGGACCAACACGGCGAATTATTTAATAGTTGTTTTATTATATAGTTTTTAGCTGTTACAACCCTACAAAAGTGGTATACATGCGAACAAGATGCACATTGAAAGCCATCGTACTGAGTGCTAAGTGTGAGTTTTTCTTTTCGCATTCGATCGTGAGCGCGTTTGGAGTTTACTAGGAATTTGTATGCGATTTGTACAGCGCCACCTAGTGGTAAAAGTGAGAAACCAGTTTACCACTAGGTGGCGCTGTACAAATCACATACAAAATCATAGTAAACTCGAAACGCGCTTACGATCGAATACGTAAAGAAATACTCACACTTAGCACTCTGAATCATAAAGCGTGACTAGTCTGTGAGGGATGTTACCAATATTACTCTGTATAAAATCGATACAATTTTGAAGTAATGTAATAAACTAGTTGTATCTACACACAAAGGATTAAATTTATATCCCGCGTTGTCTAATCAATCACTGACGAGATGAAGAAAAGCATTGAAAAGCAGCGTTCGGCTCACAAAATCACTAGTGTTTTAGTATTATTGCTTATGATAAATTGACATCAGAGTAAATTTTATATTAAAGTAATAAATAATAATTATTTATTACTTTTGTATAAAATTTTAACAATTATTGTTAAAATTATAAAGTAATAATAATAAAAAATACAAAGTGAAGATTAATATCTAGTATTTTTTGCTCATTAAATGAATAAATCTTGTTCAGCATAGAATGTCGGCAGCAAAAATAAAAAGAATGGGACTATTCCTTTAGTTGTATGTCTTCGATGTGTGACTTAATCAATATATAAAATAAAAATATAAACATATTCAGGCCAATTCTCAGGAGGAGTAGACATAGAGTACCAAACGTAAAAAGACGGTCCTACACTGATATGATTTTTTTATAAATAAATATCGCTGAACAAATTACGCGAATTGATCTAACCCCAAAGTAAGCAAATTATTTGCTTGTGTTATGGGTGTTAGTCAACGATACTAATACATATAAATACATATATAAATACTAAAATACATTTAATAAATACATAGAAATACATATTCTGTTACATTCGTAATAAACAACGAAACCCAGAAAAACAAACATCTATGCTCATCACACAAATGTTTGTCCCTGTCAGGACTCGTACCCGACTCTCCTCGATTCGTTGTTAGGTTCGCTAACCACCGACCAACAGGGCGGGCAATTATATATATCGTCACCAAATATGTGATATATATATATATATATATATATATATATATATATATATATATATATATATATATATATATATATATATATATATATATATATATATATATATATATATATATATATATATATATATATATATATATATATATATATATATATATATATATATATGCAGAGGTACAACAAATGGACCGATTAGCCGAATATACTTGGTGCCACAGTGTGATAGGTGGCCAGCCTATCGCCAGCCGGGCACTTTCCAATCCCAGGCAACGTTGTTTTTATCAGAAAACTGAAAAAACATATTTTTGGACAAATAGAATTTGGTCAACTCCGACACCGGACCACTAGACCACAGAAGATATGAACTAGCTCTCGAATATTGAATGAATAAATGATTACACTTTATTGCGCACCAAAATATTTAACAGATTATAATAACAATAGTACAACATATACACAAAGGTACACAAAGGCGGTCTGATCGCTAAAGAGCGATCTCTGCCAGACAACCTTAGGGTAGAGATATAAATATTTATTTATTTTGGTAGTGGTGCCATAAAATACAACAGACTAATATGACGAATAGAAGAAGAATAGAAGAAAGAAAATATAATACGACGAATATTATTAATATATATTTTGTTACTCAAGCACTAAGTAAATTTATTGGTATACAGATAGAGTATATACGAGATATACAATACTTGATACAAGAATTTATTCATCTAAGTAAAAAAGGCAGATATGGGGACTGCTGTCAGACGTTCAAACTAAAATGCGTTACGCTACTTACAACTGCACAACTATTGAAATACGATACGCAGCCAAATTCGTGCTGTCGCGAGATGATTGTAGCCAAACACGTGGCGTCTCACAATAGTATTAACTTGGCTTATGTCGATAGCGTAACGACCACGCAAAACTACAATTTTATCTCTCCCAAAAATCGCTCAACCCGACTATGTATTGACTGTGGAGTTGTTTTAGGAATTCTGTGTAATAAGTATAATGAAATAATTGTAGATTAATAAGTATCGATTATTATTCGTTTATTATTTTCATATTTATCTATTTTAGATTTTATTGTATTTATAGACATTTTTAAAATTATCGTTTGTTAAATCATCTCTATTCTTTAAACATCGATTTTTATCGCAAAAATATCGATTGTGCATAAATGTTCTCACATAGCCATCCCCAGCGTCATAGTATGTATGCATTTACATTTCATCCTAGATGTCGAAACTGTCAATGACTGGTATTGCAATTTGCGCGGCACGTATCTAAACCGCGATTAGAATAAACAAGCTTGTTTAAGCGCCCGCAGGTCAAATGCAGTATTCTATAAATACATTAGACCACTCACCGGCCGTCAAACGGAATTTAATTAAGTAACAAGATATAAAGTTGGGAAAGGCTTACAACTATATAAGTTTTGTATGTAAATTCTAACGTCTTTGTATCTAAATGTATTAGCTGGAGCCTTCTTTATATTAATTTATAGACATTTAGGGTTCTATTTGTTGCATTTGTTCCCGGTTGACAATACATTCTCTAAGCTGTTGGAATCCGGCAAAAAAACCGTTTTTATGTTTTCCAATATATTATATACGTACATTTTAGCAATTACGCTACATTTTCTTTCGAATTAGGTATATGAATATCTTCGCTTTGACATTTATGTGATCGAGTACTGCGGAAAATGTGACAGGAGTGGTCGAGCACTAAAATTGCGGCTGAAGGTAAAACTTGACTGAAGGTGGAGATTGAGCCGCATAAGACAAATACAATAACCAAAGAAGTTACATTCTACCCGGAATGTTCACACGCGCTTCAAAATCGTTTCGAAGAGTACCACGACAGGGGTGGAGTGTGTCCATTCTACTAAATAAAGCGCCATTTGCCATATATGAGTGCGGCCATGCGTAGTTTGCAAATTACTACTAAGTAAATCTACTAATTTGAGAAACAGTTTTTGCATTGCATAAGTAATTACGTAATAATTAAAAAAGCACATTTTAGAAATCACTGTGTTAACTACCGTACATTTTATGGTAATGTATTTATCGACGTGTACGAATAAAAGTGATTTAACGATTACCGAATATATAAAAATCTACTATAAAATGGTTTTATTTACACTGGCAATTGCAAGAAAGGGACAACATCCACTCTTGTCGTTGTCTTGCTCGGAAGGTTTTTCCCCTTTGTTAAGTAAGAAACAAATGTCAACTTTATTAGTAACGACATAAAGTACATTTTTATTTTTCAAATATTTCTTCGTAATAATTCCAGTTATCGTATATAAGTTCCTTGACAATAACTGACAGTAAACAGATAATATAAACTACAGATAATAAATTTAAAAAAAGAAATCTCAACTTTAGTGCAGAGCATGAAGATATAGGTGGAGCTAGCACTCGTATTAATCAATTGAAGCAAATATTTACGTTATATCTCTATGAGGTCTTCCTATCTCTATTTATACAGCTGTGTTAGAAAGAGAGAGTAGGACCTCAAAAGATGACAGCAGTATTTGAAATTTGGTTTTAAGTAGGTATTAGAAGTGTTGCCTCCAGATATAATACAGCTTCATGGTGCAGAGTGGTGACACTTACGCGGTACTACATATTAATATGTGAACTAACAAATATTTATTACAGATACTAATCTCTTCGCACGAAGCGCTTCGTATAATTATGATAGAACTTCACTTAAAGGTTCTATTTGTTACACAGAAAGTTTTTATTTTTATTTTAGTGACACGGCAGGAGTGACAATTAGTAAAAATATAAAAACAAAAAGCCTGCGAACCGATTAGAAAAAATATTTATAGCCTAGGTAACTTTTAGAACTAAGGCGAATCTAATGACTCTCACTCTCAAGCTGTTAACGCTACAGAGAAAAAAATACCATTTTTTATCGCAATCGAGTAAAAATTCCCTGCAAAATATACATATTTTTTTTTACACGCTTTTTATTAGCTTCACCTGTATGTTTGTATGTTTGTTTGTATGTTTGTTTGTTTGTTTGTATGTTTGTTTGTAACCGACTTCTTTGGGCGCGATTTTGACCCACTTTAAACGGCCAGATTTCGTTCAAACTTTGTAGATTTATCGAGGACCGATGACAATACACTATTTTGATAAAATTATTCCATTTTTAACCGACTTCAAAAAAAGGAGAAGGTTCTCAATTCGGCTGGTATATATTTTTTATGTATGTACACCGATTTCTCCGAGGTTTCTGAACCGAATTACGTGATTCTTTTTTTGTTTGATGCGGAATAGTTTCGAATTGGTCCCATAAAAATTTGATTCAGGTAGGCCCAGTAGTTTTTGTTTTATGAGCATTTTTTATTTATTGTACCTATCTCGATGTTTGAAATCAAATCTCGCAAGTAAATTTGATCCACTTCCCGGTTACCGATTGAGCTGAAATTTTGTATACGTATGTTAATGGAATGACAATGAAACCTTATTATGACATGCAGCGGATCTGATGAATCTGAATCGGAAGGTGACCACAGGAACTTAATAATTAAATAGTTAAAAATCGGTTAATGACTATTGACTAGGTAGAATGAAAAGTCTATTGAGTTTGGACTCATTTGATTCATGTTGACGAGCATTTTGGTGCTTGGTGGTAACTAGGATCCTGCAAGGTCCGATGATTAAGCCAGAAGGTGGCCCTAGGAGCTCAGTAATTAAATGACAGAACTCTATCGAGTTTGCGTTCGTTTGATTGATGTTGACGAGCACATTGGTGCTTGGTGGTAATTAGGTTCTTGCAGGGTTCAATGATGAAGCCAGAAGGTGGTCATAGGAGCTCAGTAATTTAATGACACAACTCTATCGAGTTTGGGCTCGTTTGATTTGTATCGACGAGCACTTTGGTGCTTGGTGCTAACTAAGATCCTGTATGTTTGTATGTTTGTTTGTAACCGACTTCTTTGGGCGCGATTTTGACCCACTTTAAACGGCCAGATTTCGTTCAAACTTTGTAGATTTATCGAGAACCGATGACAATACACTAATTTATCTATAGTAAATCTGTAGTAAATCTATATTAATATTATAAATGCGAAAGTTTGGATGTTTGGATAGATGTTTGGATGGATGTTTGTTACTCAAACACGCAAAAACTACTGAACGGATTTGAACGAAATTTGGCACACAGATAGATGATGACCTGGAATAGCACATATGCTATTTTTATCCCGGAAAAATTAGATAATCCCGCGGGATTCACCAAAAACTTATAATGCAGCGGGCTGCACACTGCAGCTAGTTTTTAATAAACTACAAAACCAAAATGGTTAAAAAAATAGTTCTGATAAAGGAATAGTAGCCCATACAGGAAGCCCCAGAGTCGAACGACGGGGCCATGCCTGGAACATTATTGGGAAGCCCATCTTGGCAAACCTATATTGTCCTATGCCCGGGCCATAACTGGGCAATCAGCCTTGGCCATTCCAATGATTACCCAGGCTTGGGCCAAGACTGAATAACCTAGCCTTGGCCAAGCCTAGAGTCACCCTAACTTGGGCCAAGTTTGTGTAACCTAACCTTGGCCAAGAGTCTTCGCAACCGGCGTGTGTGTATGAAAAGAGTGATGAATGTGGAGGAAGCGAGACAAACCTGCAAGGATCGTGATGTATGGCACTCGGTTCTCTCTGCCTACCCCGTAAGGAATCTGGCGTGAAGATATGTATATATGAAAAAAATTTTTCGATCGTAAAGCACTCTTTGATGCTTCGCATCATGAGTCGTGCAATAGCTTAAAATTAAAAAAACAAGCTATTATAAATAAACCAAACTAAAAAGTAGAAAATAAATAATAGTTTAAAAAAACTAAAAAACACGCTTTTTATAGAAAATCGAACTAAAAAATAGAAAATAAATTTTAATAAATTTAAATTAAGAATAGTGTCAAAAATTTCAATAATTATAAATTAATAATAGTGTGAATAAAAAAAATAATTTTATTTTTTAAAAAAGCGTGGGGTGCTTTTTAAGATATTACCGAAATGATAATCACTCTACTCATATCTGTCAATAAAATATTTATAACTATTGACACCATGCACCCCACGCTTTTTTTAAAATAAAATTATTTTTTTTATTCACACTATTATTAATTTATAATTATTGAAATTTTTGACACTATTCTTAATTTAAATTTATTAAAATTTATTTTCTATTTTTTAGTTCGATTTTCTATAAAAAGCGTGTTTTTTAGTTTTTTTAAACTATTATTTTTATTTTGCTAAGTTAAGGCGAAATAACACCTGAGGCTAAGACCTCAAACTGGATGTCGGCGATCTGCGGCGCAGAGGCGAGAGCGGCGTGATTTCTCGTTATTCGCGCCGAAATCGCGCCGCTATGAACCAGTTTACTTTTAAAGAATCTGTGTGTAAGATCGCCCCGCTACCGTCGCCGCGCCGCAAATTGCCGAGATCCAGTTTGAGCCCTAAGTATTTATCTAAAATGGTTTGTAAATGCCAAAAACCATAACAAGGGAAGAAAATTAAGAAATGGTAAAAAGCAATAGTGAACAAGCAAATGGCTCTCCTGAGGGAAAGAGACGACTATCGCCTAAAGTCACCAAATATGTGATATATATATATATATATATATATATATATATATATATATATATATATATATATATATATATATATATATATATATAGCCTATAGACACCAAATGTGTGCGTTGCTATCTTGTGGGTGGCGAGGTCTAATGCTACAGGCATAAGTTTACCGGCTACCTTACCCTCCAAACTTGAACACAACAGTGACAAACATTGACGTTATTGGGTCAGAAATAGGTAAGGCGGGAGTAATAGGCCCGGGCGAGATGTTGCAGAATTTTACCACCTAATAAAAATCAGTAGGTATTGGTATTTAGTATTTGATAAAAAATGTTTATCTACTTTAAACATCGTTAAACACTTACACGAGGTACACTAATTAAAAATTGACAATAACATACTCAAGGACTTACGAAGTTGTTTATTTTAAGCAAAAACAGTCGGATACAAAAATAAAATTAATATGTATGAAGACATTGAATAATATTATCTATAAATAACATTAAAATTTTATAGAGGTCAGCTGTGTTTGTCTAGTGGAAGCTACAAATAAATATAATTATCTTTACTTGTAGCTTAATTATAATTAATTAAAATGAAATATTGTAGTGAAGCGAACAATGGCTATTTTCAACCAACAAAAAAACGGAGGATATCAGTTTGATATGTATGTAATATTTTGGAATTGGATAATATTTGAGTGTTATGGTCTATTTAGACGCCCAAGAACATGTAGTATGTCAAATCTTATCTAATTCCAACAATACTACATACATACATGTCAAACTGATAACCTCCCGTTTTTGTCGGCTGAAATTGTGAAAGTAACAATTGGCTATTTCTTACTTACTCGTAGTTACGTCGTCAAAATGAGCATGCCGATTAACGGAAGTTGTTATTTCTAAGCTCATTAAAAATATAAGTAGATCATATTTATAAATAACTTAATAATTAACAAACATCGCTGACCTATTTATCATTGTTGATTAACTCATAACTAAGAAAGCCTTATAGTGGAAGCGATAACTAAAAAATATAATAGATAAAGTAGTTTAAAAAATATATAAAGAAAAGCATTGATAATGCCCACGTTTTTAATGTAAATAAACAATATCTTATCCGAACTTAGTAAGAGATATAATATTGTTTACCGTTTCTGTTTATATATGATAAAACACGAAAGTTTAACTTATCTTTGACTTATCTATTATTCATACGATATGATAGATAATTTTAAGTATTTTATATGCAGTTGTGCATACCAAGATGATAACGTGACACTTTTTTACTTTATGTTGTTTTCCTCGTATTGATCCGGGCTCCTTAGAAGAATAGACCAACGGATATTCTGCCGGACAGGTCGTAAAAAGCGACCGATTGGCTATGGGATTCATTACCATTGTGACTACTAGATGGTAGAGTTATGCATTATCTCGCCCGGGTTTAGTATCACCGCCTTATCCATTCCAGCCGCAAGTGTCAGTGCTTGTCATTGTCGTGTTCCGGTTTGGAGAGTAAAATAGCCAGTAAACTTATGCAAGTGGCATTAGACCTCGCCATGAGATAGCAACGCACCATTAACATATATGGTGTCTATAGGCGATGGTTGACTCTTTCCATCAGGAGACCCATCTGTTTGTTTTCTATCTTATAATATATATATATATATATATATATATATATATATATATATATATATATATATATATATATATTATAACATAAGATAGCAAACAAGCAGATGGGTCTCGTGATGGAAAGAGTCAACCATCGCCTATAGACACCAAAGGAGTTAATGGTGCGTTGCTATCTAATGCCACATGCATAAGTTTACCGGCTACCTAACCCTTCAAACCGGAACACGACAGTGACAAGCACTGACGCTATTGCAGCAGGAATAGGTAAGGCGGTGGTACCAGACCCGGGCGAGACAATGCAGAACTCTATCACTTAGTAGCCACGATGGTAGTGACTTACATGGCCAATCGATCGCCTTTTACGACCTGCCAGGCAAAACGGCAGTTGGTCTATTCTTCAAAGGAGCCCGGAACCAACACGGGGATATAATATAAAAAACACCTAATATAGCTAGCTTATTTTGTATTTATTATAAAATACACTTTCCTGTTTTAGTTGCTTTATAGCATTTCTTAATTTTCTCCCCTTGTTACAAACTTTCGGCAATAGACCAAAAACTATTTTTAGTAGGCGATACATTTTTCCAAACCACCATAAAATCTAATCAAATAATTGTAACTCCTTATTGCTTGAGGAAAACAGGGTTTTTTTACCCTAGGTTATAAAGCTTGGGTTGGTATTTTACTAAAACTCATTTTGCCAAAATTTTGAGATGAGTCGCTGTTTTATTACGTGTGCCACATATCCAGCCCCAGACAAGTTGTTTTATTTTATTCCATACGATAGCATGCACGTGGTTCTCCCGATGGTAAGAGATAACTATCGCATATAGACATCAAATGTGCTAATGGTGCGTTGCTGGATGGCGGAGTTGGAATGCCACATGCATGTTTACCGGCTACCTTCGCCTCCAAATCGAAACAGGAGAGCGATAAGCACCGACTCTTAGTACTCCAGTTAGTAGTCATGTTGTTAGTGACACATATCAGCCCTTTCTCACCTTTTACGAAATGTCTAGCGGTGAGGTCAACGCGATTTAGAATGTATTGTTTTGGAGAGTCAGTTGAAAAATGAACGCCATAACTTCCATTACATATTATTATGTTAAAAGGTTCTTAACTGTACAGTACTTCCAAAAGCAATACATTGCTTGTTGCATTTTTATAACATACTTATGTATATCTTCACACCAAATTCCGTATATGGTAGGCAGGACCGAGTGCCATATGTCACGATCCTTGTAAATATGTCTGTCTTGCTTTCTCTGCATTATTACTCATTTCATACAAACTGGCCGGTTTCGAAGAATTTTGACACCATCTTCGGACAGTACTCGATCAATCTTATTATGGTATGTCAGCTTGGTCTACCCAGTACCCTTATTCAATGCTTTTCTTTTCTCCCGTGTTGGTCCAGGTCTTCTTAGAAGAATAAACCATATGCCGCTCTACCAGGCAGTTCGTAAAATGCAAACGATTGCCTACACGTTTTACTTCCATCGTGACTAATATGTGGTAGTATGCTGCAACATATTGTTTTTTTTACTGAATTTGCAGGCATACGAATGAGTGGGGCACCTGATGGAAAGCGGTCACCACTGCTCATGGACATTTACAACATAAAGGGTTAGTTGCCAATGCGATGCCGGCTTTTAAGTAATTTATTGATCCTCCTCTTAAAAATCCCGATATCCTAGCTACTCGATAAAACCGTGTGAGGTAAACTGTTTCAAAGCTTGACTATTCGTATAAAGAAGGTACATGAAAATCGAACAGTCGTAGATGACCAATCGTCAAGATGGTGTGAGTGGAATCCCTCATTACGGCGTGTAATGCGTTGGCGGAACTTGGTTCGGGTCTTGGTACCACAGTCTTATCTATTCCGCGAATTTATTATGCGAATGTAGTATCTTTCCACATTCGCATTATATTAAATTTAAAAAATGATGTATTAAAAATAATGCACTTCAACTTTAAATTTGCCCTAGTACTTATGTAAATATTCGAAGTAAAAAAATATGACAAGTTACAGTTTCCAGACAAGTTAACAACGTTACGCAATTTGTCTAGCCGATAACTAATGCGAACACAACAAGAATGGCTATTGAATCTGGTCCAGATACAAGAATATATATTCTGCACATATAATATAAAACTAATTGGTAAATAAATATGTATGAAGCAACATTAAACGATGTGGGTAATATTTATTTATAGTTTAACTAGCGACCTGCCCGCGGTTTCATCCGCGCAGATTTTGTTCCCGTGGGAATATCGGAAAGGTTTATACACTTAAACCTTCCTCAAGAATCAATCTATCTATTAAAAAAACCGCATCAAAATCCGTTGCGTAGTTTTAAAGATTTAAGCATACATAGGGACATAAGGACATAGGGACAGACAGAGAAAGCGACTTTGTTTTATACTATGTAATGATATATACCTACGACCACACTACTATATTCTGTTAATATGCGTGTAACATATTAAACATTAACCAAACATTTTTTTTAATATTATTAGATACCAAAAAAGCAAATAATTTTCTGGTGGAGAGAGACATCGCCTAAGAACACCCAAGATGTTAATGGTGTGTTGTTATCTATATGACTAGATGGCAATGCCGCATGCGTAAGTCTACTGGCTACCTTACTCTCCACACTAGAACACGACAATAACAAGCGACGCTATTGTGGTAGGAATAGGTAAGGCGATGGTACCAAATACCCGGGTGAAACGTTGCGGAATTTTTCTACCTACTAGTCGCGGCGGTAGTAACACGTATAGCCAATCGGTCGCCTTTTACGATCTGCCTGGCGGAACGGTAATTGGTCTATTCTTCAAAAGAGTCCGAACCAACACGGGGGACAATTTAAATTAAAGGAGTCAGTTGATAAAACATTTAATACGCTAAATTTAAAGGAACTAATTCTGTTTATCTTACTTAGTTGCCTATACATATTGAGTCCTTCAAGTGATAGTTAATGGTCATAAGTAAATAATAAAAATGTAATAAATAGAGAATATTGCTTAACTACATAGTACACCTCAACGAAATTATTACTTATAGTAATAAATATTCAAAGAGTATGGTCACGGTAATGTTATCTACCAGTATTTTGGCTCGGCCCTGTCCTTGGAATAAAAACCTACAGCCGGCCGCACCGTGCTGTACGTAAAATGCGATAGGGCTGCCCGCCTTCAATATTTTAACTACATTTGCCTGTGTTGTCTCATCGGCCGTTCATCACTGCAGCGCAACCCTCAGTCTGTTGTGTATCGTGTGCATGCCGAATCCGAGCGCGTAGGTATAACTCGCGTTCCACCCGTTTGTATGGAGATAGAATACTGGTAAATAACATTACCGTGGTATGGTCACCGCGCAAGTGATAGCAGCGTGCCAACGATTCTCTTTCAAATTCACTACAAATCATGATTTGACAGTGATCCCTTGTCGCACTTTACCGACCTGATATCGATTACCACAAGTTTCTTGCAAATGCCAGAACCGAAAGCTTTATGTGCTCAAGTTCACACACTACTTATCAGATTCCAAACTGTCACCAAGTTTTTTTAAGATAACCTAATAAATCTTAAAAAATCTTTTGCCAGTTATCAAACCCGGCAACTAGTGATAATAAGCCTGAAATGACTACCAGATGAGGCAGTCATAGTTAAAAATATAAGTTTATAAATATAATTAGGTAGCTACTGCGTATATTATGATTTATGAAATATATTACAAAATTTATTTCTTTTTGAGAACACTATATCATGAAAAACATGCCGCCAGCCACGATAATTGTTCACGAAGCAAAGAGCATGACAATTTATTTACTTTGTCGAGTGCATTTCAAATTATGAATGTGCGGAACGTCAAGACGAGAGGTTTTATCTGAGTATATTGAGTGCGCATGGAGTAGGTACGGTACGTACTTAGACTATATTATGAATGTGGTAACACGTACTTTCGTAGATTTTGTGGCTTTATCGGTCCTTGTTCGTTGGTCGTTACTACCAGTTTTCAACCGACGAAAAAACGGAGATTTCCCGTGTGTTGGTCCCGGGCTCCTTTGAAGAATAGGCCAACTGCTGTTCTGCCACGCAGGTCGTAAAAGGCGACCGATTGGCTATACGAGTCACTACCATCGCAGTTACTAAGTGGTAGAGTTCTGCATTGTCTCACCCGAGTCTGGTACCATCGCCTTACCTATTCCTGCCGCAATAGCGTCAGTGCTAGTTACTGTCGTGTTCCGGTTTGGAGGGTAATGTAGCCGGTAAACTTATGTATGTGGCATTAGACCTCGCCACAAGATAGCAACGCACCATTAACATCTTTGGTGTCTATAGGCGATGGTTGAATCTTTCCATCAGGAGACTCATCTACTTTTTTGCTATCTAACGATATAAAAAACATTCAAGTCGGTTTAATTTTTTAAATTAAATAACTTTTGTTATCAGCTAACAATATGCTGAAAAATCGTGTTGACAGTTGGCCACATGCATAAGTTACTGGCTACTGGCGGTATTGCGGCAGGAATTTGTATGGAGGCGGTACCAAGCCCAGGTGTGACGATGCTGAACTGTACCTAACATTGTAGTAACCAGTAGTCACGATAGTTGTGACACATGTATCCAATTATTCGCCTTTAAGAACTACCAAGTTAGGATGAGATGGTCTATTCTTCAAGAGATGTCCGGATAAACAATGGCCATGTATAGATATATTTTTGTCACTAGGGAGTTACGAAGTTTAAAGCAAGTATAAAAATCACGTCACTATCATGCTACTTCTCAAAAATGTAAGATTAGGATGAGATTGTCTATTCTTCAAGAGATTTTCGGATCAGCAGAGGTCATTTATGTCTATTTGTCATTAGGGTTTTACGAAGTTTGAAGCAAGTATAAAAATCACGTCACTATCATGCTACTTCTCAAAAATGTAAGATTAGGATGAGATTGTCTATTCTTCAAGAGATTTTCGGATCAACAGGGGTCATTATTGTCTATTTGTCATTAGGGTTTTACGAAGTTTGAAGCAAGTATAAAAATCACGTCACTATCATGCTACTTCTCAAGAATTTAAGTAGTTCTAAGATCCAGTGATAATATTTATCGAAATTAATATTATTGAGAGATTTATTGTTTTTTTGTTACGATTTAACTTAAAAACTACACAACCGATTTAATAATTCTTTCACCTTTAAAAAGCTACATTATCCAGTGGCATAGGCTACTTTTTTACTCGACTGACAAAAGTAATGATTTTTTTGATCACGCGAACAAAGACACGAGTAACTGCTAGTTGAAGTATAATAAAATTTAAAGTTTATTAAAGTTAACACATAAACGTAATCAATAAAATATACGCCATATTCCAACAAGGGTAGCAATATGTATATATACATAACTAATGGATTTTAATGGTACTGATTATACGCACGTAGTTGTTAGGGCTATCCACGCTTACGGCTGGAAGTGTAATACATTTTTATGGCATAAGATTATAAATATACAGTCGGTTTTTCTGATGGTAAAAGATGTTATCTTTGCTGTTATAAAAATACGTTGCTTAGATTAGAACAAATTATCTCACTGAAAGATCCATTTATAATGAGCTGTTTTTTAAAGCAAGTGAAAACAACGCACTTACTTAATGCAATTAGGGGTCATTCATTAATTACATTATACATTAATCGGCGGACGGCAAGTGCAAATTTAAATACTTCTAAATATAAAATTGAAAAATATGTGACGCCATACTTCACATCCCCGTGTTGGTCTCGGGCTCCTTTGTAGAATAGGCCAACTGCCGTTCTGCCAGGCAGGTCGTAAAAGGCGACCGATTGGCTATGTGAGTCACTACCATTGTGGCTACTAGGTGGTAGAGTTCTACATTGTCTCGCCCGGGTCAGGTACCACCGCCTTACCTATTCCTGCCGCAATAGAGTCAGTGCTTGTCGCTGTCGTGTTCCGGTTTGGAGGGTAAGGTAGCCGGTAAACTTATGCATGTGGCATTAGACCTAGCCACAAGATAGCAACGCACCATTAATATCTTTGGTGTCTATAGGCGATGGTTGACTCTTTCCATCAGGAGACCCATCTTCTTGTTTGCTATCTTATGATATAAAAAAAATACTAGAGTTTTCACAAGCTGTGTTAATGACGGGGTCAAAAGCCCTAAAATTTATGTGAACTACAAACCTCATGACTATTTTTTATTCGGGATTTTTCCACACTTTATATTACTATATATTTCTTTATACACAATTTATATTACTTTATACACTACAAACTATAATGTTGCCAAGGAATAAACAGCACTGGATGTCGTTGAAGATGTTCAGAATAATAACGAATCATATATGCTCAGAAGCGCGTAACGCTATCAATAACGGTTATTAAAAATAACAAGCGATAGTTGTTAACTTGGCATATGCGGCAATAAGGATAGGCACCCATTTCGTGATGGGTGCCTATCCTTACTGGATGACGCACCCAGTTCTGCAGTGTCCCGCCCGGGTTTGGTGCCACCGCATTACCATTTGCTGTCAGTGTTTGTCACGGTCGAGTTTTGATTTGGAAGGAATTAACATTCGGACACTTATCACAAATATTATTAACAATTTGGTGTCTATAGTTGATGGATGCTTTCATGCAGGAGACCACTGTTTTGCTTGGGTATGCTGTCATATTAAAAAAGATTTTTGTACAAGGTTCACAGCATTTTAACATTTAAACTTTCGTATTTATAATGTAATCTATTCTCTGTATTGGTTCCAGCCCCCTTTGGAGAATAGACCATCTGTAATTCTGCCAGGCTGTTCGTAAAAGACGAACAATTGGCTATACGAGTAACTACCATCGCGACTACTACGTGGTAAAGTTCCGCAACGTTTCGCCTGGGTATATAATACCATCGCTTTACCTATTCGTGACGCATCAGCGTCAATTCTAGGCATTGTCGTGTTCCGATTTGGAGGATAAGGTAGCCGGCAGATTCATATATGTGGCATTGCCATCCTGTTACGTGTATAGAAACGCACCATTAATATCTTTGGTGTTTATAGGTAATATTTTCATCAGAAAAGCCCTATGCTTGTTGATGTCTTATGATATAATAAATAATTTTTATGGATAATCTTTATCTATGCATATAATAAAATCGTAGGAAAGTCAAAACTGTACATTAAATATTTTTTTTAAAAAAAATACTTGGGGCGTGATCTATAATCGATATCAAAGCCAAAAATATAGTTTTTAGAATTTTTGTCTGTTTGTCCGTTTGTCTGTTTGTCTGTTTGTCTGTATGTATGTCCGGAGTAAACTCAAAAAGTACTGCATGGATTTACTTAAAATTTTGCATGAATATTACTAACAGGTCGGGTCAATATATAGGCTACATATTATCACGCTATCACCTACGAGGGATGAGCAGTGCGGAGTAAACGAAGTCCGCGCGGACGAAGTCGCAGGCAACAGCTAGTGGATAACAAAAAGCTTACATTTAAAAAGGCAGTTGACAACCCTAACAAGCACACACGATAAGCCCAGTATCGCGAGAGGATAACGGCCGCGTCAAGGCGAGCCTATACAATAAACATAGCAAGCACTATGCGACCCTTGCATAACATACAACTAGTTGCTCTAAGTACTAGTGCGCTGTATTTTGCTCGCTAAATAAAGCGAGAAATGCATTATGAAATGTAAGGCTTGCAAAATATATTTCAAACCAAGGAAACCTGCGCTATATTATTTATTTTATTTACAAAAAAAGGGAATTGAACATTAATAAAAATCCATACCAATATTACTAATATTATAAATGCGAAAGTAACTCTGTCCGTCTGTTTATCTGTTACGCTTTCACGGCCAAACCACTGAACCGATTTGGATAAAATTTGGTACAAATATAGCTTGAGACCCAAGAAAGGACATAGGATAGTTCTTATCCCGGAAATCCCACGGGAACGGGAACTATGCGGGTTTTTATTTTAGCATTTTTTCCACGCGAACGAAGTCGCGGGCACAGCTAGTTTAAAATAAACGGGGGCGATGGTACGGTTTTCATTTCTTTACATTTTAATGAGTGGGTAGTTTTAAATGAAATTTAGTATACTATTAGCAGTAGATATACTATGTCTTAACACTTATCCCGGAATAAGCTTCAAATTAACTTTAGTATACGAGTAGTAGTAGATATACTTTGTCGTCACACTTATGCTATTTTTATTCCGAAATAAGGATTAAATGTACTTTAGTAAACGTACAGTAGTAGATATACTCATACTTTGCCTTCACACTTATGCTATTTTTGTCCCGGAGTATAAAATCGTTTCTGTGGAATTATCAAAAAATAAATCTGTGGAATTTACAATAAAATAAAATTGGTGTCAAGTCACGCTGCCCTATGTAGGCGCAGCGCAGCGGGCAGCTGCCTTACGCACGTCACCAATTGTAATTAAGGGCCTTTTTACTTAATCATATATATATATATATATATATATATATATATATATATATATATATATATATATATATATATATATATATATATATATATATATATATATATATATATATATATATATATATATATATATAATATCATAAGATAGCAAACAAGCAAATGGGTCTCCTGATGGAAAGAGTCAACCATCGCCTATAGACATCAAGGATGTTAATGGTGCGTTGCTATCTTGTGGCGAGGTCTAATGCCACATGCATAAGTTTACCGGCTACCTTACCCTCCAAACCGGAACACGACAGCGACAAACACTGACGCTATTACGGCAGGAATAGGCAAGGTGGTGGTACCAGACCCGGGCGAGACAATGCAGAACTCCACCACCTAATAGCCACGATGTTAGTGACTCGATAGCCAATCGGTCGCCTTTTACGACCTGCCTGGCAGAACGGCAGTTGCCATATTCTCCAAAGGAGGCCGGGGCCAACACTAATCATATTATTATATCGGCAACTAATAGTATAATAAAATATTATTGATAAGACTAATAATCAGAAATTTCTGAGAACAAGTATTAAAGTGTTCGTAATAATGTAAGCGTATTAGCCTTATTAATATAATGGCACAATTCAAATGTGTTCTAGTTATCTGAAATATCCGGTCTTAATAAATAAAGTTATATTACGCAACAGTTATTCTTATGTTGATTCTGCCTTTTGAAGAATAAAACTAACATAAAAGGATGGAGGCATACTTATTAGTTTCTGGGTTCGAACATAGTGCTAGGAAATTGTATTTTTTTTCATAAGTTTTTCAGTTTTTCCTTTTTGTAGAAAACAATAATTTCAATTTAATTTTGTAAATCATAGGATAACAAAAAACATTTCAAGTTTTCTCTTTGCATCAGGGCCATCTGATTATTTGCTATCTTATGATAAAAACATTTGGTTGTCCTGATAGCAAAAGACAAACATCGCTTTTTTATACTCGTATATCTTCATCTTCTATAGATATGAAAATCAATTGCTGTTCGTTAGTCTCGCTAAAACTCAAGAACGGCTGGGCCGATTTCGCTAATTTTGGTTTTAAAATATTCATGGGGGTTCAGGATATAGTGCGCTGCTATCCGTGGGGTCTTAATGTCACATGCATAACTTTTTATTGAAGCTATTTTGAAAGGTATAGGTAAAACCATGAAGTACTATTATAGCTTCATGGGTAAAACGGAGGTACCAAACCCGGGCGAGACATTATGGAACTCTACCATGTGTAGTCATGATGGTAGTTCACGTTTGGCCAATAGATCGTCTTTTATGAACTGCCTGACAGAGTGGCACATGTTCTATTATTTAATAGAGGCCGGGACCAAAAAAAAATTATATTTATAGAAAAATTGTTTTCTGAACTTTTTCATATAATCTCAGACTCATTTGCCCGCGCATTTTTTTAAAAACAGATGCAAACTCTTCGATTCACGATATTTCGAAAATATACCTACAGATAAGATACATTTACGCATAATTTACAAACTGTTCGCATTTGTTTCAAGTTTCAACGCTTAAAACCGATCACGACCGCAGTAAAACGCATTGATAGCCCAAACAACTTAGCACTTATAGTCTGCAGGATAGTGCCATTTTTGTTTGTTTGTGTTTGTTAATGACTAATACATACTTGAAACTTTGAAAGTGGCTTCCTTTTGGCGAATTTATCAAAACTTCCTGTGACTTTTTGCAAAATTGCAGCGTGTTTTTAAATGACGCTCATTTAAAAAACGCAGCAATTTTGATTGAAATATGTCAAATACATGAGATTTGTTATATTTTTAACCGTGTTGCTCTGGGCTCCTTTGAATAATAGACTAACTGCCGTTCTACCAGAGAAGTCGTGAAAGGCGACTGATTGGCTATACGTATCACTACGGTCGTAACTACTAGGTGGTAAAGTTAGGTATTTGGTACCACCACCTTACCTATTCCTACTGCAATAGTGTCACTGTTTGTCTTTGTCGTGTTCCGGTTTGGAGGGCAAGGTAGGCGGTAAACTTATGTATGTGACATTGTCATCTCTTCACACAAATAGCAACGCACCAATAACATCTTTGGTGTCTATATGCGATGGTTTGCTTCTGTTTTCATCAGGAGAGCCATTTTCTTATGATATAAAAAAAATACCGCATCGATAAGCTTGTCTCCTACCGCGAACATGTCATATTTAGGCATTTTCGTTTGCACCAGGAGTTAATACACACATAGTTCAATTTTGCTGAATCGTTTAAAAATTAATAATATTATCAAGTCACAATGTCTCACGAATAACTTGCTGCCTCGTTTTAGACCCATAGATTAAAAAAATTAGACAGTTATCACGAGATTATATTTCCCAGCACTTTCGAAACAAATTAAAGATAGAAAATTTGGTAAACTCGCTAAAATGAAAGCCATTCACGAAGTTTCCAGTATATACTGATAATTTAACAAAATGGCTGCTGTCCCGAGGACTATAACGCGCGTAAACGAGAAATAGGTCTTGAGAATCTCAGTTGTAGGTGCAATGTGGAATGCGAAATAAGTATTTGTCTCGTAATTGCTTGACCGTTTACTGTTAAATATGCTCGCCAATCACAATCGAATATTGAACATAACTATGGCAATTCTACTTAAGTATAAGGTTTTTAGGTTACCATATTGTCTGGTTTTCCAGAACAAGGATATTCGGTTGTCAACAAACGCTTAAAGTTATCCATATCCATTATCCATTCGATCGAGTTCGAGTCGATTGGTCGAGTGGTGGAGCGAACCTAACGATGAATCGAGAGGACTCGGGTTCGATTCCCGACAGGGAAAAATTTCTGTCATGAGCATACATGTTTGTATTTCTTTTGGGTAGGCTTTTCGGTAGGTTTGGGTGTTTATTATGTATATTTATATACGTCTTTCTATGTATTAGTATCGTTGACTAACACACATAACACAAGCAAATAATTTGCTTATTTTGGTGCTAGATTAATTTGTATAATTTGTCCAGCAAAGTTTAGTATTTATTATTCTTTAGTTTATTGGCTGCCAAAAATATGTGGTTATAATCATTACGGATCGACGTTTATACGTGCTCTTTGAGACACGAGAATGTTGATATATCACAAGTAGACGTTGAAAAGTGACGGAGATAATATCTATACTCAAGGTTCCCAAACTTTTTTTTATCATAGACCACTTTCAAAATTTTGCTGGTTCCGGTGGACCCCTTGAATCTAAATTTCTACCATAATCCCAAAACTCAAGAAAAAATATGAAGATTAGATCTAACTATGGAAATTTGCGTTGCAGTTAGCGTAGCGTAGACCCCCGTGGAGGCTCCTGTAGAACCCTGGGGATCCACCTGGACCACTTTGGGAATCAGTGTTCTATACCATCTCAGCGAATGCTAATGCTCTAGATCAAAAATGTCACATTCAGATCTGATAATCGAACCTGGGATCTCATGATCTAAACAGAACATAACTAATCGGTGGACTAATGAGACAATGAACATATTATTCTGAAGTAACATAATTTTACCACATTAAGCATAAGGAAGTTATGTTTTTGATTTCCGCAAGTGAATTTGCGGGTAACAGCAGGTAACATTTAAACGTGTTTGTTTAGGTTTATTTAAACATACAAAAATCACCTGAAGTAAAGTTAAAAAGATTTATTAAAGTCAACAAGCAATAAATGCTAGTATTTTTATAATCACTCTCAAGGCGTAAAAAAATATTACAAGGCTATCAACTCAGCTATTTCTATCGGTCATTGTACCATAATACCATAATAAACCGAGAGTTATGTAAGTCGATAATATCGTTAGAACTATGTTCGATGTATCCATTTAGATAAGTCCCGATAACTATTCATTTTTACATCAGAAACATACAATTAAGCGGCCTTGTACGTCAGAAAAATATAATTTACTTTTTTGTTATTAAGCAGAGTTCGAATGATACCGTTTTATTGATATAATAATATAGAATTAACGTTACACCTATGCACATAATAAATTTGTGTCAGGTTTTGACAAAAACAATTGTGGTTTATTTTTAGTATGAAACAGAAAATAAGTTATAAATAAATATTCTAACCCAGTCTAACCAGTAAGCAAATTATTTGCTTGTGTTTTGGGTGTTAATCAACGATACTAATACATAGAAATACATATATAAATACTAGAATATAATAAACACCCAAACCCGGAAATGCAAACATTTATGTTCATCACACAAATGCTTGTCCCCGTCGGGGATCGAACCCAACCCCGTTGATTGCGTAGTAAAGGTCGGTAACCACTAGACCAACGGGGCGGTCAAATAAGATACATTTAGTTATGAATGGTTTGGAAGTCAGCGGTCTGCTTGGTTGGGGCGTCAGCGGAGCGACGCGGACGATCTACGAGCGGTTTTGTATAAATCGCTAGCGCTACCTACACTCTTGCCGCCGACGACGCCTCCCCGTAAAACGCTGATTTCAAAAGCACGCCTTTTATTAAACTTTATTTATCTATACATATAATAAAATCGTAGGAAAGTCCAAACTGTACATTGAATATTTTTTTAAAAGAATACTTGTGGCTTGATCTACAATCGATATCGAAGCGAAAAATATAGCTTTTGGAATTTTTGTCTGTTTGTCTGTATGTATGTCCGGGGTAAACTCAAAAAGTACTGCATGGATTTACTTCAAATTTTACATGAATATTACTAATAGGTCGGATCAACATATAGGCTACATATTATCACGCTATCACCTACAAGGGAAGTGCTGTGCGCAGTAAACGAAGCCCGCGCGAAAGAAGTCGTGAGCAACAGCTAGTATCATATAAAATAGCAAACAAGTAAATGGCTATCCTAATGGTAGAAGACAAACCATTGCCTTGACCAAAGGTGTTAATTGTGCGTTACTATTCGTGTGGCGAGATGGTAATGGCATATGCATGAGTTTACCGGTTACCTTACACTCCAAACCGGAACACGACAGTGACAAACATTGATACTATCGCGACAGGACGGGATAAACCCGGGACTATGTCGGGAATTGAACCCGAGCCATATTAATTGCATAGTCAGGTTTGCTAACCACTCGACCTACGGGGCAGTCAGATAAACGTAACACCAAATATTGTAATAGTGCAATTCCCGAAGCCACAATAACACAGTAATAAACACTGACACAGGTACGACAGGATCTAGTAAGGTGATGATGAAACAAGCATAGGTGGTCAAAGTATAACCTAGATAAAGGATTAATTTTATTTTTTCTCGCTCTATGGAACTTAAAACCTCGCACTTGTAACACAGCTCTATCAATTACTGGATATGACGCCACATCTTCGTATTAATTAGCGATAATTATAGCCAAGCATGAATCTATCAGAGGGAATTCCGTGAGATCTGATCATAGTTTTAACACCTTCATCACGCATTCTATTGTTAGAATAAAAAATGCTTTATCTCTCTATATCTATGGAATGAAGTCGCTAGGCGTTATTTTTCTGTTATTTCGCTACCATAATCACTACATAATATAAAACAAAGTTGCTTTCTCTGTCTGTCCCTATGTATGCCTAAATCTTTAAAACTACGCAACGTATTTTGATGCGTTTTTTTTTTAATAGATAGATTGATTCTTGAGGAAGGTTTTAGTATATAAACCTTTCCGATATTCCCTCGGGAACAAAAACAACGCGGGTGAAAACGCGGGCAGGTCGCTAGTAAATAATAAAACTAATACTATAATAAATTTTGTACATTTTTCGGTTTAATTTATGTAGTTTATAGTTGTTTGTAACTGACTTCAAAAAAAGGGTCTCAATTTGATTCGTCGAAATCTTTTTATGTATGTTCCCCGATTAGTCAAAGACGCATGGACAGATTTATATATATATATATATATATATATATATATATATATATATATATATATATATATATATATATATATATATATATATATATATATATATATATATATATATATATATTCACGCCAGTTCCTTTGCAGTGTATGTAGGCTTTCTACGAATTCAGTCAATGAATGTTCGGCTTCTTTACGATTTGCTGGTTGGTGAGATGTGTGGTAATCACATCACTTACCATAATCGCTGTATTTTACCGACTTGAAGCATTATCGCCCGTTTCTTGTCACTTATCACTTGGTTAGATTAGATTTCCGAATACAATTTTCAATCACGGATTGTAATCTGTAATTGAAAATTGTACTTGGAAATACAAGTTCGACGCAGCTGGTTACGAAGCAGCGAATAGGTTAATAATTATAAGACATCCCTGTCGAAATATTTTCTTGCCCCCCGTTTGTCGAGCGGTTAGCGACTCTGACAACGCAATCGACGAGGTTCGGGTCCGATTGCCAACAAGGACAGGTATTTGTCTGATAAGCGTTTAATGTTTGTTTTTTCTTTCTGAGTTAGAGTTTTTATTAAATATATTACAGTAACAATATATGAATTTCTATATATTAGTATCGCCGAATAACACCCATACCACATTCAAATAATTTGCTTGCTTTAGGGTTAGAGATCAATTCGTGTAATTTGGCTACTGATATTATTATCTAGCTATCAGGATCAGTGCTAAAACACATATACACTTTGTGGAAAGTTGAAAAGTGTAGTTGTGATCACATGACAACGTAGCTTGTTATCCGTCTCCTCTCTGTGCCGTGGGACGATAAATTATGGCCAGCTTTAGGTTAATACATTCGGATTAAGACTGTCGAGCAACGCAGTAAATCCAATAACTTTCATAAAGATACTATCATGCTAGACGTAAAAATCTTGTGGCATACGATCATCTATACAAATAAATAAAATTGGAGTGTCTGTCTGTAATATTAAAATAACCGGTTTTAACTAAATGCATATGGATGTATACACGATACACATACCAAAATAACACTTTTTATCTATGCAAATAAATAAAATTGGAGTGCCTGTAATGTTAAAATAACCGGTTTTAACTAAATGCACGATAACACTTTTTACGATTTTTGTCTGTCTGACTGTCCGTCTGCCTGTCTGTTTGTTCCGGCTAATCTCTGGAACGATTTTGACGGGACTTTCATTGGTAGATAGCTGATGTAATAAGGAGTAACTTAGGCTATTTTTTTTAAAAAAAATCCCACGCGAATGAAGTCGCGGACACAGTTATTTATGAGTAAAATATTCTAACTACAACCATAAAATACAAAAAAAATACTGTTTTTTTATGTTTGTAATGAGTAAAATCTAAAACTGTTGAACAGATTTCAAAAATTCTTTCACCATTAGAAAGATACACTATCTAGGAGTTACATAGGCAATTTTTTCCTAGCTGATCACGAGGTGATGTTTTTGGATAACGTTAGGTATTTTGTGTGTACAAAGTAAATCTAAAATATAGCCTGGAAAATTTATCCAATGTAAAATGCAAGACGAATTTGTTAGTATAAAAGCAAGAAAGGCATACCTTCTTTGGTTCGAACATGTAGAAAGAATGGCAGATGAATGTTAACAAAACAGATGTGAACGTGCCCCTTGAGGCAGAAAAGTCGTGTCTGTATGAAGAGAGTCATGCATGTGAAGAAAGCGAGGCAAATGATGTGGCGTGAAGATATGTATGTGTGAATGGATTTTTGTCTGAAGACCCGGATTTTACCCTAACTACTTTTATCCGCAAAAATGCATTCACTTGGTATTCCCTTGGTATACAAAACACTTCCTAGTGGCGCAAAGAATATCGTATTAAGCTAGGATCAAGAAGATTTGATGCTCAGGTTGGACAAAAGTGTTATTGTGATTTTAGCGAGTTTTTTTTTTGAAACTCCAAATACCTGTAGCAGTTAACGCTTTTTATATATATATCCTTTTTCCTAACACGAGAAAAAAGTTGATCGACCTAGGAAAAAGGGTTATTGAAAAAAGTGGTTATATTCAACAACTAAACCCTCCTCGAAAATCAAATAGTAGCTAAGAATGGAGCGACAAGACAGGAAGCACCTGTCTTGGATGAGCAGGTTAAACTATCGGTGCCGGTTATTACATGATACAAGCGATAGTCGTCAACAGACGGATTTGTTAGTGTCCGGGCTCTTATCTCAAGAGACTGAAGATTTGGAGGGTAAGGTAGCCGGTAAACTTATGCATGTGGCATTAAGACCTCGTCACAAGGATAACAACGCATCATTAACATCTTTGGTGTCTATAGACGATGGTTGTCGCTTGCCACCGGGAGTTTGCTATTTTTTGTTATAAAAAATTCGGTAATGGGAATCATCTTTCTCTCTCTTATCTCATGGGAATAATCACATTTTTAACCTCTGAAACGTCTATTAACGTTCGGTTCACACTGCATAGCCTTTGAGATAGTCGGCGTGATGATATATCTAAACTACACAGTACTTCTTTTATTAATTGTTGTACAAAGAAACTTCCTTCATTACGTAAAACAAGATGAAGCATAAAAATTGTAAAGTGGGCGAGAAAGGAACTTTCACTGTTTTAAGTGTACCAATTTAAGCTTCTTTTATGTGGATTGGTTGTTCGGGATTTCAAAGAATTTAAACTAGACAAAAACAAGGAAAACCAATTAAGCTTAACAAATTTTAACAACAATCAAGATAAAACAAAAAAAAAACAAAAAAGGGTTTTTAGCATTGATTTGTATATATGTATGGGTTTATACATACTTTAACATTGTAAATGCTGGTCTGTCTGTCTCTTACTCTTTTACGGCTAAACCGCTGGACCGATTTCGATCACATTTGGCAGGGATGTAGTTGAAAATTTGGGATCGAACATAGGTTAACTTTTTTTTTAAATCAACTTCTAAGACACTGAAATGGAGGATGAGTTTGTATGAAGAACTATATGGACGACATTTTAATCTATTCGCGGGCAAACCTGCACGAGTCAGCTAGTTATTTATAAAAAATATAGTGTAAAATCCATAGAACTGTTTGAATATTCATACGGTAAATGTATTAATGCCGCAGGACGGTTTTTTGACAAAAATCAAGGTCAAATCAAAAACTGGGAAAAAGAGTTTTTAGACATGACTATTTGTATACATAATAATATGTGTGTGTGGTTATACCATTGTACCTAACATAGGTGTACAATAAAAATTCGACAAAAATTAAATAATTATAAAAACACCGACAAATATCTTTTCTCTTGTGCGTGACATATCTTACGTGCATACTCGTATTAGATCAACCGAAACAAATATTTACGTTATATCTCACTCTATCAGATCTCGCCATCTCTTTTTATACAGCTGTCTTAGAAAGAGAGGGTAAGACCTCAGAAGTTGACAGCAGTATTTAAAATTTGATTTCAAGTAGGTATTAGAAGTGCTGCCTCCAGATATAATACAGTTCATGGGCTGAACCCATTTGAATAGACAACTTGCCTCATTGTGAGACGGGATGTAAAAGTCGAGCAGCTACACATCTCACTACATCGCTCGTGACTATGTTTATAGACTGCGACGAATTAGTACAGTAGAGATCTTCACTGATCTCCAGGGGGCTACTCGTTGGCAGCGGCTATTTTGGTACCGGTGTTCGGTAATTTATCTTCACTTTTTAAATAAAAAGGCAAATTAGACTATAACTTTATTATTTGGGCTAGACGTCCAATCAAGACATATTACAATTCTCTTCACAAAAACTAAAACATTCTACTCTTAAGAATATAAACATTCAAATTTTAAATTAGACAAGTGGCCAGCGACTTTAAATAAATTTTAACACCAAGGAGGTGTTACAGTACCACCGTCTTTTCTATTTCTATCATTATACTATTTGCCTGTAGATTATAAGGCCCTGGGTTAGAATCTTAGGCCAAAGCAAAAACATTTTTTTCCTAATTAATTCTTGTTAAAAATCCGAATTCAGCTATTACATGGCAACGAAGACACACCATAATCTCGAAGAGCTTCTATCGGTCCCGGTTATAGCTATTAAACTTGGAATTGTCCTATACCTACAGCGATCTGCGATTGATATCACTACACATCTCGCCCGCCGACAAAGCGGCGAATCTCGATATCAGTGTCTAATGATATTAAACTGCCCCGGCTAGATCGGAGATGTAATCGGCATGATATTTTTTGCGTCAAAGAATAACAAATAAGCATTTTTTAAATGTTAAAATTTTTTTTTAATGTTTCTAAGTTCTACATTGTTTGTGTTTATAATGCAGTATTAAATTTCATTGGGAGATCTAAAGACAATACAATCTCATGGCAACACTACACATACAGATGTAAACTTCATTTAATGTGGTTTAAGATATACATAACGTAATTTATGACTTAGAAAATGTAGTCACTGATACTGTATCGTGTGCCAAGCTGAATTTAATAATGGATAAGGTCTATGACCTATAAGTAATTCATAGAATGGGCGAGTGAGCGCGAGGTGCAGCCCGATATGGCAGGTGTGTTATGTAAGCGTGCTGCGCGGGCGCACTCGTACCGAATGCCACTGTGCTATTCCTAAGCTGGTTGGCTGGTGTGCCAAGGCCTTCCAACAATTGAAAGTAGATGACGCCGGTAACCTCTCAATTGTTTATAAATACTTAAATGCTAAACAAACATATTAAAATTTCTCACCACATTTTAGCTGTAACTTCGATATCAAAGTTTGAAAATTTCGAACCACATCGTTTGAAATCCAATCAAAATAAAATACTTATTAAGAAAAATAAAGCATAGTATCGAATTAGAAATTGCTATCCGTGACCTTGCTTGCGTGTGAAATTTTCTCATACTTGACTGTAGGTATCATTCGAACAATCATTATTCTCAAATATCTCCTACCTAGTCTCAAATATTTGGCCAAAGCTGGCGTACAAAATTATTTGTATTTTAATTATTAAATGAATAAATGTACAATTTCACCTTTTGTAGATTGTGATTAGTATTGATTTTTGAAAAAAAAAACCTACGTTAATTTTCGGCTTCAAATTGTTATGTATATATTTACAAAATATCCAGCGGTTTAATAAATCTGTTTTGATATTCAATTTTCGCATTTATAATAGGTAAAATATGTTTAAAGCATAAGTTCAAAAATATCTTGAAAAATTGGGAATGTCTTTAGCCCGGTTCAATTAAATAAGCTATTAAAATCACCCCGCGGCGTTAGTGCGTATCGAAGGTTTAGGAAGGGTTTCAGGAGAATCTTAGGGCGAAGAGATTGCCTAAAGTCTTAATAAATGTAAATGGGTAGATAGTCAGATTTATGTAAGTACTGACAAGAATTTCGATCTCAAGGAATATAGTAGGTTACGATAAGTGTACGAGTAACATCATTTACTAATGGTTTGTTCAAAAACGGTATGTATGATACCCGATGTTATTGATGCAAGTCGCATGAGGCTTAAAACTTCAAAGATGTTTTATATTGAATATAAATCAGATAATCCAATCGACTATTTATTTGCTCTATTTTTCTACAAAAATGACAACAACAGATGCCGCACAAAAATAAACTATCAAACTTATGATACTATCACTTTTATCTCTCGTAACAATCATAGTTTCTGCGTCTAAAGGGTATAAAGGCACACAATTTAAAATATAAATTAGATAGTGCAATGTCTAAATACAGGAGGACACTGGGAGGTAGTCGACTACCGGGTGGTTAGGGACGATGAATACCAAAGCGAGAAGGATGGGTTACTGGTAATGCCCGACTATGAGCGAGACAAATGGCGGGGCAAATGCAGCCCGTGTGCACACAGACACCGATCGATTAGTGGGCCAGTCCTCCACCCGCTGCGCCACAACCAATCTATCGACCTTTGCTTTCCATTTAAAACTGCCCAATCGTTAAACTCATAATTAATCAACAATCAGTCTGTTAATTTTAAATCTATATTTCTAGTCTGTTCTCCATTTAAAGCAAATATTGATCAACAATAAACATATTTTCTTAAAAATTCTAAAAAATTACAACTTCATTACATATCTATTGTTCATTTGAAAAGCTGAAGGAAGCTTAACTTAAAACTACATTCCAAAAACCTAATAATACGAAATACTAGTCATCGTTTTTGACAACATACATATATTTACGCCGTATCCTTATTTTTGATTTCCATTTAATACCTTCCATAGGTTTAATTAATTATAACTTTATTTTAAAATTTATGTTCCAAGATAAATCCCACAGATAAATCCCAACATATTTCGAATAATTTCAAACTTTCGTTTTCTTTCGAATTGAGAATGTCTAAATCCACGAATCAATTTGTTAAATTTAAATCATTATTTCTAAAAATTTTCCTGGAAATAGAATAGAAACCATGAGACGAATATTTTTGAGTACGTTGCTTTTCTCTCGAAAGTGCTCTAACATAGAAGTTGTAATTAAATAATGATTAAGTACCTTCCCTTATTTGAAATGTAAAACTCATTTTTATATTTTAAATATATATCATTTGTGGATTTTGTAATATCGTAATTTTAACATTTAAACAAAATCCTAAAATCCTGATAAATAATATTTAATCCCATAATCAACAACAAGGTCTAGTATTTTTTATCTTTATCCCTATTATCTAAAAAAATAACTGTAAATAGCGATAAACTTCAAGTAGGTAGGTACACTAGGGTCAGAAAAATTTAAATGTAAACATGTAAAATATTCAAAACGTTATGTAAAAATTAAGTTCGATAACTGCAAATCTAAATTCTTAGAAAATTTACTAGACATTTTAGAAATTGCAAAAAAAAACAAGACGAATAGTAATTTCGAGTTCGTCTCACGTTGTCGACCGGTGATCACTTATTAAACTTGGAGGTGTCGTGATTTCATAGAAATGCATTGGAACAGCCACATCGCATTTTTTATTTATGAATTTTTCTATCAGAACGCCGGGGGTAATGGAATAATTCCGACATAGACCTAATCAGTATTCAGTAAAAGAACCCCGGTGCACACTTTAGTTCAAAGCTTAGATTGCTTCTGATTTTACAATTTTTTACTTATTTTGGCCGTATTTATGGCCAATTTCAATTAGAGGCATAAGCGTGTGCGGTAAATATTTGTAATTATATTTCATTTTAAGCGGTAATTATATTTGTCGTCAGCTGTTGCTAATGTGATATCGGCTGCTAATGTGAACTAGACCTAAATGCATGGAGTAAGCTCAATTAGTGTGAAATATTTATTTCTTTTAATTTCATCAACAATATGGTTTATTTAATTTTTTGTTCTTATCGTGAATATTTGTTGTTTTTCTAGTATCAAAGGAATGGAACAACTGGCAATAGAATTTGTTTATTCATGAGATTTAACAATGTTATGTAAACTTCTTGCCAGGTGATTAGTATTTCTTGTAATATGTATATAATGAGTGTAAATTTTTTCACACCAGTCCCCTTATGAGGTTGCCAAAGTTAACTGAACGTCGTAAGACATTCAGTTTTCAGAGTTTTTGACAACGGGACTAACATTACCACCAGTACATAATGCTGGTTCACTTCCACGGTGGTAAGTCGAACGTTACAATTCACCGCTTTGACAGTTGCCGAGATGGGCTATCATTCTCATCGTTGCATTTTACCGCCTAATAAGTTATCGCTAGTTACTTGTGGTAACCAAACCGACAGCTTTACATGCTCATCGAGACATAAGGGCATATAATACCACTCCAACAGGCTCTGCTTACTTTAATATTTTTAATGTAATATTACATTCTTATTATTGCACAGCAATCTAAATTTATTTAAAAACTAAGACGTTGAAAATATTTCATGGAGATGTTAAGTAGAAATACGTTTATTAAATTTTGTTAACTGCGCTCTCTAGTGTATGTCGTCGCCAAGGCTTTTACGATACAACCCGAACGAACATTCATACACTTGTTAGGATTTTCACTTATAATAAAACTTTATGTTCCGCGCTATCGTTTCTAAATTTGCATTATATGCATTCAAACGAGCACTTCTTGTATACATAATAAATTTATATCTTAAGTCCCCAAAAAGGGCTTTAATGTTTTGGATAAATATGAAGTTTATGCCTTTTAAGGTAACTTAGATAGTTGTATTTCTTGTGAAAACGCAATATAACCCGCCTTTGCTAGAAGAAGGTTATGTTTTTCGATGTATGAACTTAGTTAGTCCTATGTATAGATAATTGTATTTCTTGTGAAAACGCAATTTAACCCGACTGTGCTAGAAGGATGGTTATGTTTTTCGGTGTATGAACTTGTTTGTATGTATATTTCCTTGCCAAGACGGGTTGAAGGATTTAAGTTTGGCACTGGCATGATAATCAACTTTTATAAAATAAAATCGGTGGTCCAGAATGTTACCTAAAATTATAATTTTCGACATGATTTTTAGTGATATTTTAACTGTTTATTTTGATTATAAAGGAAAACGGAAAAAATACAGTTCATTTAATGATATTTTCGAGACATAGCTATACTGTACATGACACTGCGCGTTGTCCTAGGAAGACCTAAGATCTCGGACATTCACACAAAGATTTATTATGGAACTGGGTTACACACTATAATAGCGAGTGCGTTTCTTAGAATCTGTATATATGTATAAAAAAAAACGAACTTACTGAATAACATATCAACGCCCAGCCTGAACATGCGATTTATTCATTTTATACGTAGTTGTGTTTAACACCAATTCAATATAATTTTAACCTAATAACAACTCATATTAAACAAATGTATGTACACATCACAAGATAGCAGACATGGCTGTACTTATGGGAATAGTCTACCATCGACACAACAGATGTTAATGGTGCTTTGTTATCCTTGTGGCGAGATCTTAAAGTGCACAAGTTTAGCAGCTATCTTATCCTCC
The DNA here is from genome assembly GCA_036924255.1 of Apodemia mormo. NCBI lineage: Eukaryota > Metazoa > Arthropoda > Insecta > Lepidoptera > Riodinidae > Apodemia > Apodemia mormo. Next base: position 33,099,143 of record JAUPFN010000008.1, on the reverse strand, counting down.
AAACCGGAACACAACAGTGACTAGCATTAACGTTTAAAGCAATCTATATCTATATTAAGGAAAGGAAAGCTGCTGAAAAATTTTATTGTCAGTATACAACTACAGAAAATTTTAATATTCTCACTAATATTATAAAAACTACTCGTCGATTATTAAAAAAGAAAAAAGCTGAAGGTTGGAAGAAATTCTGCTCTTCCTTATCACCCCAAACAAAACCTTCAAGTGTATGGTTAAACATAAGAAAATTTAGATCTGCATATAAGGTTTCTAATAATAATGAAATGTGTCCATTGTTAATAAATCAGCTGATAGATCATCTTGCTCCACCTACAGTACCAGAATGTATCCTTCCTCTTCCTTCTACTTCTTCTTCAGACAATTTTTCCCTTTTACGTTATTTGAGCTTAAAGGTATCCTTCAAAATGTTACTAAAGACTACTCCTGGATGGGATAATATTAACTACTCATTTTTAAATAACATGACTGATAAATCTCTATCATACTTATTAAAGGTTATGAACTCCCTTGTTTCTACAGGTAATATACCTCAGACATGGAAGTCACATTCTGTTATCCCTATCCTTAAACCTGATAAAAACCCTTCCGACCCTTTTTCATACCCATTGTGCTTTCATCAGTTATGTTGAAAATTTTAGAGCACCTTGTTAAACTTCGCTTAGAATGGTTTATTGAAAGCAGAAATTTGAAAAAGACCTTGGAGGATCCTAGTTACCACCAAGCCCCAAACTCGATAGAGTTGTGTCATTTAATTAGTAATCTCCTATGGCCACCTTCCAGCTCCATCATCGGACCCTGGAGGATCCTAGTTACCACCAAGCACCATAGTGCTCGTCAACACGAATCAAACGAGCCCAAACTCGATAGAGTTGTGTCATTTAATTACTGAGCTCCTATGGCCACCTTCTGGTTTCATCATCGGACCTTGGAGGATCCTAGTTACCACCAAGCACCTAAGTGCTCGTCAACACAAATCAAACGAGCCCAAACTCGATAGAATCTTGTCATTCACCGATTTTTAACCATTTAATTACTGAGTTCCTGTAGTCATCTTCCGATTCCATCATCAGATCAGCTCTATGCCATAATAAGTTTTCATTGTCATCCAATTTACATATGTATACAAAATTTCAGCTCAATCGGTAACCGGGAAGTGGATCAAATTTACTTGCGAGATTTGAATTCAGACATCGGGATAGGTAAAATAACTAAAAAATGCCTATAAAATAAAAACTACAGGGCCTACCGGAATCAATTTTTATGGGACCAATTCAAACCATTTCGCATCAAACATAAAAAGAATCACGTAAATCGGTTCAGAAACCTCGGAGAAATCGGTGTACATACATAAAAAAAAATATACCGGCCGAATTGAGAACATCCTCCTTTTTTGAAGTCGGTTAAAAAAGGCCGGACTAACAAGGAATCAAGGAACAACTACTAGTCAGATTTCCCAAAAGGTTTTTAAATTTAATCAGACACACATGTAATATTTACCAAGACACAAAAAGCGAGTGAAACTATCAACTAGTGTGGTATCCATAACACAAAATACTCACTAAACATGCAGCCATTTTATCAAGTAAAGATAGCAACGGAAACAATTCGCATTACGAAAGAAAACGGAAATACAAGGAAACGATAAGAAACGCTTATAAAATATACGCTATCGTTTTGTGGTTTGACTGATTACGACGCTAATAGGACAAGGTTCGGTTACTGCAATATATAAATTACAAAATTATGCAGTATGCTATGCATCATGTTATAGATAAACTACGTAAATCATAGCAAGCAGCATATTTAAACTGACTACATTAAAGCGGACTAAGAGAAAATGACGCCAAGAAAATACCCCGTTCTTCGTAGGATGTATTTTTTTTATAGAAAAGGGGGCAAATCAACAGGAGGCTCACCTGATGGTAAGTGATTACCACCGCCCATGGACAACCACACTATCAGAAGATTTGCAGTTGCGTTGCCAGCCTTTTAAGAAAAATGTATACGGTTTAAATTGATTATAAAAATGGGATTCGTTTTTTTATTCAATTTTATGATTTTATTGTCGCCTTTGTGATCTAGTGGTCCGGTGTCGGTGTTGACCACTTGAGGTTCCGTGTTCAATTCTTGTTCAAAAATGTGTTTTTTCAGTTTTCTAATAAAAACAACACTGCCCGGTTGGCGATAGGCTTGCCACCTATCACATTGTGAGACTTAAGTATCTTCGAATAATCGTGGGTATACTGGCTGTACCTCTGCCTACTCCTTCTGGGGTACGGGCGTCAAGATACTTCTTACTTCAATATTATGATCACAAACTTGACAGAAAATTAAGTTGACTTTTTAGTTAGTGGAATTTCAAAAATATATTTTTTTTAAAACAACTAGGTAAAAATATCACAGTAGTTACTAAGAGGGTATTTTTGTATTATACTAGCGACCTGCCCGCGGTTTCACCCACGTAGCTTTTGTTTCCGTGGAAATACCGGAGGGGTTTATATAAAAAGTGAAATTAATTAAATTTGCTACTATCCGCGAACTATTCTATGTATCCTCCGCGATGGTACCGAAAAGAGAGTTACTAATAACGGTTGGTAATAACGGTTCAATCAAATTGTTAAATGAACAAACAAATTTTTCAAATTCACCCCTGTTACAAAAGAGCGTTTGGGCTGGCCACACATTGCGAATAGAATAAAAAGCGTGTCAAACACCGGCGCGAATCAGTATTACTTACACTCGAGTGAGTGTAAGTAATACTGATCACACTTAGAGTGAGGTAGTGTTCGTTTCTCCTGAAGATGCTTCGGTTTCGAAGTGAAACGTGTGTTGAGTACGTACATGAATTGTGTGCTTTTGTGATTGGTGCCGGCGTGGTCGTGGTTGCAAAAGTATGGTGGATGTGGGCGGATAAGTGTGCCGCTGGGGGTCTTCGTTTGATCGGAACCATCGGTGAGTCCTATCCATTTATTAAGCCAACGTCTCTCTTTTCGGTACCATCGCGGAGGATACATAGAATAGTTCGCGGATAGTAGCAAATTTAATTAATTTCACCTTTTAATAATGGATTTCCGCAAAGTAACGCCTGAATCAATAAAATATAAAAAAAAGGTTTATATATTCTAAAACTTTCCTCAAGAATCAAACTATCTATTAAAAAAACCGCATCAAAATCCGTTGCGTAGTTTTAAAAATTTAAGCATACATAGGGACATAGGGACAGACAGAGAAAGCGACTTTGTTTTATACTATGTATCATCATGATAGGAAACAAGCAGATGGCGGTCCTGATGGAAAGAGAAACCGCTGCCTATAGACAGCAAACATAACAATGGTACGTTGATATTATTGTGGCAAGATCTTAATGCCACATGCATAAGTTTACCGGTTACCTTTTCCTCCATACCGGAACAAGACAGTGACAAGCTCTGACGATAATGCGGCAGGACTATTCGTGCCTTACCTATGTAAGGCGGTAATACCAGACCCGGGCGAGACAATGCAGAACTCTACCACCTAGTAGTTACGATGGTAGTGACTAGCATAGCCAATCGTTCGTCTCTTACCAAATGCCTGGGAGAACGGCAGATGGTCTATCTTTCAAAGGAAGCCCGGACCATCACGGGGACGAGGAGTTGATATCAAATAAAAATTATGACATACAGTATTGTTTAAATTTTATCTAAAATCAATATGAAAGTGTAACTTATTTAATTTACTTATCAAAACAAACAGATTATCAAACCTAAGGAAACTTTACAAATTCATATCGCTAATAGAAGATCGAAGTACAGTCGCCTAGAGAACAAAGGCGTTGGTTGCTAACTTAACAATGTGTTTAGTTCTAAGATTAGAAGCGATCCCGTCCGACACCTAAACACGGATTTTAGATAACATTCAAACTCCGACCACACTGAATATAAATGAGGCTTTAGAACGCCACAGGACCCGTCTTAGGGAATTCGTGCATAATTACTAGACATTAAGGAATATGAATATTAGAATTTCGATTAATAAAATAGTCTTCAGACCTAAGTCATATATGAGTACGATTTTTTTTAATTCCTCAGTTTTTTCGGTTTGGATCTATTATCTTAAATGTGTCTTTTATGGAAATTGACGACACATGAGCAATTGGCTATTTGATGGAAACTAGTCACCACTGCCCATGGACATCTGCAACAAAAGGTGCTAGCCACTAATGCGACGCTGACCTCTTGAGAAACTGTTAACCCTCCTCTTAAAAATACCCATGTCAAAGCTTCTTGAAAATACCATTTGATACAGAGTTTAATTGTTTGGACCAGAAATGTCAAATAGCCTGATTTTAGTCTTAAATTAAAAGCACGCAAGATCGGAAGCAACGATTACACTTTTTTTACGATTGCCTTTAAAAACCACCGTTCTAAGAATTTCACTTTGAAAAGTTTTCATGTTCATCGTTATTACCAGAAGTTTTAGCTTGTAGGAAAGCAATCAGGTGGAAAACGTGCAATGATTGGTTACCGCGTATTATTAGGTTCAGTGGAGTTTGCGAGGTAATTTGTTGATATTTGGTTCTAGATTTTTTGTAATGGCGGGCGCCAAGTCGACGAGGGTTGCATGCGAAGGGATGGCACGCACCCTCACCTCCCAGCTGTTTACTTCTATTACGATTTCAATGTCAAGTCCGATCAATACAGCCAGGGATGTAAAATTTCGGGTGTTTTCGGCGCTTTCCGGGAGCTACGAACGTTCCGCGAGCACACTAACCTACCGTAATGCGTAGGGGTGCGTGTTCCGTGAACGATCAATAAGAGCCAAGTAAGGACTTGGCTCGCTTTATAAATAGTCTTGAACTTTACCTTGACTCAAAGATATCGTAGACGAAAGTGTGAAAATATTTTCGTTATCACAGTTGCGTGGGTAAAGGATTAACCCATCTCGAGAAACTAAAATCTACAAACACAATGTGAATATTTAATATTTAAAATACTAATTAAATATATGCCGGACGTTGTTTTATTTTGAAAGAAAAATGTTGTAATAAAAATCATTTTATTGGTTTCAGAAAACGATTATCAAGAAAATCAAATTAACTCGTAACAAGGAAGCATTCGGCAGATATAACAATAATTTTTCCGTGCTTTAAGCAATTATGAATTAATAGAGCGATTCTATTTTGGAATAACATTGAATCGTAATTCCATTATTCGAATAGTCCTTTATGAAATTTATTGGTTTATTGCATTATGCCAGCACTTTACTTTTTTACCAATAATTTTATCAGGATTAGTTGGTATGTGTTTGTTAATGTCAAAATATTTATATGCTATTGAGATTTAAATCTAGGACTTAGATTGCAAAGATATAAGTAGTCATAAGTAACAAGTGACCCTCGAACTATAGTTTATTTGAACAGCCCTGCTCCACACAATAGAACTCATCTCATTATTCAAATTAAATGCAAAATCCCCGCTCAAGAGAAAGTTTGAATATCTCAATAGAACGTGACAATCGACAGCTGATGTGAATATTTCACTAAGATTTCATGTAAATCGTCCTTCATGAGGCAAATTCAAGTCGATTTTGCAACGAAATCGCTTGAAAAATGTCAATAAGCAATTCGAATTGGAAAAACAACTGCGGTGAATATCTGCACGTAGACTGCGCAAAATACCAATAACCCAAGGTCTTAAGCTTATCAGTATGCATAGTGATGCACTCGAATCTAAAAATGTTGAAGATTAAAGTCCCAGAGGTACATTCTATTTGAGATTTAAAAGGATAAAAGAAATAATTAAAAAATAAACCAACAAAAGTGTTGGGACGACGTGAATTGTGGGTAGTTTGTAATGAAAGTAAGAGAGCAAAGCGGCGATATTAAAGGACGAAAACGAGCGCTTCATTACGAGAATGTGGCTAATAACAATACGACTAATGGTGCTCCTGCAATCTTCTCAATTCCCGTTTCTGTAAAAATATTTCTTTGACTTTAGGAGTTATTGGAAGTTTCATTTCTATGATATAAATTTCAATATGAGACGAAAAAATACAATTTTCTTCATAGAAAGAAAAAAATATATATTAATCACTACATAATAAAGGCCGACAACGCAACTGCAAGACCTCTGGTATTGCGGATGTCCATGGGCGGCGGTGACCACTTACTATCAGGACATCAGGTGTACCTCCTGCTCATTAGGCCCCTCTTTTATATAAAAAAAAACCTATACCTATAATAATAATATCGCTGGACAAATTACACGAATGGATCCAACCCCAATATAAGCAAATTATTTGCTTGTGTTAAAAATAAAAGAAATAATTAAGTATAGAAATAAATATAGAAATAGATATATAAATACTTTTACGTAGATAATATAACTACACCCAGAAATACAAACATCTATGCTCATCACACAAATGTCGATTCGTACTTAATTTCGCTAACCACTCGGCTAATACACGAATGGATTTTAATTCTAACCTCAAAGTAATAATTAATTATTTGTAATACAGTGTTATTAAGCGATACTTAAACTGAAACATAATAAACACATCCAGAAATATAACATCTATACTTATAATGTATTTGAAAAATTATCTTATATTTGTACGTATTTACACGTAAGTATAACTTTTTTTTCTATATTTAACAGCTTAATCACAGTGTGATTATGCCGCTCTATAAAATCAACTTATAATTAAAACCTTTTTTATAAATTATTAAATTACACATAGTTCGATATAGAATAAATACCAAGTAGCTTAACTAATGTTAAGTATAACTTAAAACGATGAAGACATATTTAGTATCGACTACCTTGTAATAAATAATGTTCATAGTTGTTATTATGTCTCAAAATAGGAGCGTCAAAACACAAACGCGACATTTAAAATCAGTAAATATTATAATCGTCACACCGCCATTTTAACAAGATTTTATAAATAGAATAATATATATTAAAAGCAATATATTTACACTGCGGTGACTTATAACATGCATTTACAAATGTTGATAACACATATGCATTATAAACCGGTTTTGTTATAAACATGTTGCCATTGGCTGTGCTAATAATTGGTTAGTATGCTTCGTCACAAAAGTGTATTTAAATCCTCCATATACCTATATAATTTAAGTTATTAAAAAAGTTGATTTAGTAAAACTGATTCTGTAGATAATAACACGATTCGTAGTTCGAAATAAACGCTAGCTAAAGCAGCAATAATTTATAAGATCCAGTTGTTAAATACCTTTAAATGATTGCTATTCATAGCCTAGGTATAGGTAGAAAAAGTAGAAGCTTGCAAGCCAGTTTTAAATGTAATTACATGAGTTTCATGTTTCATTAATGGCATTTAGCCATCATTTTTAGGGTTCCGTACCCAAAGGGTACAAACGAATGATGTATTTCTGTTGCTGACATAACAAAAAATACTTAAAACAGAATAAAATAAATAGTTATGGGTGGTGTTAGTTAACAATAATTACTAGAATTAAAGAATATTAGTTTCAGATCCAGATATGTACAATCATCTATGAAAATGAAAAATGGTTTATTAAACATTCAACGAATACAGTGCCACTAGCTTCCACACTAGGGTTCCCTGTGTTGTGGAAAGCTAGGATTCACCCTTTGTAAAGGCGTGATGAAGTTTAAGATATTATAGTACCTGTACGCATAAATTAAGATAATTATAACATGCTATTAAACTTCAGACTGAGTTTCAACTGCGCAAAGTTAATAACATAAGATGGTGATGATATATATATATATACGAAAATTAATAGTTCAACTTTGTTTGTGTTTTTGCATTGTTTTTTTTTTGCATTAATTATAAAAATTATATGTATGTAAAATATATGTGTGGTTTTGTGTATATAACATTGTGTGACAAACATAATAAATAATTATGTTTGTTACACCATGTTTATCTCTGTCCGAAATCGAACCCGAACCTTGTAAGAATCGACGATATTTGACGTAATTAGTGTACATATAGTTAACGACTTATCCAAAGAAACGATCGTATATAATATTTTTTATCAGGTTAAATATAATAAATTCAGCGCTTAACTTTCTTCTCTGCCTGTACTTGTTATTAAACAATGTATGCAAGTATAATATAATCATATTTTATGTTGTCTCATCGGTCTACATTTGTTTTAATATATTCCGTGGCTAGTAAAGTGTCATAACTGGCACAACGTGTAGGTAGGTCACGTAGGCATTGATAAGTGGTGTTACTTTATACCTACGTACATAAAAATTGTTACTGTAAGTGTACTCCGTCATGTACGCAATTCTGGGAATTTTCTTAGTAATATTTTGTTGTCAGAACCGCAATCCAAGAACACATTTCAACTGAAGCTAATTATTTTATTTCAAAGCAACAAGTGTTGCTTGGTATATCATTGAAATAATATCGTCACACTCCTAGACTAGAGATCGTCACATCTCCGTAGAGGCAGGCAGATGTTTAAGTACACGCAGCGTCTCACGGTGTGTTAGTGCGGGCCGCTTTTGAAGATTACACCATCTGCATTTCTGTCAGAGTTCTTAAAAGGCGAACGATTGGACGAACATGTCACCACATTTAGTAAATTCCAAGTGGTAGAATTTCAACGTCTCGCTCTTACATATCTTTGCCTATCGCAAGTCAGTGCTTGACATTTTCGTATTCCCTTTTGGAGGGTAAGGTAGACGCGGATAGCAATTTTCCATTAAGATCTTTCTTGTAATCATCATCAATCACAAGAAATTCATGTTTGATATCTCATGATATAAAAATATCCAGTCCCGGGCATGTTATGAATTTTCCGGTAAATTGATTAATGAATTGTTTTGTTTAAATATTCAAATTACAAGTAGATAAATTACAATAGTCTTCTGGTTCGTTACTCTTTTTTTGGTTGAATCAATTTATGTAATTTATCCATTGATACTTGTTATTATTATTATTAACATTTAAATAAAAATTAACGATATAGTTTAGTAATAAAATTAAAAGGTCATATATATTATATGACCTTTTAATTTTATTGCGATACTTAAAATTTACACGTGGAGAAACAAGTTCCCCACTTACATATACCTAATTAAATTTTACGACTGATTTTATGTCCGGAAACTGTAGCAATCGCAAAAATGATAGAAAAGCCGCTTATCTTACACATTTTTGCGTGTGTTGCTTTTTGTGCCCGTGTATCCGGGCCCCTTATTGACGAATATATTGCTTGGCATTTTGTAAAATGGCAATATAGCCTCCTAACCTCTCGTTCCTACCACTGTAACTTCTGTAAACTACTGAGTTGCGAGTTCAGGGTACCCTGGGTAGAAGTTATACCATCTTGAAAACCGCAACGAAACTAATCAGAAGTATATAGGAGTAGTAGGAAAATACATCCAGTTTCCCTTGATTTCCAGCAGGAGACAAACAAAATGGTAAAAGCTTAAAAATGCTACGAAATGAGACTTTTATAATCAGACTGAGCCTGATTGCTATTGCACCACAGTTGTTCAAAAATTAAGGACCTACTGAATTCTACATCCCCTAGTACGAGTATGATAAACTCGCTTTAAGGCACGGAAGTTCCCACTAGTTCGGAGTAGTAGATTACACCGTGATTACACTGTATATACATTGAATACTATCAAGCATTACATCGGCTATACATCAAATACTATCAAGCATTTGGATACGTTATTTCTAGGCATCTCGTAATAGTAGTAGACTACTAACTATGTTGCGGAGTTCTATATCGCCTTGACTGAGTCTCGAAAAGGTACTAACCCACTAGTTCGGAGTAGTAGATTACACCGTGATTACACTGTATATACATTGAATACTATCAAGCATTACACCGGACAGATTACACCGGCTATACATCAAACACTATCAAGCATTTGGATATGTTATTTCTAGGCATCTCGTAATAGCAGTAGACTACTAACTAGGTGGCAAAGTTCTACATCGCCTTGACTGGGTCTCGAAAAGGTACTAAATATATCACCGCCTTATCTATTCGAGTATTCATTGCCTCACCTATAGCCTACTAGTGAGAGAATTTTCAAAATCGGCTTAGTAGTCGTTCGAGAGATCACTTTCGAGAATTTGATTTTTATAGAAAGTAGGAAATTCGTTAATTTGTAAAATAAGTGATGAGAAAAATATGTGTATTGAACTTATACAAGCAACCAAGTTTCGTAATAGCTTAGTCAATTAGTTATACCGTAGATCCAAAATGCTTGATTTTAATTTTCAGATCAGAAAAAATATTACAAGGTTCTTTCTACCCAATAGTAGATCGGACTATGATCACGTGTGGGGTCTATCAATACTACCATGTCTCGGAGTATTTATAGCCGACGGTTTAGGCTATTGCAAGTAATAAATACTCGGTTATGGTTAAAATTGATAATTTCGACAACGCAATCACCATCCTGCACGCCAATCGAAGTAGGCTGGCTGATGAACATAAATCTATACCCATCTATACTTTATTATTGTTAATATTATAAAGTTGAATAGTTTGTTTGTTTGATTGCGCGCTAATCTCCGGATGTACCAGTCAGATTAAAGAAAATATTTTTGTGTATGATAGCCACATTCAGGAAAGCTATAGGTTAGGTTTTTACCCGATTCACAAAAGTAATATTTTAGGGTTACGCAAACGAAATCGCGGGAAACAGAGTCCAATACAGTTTTGTTCATACGAAAAAAAAAATTGCGACAATTTTTAAATATTTCCACGCCATATCATAGTAGATTATGTTAATAATTTTTAATTATTTTTTAACTACTTGTTATTATATTAAAAAAAACACATTATATTTTATCTTTTTTTTTAACGTAAGCTTGTTCTAACATTATACATTATTTTTAGGGTTCCATGCCCAATGTTCCGTTTGCTACCCAACAGAACCCTACGTGTGCGAGTCTGACTCGCGCTTGTCCGTTTTCTAACGTTCTAATATTGCAAGTTCCAATATTTTATTTCTTTTTAAAATTGCGATCAAAAACCAAAACTGGTTTGGGATTATAGATTGAAAATATATTGAGATCAAATTAGTTTGCATAACACGTCTTAAAGTACCTGTCCAATTCACGTTCGGTTTTAAATTTATATGCAAGCGATTCATACGATCAAGATCTAATTGCGAGGAGTGGCTTGAAGCTTTATGGCTTTACAAATTATAATAACGCGACTTGGTAGAGTCGCGCGATTTATTTGGCTCTAGCTCGGTGTTTACTAAGATTTAAATCAAGGTTTTTATAGTTTGATTCGACATTTGTATTTTATGCATAGTTTTTTTGTGAGTCAGATTTTAAACAAAACTTATGATTACTACTACTATATTAAGATGTTTTTGTATTATATGATCAAGGTTTTATTTTATTTGACATTTATAACTTGATTTTTCAAATTTACTAACGAATCTAACTGAACTAATATTATTTCCTGTTTGTGTGAAATCCGTAAACGTTATTCTGCATAAACCCAAACGTAATGCCGTCCACTATACAATTTAGGGATTTTGTGATACGTTGTATAAGGGTAAAACGACAAAAAGGCAACCACAAGAAAAGGCAACCATCATCCCGATCAAAACGCGTGTTTGCCAATGAAATTGATACCGTACAATGTGACCAGCAGGTAGCGTATTGCAATGCAACAAATCACTCAAAATGGCATTAGTTTACGAGTGTATTATGCGCTAGAGATTTACAAGCGCCTGCGTCGACAGTGCACTGTAAGTAGGACGCGCGCGAGCGTCGACCTCACGGCCGACTTCAGGGTTACCAAGGCTCAGCGATCCGTTTGTCGTCGAACCACGCACGGTAACTCTTATATAACCTCATTAACTATAGTCTATTCACATAATCATCATAATAAACAACTGCTGATCATTTTCAACCGACTTCTCAAAAGTAGGAGGTTATTAATTCGGCTGTATGCTTTTTTATGTTTGCTACCTCAGAACTAGGCCATTTATGAACCAATTATGAAAATTATTCTTTTGTTTGAGAGTGTATTCTCCCTATGTGGTCCCCTTTCAGTGGTGGTGGAGATCCGATGAAGGGTTCCGGAGATGAAGGAAATGGGAAGTCGGTTGCTGCAGTTTTACTGCGTTAAAAATATGAAAAACATTTAGAGATTTTTAAAAAGGAATATGGAGTAAGGATTTTTTCATAGAACAGAGGGCAAACGAGCATGAGGGCACCCTGATGGTAAGTGATTACGGGACTCCATTGATATCCGCAATACTAGAGGTCTTGCAGTTGCGTTGCCGTGCAAATTAATAATGTGTCTATATTTTTTTATCTTAAAACTGGAAATTACGTTGATGTAAGCTACACAAGTAATTAAAGCAATAATGTCTACAGGATATATCTATTTCCACAAGGACAGCTGAAATTAAATGTCAATGTTACGATGAATTTAACAAAAAAATATTGATAATTTTGTAATTACATATTGTTGTAAAAATGTTTGGTCCTAAAACATTTTTACAACAATTTTTGTGTAAGGCATATATCTGAGCGAACATTCGTCAAGTAAGATGAGATTGCCAATAAATTGGCATACAACATATATTTTTTAAAGCCGTGGCTAAGTATTTTTCCGTCTCGTTTTCCGTTCCTGAACAGTTCCGTTCAAAATGGGACGTATAGACATTACTTATAGATAATATTGCAAGGATGTGAATGTTATGATGATTTGTATAAACTTTATCCAGTGACTGAATTTTTATTGCCTCGTCATGTATTAATTATTATAAAATATACTTGGATACATTTTTATAGGTGGCAAATCTGTCATGCGGATATATCCTTCATTGACGTTGAATGTTCATAGCATGAAACGATAAAAGCCCTTTTCTTAGTCCACACTATTGTGATGGGCAAGTTCGAAACCCAACATTGCGCGTGGCCCGACGTGCACTTTACCAATATTTTATTACCAAATTTTACTTCGTATTTTACAAAGGATACATGGTATGTATCAGTGACTAACAGTGGTAGAGTTCTATAACAACACTGTCTTTACCCTTCATGTTGTAATAATTTTTCACGATGGTATACCAATCCTAGCTAGCAGAGCAATCTGTAAAATTATGCACATGACTTTATATTCTTGTCATCCGAATAGCAAAGCATTGTTCACACCTCTGGTTGCTATAGACGACGGATCTTTACAACAAAGAGATGTGACTGCTTGTATGCTTTCGGATGATATAAAAACATGAACCTAAATCAGTACATTAACAAAATCAATGTTATTTTGGCTACGAATCAAACACATGTTCATAATTGTTTATCTAATATTACTCGTTATCGTGATAATAATAGAATCACAAGGGATCAATGACCGTTCTAGTTCTATTCTTGATACAAGAATTATGTTTCAAGGAAAACTGATTGTTGTAGAAATTTTCTACACCATTCAAAGTGATAACGTAATCAACTGCGGTATGTTTTACTATAATAACAGGAAACACTTAAGGTAATCACGTGTAATATTATTAAAATAATTGCTAGCGTATGTACTGCTGTTTGTATATTGGAAACTTGCCTTAGGTCGAAAAACGTTTAGAGGTTTTTTCTCACTTGAGCATATATTTTCTTCATGTATACAATTTCGTGTGATACGTCATACGTGATTGGTATTTTTAGATTGGAAAATTGCTTTAGATGTTACATCTAAAATTGTTTCTCAATTTAGTAAGTAATAGGTATTTTAACAGTTTAACAATTTCTGCTCAATATAATGTGTAGTACTGCCAAATTGCTTCAGATTATAAAACCCAGAAAATTGTTATTCCCGATTTGATCATATATTTAAAATAACCGGTTTTGTTTATGTGAACTATTAACCAGTTTCGTTACACACGTTACAGATATATTAAATATTGCTAAGGCTAAATAAACATCGCATAACGTCTAAAAGTGTCTAATATCGCCTAACGAGTTAGCATACATTGAGCATGTGAACATTAATTACGAAATTATTAAAATATTTTTATGCGTAATAGATAGATTCAAAATTATCGGGCCGATTTTATATACTACTTATATATAAAAAGCTTTATTTTACTTCGTAACATAAGATAGCAAACAAGCAGATGGGTCTCCTGACGAAAAGAGTCAAGCATCTATAGACACCAAAGATGTTAATGGTGCGTTGCTACATTGTGGCGAGGTCTAATGCTACATGCAAAAGTTTACTGGCTAGCTTACCCTCTAAACCGGTACACGACAGTGACAAGCACTGACGCTATTACGGCAGGCATAGGTAAGGCGGTGACACTAGACCCGGGCGAGACAATGCAGAACTCTGCGAACTAGTAACCACAACGGTTACTCGCATATCCAATCGGTCGCCTTTTACGACCTGCCTGGCAGAACGGCAGTTAGCCTATTCTTCAAAGGAGCCCGGACCGACACGAAAATATCAGAATGCGGATATATCCAAAAAGCACGACTTGCATCAATCGTAAAAATTCATACAATATGTGTTATATTATTATATTTGAAATACGTACGGAATGTTACGTTATATAAACAGCACGCAATTTAATTGTAAAGTGTTTATGTGTATAATATCCACGATGGCGATTTTTTCTATCTTCGATATCGATAAAAGTAAATCTTATCTACAATGTAGTATTATTTTATTTGAAAGCGTAAGCAGAGTCTACACACACTTGCAAATAAAATAAGAGTCGTCTAACCTAAAGTAGGTTTATATCAGTATGCAAAATATTAAAATATGTATAGAAATTCTAAATAAATAAAAAGAAATCCCTGAAATGATTGTACGCACATAACTTTGGAACAAATGTACCAAACTGTAATTCTTTTTTTGTTGCGTTCAGCGAACACAGGACAGGGTTGTGTAAAAGAAAATGATTAAAAATCGTACGGTTTTTTTTAAATCTCTAATATGAAAGTGAGTAAGACAGAATATTAGTGGGAGGGGTCTTCAATATATTGACGAAATCAACTAACAACAAAAGTTCGTAAGTTTTTCACTGCTCGGTCGTACTGTAAATGGAAGATTGTCTCATCTCATTCTCATTTTCATTAGGTACGTACTACACGCGTGCGAAACCGAGGCGAGCAGCTAGTTATCCTATTAATAATATAAATGCGAAAGTTTGTGAGTATGTATGTATAGATGTTTGTTACTCTTTCACGCAAATACTACTGAACCGATAACGATGAAATTTGGTATGTAGGTAGTTAAAGACCGAGAATGACACATAGGCTACTTATTATACCGGAAAAATTAGACTATCCCGCGGGATTTTCCTAAAACTTTTATGATGCAGTGGGCTGCACGCTGCAGCTAGTGACTTATATTTCATGAGTTTCAATATTTCATTAAAAATACACCATTTCAATCAAGAGTTTTTTCAATAATCTGTCATAATAATTTAAGAGTGAACGTAATTACTCAGTTATTTATATATAATTTTGCATACAAAATAGAAACTTTAGTGCTAAATCAATGTTTAATTACTACACGTGACCGAGAATAATGGAGTCTAAGATAAGCGTTTAGCACATTTTAATGGCGCGGAAGTTCTTAACATAATGAGTGTTTTGATTTGTTCCACTTTCATCTTACAGCTTGAATCATCAACCATAAAAGCTAGTAGGTATAATCAGCTCAAGTCACTGATGAATTATTACGAAGCAGACGGCCAAGCGGAGACGAGCATTTTATTTACACCTTTGTTGTCAATAGGTGGCGATTATTCCCGTCACGAGCATAATTCTGCATATTTGTAAAACTTTTTTTTTTTATAAAATACGAGCTGACCCGGCAAACGTTGTTCTGCCTTTTTAACTACACTTTTTTTTATATATATATTTTCTCACCTTTTAAACCTTCCCTGGACTTTAACAATTAATTCAAAACCAAAATAAGCCAAATCGGTTCAGCCGTTCTCAAGTTTTAGCGAGACTAACGAACAGCAATTGATTTTTATATATATAGATAGATGAGACAAACAGGAACAAAGCTAATTTGAGAGTGAGAAACATCACCCGATGTCATACGATTTACTGGCTTTTTAAGAGCGAATAAGATCCATTTTTTAAGGACATGGGGGATCGGTGTTGGTCCGGGCCGCCTTTGAAGAATAGACCATCTGCTATTCTGCCAGTCTGTACGATGTACGTGTCAATACCATTGTGACTATTAGGTGGTAGAGTTCTGCGACGTCTCGTCTGGGTTTAGTACCACCACTTTACCTATTCCTGCCGCAAAAGCGTCATTACTTGTCACTGTCGTGTTCCGGTCTAGAAGCTAAAGTAGCCGATAAACTTATACAAATAGTATTATTATCCCGCTACATACATAGCAACGTACCATTAACATTTTGGTGTCCATAATCGGTGGTTTCGCTTTCCATCAGGAGAGCCATCTTCTTGTTTGCTATTACATTAAGTCATAACCGTTTGATAGTAATGAAGAATTGACATAACGTTAATTGGGATAATTCCCTGTATTTAATAGTGATAAGTGATAACCTAAAAGATTTTATCAGGCTCGTATTTTACACACGACAATTTTCTCGTCACCAAGAGACTAAGATTTAAGAGATTAAAGATAAAACACAAATAACTTTAATGTTTTAATAGGCAAAGATTCGTGGTAGCTGTTATAACGATTGTCCTTGCTACTGTCGTGTTCTAATCTAGATGTGACGAATTTATCAGCTGACTACTCTATTTACTCGTGATTTGATGTTCGTTTGCACTTCTATTTGAACTAATTGAAAGGTCATCTTAAATTCAAATATTTTTCATATCTATATATAGTACAAAATTGTTTAAAACTTCATAATCAAATCTATCATCAATATACATACAATATTACATATAATAAAATAGAAAACCCAGTGCGTATGTATATTAACAACATCGAAATGTATTTGAAACAGAAAAACATCTATCTGAATGATTGTTTGGAATAACTAATGGAAAGAAATAACCAACGCATATATATGCCATGGTTATCTCTTTCCATTAGTTATATTCCATTCATTCCATTCTATTAGTTGTATACATCAAAGATGTAAATTTTGCGTTGCAGCTCTGATCGACGTACTAGCCCACACCGGCCTTACGTTGGTGCTGGTCGACTAGCGAGGAAAACTGTGTGTTGTGTCGTGTATGAAGATTCGTGGAGCTAACATGAGGAACCGCAGGTTTATATAATCACGGCATCGTAATGAAACATGGGATTTACTAACGAGTCAAAAAACCGCGTATTCACTCGTCCGTCCATCAGGGCTTTACGTGTGACCGAGACCAGATACTACGAGCCAATATATACAATTCCAACAGGAACACGACGATCAGAGGCATCGAAGATACTTCTGATCACTACTATTTTTAATATATTCACAAAAACATGTCAATTTATTGTTTAACTAGCTGGCCCGCGAAGTTTCGCCCGCGAGTAGATTAACATGTCGTCGAATGAGTTTTTAATACAAACTTTCATCCCCTATTTCAGTTTCTTAGTGGTAGATTTTTGAAAAAAATTAAGGCCATGTTTAACCTCCAACGTTTCACAATGTCTATGCCGAATTTTATCCAAATTAGTTCAGTGGTTTAAACATGAAAGCGTAACAGGCAGACAGATTTTCGCATATATAAAATGCATAATAATATGGATGAATGGATGGATATTCTTAGTAATCCAGGCTCTGCTACGTAGTTTACAGTAACAACAAGCGCATATTTATGTAGTTAACTATACTTAGGAGATGCCCATATCTGCAATATACATGCATGTTTATGAGTGAAAGCAACAATTTTATATCAAATGTTAAAATACCTGTAAAATGAGATTTCTTGCTGCAACTGCACCTGTTAGTAGCCACGTACGAGAATACTTGTTAAGCACTTGTTCATTTTACTTCACTAGAAGTTTATATAAGTAAATATTTTTAGTTTTACAGATTTTATCTACGAATTGTTTAAATCTTCTAAGCTAACTGGAAATCCTACGTGATAAACATGATAATGTTTAGTTCTGACGATAACTCGTACGATAATCTCTATTATAGTCATTGTCGTATACTCGGGAGGATTTCAAAAATATCATTAGATTATACTTGCCTTTTTTGCCATAACGTCAGCGCTTGCCACGGGCGTAAACACACGCCCGTGACAAGCGCCGCGCTGACGCGACGGTAAGGTAGGACGCATTTAGATGATAAGTCCTACCTTATTATAACCGTTGCACATGTGGCTTTCCATGTCTTAAACGCATTACTAACAACTTTGGTGTTTATGTTAGAATAGTCGTTTGATTATTTGCCATCCTATACAATGAAAAATTCAAACTTATAAATGCCACATTTTTTGCACCAAAGCAAATAAATATATTATGTTTTTGCGCCCGTCTCGTTTATTTATTTACTAGCAGCAGCGGTTAATAAATAAACGGTACATAATAAAAATTTTTGGTGAATCCCGCGGGACCAATTAATTTTTCCGGGATAAAAAGTAGCCTATGTGCTTTTTCGGGTCATCACATACATGTGTGCTAAATTTCACTTAAATCCGTTCTGTAGTTTTTGCGTGATTCAGTAACAAACATCCATTCAAACATACATCCATCCAAACATCCAAACTTTCGCAATTATAATATTAATATATATTCAAGTTTTGGACAGATAAAATTGCAAAGGTAGACTTAACGCCCAAAAACACTATGAGCTAGTCAACCCCAAATAAAACAGCGAAGATAGAAGGGGCGTATATAAAACAAAAAAATAGTATTATTCACTTAGGTTCATTAAAATATATAAAAACATCATTTTTATATATGTAAATATGTAAAATTAAAGCAGTAAAAGAATTAAAAGAAGTTCAAAAGGAATATTTATTGATACTACACGAAAACATACCTACACTTAAATATACAAAAATACATATAACTATAAATACTCGTAAATATAAGATGCCGAGACACAAAAACCCGCTCACACGATATTCATACCATTACGTAATTGGTATTTATTTGCGAAAAAAAAAACACTTTAAATCGCAAATATTTAAAGGCGATAAAATTGAATACGGTACGATGTTTCAAAACCAGCTCGCGATTCATACCCATATATGGTTTTAAATTTCTGCAAGAATGCTTGCGATAGCATAAAAACTTGATCACAGGCTCACAAATTGAACTCAATGGTTGTTGAGCAAAGGCCCTAATTTGACCATTTATAGCGCTGGTAGTAAATGTTGTCGAAAACCAAGATTAGCGTAAAATAAATGTTCAAAAAGCTGTTGCACCACTGTAGGTCACAACATTCTTAATGTTTAAAGGGCTACATTTTAACCATTGATTTTACTTTAATATAGAGAAGAGTAATTAATTAAGAAGTAATTTAAAATTAATGAAACCGTCACGCACATAATCCTATCAGTGTCGGCCAAATATTTAAAAAAAAAGATCGGCAAACTTTATTAGAATAAGTAGTCCAACCTGGGATTTGAACTTTAAACTTAACCATCTATACCGTAGCCGAGTTGATTGATTACAAGGAAGATTCTATGCCTAACTGTACTTACTTGGTTTCAAATATTGTGTGCGTCTTAAGACAACTAAGAGTAAGATTTATTTATACAGTTACGTAAACTTGTTAGACATGGATAAGACAGGTAAAAGGTTTTTTTGGCAGTGTGATGATAAACACATATATATATATATACTTCTGTAATACAAAATTATACGTTAAGCTACAAAGGTTGTCTCTAATAAAGTGTGATATAAATCTGTATGAATGTTGATCGTCTAATTTGCATTTTATTGTGACATGATTTGCGTGGCAATTATCTAATCGGAGATCTCGTCAGTATTTATTTTTCCCATATTATATAATGAAAATATGTTATCAAAAATATAACGATCTTATCTATTTCCACATCAGTCATATAAAAATTACAAAATTCATCTTTAATTTTTTTTATGTGTAAGTTCGCAGTCGCACAAGAAGTCAATTATCAAAAGAATAACGTTTAAATATTTGGCTAATTGACATGCCATGTAGAAAGTATTTGGTTATAACTATTAAAAAGAGTCTTAAATAAACACCGCATGGTATGTTTATTTTACGAATCGCACACTCTAAGCTAATACCATCCTCTAAGACAGTTTTAGCAATTATATATCACACAGCATAATGAAGTAATTAAGTTGAGCTATGTCTTACGAAACGATTGATATCAGAACTAGTATGAGATTGCACGTTATGCTGTCGTTGGCCGCTAGTTTTTCTCCATAAGAAAGTTGTAGCGGACCTAACATCTAGCCCTATTGTATCTATTAACGGCTACTTTCTTATTTCTTACCATTTACCGTCTGATGAGAAGCGAGATATGTCTACAGATGAATAAAAATAAATGAATAAAGAATCTGACGAGAAGATATATATATATATATATATATATATATATATATATATATATATATATATATATATATATATATATATATATATATATATATAAACTTTATTAACTATTTATTCTTACAGTGTTTTTAAATTCTTAACTAAACCGTAATAACCGTGCCATCACGCAATTAAGAATGTTTGAGAAAAAATCAATTTGGCGAGATGCAATCTTTCAATTCAATTCGAATCGGAGCCAAAATGATAAAGCTTATTATCTCATTGTGGGCATGCCACAGCCAAGGCGATTTAAAAGAAAAACACGTTGCTAATCCATATGGGAAGCCTTGAAGCGGGTATCATGTGGCCGCGTGTGCTCCACCGGATTTAGTTTCATGGAAGACCGCGCGACGGCCGCATCTTATACAACTCAATGTATATTATTGTTTGTTACTTTTACAAACCGATTCGAATAAGTTATTTTGCCTCTTGGTTCAACGCACAAATATGCTAGTCAATGTTAATGTGAACGGACGTTAATTTTGACTACAATAAAATTAGTACTTCTCGATCGAGCTCAAGCTATGGTTGAGCACGTTCCTCGCTAAAGTCTAGTAGTACGTCTGAAAGACCAACGGCTTCCGTTAGTAACAGTCCTAATGACCAATTGCTTAAAATAATTTCGAAAATAAAAACGTTTACGTTTTTTTTCACAACATATTTTTTTATACATATATATGACTCGGTATGGCATGGAGGCCATTCGAATTCAAGTCATATCGAGCCGAATTTGCATCTGGTTCTCTGGTAAAATATTAACACATATAGATATTCAATCCAAAAATTACATAAATAAATAAGCACAAAAATATATGGAGTAATATTAGTGTGAATATTTTACAAACCCAAATAACAAGAAATATGCTTTAAGAATACCTATACCTTCCCTTTTAATCAGGTTGAAGTGTATTGAGTTATGCTTATTACTACAAAACATTAGTCCGTATAATTGTATAGAATTTATTATGATTGAACACAAAAAACAAGCAATTTAACGTTTAAAAATCTCCGACAATATAAGAAATCTAAATTATAAAAACAAATTTCATTCTTAATTGCGACAAGGATCACTGTAGCGTTTCCAACTAGTTTTATTGTCTTAGAGCTGGTTGTTTAAACGTAAGCTTGAATAAGTTATCATGTGGTTCGAGAAATTATGTTGTGATTGTGATTTTGATACAACTTAAATGTTGCAACCTAATATGGATTCAATTATTTTTTTTATATAACATTATGTTAACAGTAGATGGTCTAAGAGCCGGTGAAGATCGTCCTTCACCGATCTGATAACCAGATGAGAAGCATATTTTATCAAATATTATTTATAAACAAATATGCCTATAATTAATTACTTGCTTATCCAAAAGTGCTCATGGCAAGTTTTCAGCTTGGCAACAGTACTTTGAGTACGATTTTTTGCAGGCAAGTATATGTGACTGATTTTGTAATAAAATAATCTAAAATTTGATATAACTTTCGATATGTTAGCAGATCGATGGAGTCACCTATATTGACTTACCTGTTCACACCTGCTTGCCAGGTAGCCATGCACAGAAATGAGTAGGCAAGCCTACCTAGGCATATTCTGTGTGTTAAAAATTATCAGTGAAATAAATTTCATTTGGTTATCAAAAGTACGAAAGTGATGAAAAAACGATTAAAGTTAATTTAATTAAAAATAGCCATGAGCACTTTTTGATAGGCAAGTAATTATAGGCATATTTGTTTATAAATAATATTTGATAAAATATACGTCTCATCTGGTTATCAGATCGGTGAAGGACGATCTCCCACTGTCTCCTCTACTAAGAGTGATTTATATATTTTTTAAGTTTACAGGAGTAACATAAATACATAAATAACTACAGGTCAGTGTGGCTGGATGTTGTTAGTATGTAAATAAAATGTTTTCCTGAATTAAAAAACTTTTACTAACATTCATGGTACAAGTAGTCTAGTTTAGAGTTAGTTACAATTCGAGAACTAACATGTTGAACTAACTATTCGTAAGTGGACGATTTTCAATTATGATAATTTTTTATATTATTAGACAATGCAATATCAAAAACCAAATAAAATTGCAGCATAAGCTCTGAGACTAAGACCAATGTGAAAATGTTTTTAAACATGAATTCATAAACCTATTTAAGTATGTACGCTCTGAGACTAAGACCAATGTGAAAATGTTTTTAAAGATGAATTCATAAACCTATTTAAGTATGTACACCCATGGGCAACCAGTTCGCGCAATCAATATACTGGTAGACATCGGAGCACCATAAATAGAAGTGGCTGCAGATTTAATGATGCTACTCCGCAAAAACGTGCTTCGTTTGTCACTGTTATCGATCACGTTTAACTTTGTATCATTTCACTTCTGTACTTGGTATGTCCGAGTTATTTTAACAGTGGTTTGGATTTCTACTCGTTTGAAATCATATGATAGCGAACTAGGAAATTGTTCCCCTGATAAATATTTATGAAGGGATTAATTATTTAAAAAATTGTTATAAATATCTTTGTTTTTAATAAAATAAAGATTTTAAAAAAAATATATCATCCGTTGGTTAGAAAATCGTTCAATTGCACAATAAAGCTTAAAATTACTTAACTAATAATAAAAAAATAGAATTAAAAATTGAATATAAGAATAGTTTGAGGAAGTTTCGTAATCCTATATTTACAATTCGCCTCAAACAAATTAACTGGCCTTCATCACGCAATGTCAAAAATTGCTTAAAAATATCAGCCTTGTTTACACAATAAAGCGGGAAAATTTGAACCTGAGCGCCATCGGATGCAATATATGATTACAAACAACGAGATCGCTAACCATAGAGCCACAGGCGCGATCTAAAAAAAAAACAAGTGTTGCAATTTTAGAAATTAGAAACTCGGTAAATAGTAATAAGAACTATAAATTACCCAGGAAAGTTCCACAGAAAGAATTAGAGTAAAATATAGGAACACAGAATTATGAAGTTTCCCCGAGCTGGATGGAAACTAGCCTCTGTCACGCGATGTGAAACGCCTCATAGACAATACCAGTCGTGTTTACGCGATAAACAAAAGGGAATGCTCTAAATTATTTCGCGTGCGAATTGTCGTCTTATCTTAGTGTTGACTGTTGAATATGGTTTAATTCGTGTTTAGATTATTTAATACTGCAATTAAACACATATAATCTATTGTAGTTAACATTGAACTTGTAATGTTTTTTTCTACTGACTTAAGAATGCTTGAAGCATTTTGTTTTGTCTGTTGCTCGAGCTCGAGTCAAAGCTTGCTATTAATTAGTTACTAGATGAAAACCCGGCTTCGCTCGGAAGTCTCATAATACGCAATCTTATATACTAACTGCAATAGTAGACATTAAAAAGTAGCAACACTGTAGTGACGTCTTCTTTCAACTATTAAGTTGGTTTAATAAAGACAACACTATAGTGTTGCTATTTTTTAATTTCTACTTTTTATGAACGAAGAGAAATAAGTTTCACGATAATCAGTGCTCCGTTCTACGATACTTTAATAAATGCTCACGCCATCTAAACCACATATTTGTAATCTTTAAAGAAATATGGCCGATTTGTCTACCAGCACTTTTATTTTAATCAATATCTTAACAAAATACTCGAAAATCCGAATTTTGCGGATATATGTTGTAGACTCAAAATTATTAATTTTTTACGCTATATAATTTAGGTAAGGTTTCGATTGAGTCTACCGTAACCCATGACGAAATTATTAATATCGAAACAAAAATTTGGAAACGATTTACAAATCTTTTATCTATGGTACACATTTTGGTTTTTTGCTTCTCTATATATAAATCACCTCAAATATTTCATATATTGAAAAAAAAACTAGTCCTAGTTAGTATCGCTATTTCGCTGCATTGACATTATTTTTTTATTTATTAATACATTTTCCATCCAACCATCCGTCCGCAGTCTAGCTCAGATTCTTAGTACTTGAAGGCTATAAATTTGGTATGAATATACACATTACTCACGGCAATAAAGTGGAAACAAAAACTTGAAAAATATTTTTTTTTTGGTAGCTACTCTATATATAGGGGGATAGTTTTTTTCCCATGTATTGTGTAGGATATCGTTGGATAGGTTTATAAAAAATGGAAGGTTTGTGAAAACAATTTTTCTATTAAGTTACTGGTTTTTAGTTTCTTCAAAAATATTAAGCTTTAAAGTGCTAATTTTTGTTTAGAGTCAGGTATTCCCCCGCCCTGCCAGCTAAACGATTGGTTTTGGATGTGGGAAAAAATTCACAGTACTAGTAAATATAAAAAAATTAAAAGTAAAACTATCACGGCTTAAAAGGCTTTACAAGTTTTTGAGTAATGGTCGATTAACTTTTAAAATGTAGTTGAAGAAGTTTTTACAGGCGTGGTGCGGATGTATCCGTCATTGACGTCATATATTATGTAGGTTTTAACATTTATACTCGTAGTATCAAACATTAAAAGCCCTCTTCTTCCGCATTATTGGGATGGGCAACTTCGGTTGTATAAAATATATCCTGTTATTGTTTTGTGTCATTATTTGATATCAATTTTTTATTTCTGTGGCGTTGTAGTATTATTTAAAAATATTAATAATTTTAGTTCTCTATATTTTATATTAAATCCTTGTATTGAATTGTGTTTCTTTTTGTATCAGTTGGACAGTTTAAATTTAAAACCTCGCGTGTTATTATAATAGAAGTTGAAATAAAAAATATTATTTCTGTAGCATTTGTTATTGTGTTAAGACAATAGATGATGCACCAATGAGTGGGAGGAGAGCTGTACGTCTGCTGGAGGTCAAGTTGTGGGAAACTTATTAGCTCATTTATCTGTAAAGTAGGTATTATTCATATTTTTGAAAAATTTTAAGTTGTTTCATTTTTTAATTATTAGCTTAATTTAAACACCATTATTAATTTTTTGCCAATTTTGTTGGTTGAGTGGTTAATGCTTGCGCTCCAAGTTGATCGAGATGAGGTCCGAGTTCGATTCCCAACAGGAACAAGCATAGACGATTGTGTTTGTGGAATTGAGGTGTTTATTAAACATATTTTCGGTATTCTATATACAGTGATTTCAAAAATCCTGTATGATTCGCAATGGCATTGTTTGGAAGCCTAATACAAGAACATATTTGGTATTATTTTGCGGATATAGAAAGATAAATGTTCACCGATAAAAATAATTAAACTTAATGATATTTCGGATATTAAGTATGGCGAGTGGCGACACAAAATGCGAGACAAAAAATGGCGACATACAGGCTGCACCTGCTTACTCGGAGTGTTGTAAAGTTTCAAAAATTCGCAAAATTTTAGCGAAATTTAAGGTTAAATACAAAAATGTTAAAATACCACAATATTTTTGTCTTTATAAATAGAATCATTTTAGTTTTTTTTTATGTCATCGACATTCTTGCTCATTTCGGACAGGATTTTTTTACGGCGCGTAAAAATATGTTATACACCCTTATCACAAACAAATAATATGTTTACTTTGTAGATCAATTCGCGTAATTTGTACTGTGATATTTATTTATTTAATCATTAATTTTATACAGGGTAACCGGGGTGAACATAACCGCCTCTGGCTAACCGTTATATGAGGGTTCATGGCCGAAATAATAAGTGTTCTTTCGCATTACTAAAGGTCCGAGTGTATCAAAGCTTACAATGATTTTATCAAAGTAAGTGATCACCATCGCCCACAAACAAAATGATTTTTTATATTTTATCTTTAGAAATAGTAAAGCGGTAAAAGAGAATTCAGACCTACCCTTTCAAAGTCAGACTTGAATATTTTGGCACATTTTCGTGAATATTTTCTAATATGCAAACCAGCAACAACAATTCCATCGACGCGACGATAAAAACTACTCACTGCAATACATACAGACGTTGGTTTGTAATAAATATCAAACAAACGGCGAGTAAAAATAGAAACAGGCACGGCGCGCGGGGGAATGACCGTCAGTTGACAAACAACGGACTCAAGGCCTGTGGAGATTAGATACCAACTGCCAGCCAACACCGCATACAAACACATTCAATGAACAAAACAATTCTAATAGAATCTAATATTAAGTACTTGGTGTATTAAGAATCAAAATAGTAGGTACGAAAATTAAAAGACGACCTACTAGATTGAGAGACGGATAGAATTTGTCGACTCCGTCGACATCGATTAAGTTTTATTATAAGTTCAACAATTTCGCTCGTAATTTTTAATAAATAACATAAAAAATTTAGCGCTTTGCACTATTTCTTTTCTCCATATGAATTTCAATTACGCGTAAAATCACAACAACAACTAATCCTACATATAGGTAAGTAAAATTTTAATAAAAGCACTTTTTTTAATCGAATTAATAGCAACAAATGTACATGTACCTACCCTCGAGAGTAGCATTGCGTATACTGCGCCGAGGATTCATGTATTCTTTCATTTGCATAATCCTGGCCGTAACAGATTTTATTTTGGCCACATTCTCCATACTTTTAGATGTAATTGATAGGTCTAAGCGGGTAAAAGTCTTTGATATTATTATGTAATTCAGGTCTAAGGCCCTGACCGATGTACAAGCCTATACCGCGTTTTTAAAGAAAATGAAGTAGAACGATTTTATTCGCGGCTCGTTGGTGCTGATCGACTAACGAGTGAAACTGCCTTGTCTGAAGAATCGTGGAAAAAATAAAACAAACATGACGAGCCGCGAGCCAGGTTCGTCGGTTTATAACAACCGCGGTATTGCAATGTCACACCGGCAAACTTTACCGATGAACCATTAAAACCGTCGATCAGGGACTTAACGAGTGTCAGTGATGAACGATCCAGTAAGTACTTATAATATTAATTTAGTTTAGAAGTAATTTTGGCAAATTTAGAGATACATTACATCCTACATACTCATACGTCCCACAGAAACCTTCAGGTCTTATTTGCCGAGAGGCGTAGGCTATAATTATAATTCCAATTTCGAGTTGATCTTGCAGCAGCTTATATTTTTTATTTAATAAAAACCTTAAGCAATATTTTATTAAACAAAAAAGCAATAAATCCGAGCAAAAGCAGCCGTGGAACGCTGAAATATAAAATGTACCAAGGGAAATATGGACATGTCCCTCGACTATTTTATCGCGAGCCTTGTCGGACCGGTGTTTGTCTAACAATTTCTCTTACCTTTTACAGATACAAAATTCTTGTGCAAATAAAACACTATATGAAATAGCTTAGATGTTTTGTATATATTTCTAGAAAAGCCAGGAAGTCTTCCCTACCCGAATTCTTTCTTACCCTATCTTCATATTTTACGAAAACAGACACATTACGCAAACGGAGAACAAAATAATAATTAGCATACTATAATCACATTGGTACTTAGTTCTATGTAAGTACATAGTAGAGTAAGTACATACCTACATATAGTCCGATTCCGGACACTTCTTTTATCGTGTGACAGTAAAGAATTTAAAAAAAATAAGGGCACATCTGCCAGAATCACGATGTTTTACATTTAGACTCTCTGCACAACTCATAAAGTATCCGATGTGAAAATGTGTGTATGAATTTAATTCGTAAATAGTATTTAGATTACCAAAGTGTAAATTTACATAAAGTTGATATCAAAATCCTCCATATTGGTCCGGGCTCCCTTTGAAAAATAGACCATCTGCCTTTCTGCCAGGCAGTTCGTAAGAGGCGGACGATTGGATATGAGAGTCACTACTATCGTAACGACTAAGTGGTAGAGTTCTTCATCGTCTCGCCCAGGTATAGTACCACATACCTTCCCTTTACTTGCCACAATAGAATCAGTGCTTTTCACTTTCGTGTTCCGGTTTGGAGGGTGAGTTAGACGGCAAACTCATGCATATAGCAATTAAGACTGCTCCTAAGGATAGTGCCGCACCATTAACATCTTCGGTGTCTATAGGCGATGGTAGTCTCTTTCCATCTATCCAATGATATACGAAAAAAATATCAAAATAACATCTTCATTTAAACACAGTGTTCGTTCGTCTACCCACCAATCGCATAAATAAATAGCTAATGTTAATACTAAAGCAACGTGAACAAGATTAGATGTGTTACATAAGGTAGGCATTATTAGTAGACATAAACTCACATACGCATATACATACATATACACACATCCACATATATTGTACATAGCCTTTATGTAATACATATTTACAAACAAACACTTACTATTTTTAAATATAACAAACCATTTATTCCAATGTAATATTTTGTTGTTTGCTATTCTCATATTTCATTAAGCTAACGACTTGTTTACCAATTCTTTAGATATATTTTTGTTGTTACCATTAGTCATTACTAGTGTACTTTGATATTTGTAATTAGTCAATAAGTCATTTAGTTAAGAATATTTACGATTCTCATATCTTCCTGTTATTTATAATACTTGTGTTAGATTGTAAGTCACTCTCCGATTCAACCTCGTATAGTAAGCACGTTGCACAGTTTATATAATTTCAATTCCATTTTCTATGTTAATTCATGTAAAGTTTTAGTTTAAGTTAATCAATAAATACTTATTTTAAAAACGCAAATTTATCACTCGCCACGTAACAGATGCAATGATTTTCCTGTTTTGAACACAAGATACTCTAATTTAAATAAATTATGTCTGGAATATGGTAATGAAATATGATGGGTAAGTGGTCTAAGTGGACGAGATGACGGGACTAATGAATGAACAGAAGGGTGACTTTCAACAAACTATCATTGAAACGTAGCTGAAATCTTGAGTGTGTATGTAATTGAGTATTTTTATAATCCAATGTGAATGTACTTCGAACGTTATTATTAACCTTGTAAAATTAACTGAATTCAAATTAAAGAAAGATATTAAAAAATAGAAATAATGATGCTGCAAAAAAGGTAATTCTGTAAAATGAATAAATAACTAAATAACTTTGTTACATGCCTTATAATAATTCATGTAAAATCAAATACACAGAGGATGCTCTTCACTACATAGTATAAAACAAAGTCGCTTTCTCAGTCTGTCCCTATCCTTTTTTAATAGACAGATTGATTCTTGAGGAAGGTTTAAGTATATAAACCTTTCCGATATTCTCACGGGAACAAAAGCTACGCAGGTGAAACCGCGGGCAGTTCGCTAGTACAAATTTTTTTTTTTTTTTTATAGAAGAGGGGGCAAACGAGCAAGAGGTGCACCTGATGGTAAGTGATCACCGCCACCCATGGACATCTGCAATACCAGAGGTCTTGCAGTTGCGTTGCCGGCCTTTTAAGAATGAGTAAGCTCTTTTCTTGAAGGTCCCTATGTCGTATCCGTTCGGAAATACCCCTGCCGGTAATTGGTTCCATAACAGAGTAGTGCGAGGTAAAAAGTGTCGGGAGAAACGCACAGTTGTGGATTTCCAGACATCGAGATGGTGAGGATGGAACTTCAAGTTTTGACGCGATGTCCGATGGTGGAATTCGGCGGCAGGAATTAATCCAAACAACTCGTCGGAACACTCTCCATGATTTATACGATAAAAGACACAGAGAGAACCTACATCTCTGCGCAATGCCAAAGAGTCAAGCTGTTTCGAAATGGCCTGGTCGTCAACGATTCGAACCGCTCTACGCTGAATGCGATCAAGAGGAAGAAGCTGGTATTGAGGAGCTCCGGCCCAGAGATGCGAACAGTACTCTATGTGAGGCCGAACCTGTGCCTTATAAAGTTGAAGGCGATGGACCGGCAAAAAGTACTGTTTCGCTCTGCTGAGCACACCGAGCTTTTTGGAGGCTAGTTTAGCCTTGCCTTCCAAATGACCGCGAAACTGAACGTAATTCGATATGTCAACTCCCAGGATTCCGACACTAGCTGAGGCTGTCAGGAGAGTATCCTCAAATCGAGGTGATACGATAAAGGGTGTCTTTTTTGCGGTGAACACGCAAAGCTGTGTCTTCTTGGGGTTAAAAGTAACCAGGTTTTGGCGACCCCATTCCGAGACATCGGTAAGTCGATTCTCGACTTCAGACACAAGCTTGTTTCGGCACTCTTCGACGTGTTCCCGAGAAATACTGCTACGGCCGGAGTATGTAGCATCACCAGTACTGTCATCCGCATAGCAATGTATGTTGCTAATTCGCATCATATCATTGATATGCAGAAGGAACAGTGTCGGTGATAGCACTCAGCCTTGGGGAACACCAGCATTGACCGATTTAAGGTCGGAGCACGCACCGTCGACAACGACCTTGATGCTCCGGTCAGCCAAAAAACTGGTGATCCACTCGCATAATTTCTCAGGAAGCCCATAGGAAGGCAGCTTCGCGAGAAGCGCTTTGTGCCATACCCGATCAAAGGCCTTCGCTATGTCCAAACTAACTGCCAATGCCTCCCCCTTGGACTCAACTGCTTCCGCCCATCGATGAGTTAGGTATACTAGAAGGTCACCAGCTGAGCGGCCGCGACGGAAACCGTACTGACGGTCGCTAATCAGCTGGTGCTCTTCTAAATACTTGAGGAGCTGAGAGTTGATGATTGTCTCCATAATTTTGGAGAACAAGGAGGTTATGGCTATGGGCCGATAGTTAGACGGGTTAGAGCGATCTCCTTTTTTAGAGATGGGATGCACCAAAGCTGTCTTCCACGAATTCGGTACCACGCCGAGTGAATAGGAGAGCCGGAATAGGCGTGTTAATACTGGTGCCAACTCTGGAGCACACATTTTTAGCACAATCGGAGGGATGCCATCCGGCCCACTCGACTTATGGATGTCCAAGGAAAGTAGTGCTTTACGCACAGATAAAAAAAAAATAAACTTGAACATAATATACACTACATATATATAGTTAATCTTAAATGTAATTTACGTAATTTAAACTATTTAGTTTTCATATTTGCATCAACATTTATTGTTAAAAAAAACTAAATCAAAGATACCATAAAACATTTTTTTAACGCAGTAAAACAGCTACAAACTCCATTCCTGTATCTCCGAAACTCTGCATCAGATCTTGATCAAAATAAAACGGGACCACACGGGGAGAGAAAACAAATTTTGAAAATCCTTCTTTTGTTTAGAAGATGCTATCAAAAAAAAGAAGGATTTTCAAAATCTGTTCATAAGTGACCGAGTTCAGAAGTAACAAACATAAAAATACACAGCCGAAACGATAACATCATCCTTTTGAGAAGTCGTTTGAAAAGATATACAATACTTGCAAAAGTACCAAACCTATTTAAATTAAATATATTATTAAAATTATAAAACCTTTTCTATTTTTATCAAAAAATATTTTATTACAAAAAGTTTAAGCATAAAAATCTGAGAGTGTGGACTGTTATACTACTTTGAACAAATTAGGATTTAAAATATTATTAAAATAAATTTTCCTGTATTTATCTGGTCCCCTCTTTAAATATATAATAGCCTGGCAGCTTGGCAGAAAAGATATTTTGCCAAGCTGTCGTCATGCATTTCATAAAAGACCAAAGATTGGCTTAACGTGTCACTACCATTGTGACTACTTGGTTGTAGAGTACCGCAACGTCTCGCCCGGGTATGGTACGAACTCCTTACCTAATCGGGCGCAATAGCGTCAATTTCTCACTGTCGTGTTCCAGTTTGGAAGGTAAAGTAGCCGGCAAACTTATCAACGGTCCCTACGTATAAAAGAACATGTCAAAAATGTTAAAAAAAAATTATACATGTATGGCTTTAAATTGTCCAAACGCTCATATCTATATAAGATTTTTTCTCTTACTTTAGGTATTTCGCTACTTATACAAATCGAATAAGAGAACAAGTATGATAATTACAAATAAGAGGTGTCGTATATGCGTATATCTATTCTTATTGTTCTATACGGTGTTTTAAAAAGCGCGTTTCAACATTTAAAACGCCGTATAAAGATATTTTATTAATGTATTTTTAATATTTTTGGATGGTATTCTCAAGCTGTATAAGGTATGGTATTTAAATGAAGTACGCTGTTTTTTTCTTAAAACATTTATATTTTATGAATTTATCGTATTACGTTTTCAGCTTTTTTGTTTTCAGCGTATAAAGTGGTATCTCCGACTTGTCTGGTATGAATGTCAATGTAAAAACAGTCATCTATCACTTTTTCCGGGAAAATAAAAAAAAACTAAATACTTAAATACTATTATGGACTCCCTAAATATAATAATTCATTGTAGAAAAAAAAATATTTATAATTATGCATAGAATTATTTCAAGAGAGCTTTGAACATTAATTACGTTCTCCTGTAAACCTCAAATTTTGACATGTCCCTTTATACGTAGGGACCGTCGTTATACTTGTGGTATTACAATCTCGCCATAAAGATAGCAACGCACAAACGATGGTTGCCTATTTCCATCAGGAGAGCCATCTACTTATTTGTTGTCTTATGATTTTATTTTTATTATCTCTATAAACGATAAGTTACTGGTTTTGTTACTATCAAGCATCTATAAAATGGCGAACATTTCTGTATATAAAAAGGAATAAAATAGAAAGTAACAAGATGAGGAAGTAACGAGCCTAATATGTTTTCTTGTTAGCAATCGATCGTAATTGCTCGCAATTGAATGTCATTATTTACTTACAACAAATGGTGTGCCCCTCGTCTGTTAAGACGATTACAATCTAGATTAAATTTTTGTTATTGAATTTCGTTCTATTGTCGTTCAACGGATTTAATCATTTAAATGCAGTAATACTGAAAAACACATTTTCAAACCTATAATATTTCTCGACCCTGGATCGATCCAAAATTAAATATGTCCCAAATTAATATAGGACCAAATGGAAAGACCCTTCCAAACAAAAGCAGATTTTTCTAGTAGTCTAGTGGTCTAGCGTTGGCGTTGACCACATGAGGTCCCGGGTTCGATTCCCGGATCGGGCACTTTAAAAAAAGTGTTTTTTCAGTTTTCTGAGAAACACAAAGTTGCCCGGGATTGGAAAGTGCCCGGTTGGCTAATCGTGGGTGCACTTGTTGTACCTCTGCCTACCCTTTCGGGGATATGGGCGTGAAGATACTTCTTAATCAGTTGATATTCGTAAATACGAATTCTGGGGTTAAACAATCACCAAAATACACAGACAAATTGAGAATCTCCTCCATTTTAAGGAAGTCATTTGAAAATAAGTTTCAATCGATTTTAACTGTCTATTCATTAATTATGGGACACAAATATGCAAAAATCATTTTTTAACTCCTCATGATAAAGTGGGAGGCTATTAATTTAATGTATGTTTGTGTGTCTGTGTGTACCATAATTACTTCCACACGGATGAATACATTTTGAGACCCATATTTACTATTATTAGTTTATTAGTCAGTTATGGAAGATGTTTTCATATTTTATCACCCCAAACTCTTTATTCATTAGAAACTGCGCTATTTAAATATAATCAGTGATCAAACACGAGCCTCTTAAGATAAAATACAAAAATTAAAACCGGTTATAAGGAATAAGACGCCTCATTAGTTTAGCGGGCCTGAAATAAAATTGAAATAAAACTGAGATTTGAATCAAAATTCATTCAAAAATCAAATGTACTGAATAACTCAATGAATGAAAAACATCGTTGAAAATAACAAAAAGAAATCGAGACTTACCTTAATCTGATACGAGTTGACTTTGTGTTTCGGCAAAAGATTGAACGTAGAAAAGTCCAATCTTCTTGAAAATATGCCATTCGCGCCAGCACCAGCTCTGCAAATAACATGTAATATTAGTAAGAGGAAAAAATATTTAGCTTTAAGGAAAATATATTTAATCAATGAGTGTTATAAATCGTCGTCTAAAAGTAGAAAAGTTTATATTACAAAACGTCTATCTTTATTAGAATCATGTTAAACTGTAAACCCAAGATTTAACGCAATTATCGGTGCTGTGTGTGCATAAAGGAAAAGAAACGGATGCCTAAGAAATCCCCGCTTGAAAGTGTGAAGAACTATACGGATAAAGTACATTGGATCCCCGAGTTTCAAAGCTTTCAATAATATAAAGCGATAGTTGGGCTTGTTAGATAAACTAAAGGCTGTAGAGCTAACTCTTGCGTTACTTAAAACGACGCCGAGTTATTGAGTAACGGAGTCCACCTCTCGGCCTGGCCACGTGAAATTCGCGCCCGCGATTTTTCGCGCGGCGCGAACGGTATGTCGGGCTAGCCTACTACTTCCCGGTATGTCGGCTAGTAAAATGGGCATCGAATAATATATATATATATATATATATATATATATATATATATATATATATATATATATATATATATATATATATATATATATACATATATATATATATATTTATTTATATTACACGTATTGATCTAACCCCAAAGTAAGCAAATAGTCAACGATACTAATACATAGAAATAAATACACCCAAACCCGGAAATACAAACATTTATGCTCATCACATAAATGCTTGTCCCCGTCGGGGATCGAACCTGAGCTCCATCGGTTGCATAGTCAGGGTCGTTAACCACTCGACCAACGAGGCGGTCTTAGTTCAATCGAATCATTGAATAGTCCCTAAGCCTGTTAATGAAAAGTTAATAAATACAAAGTTGTTCTCCAATGTCCAGTCCCTCTCAATGAGCATAAAATGTCCTAGCCGGTTTTGGCAGTGCCTAACAATGAGAGCTAACGCGTTCGACACACATGAGTACCATATATTTATATTAGTCTGCAATTTATTCATATTTGTAAAAGTTTTTATAAAAAGGAAAATGATTAAAGTTGTTGCGTATATTTGTAGTCTTTAAATTACTTAATGTGTAAAAAGAACTTATGTACGAGTATTACACATGTATTACAACTTATTTATTACTTGTTATGTTATTCCAACTCCGTTACATATAGTAACGTACCATTTTTGGTGTCTATAGACGATAGTTATTTATCTCTTTCCATCAAAAGAGCCATAGTTTGCCATCTTATAAAATAATTTAAAAAAATAGAGAAAATCTATTACCATTACGGAAATACAATAAAACTTACTACTACGACTTGTAAGTTATTTTTCTATGATATTCTTCAGTTATTTTCAGCAATTATTCAACCGGTTTCATTTTTTATAATGTAATAATTACACTTATTAAAAAAATGGATGAATAAAACTATATTAGCCTGAAAATTATGTATGTAAAGAATATAGATCACGTCAAATAACCCAAGCCGTTTCTGAATTTTTGCTAAAATAACGCCCAGCAGTTGACTTCTATAGGTGTTCAGGATAAAAACAGAAATACAAAAACATGTTTTTTGTCAACGTATTGGTTTCCATTTATTTGTATCCCGAAACAATCTGCCAATTGTGACAAAATCGAATATATTTTTGTATTATAGCACTCACCCCGTGCTTGAGAAAACTTTTAAACTTTAAAAACAACAAAGAAAAATATCGACACGCAGAATTTGAACCTGCGTGTCGATATTTTTATTTGTTGTTTATAAAGTTTTTTAAAACGAACATATTTTTTTTTAACGCAGTAAAACAGCAGCAACCAAGTTCCCATTTCCTGTATCTGTGAAACCCTGCATCAGATCTTCACCAAATGGAATCACATGGGACGTATACTTCAACCTTTTATATAATTAGAAATTTATTTAATTAATTTTAATTATATTGAATCACCAACCATTGTAATTTTTAAAAAAATATGTAAATCTATGAGTCTAAATATTGAACGCCTAAAGTTCAAATGACCATGCATGTAACCTTTGTATTTTAAACCGACTTCCCAAGAGAAGGCTATGTATTTAGGCTAGACCTATACGATTAATTAATTTTGGTGTCATGTTTTTGTACTAAACTTCAAGATCAAACTAACAAAAGAACAAACAAAGAAAAAACAAAATAACACAAGAAGAAAAACAAAAGATTGTGTTATATAAGCTGTTATTACAAAAACATGACACCAAAATAAATTATATAGGTTTAACCAAAACTCACAGCCTTCTTTTATGAAAATACAAAGGTTGTATGCATAGCCATTTGAAATTTATGCTTTCAATATTTAGATTCATACGTTTACATATTTTTTAAAAAAAATTGCAACGGTTAGTGATTAATTAAAATTAATGAAATAAATTTCTAATTACATAAAGCAGCAAAAAAAACAAATTACATAGCGGCGGAAAATAGTTACATAAAAGGAAACTCCTGATAGATTAAACGATAACAATTCCTAAAATTCATGATAACCGCATTTTGATAACACGCATTTTAATAAACATAATAATGTTACCCATAATATTTATGATAAAATCTCACCGACTTCAAATTGAAAATATATTCATGTATGATAATCCAGCGTGTGTGTATGTTTGAATTTTTTTATATTATAGATAACAAACAAGCAGATGGCTTTTCTGATGCAAAGAGAAACAATCGCCTATAGACAACAAAGATGTTAATGGTGCGTCGATATCCGAGTGGCGGGATGGCAATGTCACACGCATAAGTCTACCGGCTGCCTTACCCTCCAAACCGAAACACAAAGATTACAAAAGCATTGATGCTATTGCGGCAGAAATAGGTAAGGCGGTGGTACTAAATACCCGGGAACCCGAGATGTTGCGGAACTCTACCACTTAGTAGTCACGATGATAGTGACACGTGTAGCCAATAGGTCGCCTTTTACGACCTGCCTGACAGAACGGCAGTTGATCTATTCTTCAAAGAAGATGGACCAACAAGGGTGTCCCCCTTAATAAATATGTGATGGGATATAATGCATCACCAGAATCGCACTAATTTACACTTTCAGAAATGCATAAAATTTAAACCGTCGTAAATAAATTCTTAAGCCCAAAAACCCCCTAATTGTTATTTTCAACAAAGTGCTTGTTGAGAAACCAAAAATAAAATAGGTAGGTACTTTTTACAACAATTGCTCATTTATCTATACAAATAAATAAAGTTGGAGTGTCTGTTTATAATATTAAAATAACCGCTTTTTACTAAATGCATAGGGATGTATGTAGGGATGGATGGATGTACACGGTACATATACCAAAATAACATTTTTTACAATTTTTGTCTGTCTGTCTGTTTGTTCCGGCTAATCTCTGGAACGGCTGGACCGATTTTGACGGGATTTTCACTGGAAGATAGCTAATGTGATAGGGAGTAACTTTTATAGGCTACTTTTTTTCGAAATTTTCCCACACGGCGAAGTCGCGGGCTCAGCTAGTTAGTATATATAAGATATCAAAATAACTTCCACCCACGTGTAACCGAAAAAGGAATTTGATTATAATCTAAGCATTACATTATTAAAGAATCAGCTTAAGTTTACACGTGTTTACAAAAAATCCTTGAAGAGTTCAAATTTAACAGAGCTAACTTTATTCTCGTTTAAAACGTTTAAAATTCTTTACTTATCTTAATGGCCGTTTAATATCGCTTACAGTGCTTTTTAAAATAAAAGCAAAATTGTGTTATATAAGCTGTTATTACAAAAACATGACACCAAACTAACTAACGTCTAACCTAAACGTTTAGTTTTATACTAGGCAGGCAACCGAGCTTCACTCGGTTGATATTTTCTCACGGGAACTCAGAAAAGGCATTTACCTAGATTAATTTTTATAGTAAAATAATATCAATGCAAAATTTCGTTAAAATCGTTAGAGGCTTTTCAGAGAAACCAATTTCACACAAATATACAAGAATTGCTTGTTTAAAGTATAGGATAACGTTGTCTTATAAATTTAAAAAAAAGATGATTAAAATTTAACTACAAGAATAATTTGCTTTCCTGCCAAGCAATTCGAAAAGGCTAACCTAACGTAGCACTACCATCATGAACATGCCCTGTGGCAATGTTTGTAGGTTCAGGATTATGATAATAAATTTGAATTGATAAACATGATTTGCCTAAACGCGAGGTTGATTTGTCAAATATAATATATTATATATATTTGTCTAATATATATAATATAAGCAATAAAAAGTAATTTATTATAGCATTTAATAGACAAGAAGCCGATAGATTTCCCTTCCCGAAGGTTAGATACAGTAGTTGCTTATAAGTGTCACGAAAGATGTGGATTGTGTAGCCCCGTCCTTGGACCGTGAGTGCAAGTTTACCAGCTGCACTGACATAAAAGCTGTAGGGATAGGCAAAACGTTGACCACTTGAGCAGTTTGAGTGAGTCGTGACTCGTAACAAAATTCTACCACGTCGTAAATAATTTATTCATTATAACTTAGTAATATTGCTGGTTTTTTTTTCAAGTTTTCCAAACGCCTGTTAATTAAATGTATACCTACTGCACATAATGAGATGAATTTAATGTTTCGTTTAAAAGACAGACGCAGTATACATTTTAAATAACGTTTGGAAATACTTTTTTAAATGAATACTGTGTAAATGACAAGAATTTAATGCATTGCTAAAAAGACAGACATTTTACGGTATCTATTATTTGGCGCCGCGCAAAAAGCAAAATAAACGTCAAGGTTGCGCGAAAAAACTTGTTTTTTCATTGCCAAGGCCAACCGAATTAGATACCCGGTCTCATATCTCGTTGGGGCGTGT
Organism: Apodemia mormo; assembly: GCA_036924255.1. NCBI lineage: Eukaryota > Metazoa > Arthropoda > Insecta > Lepidoptera > Riodinidae > Apodemia > Apodemia mormo. The sequence goes on along the minus strand of JAUPFN010000008.1, from coordinate 33,060,074 downwards.
CAACATAGCTTCGTGTTTACATTCGTGCCGAGATAAAAAAAACTGCAATAATAACGTCGACGTGAATATTAATTTTATGACTTTGGAGAATGAATTTTATGAGTATATTAGGGTTGTTACAAGCATTTACGACTCAATGTATTGAGATATTACTTATAAATGTCAAGTTCAATAAATTTTACGTTTTCCGTAATTTCACAGGTAAAGTTTCTAAAAATATTAACATATTTTGAAAACAACAAGAACTAGTCTTAAGCACATATGATGCTCCTCCCATCAAACTAGCGTCACTGATTTAACTTAACAAACAATAGGTTTTTTGATATAATTTGTATTAGATATTACAGTTGGCTTTATGGCTTCACCTGTTAGTTAAGAATGTATTCTCTAGGACTAAAAAATAAACTTTTGAAACTTTAACTAGTCTTGCTCCTCCCATCAAACTAGCGTCACTGGTTTAACTTAACAAACAATAGGTTTTTTGATATAATTGATATAATTTTGAAATAGTTGGCTTTATGGCCTGTTAGTTAAGCAAAAACCTTAAAAACAACAAAGAAAAATATCGACACGCGGGATTTGAACCTGCGACCATTTCCCTAAAGCAGGGACGCTCTTCCGCTGAGCTAGTGTCGACAGGCTCGAGGCGGCGAAATTCTTCTTTGTTATATGATCGATTACGTCGATTGTACTGATCGCTAGCTATACATACGTATAACTAGTTAAATGAGTTCATCGTTACAGATGAAATTCACATTTATAATTTTGATCAGTACTATCGTATTTCTAATTATTTTTGTGTTATAGCACTCACCCCGTGCTTGGGAATCTGGAAAAACCTTAAAAACAACAAAGAAAAATATCGACACGCGGGATTTGAACCTGCGACCATTTCCCTAAAGCCGGTTAAGCGTCGTATTCTATATAATTAAAAAATAAACTTTCGAAACTTTAAAAGGACAAGTTTTTTTAAATAAAGTTTTTTTAAATTGGACTAATATTTTTGGTGTTGTAATATCTTTTTACAGTCCTTAAAAGTACGTAAGTATTCTAAAAATACCATTAAAGAATCGGTGCATAAAAGTAATAGTATTGCTGGGATAATAATAATGACACCGATACTTCATATCTAATGCAAGAGATTTTTTATTAAGACCATATCATAGAAGCGTCAGACAGGCGTGCGCGTTTCTTTAGCGGTTCATTAGTACAATCGCGGCGTGTATACAGCGCAAAATGTTAAGATTCGTATCGAGAACATACTGAAATGAATGCTGCGGTACCGTTGCGTAAACGTCGCGTGGACGAACGCATCGTCGGAGTAATGGCTGGGACTAACTGGCGTGAACGCTTCTATGACTAAAATTAAATAGTCACCCATATTAAAGCTATTGTAATATATATGTCAATTAATTCGCTTTAATTTCAAGTGATCTTTAACATGACTTCAATAGCATATAATCAATAAAGGACGAGCAAAACGTTATTTTTAATGATTACTCTAAAAAGCAGTTGTACCTGCTACATGGTACTGTTGTACAATTCAGAAACTATATTATTAAATAGCCAACTGGTTTCAGTAGATTTTACACTTTCAATCGTCGGCACTTTGTGAAATCCCATTATTAGTCCAAATTAGGTTATAATCACTTGTACTTTAATTTCACTATAAATACAGATAAATATTTTTAAATTAATCGACCGGTTTCGCTTTTTGAAGCATCTCCAGGACGTAATATTCTTTACTGGAAAGAAATTTAAAGAATATTACGTCCTGAAGATGCTTTAAAAAGCGAAACCGGTCGATTAATTTAAAGTTTTTCGTCTATATTTGTAGTGAAATTAAAGTACAAGTGATTATAACCTAGTTTGGACTAATAACAATGGAATTGGACTAACAAAAATGGAATTAGTCCAAACTAGGACTAATAACTGGTTTCACAATTTACTACATCATCAACACTCTAATTGCTCGTAGTTGGGATTCAGTTTCGTTTTATTGTAATAATAGCTGTTGCCCGCGACTTCGTTTGGGCGGACTTCGTTTACTCCACAAAGCTCTTCCCCCGTAGGTGATAGCGTGATAATATGTAGCCTATATGTTGACCCGACCTGTTAGTAATATTCATGCAAAATTTGAAGTAAATCCATGCAGTACTTTTTGAGTTTACGCCGGACATACATTGACTTTCCTAAGATTTTATTATATGTAATAGATAAAGTGGCAATCCTGAGATTTGTTAATGTTATTTCGTCAATATAGCAATCAAGCTCATCGTTATAAATAGGTTTGTTATAAAATTAGCAATAAAATCTACAAAAAATAGTGTTTAACTTTTAAGTAGGTTTTACACAAGATAAGCGTAGTTTTAATTTAAAACATTTGTTGTAAGCGTAAATGTTTGTCATAAAATATTTTACGTGGGTATAATGGATATTTTTATTGCCTGTTCCATTGGCCTAGATGTACGGATTTAGACACAGAAGATAAAAATACGCATGAAGTCTTGGGTTCATATCCAGAGTCGGGGGTTTCGTATCATATTAAAAAAAAACAGCTTTACTGAGTCCTTTATGTGACTGATTTTTTGAAGAATCAGCAATCAGTTTCTTCATCATGAAATTTACATGACGAAATAAAATATACCGTGTGCAAACGCAATATTAATAATTTTAAAATACATAATATAATCTACGTTTCCCCGTGTTGGTCCCGAGCTCCTTAATAGGCCAACTGCCGTTCCGCCAGGCAAGTCGTAAAAGGCGACCGACTGGATACGCGAGTCACTACCATCGTGGCTACTAGGTGTTAGTTACCTGCCTTACTTATTTCTGCCGCAATAGCGTCAGTGCTTGTCACTGTCATGTTCCGGTTTGGAGGGTGAAGTAGCCGGTAAACTTATGCATGTGGTATTAGACCTCGTCACAAGATAGCAACGCACCATTAACATCTTTGGTCACTATACTCTATGGCTGGCGATGGCTGACTCTTTTCATCAGGAAACCCTTCTGCTTGTTTGCTCTTATGATATAAAAAAAATGTAAGTATTTTATTTTTTATCTAGAAATTTTATTAAAATTTTTCATTTTGTAAGTACTAAAATAATATAAAAGCTTTAGAACTTAAGAAATCGCTATAATATCATTCAAACTGAGTAAAAACGTAAAAGTACTCACATTACGTATGCAAATCCAATAATTAATATTTTTAATTTACTTAATATACATAATACGAGGTAAAAAACAAAAAACTTAAAAGCTCCCAAGCTTAATTAAAATTTTATCGTCCTTGGCAATAATATATTCACGACGGAAGTGCGCAAGACGTAATATGGGTAACCTTCAAAACACAATGCCTTACTTATTTCTATAGATAAACAAAAAACGTGAATGTGTATTAAAAACTTATTTATGGTTTTAACAACAAAAACATAAGTTACCTTGATATACTTACTTGATATACTTGACCTCCAGAATGAATCTACGTTCAGTTTTTGTCAGATTTTAACGATGATAAATCGGAGTCGTCCTATTTTTAACCGATATTGAAAAACAAAGGAAGGGTCTTACTTACTCGATTTAAATCGTTGTTAGTGTTTTTCTGTTAATTTTCAAATAGTAAAACTTATTTTACTTTTTAGTAACTATCGGATCGGAAATGCGACCCTAAACAGAAATCACAGTAGATGAAATCTAGTGCAATTTAACATTTGGGGAATTTCATGCTAAGCGGAAAACGAAAAAAGTTAGGATTTTGTTCATAACCGGATTTGTTATACTATTAAATATTTTTAGTAATAATGTACGTAATTATTTTTAACGGCTGCTTAAAATTTTCCAAAAGGTGGAGGTTATCATTTTTAAAAAAAATTATATTATAAGATAGCAAACAAGCAGATGGGTCTCCTCATGGAAAGAGTCAATCATCGCCTATAGACACCAAAGGTGTCAATGGTGCGTTGCTATCTTGTGGCGAGGTCTAATGCCACATGCATAAGTTTACCGGCTACCTTACCCTCCAAACCGGAAAACGACAGTGACAAGCACTGACGCTATTGCGGCAGGAATAGGTAACCAGACCCGGGCGAGACAATGCAGAACTCTACCACCTAGTAAAATCATTTATCAATTTACCTAATATTAATTCGGCTGTATATTTTTCTTTATATTTGTTACCTTAGAACTCGGTCATTTTTGAACATATACAGAAAATTCTTCTTCTGTTTGCAAGGATATAGTCCCCGTGTGGTCTTATTTTAATTTGGTGTTGCATGATTTCGGAGATATAGGAAATGGGAAGACGGTTGCTGCAGTTTTACAGCGCTAAAATTTATTTGAAGTGTAAAAGTTAGCCGTAATAGACGATTTTTGGTACGGGAAAGTCGTATGAGTTCGCGTAAGCATTATCAACATGGTAATTTTAAAGGTAAGTTTCTGAAATATAAAAATTAATAAATATCACCAAACCCATATGTCCTAAGAGATAGGCAGAGGTACACCCGGTAGTTGAGTATATGATAGTGGTTTTAAAGTTAAATAACTAGTGTCTAGGATTACGCATAAATAGCGCTACTAGCACAAAAAGCTGGATAAAGTACGTAGTCTGCTCTCGTAATGTGTTTTTAATATTTCAATTAAAACTAGTTTTCATGTATTATGACTTTTACATTACATCATTATTTAATATATTACATGCCGATAACAATAATAATGTCAGGGCATGGTTGCACTTTCTCATCTTTATGCCGACACACGTAGAAAGAATGGTAGATGATAGGTTAAGAAAACAGATATACAATGGGAATGTGAAAGGATGTAGGTACCGGGGATGACCAAGTCTGACGTACCATGATCAGATTGATCGAGAACTGTCCGAAGATGAGCCAAGTCTTCGCTACCGGCGTATTTGTATGAAGAGAGTAATGAATGTGGAGGAAGCGACACAAGTATGTAAGGATCGTGATGTATGGCACTTGGTTTTCTCTGCCTACACCGTAAGGGATCTGGCGCGAAGATATGCATGTATGTACGATAATAATAATCAAACTATACAATTCCATTTTAAGATATTTTCTGATGCATAACCCAATGGTCGATAGTATTCTATAGTCAATAGTCGATAGTCAATCGTTCGTCTTTTATGAATTGCCAGACAGAAAGACAGATGGTCTATTCTTCATAAGGAGCCCGGATAAACACACACACAATAAAATAAATTACCGTAGAAAACTCATAAAAAAAATTAACATGAAACTTAAAACTGGTATTTTTTTGTGACTAAACACGTATCTTTCAATTTATTTTTTAAATAAAATAGACAACATTAACATTTTAATTGCGATAAAAATGATTCGTTGAATATGTAAAAGTATAAAACTTTCAACTAAGTAGGTACCTACTGTTACTACAACTAAGTAGGTAAACTATGTAACTAAAAAGTAGCAGTATTTTTGACTGAACTTGTAGGAAGGTAGGTGGTAGGTCGTAACCTTTCCATTTATTTTATAAATAAAATAGACACTTTATTTGCGACAAAAATAATTCGTTGAAAATGTAAAAATAAAAAACTTGCAACCTGAGTATGTACCTATTGTTTTTAATAACCAAAAACTTAGTGAAATAATCATTATACCGGGCGATTGTAATAATTATAAACAGAAACCCACAATCATCAAAATTTTATGCATAAACATTAATATTGTTTTTAAACTTTCTATTTGGCAAATACTTACCTACAAAAATATTTTTTGTAGGTTTTCGCTATTTGGTACAAATAATGCATTTCAAAATTTATTTAAAAACCCATATTTTCAATCGAAAAAAGGAAAACTAATAAAAAAAAAGCAAAACTGATTTAAATATTAGATTCTAGATAGAGCTACGTTATAATTGCATATTTAATAGTTAAACAAATTACACATATATCTTGATATTTTCAATTGTAAAATAATATACCTACGTTAAGAGTACGTTCAATACTATGATTTGTCTAATAAAATTTTAAAAATTTTCAAATTAGACTTTACATACCTACGCAAATTGACGGATTCATCCACCATCTTATTACATTGTTACACCTAAGACGCATTGAGAAGATTCAAGTGAAGAAAGATTCGAGAGCTTAGAGGAATACGAGACTAAACGATACTTATTTTTTAATTACTATTAACTATTAGCTAGTACCTATAGCCCGTAGCACTGCATAAAAATACCTACAAAAATAAATTTCCCAATTCCGATGTACATATCTTCAAGTGCAACATTATAAAAAAGACCTTGTTTTCGAGACTTTTTCGATTCAATACATAGTGAATGCAATATGGCGGATGGCCTTGAGCGCTGAACAAAAATAACGATGTTTGTGTCGACGTGAATTTATAATGTGAAGTGTGTGTGACGTCATTTGTTATTGTGCACCACACCGTATAGTTTTATCATTTGAGAATATTCCTTTATAGCATCAGACGTGGTGTAAACGGTAGAATTATATCGTATACACTCTACATTAGGTACTTATTAATGTGATAGGTGGTTCTAATTGTAGGTACATCATATCAGGTTTACCCTAAAGGTCCTGATCGATCGAGTAAATTCGCGGTTTTAAAGCTCGTCGGTGCATCGTGGTTTATATTCCGACGAACCTGATTCGCGGCTCGTCACGTTTCCAACTTTTTTTCCACGATTATTCTGACACGATGATTTTGCTCGGTAGTCAATCAGCGCCAACGAGACGCGAATCGAGAGCAGGACTTAAAACCGGTTTAAAAATGCCGGTTAATACAGATATTTAGCGGTTTTAATAAAAGGTTTCGCTCGGAGCGTATCTGAGATGAGAACGCTTCATAAACCTATCGGTTTAAGCCAAAACGGTGAAATTGTACGACACGTACGTACACTGCGAACAAAAACTGGGAGCGGGGAACATCAAAGAAATATTTTTAATAAAACTCTATAATACAATCTATAATCATATAATCAATCTATAATCAAAATAAAACTCTAAAAATCAATAAACCTGATTGATTCCAAACCCTTATAAATTTGTTCCATAAGGAAATCGGTATTTTTGAGGTTAAGGTAACGCCAAACGTCTACAAAAGGCTTCTTATGTACTCGCGCTGATTTAGGTTTGAAAATTAACCGGTTAACAAGCGTCGCGAGTAAAACCTTCGTTCTTTAAAATCGCGGTATAGGCTCGTACGTCGAACAGGGCTTTAAAAATCTTCTCTCTTCTCTGTGATAAACTTTTATGTTAAGTACCCAAAACAAAGACATGTATATATAGACCAATGTACGTATAGACCAATCAGCATAATTTGCTATATTTTATGCTGTAAAGGAACAGTATAGTTTTCGGTAAAATTCTGTTATAAAAAAGACGCGAGGTATAAGATTTAAAACAATTTTTATACCAGCTTCGAGGATAATATTAAGATTATTTAAATTTATGACATTTAGCAACATCTTTGGTATTACAGACTAGCCAGCGATAACAGACTACCGGATAAAGACAGACAAGGGTCAGATATTTTAATTTTTTCTCAGCCATATTAGACAATATTCTGATTGTCCAGTTTCATTTCATTGTTTTCATATGTATAGTTCGCGTTGTTTTATTGATACTTTATGTATGCTTGATTGTTAATATTAGAAATCCCAAAAAAGTTTTTTTATTAAAAAACTACGTCATTTAAAGCGTCCATTTAAGACAATTCCACTACAAGTATTTTTCATAATGCATTTAACATATCTTAAGCTTTATTTTTTCCTAGAATATTATTTCTATAGTTTTTAGCAAAAAAATAAAAAATAATAAAAACTTGAGAGTAATATATACATTCCAAATTAAACATTTATTGCAAACCAAAGAATTCTTTTGCTAGAACGGTCATTAGTTTGCTTTGTATATTGCTGGTGTTAAAACGCTTCAAATTGCAAATTTGCGTCCAGACTAAATAGCATGCCTAGACCAACATTTGTGCTTGACAAACATCTTGTTCAAATTCAATTAGACATGGTTGAATGTGTTCTGATATTTAGTTATATAAATGCAGTATAATTTATGTTAGGCATGTTACCTGGCTTTGATTTTATAAAACAATACTCTTCATAAGGGTTGCCACCCGTACACGCATTATCCTTTATTTTGGATAAACGTACTTTATATTTTTTGAAGGCAATAAAGTATATGAAAATACTTTATTTTATCACTAGCTGTTGCCAGCGACTTCGTCCACGCGGAGTTCGTTTACTCCGCACTGCTCCTCCCCCGTAGGTGATAGCGTGATAATATGTAGCATATATGTTGACCCGACCTGTTAGTAATATTCATGCAAAATTTGAAGTAAATCCATGCAGTACTTTTGGAGTTTACCACGGACATACATACAGACAAACAGATAAACAGACAAACAGACAAAAATTCTAAAAACTATATTTTTGGCTTCGATATCGATTGTAGATCACGCCCCAAGTATTCTTTTTTAAAAAACATTCAATGTACAGTTTTGACTTTCCTACGATTTTATTATATGTATAGATTTCACTTTAAAAAAATTTTGAAGTAAAGAACCAAAAAACTTAATCTATTTTTGTTTGTAACAAAAATGGTACTGACCACTTTTAAACATGATCTAAAATGTAATTTTTTTTTCAGTTTGATTTTTTGCTGTATCAAAATAATCATATTGTATATATACAAAACTGTCGTTTATAGTTTTTTCTTTGGGGTATATCCAGTGACTAGTGACAGTGAGTAAATATTGAAAAGCATTGTGAGATATTGCTTGAGGCAACAAAAAATATGAATCGAAAAACGAATAGCACAGCTAATAATACTTCCTTTGTCACTCAGGTACTTTATTTTTAAGCTTAAAAAAAGAAAATGTCCTCTATTTTTTTTAATAAAAAGATGGCTACCCTACTCTCCATAGCTGGCACTTGGTGAAATTCCACTATTATTTGATAACTAGCTGAGCCCGCGACTTCGTCCGCATGGGATTTTTTTAACTTCCCACTACGTATGTAGATAAGGAAGTTACTGATTTACCCCGATTTTTAAAAATCGAATTTTAATGTTTGAAAAGCTGTTTCTTTTGAAAATTTGAGATTTTGATTTTTGAAATTCAATGTAGTTTTTAGTAAGTATTAAAATATTGCAGAAGATTAAAAATGATTAGTTAAAAAATTTATATCGAAAAACCACTTTTGCAAAATTTTTCGTCAACTATAACTCCCGAACGGATAAATAAATTTTGATGCAATTTATGCATTGGACGCAGTTTTTTGAGAAGATAAGCTGATTAAATTGTGTACTATATCGGTTCATTAATCTGGAATTTATATTAAAAAAATACTGTTGCGCCAAAAACCTTTGTAAGGTTTTCCAGAATTTCTCAAAATCTCCTTGACTGAATTAGTTAAAATCTAAGTTGAGTGGATTCCAATCGAATCCTTTTTTTTTTCGGAATGTCTCAATTGCTGTTAGCCTTATGGGCTGTTACAGCTTCACTGGTCGCGGGGGCTCGAATCCTATTAACCACGTTTCTATCGGTCAAGCCGTTCAAAGTTATGAGATGTTTACATACACACATACACACTCACGCACACGCACACACACACATACATACATATGTCATCATGAAAATAGTCGGAAAAGGTTCCTAGGTCCTCAAAACGTGGAGATCTGGTGAACACTCGATTTTCGAAAATCGGGGCAAAATCAGTAACTTCCTATCTACATACGTAGTGCGAAGTTTAAAATATATACCTAATTAGAAAGATGAAAAGTTATTTATTCAGGTTTAGTTTTTGAATAATTTTTATTTAAGGCAATTTTAGTAGCGGAAAGTTAAAAATAAATTAATTAACACGTGGCTTTGTAGTTTGTTATTTATTAATAAAGTTAAAAATATATATCTAATTAGAAAGATGAAAAGTTATTTATTCGGGTTTAGTTTTTGAATAATTTTTATTTAAAGCAATTTTCGTAGCGGAAAGTTAAAAATAAATTACTTATCACATGGCTTTGTAATTTGTTATTAATAAAAAACAAAATAGCCTTTGACTAAGTAGCTTATCTTGTTCATTGAAAACAATTTGCAATAAAAAAAAATCTTGTTGCACTTTTCTTAAATTTATTATTATTTTAATTCTCCTAAAAGATATTTTTATTGTAAATTTGTATCATTTTCAATAAGCAGGATAAACATTAAGCAGTCAAGGTTTTTTTATTATTATAACAAACTACTCTGCCTCGTGGTCTAGGGACTGCCTATTCGGCTCAGATCATGAGGTCCCGGGTTCGATACCCGGGTCGGGCAAAGATGTAATTGAGATATTTTCGAGGATTTTCTCGAAAACCTAAAATCTCAGTAGCAACTCGGAAACTGGCGGAGTCGTATATACAGGGTGACTGGTAATAGGTGTAAAAGCTTTTAAGGGGTGAAAGCAAAGCTCATTTGCAGTCAACTAATATAAGGTATACCCTATCCAAAAACCAATAGTTTTGGAGTTATTCATTTTTTGAATATTTTTCAAGAAATTCCCGATTTCGTACGAAAAAAATCGATTTTTTTTTAATCAGTTATTAAAACGAAATTAATAAAATAATGTAAGATCAATCATTGTTTTATGTGATTTAACTAATAGTCATCGCTTAGAGAGTAAAAAATTTTAATTTATGGTTTTTGAAAGTCGTGATAATAAAAAATAAGATTATAAATTTCAGTTTTATTTAATCGTATTTCAAAATTTTATTAATAAAAAATGCGTACAAATTGCATAAATAAGTGCCTGCTTTAAACACCTACCGACAAGGTATAATAAAGTACATAAAGTTCTTAAATTTTTAAATAAAATCACTTTGTAATAAACCAGGAAACATCAAACTGTTGAGATTCATAGAAGTAGAGACCGACCGGCCCTTTCATGTCCCTTTTGTTTTTGTTGTAACAAAAACAAAAGGGTGCGAGCTTATTGTTATTGTTTCAGATATTGAGCTGTGGAATACAATGTGCAATATTAATTAACAAAATTTAATACGACAGTTAAAAATCAACTACTTTTGTGTGCAGACGTAGATATCGTTGTCTTCGTTAGCATTTCTTTTCCCTACCGAATAGACTTGAATTAATTTAAATGGCGAATTACAGTAATAAAGAATACGCTGACATTTTGTATTGTTATGGTCTTAGTGATGGAAATTCTTTGCATGCACGAAGGAAATATCAACTACGTTTTCCAAATCGTCTCCTACCAAGTCATCGCGCTTTGCTGCGCTGTACCAACGCGTTAGGGAAACCGGCAGCGTTCAAGAGAGGCGACATGACGCAGGTAGGCAACACATCTACAACACTGAAGAGGAAGAAGTAGTCATAGAACATTTTAGTAGAGACCCGACTAATTCGACCAGGACCCTGTCGAGATTGCTGGTTTGACACAGTGGAAAGTGTGGTTCACTGTGTACACGGCAAGACTTTATCCCTACCATTATACGCCGGTCCAAGCCCTGAAGGAAGGAGATCATGCAAGGAGATTATACTTCTGTCGTTTTATGCTGCATGCGGACTTAGAAAATAATAATTTTCTCACCAAAATATTATGGACCGACGAATCGAAGTTTGATAGAGATGGTATCACAAATTTTCATAATATTCGAGCCCAATAAGGGCTCCGCGGCATGAAAATCCCCATGTGGTTAAAGAAGGAGCACATCACCGAAGATTTTCAATAAACGGATGGATGGGCTTAATTCATACTTACTTGATAGGCCCAATCTTCTTGCCTAACAATTTAAATGGGCAGACATAGGAAGATTTTCTTCGAAATCATTTACATCGTTATCTGGAGAAAACTAGGTACCAGAAGACAAATGATATTCCAACATGATGGTTGTCCCGCCAATTTTCGTCTCGGCTTGAGACAATGGTTAGATACCACTTTCCCTCAGCGATGGATCGGTGGACCAACGCCATGGCCCGCAAGATGTCCCGATTGAACACTGATATTATTTATAGGGCCACATGAAATCTCTGGTATGCAAAACACTAATAAACAATGTAGAAGAATTAAAATCACGTATCATCGCCGCTGCTGACAAAATAAGAGAAGAGCTCACAGAGCGAGTCATAAGATTTAAGAAAAAGGCTTCGTGCTTGTATAAGAAACCGCGGTCGTCAGTTTGAGCAAGATTTAAATTAAATTATTATTTTAACTTATTAAGTTTAATTTGACATTTGTTTTACCTCAATTGTATTCGCATTGCTTCCTCAAATGCCCTTTACTATTAAAAGAACCTTCAGATGAGAAAAAAAGATGTAAATATTTTTAATACAGATATCACAAAACAAATACTTTTAACGATTTCAATAGAGATTCCACAAAAGAAATACTTTTTTAGAATATGTAATGCTGACTTTTATGTACTTTGTTATACCTTGTCGGATAGGTGTTTAAATCAGGCATTTATTTATGCAATTTGTACGCATTTTTTATTAATAAAATTTTGTAATATGATTAAATAAAACTAAAATTTATAGTCTTATTTTTTAGTATCGCGAATTTCAAAAAACATAAATTAAAAGTTGTACTCTCTAAGCGATGACTGTTAGTTACATCACATAAAACAATGATTTATCTTACATTATTTTATTAATTTCGTTTTAATAACTGATTAAAAAAAAAACGATTTTTTTCGTACAAAATCGGGAATTTCTTGAAAAATATTCAAAAAATGAATAACTCCAAAACTATTGGTTTTTGGATAGGGTACATCTTATATTATTCGACTGCAAATGAGCTATGCTTTCACCCCTTAAAAGCTTTTACACCTATTACCAGTTACCCTGTATATTACCACTCTCGTGCCTCGGATGAGCACGTAAAACTTTCAGTCCCAGTTATCGCTAAAAATAGTCGATAATCTTTAACGTGTTAGTATATGCGGCGATGACGATTACCATCTATCTCACTAACCGACAAACCGGTGAATCGCGGTGAACTGGAAAGTCTATAGACGGTCGATTTACTCTGCCTATGCCGCAAGGGAATCGGGCGTGATGATACTTTAATAAAAAACAACAACGCCACATATTTTTTCTCACATTTTTGAGTTTGGATTCTTACAAATAAAGGAAAGTTAAGTATCTTTTGATTGAATTTGTTTTGATGAAGTTATATGTGTAAAGTTTTTCTGTAAGATGTTGATCTTATTCTGGACTGAACTTATGAGTACATGTTCGTATATTCTATTAACATTTTTTTAAAGTATTTTGGAGTCCGACTTTAGTGAGTATACTAAATAGCTTAGGCACTTCAACAACTACAGTCTACACTTTGCAGAAGTTTCATTCATTTTAAAAGTTAACTGATTAATGTATCTAATTTTAAAATATTTACCGTATTGTCTAGCGGTCCGGTGTTGTCGTTGACCATATGAGGTCCCGGGTCCGATTCCCGGGTCAGGCAAAACAAAGTGTGCTTTTTCAGTTTTCTGATAAACAACGTTGCCCGTGATTGGAATGGCCCGGTTGGCAATAGGCTTGCAGGTGGCAACACATTGTGTGAGATAGTATTTTCGGCTAATCGTGGGTACACTTCTTGTACCTCTGGCGTGTCGATACTTTTTATCCTTTTTTACGTTATGCAATGTAAAAACAAAATTGAAAACAAGTGAATTTTCGCAATTAATAGATAGGCCTTACGTTAAATTCTATAAAGAACAAAGTCTATTAGTAGGTATAGTCAATTTCGATTAGATGCATATTTTTTGAGATATTAGCAAAAACCTGAAAATGAACTGTTTAATTTTCAAAAATATTATAACTAGCAAAAAGCAGAGCTTTGTAAGGGCTCGCAAAGTTATAATCAGAAATCAGAAGTACTTTATTGAATAAAACTTTTTAAAAGTTATTTTGTAACGTCAACATATTTTTATAAAAAACTACTACAGAAACGCGGCCACTACCTAGTAATATTGTTAGGAAAGTATTTTTATGAGAATTACGTCTTTTAATGTATTATATATTATACCGCCTCTGTGGTCTAGTGGTCCAGCGTTGGCGTTGACCACATGAGGTCCTGGGTTCGATTCCCAGGTCGGGCACTGTAAAAAAAAGTGTTTTTTCAGTTTTCTGAGAAACATAAAGTTGCCCGGGATTGGAAAGTGCCCGGTTGACGATAGGCTTGCCACCTATCACATTTGTGGGACCAAGTATCTTCGGCTAATCGTGGGTGCACTTGTTGTACCTCTGCCTACCCCTTCGGGGATATGGGCGTGAAGATACTTTTTTTTATTTTTTTTTATTTATAATTATCTAACCTAAAAAAATCCAGCGTATTTTCACCCAAAAATTATATTCGCATCAAAGGCGTCGTCGTCAGGCTTTGGTCTAGGGGGGCGCAGCAAAATAAAACCAAAATAAAGAAAAACATGTTTCTAAGACTTTTTTTTGAAGAATTTTTTTTTGTACTTTACAAGAAAAATTCTTTAAAATTTTCTTAATTTATTAAAAACACGATTTCTATAATTATCAATGTTATCTACACAGAACAAATATAAAGCTTATCTACATATTTTATACCATATTTTCTGATCTACCTATAATATGTAACAAACTCAAGATCCATCTCGCGGCACCACTTCGCCCTTAAAGTCTAATATTGATAGAAATCAATTTTTATTAATTTTAACTTTCTTGTAAAAGAGTTTTCAAGGAAAAATGGGTATTAAAAATGAAAGTTGATCTTATAAAGAAAAACACATTTTTTTACCCTCGGGCTAAGATTGGAAATTGATATCAATACAATATTAATCAATTAATACACTTGTACTGTTTCACAAGTAATCATATTGTGAAAAATCTGTGAACGGTTGACCTTGCAGGCCATTCCTGCAACCTCCCGCTAAATTGTGATATTTTAAGCTCAAAAGAGTAAAAACTATAAGCATAGATTTTTTCAGTTCTAAGAAATATTGAAATGTCTCAATTGTTAAGTCACAAAAAAACAGCAAGAAAACACTTACTTACTTTATTTACTTACTAAATCAGTAGCTGCCTTATCTACATACGTAGCAGGAAGTAATAAAGTACAAGTGTATTAATAGATTAATATTGTATTAAAATGGAGTGAATAAAAATGAATTAAAACTACCAAGCCAACGCTCAAACCTAATAGTGCGATATTTTTTCAGTAAAATGTACCACAAAAGGGCATAGATCGTCGCCTAGTGTAGCCAGGGCCGGATTTAAACTCAATGTCGTTCCTGGGCTCCGGAAAAAAGTCCGCCCTATTACTATAATTTTACTTAAGGGGGGAAATACGTGTAGAAAGACGTTTTCATGCTGATTTTTTATTAATTTTTTTAAGGTATGAAAACTAATGTTATATATTGAAACTATCAGATTATTTCATACATATATTTACATATATTATCATTTTGATAATATCTTAAAAAGCACCCCACGCTTTTTTTAAATAAAATATTTTTTTTATTCACATTATTATTAATTGATATTTATTGAAATTTTTAATTAACACTATTCTTAAGAACTATTCTTAGAAACACTATTATTATATTACACTATTCTTAGAAACACTATTCTTAATTTAAATTTATACTAAGAAGAATTAAAATTCTCCTTAGTATTTGAAAATTTGTCAATATTAGAGAAATCGGCTAAAGATAATTATTGGAAATTAAAATTAACATCAAGTCTTGTTTTATCGACTGTAGAGAAAAAATATAAAAAATTAAAATTAAGTTTCTTACCTTATCGACTATAGATGAAAATTACATAAATTAACAAAAATCATATTTTGCAAATTGAAAAATGGAATAATTTTATCAAATTAGGGTATGGTCCTCGGTCCTCGATAAATCTACAAAGTTTGAACGAAATCTGGCCGTTTAAAGTGGGCCAAAATCGCACCCAAAGAAGTCGGTTACAAACATACATACAAGTGAAGCTAATAAAAAGCGTGTAAAATATACGATTTTTCCCTTAAATTAAAATTAATTGGTGAAATCGATTAATTATAACATTTTTTAATTGATTGATTGTTAAAGTTGATGTTTTAAGAAATACAAAAAATAATTCCGAATTTTTTTCAATTTTTCAAAAATAAATACTAATTAAATTTCTTTTATCGCCTCTGTGGTCTAGTGGTCCAGTGTTGGCGTTGACCACATGAGGTCCCGGGTTCGATTCCCGGGTCGGGCACTTTAAAAAAAAGTGTTTTTTCAGTTTTCTGAGAAACACAAAGTTGCCCGGGATTGGAAAGTGCCCGGTTGGCGATAGGCTTGCCACCTATCACATTTGTGGGACCAAGTATCTTCGGCTAATCGTGGGTGCACTTCTTGTACCTCTGCCTACCCCTTCGGGGATATGGGCGTGAAGATACTTTTTTTTTTAAATTTCTTTAATTCCAGAAGATAGAAAAATCGATTATTATTTCAAATCTCCAAGGAAACTAATTGATTAAATCATTTTGATTCTTAATTTTTACTAAAAAAGTGCCAAAATTATAATTCATAAATGATGAATGAATTGAATTTCTTGAATTATCAATTAAACAAAAAAATATAAATTAATAGAATTAATTAATTATATTGGAGAATCTCGATAAGACTAAAAAAAAATTTATCACTTTCAAAATTTTGCCGCCCTGGGCACTTGCCCCGACTGCCCCTAGTGTAAATCCACCGCTGAGTGTAGCTTTGTAGCATTTTAATTCGTTAGTTTTGTAATAGATGGCGTTAGTAGTAATAAATTTCTAATACAACACGTATCTTCTATCTTTTTAATGTTTATAAAATGGTATTTTATTTTTAAACATATCTCGACATGAATTTAAACTACCACGTCAAAGCTCAAGCTTAAAAGTGCGATATTTTTCCAGTAAAATGTACCACAAAAGTGCATAGAAAGTGGCCTAGTGTAGGGCTCGCTTCGCTCGCCCTGATTATTCTTATATAAATAAATAAGATATTTAGATTTATATTTTACACATATTTTACTAATTTTTAAGCTAGTAAAATTGCATTTATAAAATTTTAATAAAAAGTAAACATTCTAGAACTGATTCTCTCGGATTATATCCATTATACAAACACTATGAAATGATAATGCTAACTTATAATGAGCTGTGCATTTAAAGGTTTTGTATACATTCCAGGTGTCACGTTCAACTGAACTTACCACCCGAAACCGTTGAAACTTGTAATGCCTCTAACTTCTAAATTATAAAACTCATGACCTTGAAATTTTTAAGGGATAATCTTTATAGTACTTACTTTGAACAAAAAAATAATAAAGGATTTCGGACTACAGCTTAATGAATTAAAGCTAAATATACGTTTTTATTTTCATCCCCCATCCCACGGAAACCGTGCTGAATTTTTGAAATTTAAAAAATATCCTATAACCTTCTTCGGAGTATGAACTCTAATCAAGCTAAATTCCATTTGAATCAGTTCAGTAGATTCGGCGTGATGCGCGGCCTTGATACATACAGACAGACAGACAAAAATTAAAAAAAAAACATTTTTCGCTTCAGTATCGATTAAAGAATATCTTCCAAAATTTTTTTTAAAATATCTTCAATGTACAGAAATCGGCCTCTTACAGTTTTATTGTATGTATAGATATAGATTGATTATAATAAATAATGCACCTGCACTTTTATTCACTGTTATTGGAGTGTATTAAATCCTGAAAATGCTTTAAAATGTAAACCGGTTGATTAATTACCAAATATGTATATGTTCGATATGAAATAAAAAACAAATGCATTATTTACTATAATATTTAAAAAATAAATCGTAAATTTTAATACTGTTAGGTTTAAATATATTGTTTAATATATATAAATAATCCGACATTAACGATTAATTTTAAAATGAGTGGAAATTAAATTTTGGAAATGAATCAAAACATGTTTACTTTCTTTTTCTCGGCAAGAAGGATATAATATTTTTAATACACTAGAATGATGATACAATTAGGGTCTATTGAACATGAACAACATAAAGGTCAATCAATCTCCTTGGGATAAGTAACTGGAGATAGGTATGTCGAGCACGAAAGAAACGTCACGATGTTTTATCGTGACTAGTTTATCGGTAGAGATATTGCCCTTAAATGACGTGAAAAGGAGTCGATTAAATTTTTCACGTTACAAATCAAAGGTGACCGTTGAAAAAATGTGAACACAACAAACCCCCGCGTTATTAGTTTCTTTTTGAAATTGGGTTCACACTAACTAATCACAAAAGGAAAACTGCGTGATGATATTTTCATTAAAACATTAAACTCAAGGCTTATTATATATTGTATACCTAATTTTTACGCCTCATAAAGTTGTTTGTATACATATTTTCACATATTCATAACAGTTACATAAAACTTATGGATTTGTGAATTATAACACTAACTATCGACATGTTTACAATAGTTAACTGTTTACAGAAGCCGTCTGGTAAGTTTGCTACGAAGATAAGCTGGATGTCTATTGTGATTTGAAAGTAGACACCTCAGAGCTTGGGAACCGGTCCCAGACTTTCTCATTCAGAGCGTTCGGCCCACGATAACCGGCTCTCTGTACGAATTGGAATCATGTTTCGTCTAACACATATTACTTGTTCGTAATTTGTAAAATACAACGCTGATTAAGATATTTTAACCAATTTATTGAACGAAGGATTTTAATTGCTTATTATATATGTATATTCATATTATTATATAGTCATAATCGTGGCGTTTTTAATAAACGGAGTTGAAACTATTTTGTAAGAACTGACTGTCACATTCAGACATTAACATTGTTACGAATAATCTAGAAACGTGAAGAGTTTGAACGTTGGAGGGATCTAGAAATAAACGAAAGAGATAGCTACTCCTATTAATAAACAAAAAGTTGGCCGTTATCCGAATAGCTATACCATAATGGACTTTGTGGTATAGGGCATAAAGGTGAAAATAGCGTGTACTATCATTAGTTGTTTACAATAAAAAGTGATTCATTGTTTACCCGATACATTTAGATTTTTTTTGGATCCAAGTAGAACTTTACCCTGGGTATAAATAGAGATGTGTTGACAAATACAGGGCAGTTTTTATAAAGCAATCGAGAGCGATACTTAAAGTGACAAGTGCGAAGCGGAATGTTCTATTGTGTAATCGGTTAAGTTTAGTGTTAGTACAGTGAGTGACTAGTGTTAATCAGAGTATTTGTGTATTTCATTGTGTTGTTTTGTGTATTTGTATTTTTCTAACAATTACGAACCCGAAATACGTAACAATATTATATCTAAATTGATAGGTTAATATAAGCAAGGCATCCGTTATTGTCCCACATTATTATATCAGTAGCAGATGGCTACACCATCAATAAATTGGGCATATAACCAATGTCGTATAAATTCTTAAAAAAAAGTTTAAAATTAATTTAGAACGAATAACCGTAACTACTAGGTGATAGAGTTCCGTATTGTCTCGCCCGGGTTTGGTACTACCACCTTATCTATTCTTGCAGTAATAGCGTCATTGCTAGTCAATGCCGTGTTCCGGTTTGGTGTAAGGTAGCCGGTAAACTTATGCATGTGGCACTGACACCCCCACCACAAGGATAGCAACGCACCATTGACATATTTTGTGTCTATAGTCGATGGTTTCCTCTTTCCCTCAGGAGAGCCATCTGCTTGTTTGTTATTATGTCAAAAAAACTCGACTTTGTATTTAAAATATGTGTCTGCATCGACTATGTACTATATATAGCAACTCAATGTTAATTAGGTATAAAGATTTTATAAACTGTTAAAATATTCATAATGTACCTAATTTAACTATTCTTAATAACTCTATTTTTCAGTCTAGTAGTAATGACAGCGTTAATGCGAAGTTCTGGTTTCCCTTTGGTTTGGTTGGTTTTGTAGTTTTTTTTAAATATAACTTTTTAAATTTATCATGTATTAACTTCTTATATGCGTGAATATTAAAGATGCTGTTAATGAATTTTGCAACTTGATTGCAATAATGTTTAATCTTTACCTTCCATTCCATAGTATCTAGCATTTACTCGTAACTTCGTTCACGTAAGCAAAAGTCATTACTTCCCCTTGGTCATTTGGGTAAAAAATAACGTATGTCACTTCTGGATAATGGTGCTTTCTAACGGTAAAATAATTTTTAAAAGCGGTCGAATAGTTTTCGATTTAGATCGTAACAATAAACATAAAAATTAAATCTATCTTTTTCCTAGTTTAGATTTAAAATAAAACCTAAAAACAACTAATTAGCATAGCGACTTAAAGCTTTGTCCTAATTAAAGCTTTTTTTAAAGAATTTATATGGTTATACATAGTTATACATAGCCTTAGTTATACATATAAAAAACTAAAATTATCAACATAAAAAAGCAAGCTGACAATGGTGTGAAAAATTATCTGCCCTCTAAAACTAAAACAAAAATAATAAAAACATCGCGCCAGGCATACTTATAGCTTATATTTAGCGCCAAAGCCACAAACAGGTATAAAAATTTTCTGATTTTTTGCAAATTAATACATGCGTAGACGATTAATTAAAATACGAATTAATCGTCTAAGCATAGCATAGAATAACTAGTCCTAGGGTATTACTAGTAATAGGCTACGCACGAGTGTTTAAATATAATATGCTGTAAAGGTCTTTGAAATTATCGGCTTTTCTCTGCTATTTTAAGCGTGTATTATACATATATTACATCTTTCTGTTATGTATTGATGAAAACCGCACTAAAATTCATTGGTTATAGCTTATATTTAGCGCCAAAGCCACAAACAGGTATAAAAATTTTCTGATTTTTTGCAAATTAATACATGCGTAGACGATTAATTAAAATACGAATTAATCGTCTAAGCATAGCATAGAATAACTAGTCCTAGGGTATTACTAGTAATAGGCTACGTACGAGTGTTTAAATATAATATGCTGTAAAGGTCTTTGAAATTATCGGCTTTTCTCTGCTATTTTAAGCGTGTATTATACATATATTACATCTTTCTGTTATGTATTGATGAAAACCGCACTAAAATTCATTGGTTAGTTTAAAAATCGAAGCGACTTTGTTTAAGTACGTAAAAGAAATGTCACTTTGTTAATGTTAATGAGTTAAAAAGGAATAAAGGTAAATTATAATTGGCAACTATCTTTTCGTGCATATACCTGTATTTATATGACTACCCGCGCTTGTCTTCAATGAGCTGTTAAGATTTTATTGAAAAAATGTAGCATATTTCTTGATTCAGGACAAACTTTCAAAAAAACAGGAAAAGATAATCTTTTGGCTAAACTTACATTCCTTATGGCATACTTTTATATTTTCCACTTACAACATACGTACTACACAAATGTTGTAAGTGAAAAATATACAACAGAACAAATCAAACATAAAAGATTTCAAGGTGCCATTGTAACGTCATTACTTGACATGTAAAACGGGCTCCGAGATTTCTGACACGATGGCACATGCCTACATAATTATAAGGTACGTGATATTTACAGAATACAGTGATGTCGCTGTCAATGCTATTGAGTTATCGTCTGTAAGCCCACATACATGCAGGAGTATGCAACGATAATTAAATTGAATGTAAACGAAAAGTTTTGCCAAGCCGTTTGAACATTCAGTATAAAAAAGAATACATAAGAGTCTACAGTAATGCTGTGGCCGCACTTGCGTGTATCGTCAAGAACTAAGAAGTTATTAGCGCGCTAATGCTGCGGCCGTACTTGTGTCTATCGTCCTGAAGATATTTAGCGCGCTAAGGCACACGCAGTCCAGAATGTATGCGACAAAAGCCGATATTAGCCGGTCACATCTGCATTTATCGTGTCATTCGTTGATATAAAAAACCCAAGATACACAATCAGTAAAATTTACTATGATTGTTAACATTATTTAAATTAAATTTACTATGACTATTAACATAAATTTACTATGATTATAAACATAATTTTAAAATTTTCACGCCACAAAACAGGCAAAATAGGATTAAAACAGCATATTTTTAAATAAGAAATAATTATGTACCCTATCTTATGAAAATATAGTTATTATTATTATTATAGTGTCTCGAAAACTCGAAATGTTAAAATATAATTTGTGGCGCATTTCAAATTTCAATACTGAGGCATGATAAATGTACGGAATCCTTACGTATAGTATTTAAAATCTACTTATAAAAATTACGAGTAAACTAAACAAAACATAAATATTTCTTACCTTTCAGAATCTTTCGATAAAGTAAAAAACGAAAGCTTTGAATCCTGTTTATTGCGACAGCCATCTACACGGCAATTATTTGTATTACGTTTCCCTATGTTATAAAAGTACCTACAGTAAAACTTACGTTGCGACGTGATCAACAGGCCGTCGTCGTACAGATACGCGTGTACTCGTAAGCACAGGGCGGCCCCGACTGATTAGCAACGCCGCGTTGTCGCGCACTGAGGTGCTAATCGCCGTAGGTATAAGCGAGTGTCAGATGCCTGGTTTTGTTTCTAGACGATGTTTAGTCCGAACGCCGCACTAACTCGAGGTCCAGTCTCAAAGGAGACAGATAGCCCTTAGCACGGGCGTTTATAATACCAATTTTAATTTAAACCCTGGCTGAGCACTCTACTCGCCCCACAAGTTCGATGACGCAGTAACGACCCATTATGGGTCGTTACTGCGTCATCGAACTTGTGGGGCGAGTAGAGTGCTCATGGGTCGTTACTGCGTCATCGAACTTGTGGGGCGAGTAGAGTGCTCAGCCAGGGTTTAAATTAAAATTGTCAACAGACTGTCATTTACAAAAGGTGTAGTCATTTAAAAAAAATATCTAGGCGATCGTTTAGTTGCCTCAACTTGTCAGTACACCTAATCTTTCGAAACATACAAAATTGAGTGTTTGAACCAAGAACTGCATGCTTTTATATCCCATAGACACGAAAGATTGCATACTGCAGTTCTGTATGTACAAAACTCGGTTAAAATTTTACGACCATGATGCTCCATTACTATTTACTACATACACAACTTAGATACACAACATATGCGAATCGCGACTGTCAACAAGTTTTAACACGATTAAAACTCAACTCAATAACCTCTGTTTCCTTGGTAGTGAAGGATGCGCACGCGACAAAGGTGGTTAGAAGATGAATTGGTTGATCAACCAAAACAACGTACACACGTTTATTTTTTACACTAACCCAACTAAGGTGACCTCTGTTTAGTAAAGATCCGATTGTGTAGATGTAGAATGCCTTTAAAAGATCGATCCCAAAATTTACATGAATTATACTCCAAAAATATACCAGTCTGTTGATTCCTCTAATTCTAATGGAATAAAATGGCGTTATTGCAATTAAAGATGAGTACTAGTCACAAATTAGAATATTTATCTAACCTTGAAACTCGTAACAAAGACTTGATATCAAAATTCAGATACATAAAAACTAAGCTATTTAATTTTAAACAGCTACAAACAGCCGGTATGACTCAATGCAACGTAGAGCGGAGAAGTAAACAACAGAGGCCTTGGCCTCCAACATACAATGGGTCCCACTAAATTCGATTACTTAATACTCGGTAGTGGTTGGCTCACGATTTTTTGCCATAAATGATATCTACGTATTAGATTTCTCTGATAATTCTAGGCTAGCATTAATTTTTGCGACGCTATTTATTACACGAACTAGTTCAATATTACAATAATTCCAATTTGCATAACTTGTTAACTTCAGAATGTGTTCTTATTAAGGAACAACATTCTAAATTTATTGCATTGTGTACGAAAAACTAAGATTGGATATTGTTATTTGATTATAGTTTCGGTTTTGTTTTTCTTGATATGTTAATTTATTGTTAGGTTTTTTTAATTCATATCTGATCGGTGATAATACAGGCAATGGCCCGTTACTCTTGTTTATAATGTACTAAATTGCTAGGTTCAGAATGATACCTATATTAAATGTAATATATATTAAAAGTGGTTAAAATACTGCCAGATAAGGTGGACGAAAGTGCCGCCAAATATGCGAAAAACTGTTTTGGCTCATATCTCCTTAACTGTGCAGTTGAGGATAAAAATGGTAGGACTTTTATTGTAGACTAGGTGACCCGACAAACGTTCTGCCTTTTTACCTACCCTTATTTTTTTCTACTTTTTTTCACCTTTTAAACCTAACCGGTTCACGAATATTTTAAAACCAAAATTAGCCAAATCGGTCCAGCGGTTCTCGAGTTTTAGCGAGACTAATGAACAGCAATTGTTTTTTATATATATATAGATAACTACGTTCCTTTCCATCCATCATAATTCATAATATACACACATGTACTAGCATAATAATAGACATAGTATTATGTTTATGACTAGTCTGTTGACAAACTTAGAAAAGATTTTAATGTTTAATCTGTGGCTGAATTTCGACTAGAAGACAATCGCTAGTTTAAAAAATATAGGAAAAATAAAGTATAAACTGTGCAACTGTTTCTGTATGTAGAGTATGATGTAACAAATGGTCCATCTATTGACAGATTGCA
Organism: Apodemia mormo; assembly: GCA_036924255.1. Classification (NCBI taxonomy): domain Eukaryota; kingdom Metazoa; phylum Arthropoda; class Insecta; order Lepidoptera; family Riodinidae; genus Apodemia; species Apodemia mormo. The sequence goes on along the minus strand of JAUPFN010000008.1, from coordinate 33,035,498 downwards.
AGGCAGGTTGTATTTGCCTTAACAAATTGCCCTGAGATTTGAACTTGGGCCTCATGCGTCTATACTGGTCAATATTGCTAGAACAATGAAGCGGGTAATAATAAACGTATACGCTTAGACTAACTTAATTCCTTTCAAATTAAACAGCAAGACCAACAACATATTTCCGAAACAGAGGGAATAAATTCTTGAAAAAATAATGGTAATACGACAGCTTGTGTTAAGTTTGAAATAAAAATTTAAATGTGTAAACCCTCATTAGAATTCCAAAGAGATCCGTATTAAGAACAAAGGCGCCGTCGCTTCCATAGTATAATATCAAGGTGAAATTCCCTCGATTTATAATGAGGATTCAAATATTTCTTTGAAGTATGATACTGGCATGTGGACAAGGAAGATATTTTGCCAGTAAAACGTTGCTTTTTAAAGTAACCATTAATTATTATTAATTTATAAACCACTAACAAGCGATCTTGCCTACTCGGCAAAGGAAACATTTATTCATTCTTATATCCTGCTAAACCTCACCCGTGTTGGTGCGAGCTCATTTGAAGAATAGACCATCTGCCTTCTGCCTGGTAGTTCGTAAGAGGCGAGGGATTGGCTACGCGAGTCACTACCATCGTAGCTACTAGGTAGCAGTGGTAGGTCTGGTACCACCGCCTTACCTATTCTTTTTTTTATAGTATAAGATAGCAAACAAGCAGATGGGTCTCCTGATGGAAAGAGAGTGAATGGTGCGTTGCTATCTCGTAGCGAGGTCTCATCCCAAATGCATAAGTTTACCGGCTACCTTACCCTCCAAACCAGAACACGACAGCGACAAGCACTGACGCTATTGCGGCAGGAATAGGTAAGGCGGTTGTACCAGACCCGGACGAGACAATGCAGTACTCTACTACCTAGTAGCCACGATGTTAGTGACTCAAATAGCCAATCGGTCGCCTTTTACGACCTGCCTGGCAGAACGGCAGTTGGCCTATTCTTCAAAGGAGCCCGGGACCAACGCTTTCTCTTCGGGATTTTTTCTTTTGGGATTCTTGTCGCAATAGCGCCAGTGCTTGTCACTGTCGTGTTCCCGTTTGGAGGGTAAGGTAACCATTAAACTTATACAAGTGGCATCAACACCTCGCCACATGGATAGCATTGTACAATTAACATCTTTGGTGTCTATAGGCGATGGTTGTCTCTTTCCATCAGGAGAGCCTACTTGTTTGTTATGATATAAAAAAATAATTAAATGGGCGATATTAAATACACGATAGTATGTGTCAAAACTCGTCGAATACGAAATGTAATATAGTAATTTCGTATTCTACGAGTGGTTTAACAGGTTGGTTAGGTTTAGTGTGAATTATTGATTGTTTAACAATCACCATCACCGCATACATTTACATCTTGTTGACTTTATTACACTTGGAGTAGTATTGATCAGTGATTCTCAATCTTACAGTCGATACATAATATTCGTTTACCTGAATATGTACGCTATTATAACCAACATTTTGACTGTATAATAAGAGCATTTACATATTGTTAACCTTATTAATTAAAGTTATTAATAAAATATTAGTAATTAAACACTTTATTAATTAAAAGTCGGAAATTTACAGCCTTATAGTTCTTTAAACTCTCATTGCACGACTCATAATCTAGGATAAATATAGGTACTTCATTATGGAAAAAAAATTCGCTTATTTTTTTTGCAACTATTTCTATTGTTAATTTATTTGTAGTGCGAAGAACCTACGTAATATACGTACCACTTTAAACATATTTCAATGAAAATTTTTACAATTTTAAACAGTTTATTCAATGAAATAGTAAATAATCAAGTAGTAAAAAAATTGTGTAGCTTAAAAACACGGTATCGACTAAAAAAATCATCATTTAATTCTTTTTTTAATAGACACGTATAGTATTGAAGGATTACTTATTTAAAATGGCTGTCATTGCATGTTGCCATGCATTAAATTTGTGTTGATACCCAATAATACCACCGTAGAAAAGTATGTTTTCTGTAACTTTTTTACTCTTTTCTTATAAAAAATATTGCCCTCATATATATATTTTTCACGATCGAATGAGCATTAGGTCATGCGCTTTTGGATTTTCTAAATTGTTTTTTGCATTCCTATCTCAAAGATGGCAATAGCATATTTGTCTATAAGTACGTATCTCTCTTCATCTGGAAAGTCATCTGATACAAGAATAAACAAATAAACCTTTTTTAACTACCTTTATGATTTGATTTGAGGCTTTAAATCATTTCGTATACTGCACTTTTACAAAAACACAGCTTTAAAATAAATAGCTTTTGTCATGCTACCGATCTATATTAATATTTAGATATTTGGATAGATGGATGTTATTCAATCACGACTAAACAATTGAACGGATTTAGATAAAATTTAGCACACAGGTAGATGATGACAATACACACACACACAACAATAGCTCATAGGCTACTTTTTATTTCGGAAAAATGAGTTGTTTCCGCGGAATTCTTTTATAATGCAGCGGGCTACACGCTGCAGCTAGTAGTATAATTTACTAAAATCAATGAAAATGTTTCTCATTTACGCTCTCGGTTTATAATACGAAAAAAAAATGTACGACTCAGTAATTAATATAATGATAAGACACAACGATACCAAAATAAAGACAAAGATATCACAATTAATGAAATATTAATAATAAATTGGAATTAAATTTTTCACGTGTCAAATGTTCAAACTATTAAGATTTTTTACAAGTGATAGAATGCATTAAGATAGTAATCTCATTTTCTCCAAAGTAAAGATAAAGTCTGACAAATGCCTACAATAACTAGTCTGGAAAATGCATATAAATTTGCGATTCAGGAATATCCTAATGATTATGCTACGGTGTATACCAGCTTTAGTGAGAGGATTCCCGATATGATGAATTAAGAGGCGAATATGTGTCTTCTTAAAAGATAAATCTATTGAGTAAGGATATTGTGTCTTCTTAATAGATAAATCTATTTAGTAAGGGTAGTGAAATTAAAATATGTATATTGTTAAGGCTGAACAACTGGGATATTAGAAATTATTATTTAAATTATAATTGACAGATATTTGTGATATTTTTTTTACAACAAAATTATAAATATCCAACAACAAAACCCGCCAATTCAAGTCATAGATAAAATCAACATTCATATCACTGATGTAACATACAAAATTGGATCGAGATAAACCATTACAAGTGCTCGTAACAAACGGGTAATAAAAATAATTAGGCAATTCGGTGAATTTGTGCGGGGGCGTGGCTTTCAATCCGTAGCCGTCTTCATTGTGTATTTGTAAAGTAACTCAATCACGCGTAACGAAATTGAGATAAACAGACCAGCTATTTTTAACATGACTTTGTGTTGTAACATGAATTTTTGATGCAAGTAGTTCTTTGTTTATTTTAACTTCAAAGACCTTATTTTTAACCGACTTTAAAAAACGAGGTTATCAGTTTGACCTGTAGTACATAGGTATGTAATATTGTTAGAACTGGGTAATATTTAAATATGATTATCTATTTATGCTTCCAAGCACGTGTACTATAGGTATGTTGGTAATATATGGTACGTTTATTAGCTTATACGTTTGTCAACGAATTTCTCGGAAGCTAAGTCATACCGATATTATCCGTTTTGAATCAAAATCATTTCGTATACTTACTGCACTTTAATTTGATTTAAATTATATAATCATTTATGATATTTATAAATATATTTGAACTTTAAGGTCAGATATAATCAAAAAGATAATGAATCCGTATATTTAAAGCGTGTGATTATGTTAAAATGTCAAAATATTGATGTGAAATGCCACCGCATTGACATTAAGTGAATTAAGTACCTACATAGAGAACGTTGTTTTTGTTAATCTTAACGAACTGTTATGTTGAGTTTTTCGCTACATTACACGCTTTAAATTACTAAAATTTAGTGTATAATTAACATATTGTTTAAACACTTATGATATTATGTCTTTGTTCGTGAAATAAATTATAACTAGGTGCTAAATTATGCTAGCTACACATTGCAGCCCGTTTCAACGTAAAAGTTTTTGGTGAATCCACGGGAACAACACATTTTTTCGGGTTCAAAATCATCCATTGTAGTATTCACTTGGAATACCATCATCTCCCTGTATGCCTAGTATACCTGTATCCTATTCGATCCAGTCATTTTCGCGTGATTAACAAACATCCAAAAATACTTATAAACTTACACATCTATTCTTCAATGCTAGTTATAAATGCGCAAATCTGCCTGTCTTACACTGCACCTAATAACGTTTTCTTGAAGTCAAGTCGAAAATTGCCTCTTCGTTTGACGTATGTAAGTTGCCTTAGAGGACGCATATATCCGCTTCGAGAATAGAGCAAATAAACATACATATTAATGCATTTAATTGTTAACGTGAGCTTCCCCGTCATCATCTCTAATACCTTAGTTCATATCTTGCGATGATTAAAATGAATCTATTATAGGTACCTACCTACGACAGCTCAGTCATCGAATAGCAAGGCGAGTGTGATAATAAAATGTGATTGTATTGACGAATTCCTACGTCGAGATAGTGTTACTATGAAGATTAAGTATGTTTATGCACATGTTTAAACAAGTTAACACATACGCTCTATAAATTATGCAACTTCTGCTATTCGATTTTTTTCGCTCGCTCGTTTAAAGTTAATGAGAACCTACATTTATGCGTGGTTTTTTTCGAAATTTCTAGTTTACAGCTGACCTTGCGAGTCTTTAGTGTGACACTGGACTTTTGGAGCGAGCAGAGTGCTCACAGTTTAAAGTAGGTATTTAAACGTATCATGTTAACGGTCTTACTAATAAAATATTCCACACAGTGTATACAGGTAGGTACTATTCAACCATTGCATAAGAAAATCACTAATAATTAACATCTGTTTGACACAGAGAGTCTATCGTGGTGTATAACTACATCTTTTTTTTAAAGGGCAATGGGCCCACCTCTCGTTCCCACCACTGTAACTTCTGTAAACCAGAATCAACAGCGGCAACCTTCCTAATAACCACTAAGTAGCGAGCTCAGGGTGGCCTGGGGGAAAAGCTGAGCTGTCTTGGAACCCGCATCGAATTTAATCAGAAGAGTATAGGAGTAGGAAAATACATCCAATTTCCCTCCCTTTAGAGCAGGAGACAGCGTAAAGATAAAGTGAAAAACTGCTAAGGAATGAGACGTTTACAATCAGGTTAAGCCTGATTGCTATTGTACCACGGTAATTTAGGTATTTTAGGACCTACGAAAATGGCCTACTTAATTCTGCTTCCAGTAGTACGTATGACAAAATCGCTTGAAGACACGGAAATTCCAACGTGTTGCTACAAGGTCGGAATAGTAGATTACCCCGGATATACATCGTATACTATCAAGCATTTGGCTACATTCGTTTTGCCAGAGATTACACTCCCAAAGAATATGATGTGCAGTTTGTTCATATTTACAGTTTATGGTGGAGCATTCGCAAAAGGGAGAAGGAACTAATTTGAACGAGAATAATTTAGCTTTAAAATTATCATGACTAGTAAGGAACTGTGTATACTTAATCTGTTATAAGGGATCGAACTTTGCATAGAAAGTTACACAGAGTCTATACACCATAAAATCCTTGTTTAAAGCTTGTGTAAGTCAAAAACCAAAATGGTGGCTCATTGTGTATCAGCTGTTAGCCAACAAGTGGATGGATTCGGTTTTTATTTTATTATTTGTTACAACATTTTACATATTATAGGTATTTATTTTTAACAGAAAATGTTTCTTTATATCATTAGATCCAAATAAGCTGATGGCTCTCCTGCTGGAAAGTGCAACCATGGCCTATCGAACACCAACTAGGTATGTGAATGGTACGTGGTTATCCATTTGGCCGGATGGTAATGCCACACGTATAAATCTACTACCATTATTCTATTTTATTAGAGATAATTGATAGACCTTCTCTATCAATTATTAACCTTACCCTTCAAACCGGAACACGACAGTGACAAGCACTGACGCTACTGCGGCAGGAATATGTAAGGCGCTGGTACCAGACCCGAGCGAGAAAATACAGAACTCTACAAGCTAGCAGCCACAATGACAGTGATTCGTATAGCCAATCGTTCGCCTAATACGAACTGCCTGGCAGATTAACAGATGGTCTATTTTTCAAAGGAGACCAGCACAGTAATATGAACAAATGCTTGTCGCAGAAATCAACGCGTTTAACGTGATTAACATATTTTATCAAAGAACAGTTGCACATAATATTGCGATAAATTATTTAATCATCTCCTATATAGCTATACCTTATTTCGCCTCTTGTGATGAATATAATGGATCTATTATTAGCGGGCACAGTCATTGTATACATATCTCGAATGGCAAGACGTGTATGATAATAAAAAAAAACAGTAGCAGTCGTGGGACTGCCGATAGAAGTGAAAACGGAACTATTAAGTTGAGAGTAATTAAAACTATATGCAAAACATAGCTATAGATATACTATTATCATTAGCATGTCGGTGACGCGAACCGAGGATTTTACCCTCTACCGAAACGCTCAACGCGCCTAAAGAAGTTTTCACTTCAATATGACTACATTGACAAATGTCTACTTTTTGATAAACAATGTAATATAGTCTCTTTAGTTGTACTGTTGTACATGTGTAAACATGTAAAGACATGCTTGTTAAAAATTGAGCAACTTCTGCCAGGGGACTTATTCATCATTCTAACTATTATATATTGAGATTTCACTGAACGCGTTAAAACGATTTTTTAAAATGATTTCAACACCTATTTTTGTATTAATATACAGTAAAATAATCTGCGATGAAAAATAAACGAATTTCGGCCTAAAAGTGCCTTAAGAAATAATTATGTGTGTGTGCACACATAAATGTGTGGTCTTATTTCGTCCAATCACAGTACACGTACGGACGCGTCACGTCACGAAAATGTGTTATGACGAGCATGTATATATAACGACGAACATAAAATCTATGATCTTAAAGTTGAATTTTCCAAGGGTCTAATAAAATTTCACGTGCTCTCGTCGGTAAAGCGAAGCAATAACCGAAACTAAACATAGCGTATGAGAAGATTTTTAAGTACTAAATTCATTTATGGCTTTGAGATTTTTTTGTTTCTGTATACGTACCTATATCAATCTCAAGCCATTCTCTTACCCTGAGTTTGTAGACAACGTTGAATTTTGTTATTTTGATCGAAGAAAATTGTAATGTATATTTTATGTGTATAATTTTGGATGATTTTCAATTATCTACTAACTTAATGGTTATAAATTTTTATGCCTCATACACAGTCCGATATTTATTATTCGATATTATGTATATGTATATGACGGCGTCCGCGTCATCAAATGCAAGAATATTGTAAACAACAGGTGTACGCCTACTCAAATTGTTTTGCTACCTGTATAAAAGGTTCTGAGCGCCCGCCGTTCGGGCAGTCTAGGCTCTGGCGTGGCTCGGTACACTTGTTGTATCTTGCTAGTAGCTTATCCTCGACTCTTGGATAATTAATTTGTGCAAACAAATTAATTATTATTGTCAACTATAAATTAGTCGCAGTACAATTTATAATTGACTATCTATTGCTTAAATTATGACTTATTTGTAATAAGGAATAATTTAAGTTACTTGGAATTGTTAAACGAGAACTAGTTATTAGTGATGGAAAGCTTTAATAGTGATTTTATGTTATTTTTTGATACAAGTTGAACAAAATATAAAGAGCTGTTATATTACCACATCCGCATTTTATTTATCATATCTGATCCACTTCCTACATCAGAAGTGGGATCGGATTCACTCCCACTTCAGCATCAAACTATTTCGGTTAATTATGTAGAACAGTAAATGTCTCTTTTCGCTTGTGGTATTGTGGTATTCTTTGAAAAATAGCAGAAAATATTAATTCACGTTCTGTAAATGCATCTACTCCCCTTAAGTTGATATACTTTGATTCTGATGAAGCAGACGATATGACTAACTGGTGTCCTCCTCCTAGCTTCGTATTCTTCATTACTGAGGGTCGTAACCTCCTCATTAGATTGTTCTTGATAGCACAATATTATGCCTTTGGACTCTATCTTCAGCGGCGTGCAGAGCATCATAAAACATTTTAGACATAAGATTGGTGCAAACCTGGTCTGACCATCGCATAGAAGTACGACCACGTGGTCTTTTGTCTTCTACTTTTCCGGTCACGATTAGCTTTTCGAGATTGTCTCCTTGCTTTCTAGAGATGTGGCCGAAGTATTATAGAATTCTTTGAAGGCACGTAGCAGACAGTCTGGTCTTTACTCCAAGTTGTTTTAGTATGAAGGCGTTGGTCCTGTGTGCTGTCCAAGGGATACGTAACATTTTCCTCCAGCACCACATTTCAAACGCATCAATGCGACGTCTGTCTGCAGCTCTTAGTGTGCGCCTACGTACTGCGCCGTACGTAAATATGGAGAACACCAGCGTACAAACCAGCCTCTGCTTTGTTTTTAATGAGATGCTTCTGTCGTTCCAAAGACCCTTCATCTGACACGTAGGATTTTTGTCGTGTAACTTACTAGCTGGTGTACCTTAAGTAAAATAAATATAGAAAAGAAAAAATTAGACGGGGTTGATCTGATCATTGTAGCTACTCACTCACTTAAGAGTCATGCCGTCACCTACTTCACAAGCTGCTGTCTTGGCTAGCTATATTATGACTTGAAGATCTCTTCCTTTTAGACTTAGATATGAACCGATTTAAGAGCACCACTATATTTCGAGGAAGTTACAATTTTTGTGATAGAATCGAACATCGTAACAACTATTGCCGTGATAAACAGAAACTTATCTCAAATAATTTTTGCTTGCAGCGAAAGCAGGTCATCTACCACTATCTCTGGTGGCGTGTCCAGTGGCCGACCACCAGTGGTCTGCTATGTATGTTTTGACCCCGGCCCAGCCACATAGCTTTCATTCGTCCGATGCGCTACAAGAAGAAAGAAGTTGCCACTTCGAGTTCCGAAAACAGAAAACCAGTCAACATCTGTTCCAGAGCGTCACATGGTGTATTACACTAAGTGAAATTTAATTACCTTTTATATTTGACTCTGGTTCAGAATGCCATATCAAACAAATCTCTTGTGATTCCTTTGTAGGAAAACGGTTTTATGAACAAGAATCTACGTAGTAGCTTGTCCTGACGTAGTTTCCACTCAACAGATCAAATTCTAACCACAGGGCAAAATTTAAATTTGGAGGTTATATTTCACGTTTAACCTGATGAGCCTTAATAAAAATGTTTCGTTAGGCCGCAAAATTTTGGAGCGAGGTAGAATAGGAACTAAGCAACAACAGGTTAATGCTTAACAGTACTTAAAGACTTAATCCTGCTCAATTTTAAAATCTGTTAGCGAGGGTGTGGTAAACACTGACCTAGTTAGTAAAGATAGAGAGCGCTTAGTAGATATTTTTAAAAACAATTGACAACCAATTGAATTAAATCCGGCGAGCTTAAATTGATTTAGTGGACCCTTTGAAGACCGTTAATAACGATCTTAAAGTTTATTACCAACTGAACTCAAATTAATATTTAAAAAAAAAACAATACAGATTTACATCTTCTTGCGACAGGCACATATAGAGCTAATAGTCAGTCCCAACGTGTGATGCGAATCTTGTAGGGTTGAATAATGATAGCGGAGTATAACTCTGACAAATCATGGCAAGAGCGGTTAGGTAATATTCAACACGCGCTCAACAGCATTAAAGTATAGGGTCTCTGGATTTGCCCCGATTGATTTGACATTCGGTATTCAAGGCAACTAACTAAAAACTCACAAAAGTATCTACAAGCTTTGAACATCCAGTGTATCCAATAGAATCAAAAAATCAGCCCAATCGGACATTTTACGGTTGAGTAGAGTAAAAAAAAAATTATTTTAGACCTTTTAGTGTAGATGACATTGTCTTTATTAGGAATGAAGAACAACACTAAACGAAACTTGATTCAAAATATAAGGGCTCCATAAAAGTTACCGCAATTTTAGAAAACAAGTGCGCCCATGATAGGTTTCTTGAGGTACCTATATGAAAATTATAACAAGGATGACGTGACGGCGTATACTCATGATAATGATCTTGTTCATAAAACTGGTCCAAACAATATTGATAGAAATGCAGTGTATATTGTAAATAGTTAAACAGTCAGAGTTTTTAATATCTTCGAACTACCTGCGAAAGAAAAATATCACTAAAAATGTAAGTAAAAAAAAGCAAAAAAAAAATTAAAGGAAATGGGAGTCTTATAAGAAAAGAAATCAATGTAAAAAAAAGTAAAAGAAGTAATTTAACAAAAAAATTAGGATTGACAAAAAATGTACGATTGACAAAAAATGTACGGTTGGCAAAAAAAATATAGGATTGACAAAAAATGTAGGAAGATTAGAGTCATTGAAGGGAGTGTCCGGTCCAATGACTCAGCTAAAGGGGTTCATTCCGGTCTAGCCTTTTGGCTACAGGGATTGCAACCCGGTCTAGCGTTAGCTACAGGGATTTCCGGTCTAGCACTGTCGGCTAAAGGGATTTCCGGTCTAGCATTAGCTACAGGGATTTCCGGTCTAGCACTGTCAGCTAAAGGGATTTCCGGTCTAGCATTAGCTACAGGGATTTCCGGTCTAGCTCTTTAGCTAAAGGGATTTCCGGCCTAGCAAACTCCAGTTTCCGGTTTTTAACTGATGAGAGGGAGCTTAATACACTCCAGTCTCCGGTTTTTAACTTATGAGAGGGAGCTTAGTGCAATCCAGTCTCCGGTTTTTAACTGATGAGAGAGAGCTTAGTACACTCTAGTCTCCGGTTTTTAACTGATGAGAAAGAACTTAGTGCACTCCAGTCTCCGGTTTTTTAACTGATGAGAGGGAGCTTAATACACTCCAGTCTCCGGTTTTTAACTGATGAGAGAGAGAGCTTAATACACTCCAGTCTCCGGTTTCTAACTGATGAGAGGGAGCTTAGTACAATCCAGTCTCCGGTTTTTTAACTGAAGAGAGGGACTTCTAGCTTAGTAGGATCCAGTCTCCGGTTTCAAAACTGACGAGAAGAGTTTAGTAGTTGTTATTGCTGAAGGGGTTACCGGACCAGCACACTATTGTAACATTTCGCTAAAGATCACGCTAATTATAGAGTTGTAAAAAAAAAAGATTATGTTTAGTTTTCTAAAAGATGTCAGGATGAACGAGGCGTTCCTTGTCCTCAGATTTATAAAGATGAGCACACAAGGACGTGTGCATGTCAGTATGGCCGTGACGGCGTCCGCGTCATCAAATGCAAGAATATTGTAAACAACAGGTGTACGCCTGAGCCACCGAGCGCATCGTTCGATATCCCTACTACTCAAATTGTTTTGCTACCTGTATAAAAGGTTCTGAGCGCCCGCCGTTCGGGCAGGACAGCTCGGATTGCAACTGCGAATGAAGTGTTCCTTGTATGCAGTAATCGCTTGGACCGAAAACCAACATTTTGCTTTCCCACTGCTTTCTTTTGAAAGTAGCTGGGAAACGACCATCGAGGGGAGTTCTACTAGCCCGAGATTGTCTCGGCGGCTGTTTCCACAGCCGCCGATTACGGTCGCGAGCACTCCGTTTCAACAAAATATTATTTTTGGGTGTACCCTCACTCAAAAATAAAAATACAAGTGAGATGTCGGGTACTCAAAAACCCGATAGCCGCTCAACAATGAAGTCTCCGGGACAGGGCTCGCCCAAGGGCCCTGCCTCGCCTGCTGCGCGCAGCAGTGATGACTCTGAATCGGACATTGATGGAATGTCCGGTTGGGAAAAAGTCACGCCGCGCAAACCACGCACTCCCGTACCACGGGAATTTTACCTAAAATCCCCGCCCGCCTCACCACCAAAGGCGGCAAATGCCGGTCGCCGCTCGCCGAAGGCGGCAACCAAGACAATGACTTCCCGAGAGGCGGTCCAACAAGGGCCAACTACAAAGGCGGCATTAGCCCAGCCACCACTACCAAAGGCGGCCCAAGCAGGTGCGCCCGTACCAACGGCGGCATTAGTCTGCAGCCCGCCCAAAGATCCACGAACCCACCGTAGACCGTTTGAGCGACGCGCGCGAGAGTACATCCCGCGTCCATCAACCTCGCGCGAATCCTCATCGCGCAGAGAATCCTCCGCGAGCAGCGATACGCGCCGCGACACATCCGCGCAGAGCGACACCTCCGCTGCTTGCGTCGAGACATCCTCGCGCCGCGAGCGCGCACCCGCCGCGCTTCTCGATAGCGCGACCGCCCCGCGCCGCGTCGACGCGACCACCCCGCGCCGCGAAGACGCGACCGCCCCGCGCCCCGATACCGACCCGCGCCTGCGCCGCGATAGCACGAACGAGCCGCGCCAAGACAGCGCGATCGAAACGCGCCGCGCCTGCGCGACCGACCCGCGCCGCACCAGCGCGACCGACCCACGCCGCGAAAGCGCGACCGACCCGCGCCGCGAAAGCGCGATCGAGCCGCGCCGCGATAGCGCGACCGCCCCGCGCCACGCTGGCGCGTCCGACCCGCGCCGCGAAAGCGCGACCGAGCCGCGCCGCGACAGCGCGACCGCCCCGCGCCGCGTTAGCGCGACCGACCCGCGCCGCGAGCGCGATCGCGCAAGCGTAGCGCATAGTGACCATGACGACTCCAACCTGGATGTACCAGTAGCTCTCCCTGGAACATCACAGCCCACAGAAGTACCAGACAAACGATCCCCCAAAAGTATATTAGAGCAGAATTACATCATGATGGCTCGCCTTGCTCAAACCAACCTGCTCGACAAAGAGCTGATGCAGGCAATGGCTAAGCACTTAAACGACAGAAGTGCAGAACTTGAAGCCAAGGGTCTAGACCAACCTATCACAGCAGAAGATGAGGCTGCTATGGAGGTCATTGAGACTGCACCCATAGTCCTCCCCCCACCACCGACTCCATCCCGCAGGAAAAGAGATGAGGATGAAGGAAACGGGAAAGGGATAGAACCCAAACGGCAGTGTGTGCCTGCGGAACCCTCCCCCCCACTATCATTTGCCTCGGTAGCTGCATCGCGATCCCCTCCAACAACGCAGACTCGTACGCTAGTCGCGAGCCAAGGGACGGACAGTAGTCAAACCGTGCCCAAAGGGAGATACCCACCGCTGGTGGTGGAATCCATGCCCAATTGGGCGCAACACTTCCGCACCCTAAGAGGTCTCCTTGGACACTCACCGAACGCCAGACCCTTCGGCAGGGTGTACGCTTTACCCCAAAGGATGAACTGGAATACAGGACTATCCAAAAATACCTAGTCGAGCTGGAACGAACCGAGCGCCTCTCTTGGTTCTGCTACTCGCTGCCAAGCGAGCGCAGTGCCAAGGTGGCGATTAGGGGACTTCCGGCCGACACAGATCCAGAAGATATCAAGAGGGAATTAGCCACCCATGGACACGACGTAGAATATGCTAGACCCATTAGGGCGAGAGCTGGCCGCCCAGGATGCATATTCCTGGCCGTGATCAAAAGGAAGGAGAACACCATACCAGACATCTATTCTATAGATGAACTGCTTTTTATGCCAGGGGTCCGAATTGAAGCGTGGCGGGGCAAGAAAGGCCCCGCCCAGTGCCACCGATGCCAACAGTTCCGCCACTCGTCGCACAACTGCCACCGGCCGCAGAAGTGTGTACGCTGTGGTGGCGAACATCGAGCCAGAGACTGCCAGAGACCTCGCGAAGATCCTCCAACTTGCGCAAATTGTAACGGCGCACATACCGCGAACAGCACCACCTGCCCCATATTCCGCAGAGAGGCGAGGAATAAGAAGGCAAGCACGGTGGCACTGACATCAACTACACAAACCACCCTAGCGCTACCCAACCTGGCCCAGCAAGCAGAGGCTACCACATCCAGAGAGGGCGAAACAACCGAACCGGTAGCGGTCACAACCCTCGCACCTCCAACCAATGACTACCGCCCCCGAACGAGAGGAGGCAAAAGACAGAAAAGGAAAAAGCTGACTAAAAAGAGACCCACCCCCGCAGAAAGCGGGGCGGAGACAGAGGACCAGCTTCCCAAACAAAAACCCAAAAGAGTAGAATTGCAAGCCCCCCTAAAAGGGATAACTCCACAACACGTACAGAACCCTCCGTGTCCCCGGACGAAGGGAAACTTGCGGTGCTTGAAAAAGCGCTGCAAATTTTCCAAGATATGTTGGGGGCACTCAGAGAGGGTTTAGACCCAGTTTCAGCCGTCCTTAGGGGGATGACTGAATTACTATCTTTGTATGGATCGTAAACCACTGAAGTTGGTTTTCTGGAATGCTCACGGTCTTAAGGGGAAGACCGTGCCACTAAAACATCTGCTAAAGGAACAGGACATAGACGTGGCGCTCTTCAACGAGACGCATCTGGGTCCAGGGGACAAATTAAAAATCCCGTACTACACCACCTACAAAAAAGACGAGCACACCGGAACCTTGGCCTATAGAGGTTTGGCCATCCTAGTGCACAGAAGGGTAGTACACCAACCTCTACCACAACTAGCCCAACAACATATGCAATCACTGGGCATTGAAATTCTGGTCGCCGGCCAACCAATGAGGATCTATATCATCTATAAACCGCCACAAGAAAGAATTTCAGCATCCGACATCATGGATATGTTCAACTTCTCCATACCCACCATTGCAGCCGGCGACTGGAATGCCAAACACCAGTCCTGGAACTCTACCACCAACTCCATATCAGGAAGGAGACTATTTAATATAGCCGAGCAACAGGACTTAACGGTTTCAGCACCCAGTGGGCCAACTCACTTTCCATTCGGCAATACGTCCATCCCCGATGTGCTCGATCTCATGGTGCACAAACACATAAACCAGACTGTGCATTTAGAAGCGTTCCCAGATGATATGGAATCCGATCACATTCCTGTAATAGCATCCATACAAAGTGCCCCCACAAGAGTCATCCCCCCAACACCTAAGAAGGTCATCGACTGGGCGAAATTCCAGGAGTTCATGGAGGAAAGCACCCCTCTCACCCAGTTTCTACTGCAGAGGAGGTAAACCACCTTGCTGAGAGTCTGAACAGCAAAATCCAAGAGGCCATGCAAAAAGCGTCAAGAGACCACAATAACACTCGTCTGCTTCCAACCTTACCAGCTACGCTTAGAGAAAAAATCGCTAAAAAGAGAAGACTCCGAAGGCAATGGCAAATCAACCGCTGTCCCACCATCAAAACAGCCCTGAACAGACTCTCAGACGAAATAAAATCAGAACTGGACAATCACAACGTGGAGAGCTGGGAATCACGCCTCGACGAAGCAGGTGATGATTGGGCTTCTCTTCATCGCCTCTGTCGTCAGCTAACAAAAGCTCCAACACCAGTGCGACCTCTACGCCACGAAGATGGCAGCCCCAGATACCGGGCGGAGGATCGCGCAGAGATATTCGCCAGCTACCTAGAACATCAGTTCAGCCCTAATCCATGCCAAGACCCAGACCACGAACAAGAGATCGAGGAGTTTCTCAGGGAATACCTGCAAGATGCTCCAAACCCGGACGAGGACCCTATTTTCTTTTCTCCTCAAATGGTGAAACGCCAGATCCTACAGGCCAAACCAATGAAAGCTCCGGGCGCAGACAAAATTACGAATAAAGTACTGCGTCACCTTCCCTACAAGACCATCATCTCATTCACCAGGCTTTTTAACGGAATACTGCGCTCCGGAGAATTCCCCCAAGCCTGGAAAATAGGACGAATTATAATGCTGCCAAAACAAGGCAAAGACACTATGGAACCCAAAAGCTATCGTCCGATTACTTTATTACCGGCGATTTCGAAAATCTTTGAGAAACTCCTCTTACACAAAATGGAACCTCACCTAATTCCACGTGCCGAACAATTTGGGTTTAGGGCTGGACACAGCACGACTTTGCAATTGTCCAGAGTCTTCCACATGTTGGTAGCAGCGAGGAACAAGAAAGAGCAAGCTATTGCGGTGCTCTTAGACATGGAGAAGGCCTTTGATAAAGTCTGGCACAAAGGCCTTCTCTACAAACTTGCGCTTACCTCTGTTCCGAAAAAAATCACAAAAATCATCAAGTCTTTCCTAGAAGGGAGAACCTTTCAAGTGGTAGTTGAAGACCAACTTTCAAGGATAAGACCAATAAGAGCAGGAGTGCCACAGGGCAGCTGTCTCTCCCCAAAACTATACTCCTTTACACAGATGACATCCCCGTGGGAGACGGCTGCTCGCTGGCACTCTTTGCAGACGATGCTGCCTACCTAACTGCATCCATCTCACCGAAGCTCGCAGTAATCAAGCTCCAAAGAACCTTGGACCTAATCCCAGAATGGCTGAGTAAATGGAGACTGTCTGTCAATGTAGACAAGACACAAGCTTTGCTGCCACGAAGAACCAGGACCAATAAGGCCTTCACCAAATTAAAACTACAAGGTCAAGACATCCAATGGTCCAAAACAGTTAAATACCAACTCCCTCACAATGAGAACAAGATAGACAACTCCCTCACAATGAGAAGCCACATCAAGGACATCACGAGAAATTCACAGGGGGCCATGGCTGCACTCCGCCCCGTGCTTAATTCAAGACTTCCCCTAAGGATTAAGTTAGGCCTCTACAAGACCTATATCAGACCAAGGCTAACCTACGCAGCAGCCACCTGGTACCAGTTTGTAGCCCAAGATCTCCGCAAAAACCTACAGCAGAAACAAAACGTGGCGCTGCGTAGGATTACTCAAGCGCCGAGATACGTGAGGAACGATGTCATCGCCAGAGACCTCAAAATTGAAACAATAGAGGAGTTCATAATAAGGATGGCCAAAAACATGTACGAGAGAGCCAGCACTTCAGCACACCCTGAAATCCAAAATATTGCTCCATGGCACTCGCGTCCCCCGGACGCGAGACCACTCCCCAGGGATATCCTTAATTAACCTACCCATCCCTTCCCCCCCCCCCCCCATTTCACTCTAAATTGCCACCGCGTGTTTAATCCCCCGCGGGGACTCGACCTGCGGATTGCACGCGGAAGTGCGTTACACATGGGGACACCCATCCTTGAAAATCCCCAACACCACTGAATCCATCTACCCCGTTGCTCACCACCACCACCCCCCCCTCACTCACTCTAAATTGCCACCGCGTGTTTAATCCCCCGCGGGGTTTCGACCTGCGGGGCGGATTGCACGCGGAAGCGCGTCACAGAGGGGGGTTACCCATCCTAGAAAATCCCAAACCCCACTGAACCCACCTACCCCAATGCACACCATCATCACCAAGAATCACCCAGGGATCAATCATCCCAACCTAATGACCTGTTTGTTTTCACAGATAGCGACTGAAACCACGGTCAGGGGGCATCAGCCCCGAAACCGTCTCCCCGCCCCCCTACAGGGGCGAGAGAAGACTACGCGCGCGTTCGGGCAGTCTAGGCTCTGGCGTGGCTCGGTACACTTGTTGTATCTTGCTAGTAGCTTATCCTCGACTCTTGGATAATTAATTTGTGCAAACAAATTAATTATTATTGTCAAATATAAATTAGTCGCAGTACAATTTATAATTGACTATCTATTGCTTAAATTATGACTTATTTGTAATAAGGAATAATTAAGTTACTTGGAATTGTTAAACGAGAACTAGTCATTAGTGATGGAAAGCTTTAATAGTGATTTTATGTTATTTTTTGATACAAGTTGAACAAAATATAAAGAGCTGTTATATTACCACATCCGCATTTTATTTATCATATCTGATCCACTTCCTACATATACATTTTTAAACACTCATAATTTGTTTTCTCTGTTCACATTTGGTGAAATTCCTTCATAATGATTTGAAATCAAAACACGCGTACCTACTGTTTCACAATTACACTATTTAGATCTAGAACTTTAATATGTATATACTAGGTGGTAGAGTTCTGCATTGTCTTGCCCGGGTCTGGTACCACCGCCTTACCTATTCCTGCCGCAATAGCGTCAGTGCTTGTCACTGTCGGGTTAGGTAGCCGGTAAACGTATGCGGGTCAATATTTGCTAATTGGCCAAAAGAAGTGTAATTTTTTTTCAAAAAATTAGTTTTTTTAAGTTTATTGAATGTTATAAAGTTATAGTGTATTATGTTCAATAAGGAAAGTAACTTGTTATTTCAGCAAAATATGCAAAAACTTGTTTGGGCCAATTAGCATATAACTTGTTTGGACCCATGCATGTAGCATTAGACCTCGCCACAAGATAGAAACGCACCATTAACATCTTTGGTGTCTATAGGCGGTAGGCGGTAGGTAGGTTGTAAGAGAAACCTTTCATCAAGAGACTCATCTGCTTGTTTGCTATCATCTATACATATAATAAAATCGTAGGAAAGTCAAAACTGTACATTGAATATTTTTTTTAAAAAAAACTTGGGGCGTGATCTATAATCGATATCGACGCCAAAAATATAGTTTTTAGATTTTTTGTCTGTTTGTCTGTATGTATGTCCGGGGTAAACTCAAAAAGTACTGCATGGATTTACTTCAAATTTTGCATGAATATTACTAACAGGTCGGGTCAACATATAGGCTACATATTATCACGCTATCACCTACAGGGGAGGAGCAGTGCGGAGTAAACGAAGTCCGCGCGGACGAAGTCGCAGGCAACAGCTAGTATGATATAAAAAATATAGTTCTAAAAAATTAAAAATATACAGGTTGTAAAGAAAACTTTCCGATATGAAAGAGGTATATAGGTAGGGTCAATGGCATTGTCAAAAAAAATAATAAAATAATTCTTTTTATTAAAATAAGAAAAATATCGTAGTTTAAAGTGCCTCATTTTAGTACTAAATCAAGCAAACATTTTGAAAATTTATGTGCCAATATTCAAAAAATAATGACACAAATTTGTTTGTATTAAGCTACCAAATAATGCCTTTGACGATCGGACAGGGATTTTTACACACTGTATAGTTCTAGCCCTAAAGATGCAGCATTTACTAAATAACGCATATGTATATAGGTTGCGAATTGTGAAATAATACAAATGTTTTTAAATCAAATAATCATTATTTTACCACTACAATATTCATGTAGGCAACTTTGATCTTTTAAAGAAAGAAAATGTTGCGTAATACTCATAAATCACAAATACAATTTACAGTACTTATTTATATACGCAAATGTAAGCAACAGTCATTCAAATGTAACGAGTGTATGTAATTTTTAGTAATAAAACGTTGTTTATCGCAGGAAGCATGTGACAACGTGACCGCGATTGTTGCGCAAACGCACGCGTAGAAAATACTAGACAACAACTGCATGTTGAGGATGGTTAGTGCACTTCGAATGCAATAATCAGAACGTGTGATTAGAGTGCAGTGTCATCGTACAATAACGTACAACTACTTTTATATAATACTAACTGAGTCGGCTAACGTTGTTCTGCCCTTTTAACTACTCTTTTTTTCTATATTTTCTCACCTTTTAAACCTTCCCTGGACTTCAACAATTAATTCAAAACTAAAATTATTTTTATACTAATTTTGTTGAGGTTTACTCCATACTTTTTTGTTTTTTTTTCATACTTGTCTAAAATTAAAGGAAAGTAAGCGTTAAGGACTTCATCACTCAACAGCCATCACTTTCCAATTATTTCTAAAATAGGTCCAATAAATCTCTTGTTGGACCAGACCGTGAAAATTTGGCGTGTCTGCCAGGCAGTTCGTAAAAGGCGAACGTTTTACTAAATGTGTATCTAACATTGTAACTACCAGGTCGTAGCCTTCTGCACTATTTTATCCAGGTTTGGTACCACTACCTTATCTATTCCTGCCAAAATACCGTCATTGCTTGTGGCTGCTTTTTCGGTTTCGAGGTAAGTTAGCAGGCATGTGATATAAGCACATCTCATCATACAGATGACAATGCGCCATTTGTAAAACGCATCATCTTTAGTGATTATAGTTGATGGTTGTTTTTCAAATAAGAGAGCAATCTGCTTGTTTGCAATTTGATGGTATTTAAAAAATACCTATATACGTACAAATGTAGATACAGGCTTACAAAAAATAAAAATAAAAAGGATTCACCAAATGATTACTATTATTACTATTAGAGGAGTATTTGAAACTCAGACAAATATTGAAAATCCACGTGTTGGTCCCGGCCTCTTATAATAAATTTAAAAAAAATAACCTCCCATTCGTAAGTTTTCGAAGCGGAGACCGGGAAATCGCGAATTTTTGCATAAATAATTTATGACATGTTTTAAATAAAAACAATGGTTAAGAGTTTAGACACTCGAGCAACATGTTTACAATTCGTCATCAGAGTGTATACCTACTTGATATGAAGCTGACAAGTCAACGCTACTATAAATCACAATCTAATCTAAACGTCATTCGCAGCCTCTTGCAATAGATATATTTCGAGATTTACAGGCTGATATGCCATCTGGTTTGTGCACTTGTAGCTCGGTTTGTAAATTTATTTCCAAGATAACATAACATGCAATATTCGTAAAATTAACAATGTAAGGAATTTAATGATTATTTATATTTAACAATAATGAAACTCCATCGAAATATATCAAACACATTTGTATCTCAAGTATGATGCAACTGAACTTTTCTGAATTCTCAATTTATACAGAACCAATAAACTATTTAACATCGTCGAATAAAACACCACGGATTAATGGATATTGCAAGTCTTAGTACATAATATTAAGTACTTTGTCTGAATGAAAGAAATTTAAAAGAAATATTCTTGCTGTGGACTGTCTTCTTTCGAAAATATTTAAAATAGTTTTAAAATATAAGAGCATGTGGTTAAGATACAATTACGTATTCGAGTAAGTCGAATAAATAATTTTGAGAAAATGAAAAAAAAAATAACTTTTTTAAACTGAGTTAGTTGTCATTAAGTGTTTGATTTATTCAATGATTTATTGATCTGTAAAAACTTCATGTAAATGTATCATTTTTTATGTTTTGATAGTTTTAGCATTTAATAAAAAACTACTTTGATGATCAGCGTAAGTTTTTTTATTAAGGCTGATTTCACTGTCACGCTGACGGTCGGCGCTGATGTATTTCGCCTACGGGCGGCAGCGCTGAGCGGTCAGCGCAACTCAAAAACTCTACCTATGACTACATACATATTGACCCATCAGCGCCGACCGTCAGCTTGCGGTCAGCGTGACAGTAAAATCATCCTAAGAGTATGTTTCTAGCTTTAAGGCTTTAAAATAACATACACTATTGCAAACAACGACATCACATAAATTACAACATTTCTTAATAACATTAAAATCCTTTAATAGAGTACATTTTATTTAAAACATCAAAAAGATCTTATAATCTTCAACGAAAACTGAACTGATTGACTGTACTGACTAATATACAGCAATTAAAACCTATGACTAAACTAACAAGAAACATACATAAACTAGATCAAATAATAAATTAATTTGAAACTGCATTATGTTATTCATCAAGATTGCAACCAATTTCGTAGTTTCCAGAAATTAAGTTGTTCGTAAGGGCATTGCGAATTCAATCAAACCTAAAATGAAAAGTGAAAGGAATAGAATATTAGAGTTCGTTCGGATACAAGGAATTGTATTCACGTAATCAAGTTTGATTTTAAATGTCAGTACGATAAAGGTTCACTGTTTCGTGTTGGCCTTAGTACTCGTATGCACGTAATTTGCAAATTATCAGAAATTTATGAATGGTGGAAACAATAGCTAGTTAATTGTCAATATATCAGATAGTGATCAATAAAAGACTACCACAAATACGGTTTTGAAATAACAATAGAAACCCAAATAATCAACGACATCTAAATCTAAATAATGTGCTATGTGTCTGTGTATCAAAGTGCAAAAGCTTAAGGGTGAGTCTGTCTTTTTTTGCATAAATACCTAATTATTACATTCCTTAACCATTGCTATTTAGTATGTAGCCAGTTACTAATTATAAAAAAATATTTATCAAAAGTGCTTGTAAATTAAAAACAGTAGCAGTCGTGGGACTGCCGATAGAAGTGAAAACGGAACTATTAAGTTGAGAGTAATTAAAACTATATGCAAAACATAGCTATAGATATACTATTATCATTAGCATGTCGGTGACGCGAACCGAGGATTTTACCCTCTACCAAAACGCTCAACGCGCCTAAAGAAGTTTTCACTTCAATAAAAAAAAAACTTTTGACGTTGAATTTGCTCTGAAGCAATCAATGTGTTTGTTAATTTTATTTTATAATTTTAAGTTTTTTTGAGTTATGTAACTGTGGTAGTAGGCCAGAGACCACTTAAATACGAGATTATTTTTGAACATGTAACCATACTATATAAAAATAAAAACTACGTCAGTTTCCTAGCGACCTAGGCAGGAATCAAATTCCGAAGATTCTCCTGGATCACGATTCCCTGGCTTGTTGGTTGGCAAAATGGGTATTGATTCTCATTGCAACATTTGCAATAACTGTAACAAATAGCTTCACATGTTGTTACAATACACGGGGGTGGTAATATACAACCATTAGACCTTGGACATCTGCTGAAAATTTCAATTAAAACTATTGTGATCCAAGCCGAACAGGCTAACCACTTAACCAAATAGGCAGAAACTATATTAATGATGATATCTATATAGTTCTAAATTAAAAACTCTATCTTATGCACTTTGTCTATTTATCGTAAAATATTGCAATGGTATTATTTCCTCGAGAATCAAAAATATTATGTCTCTATCATCGTGACTACGAACTACGAAACCGTAGAATTCTGCAAAGCCTTCTCTAGTTCGGTACCATCACCTAATCTATATTCCTGTCACAATACGTCAGTGCTTGTTACTGTTGGTTTCTGTATGGGGAGTAAGGAAGCCGATTAATTAACGCATGTGGCATTGAATCTCCGTTTGAAGTCTATAGGCAATGGTTATCTCTTTGGCAAAAAACGATTTGCATGCAGCATGTCCTATGATATCAAAACCCTACTATGCTACTTTTAACTGTGTATGAAATTACATGCAACGAAATCAATCATATTCTTACAAATCAACATAATATAGGTAAATAATAGGTATAATATAATAAAATATGGGTGAGATTAGATTAGAAATTAAGACCGATATGTTATGAGATAGTGTTACAAGTTCCATCAATCTTCAATAACTTAACCTTTTATTTCAAAGTGTTAAGATGGATTAAACTACTGAACTTTATATAGGTTAACATTTCAACACTGAGACCACTCCTTACTCTGTAGTTAGCATAAAACATCCATTTGTAATTTATTATTTAATAAACTATGCAAAGTACAAATAACAAGATTATATCTAAGGAATATGGTTAGAAAATATATTAGGTACTCTTTTATCTGAAAATACAGACCTACTTGAATACATTCAATCGTTAACACTTGTTGATGCTTGTGTAAGCGAAACCAATTGGATAATAATTATAATTGTGAAACAGTAGGTACAAATATAAGAAGAGGACGGTGTAAAGCAAAACACGATAGTTCCAATATAATTGTAATACAGTTTTACAGTTATGAATATCTCCGTACAGTTTGCTTGTTCTATCTCTAAGACAAAACCAAAAGCCCATCCATCTCTACTCTCTAGATGTTCTCTTATTCTCGCCTCATATTTCCCGCCAGTATTCGATTGTCACATTTTATTGCGCGGCAAACGTTCCTATTGGTTTTACAAGAGTTCAATAATAATGACGTAACCTTAAATCAACCAATCAGAACACGGACGGTGATACCAGCTCTTTACAATGTAGATTATATAAATATTATCTTAAATACGATTACCAAATGTATAAATCTTATTATATTGTTTTAATAATACAATTCTAACACAAGTATGTTAAAATATAAATAATGCATGCATGAAATGCAGTTTTAAGAGCCGACGATAAGAAATCGAATACCTACCTATATCACTTTTTATTGTTTGTTGTTGTTTATTGTTGTGTATACTAGTACAGAAGGTAGAATGAATATTTTAAATAATTGCTAGTGTTATATCTTTATAATATTTAGTTATTAGTACAATTGTTACATTTAAAACTCTGTTCTTAGCATTATAACTAAGTGATATGAGGATCTTACTTGAATAAATAAATTATTATTATTATTATTGTTTTATTTAACAGACTAGCTGTTGCCCACGACTGCGTCCGCGCGGACTTCGTTTACTCCACACAGCTCCTCCCCCGTAGGTGATAGCGTGATAATATGTAGCCTATATGTTGACCCGACCTATTAGTAATGTTCATGCTAAATTTGAAGTAAATCCATTAAGTACTTTTTGAGTTTACCCCGGACATACATACAGACAAACTATATTTTTGGCTTCGATACCGATTGTAGATCACGCCCCAAGTATTCTTTTAAAAAAATATTCAATGTACAGTTTTGACTTTTCTACGATTTTATTATAATTATGTATAGATAGTACACAAAGAAATGGTACAGACACCAAATATGTTAATAGGGCGTTGCTTTCCATGTGGGTGGGAATGCCACATGCACAATCTTATTTCTTACCCTCCAAACCGGAACACGACAGTAACAAGCACTGACAGGAAGTCTAGCAGGAATAGATAAAGCGGTGATTCCAAACCAGGGCATAACGTTGCAGAACTCTATCATCTAATTAATAAAAAGTTTCTTCACGCCCGTATCCCCGAACAGGTAGGCAGTGATACGTGTACCCACAATTAGTCGAAGATACTTATTTCCACAATGTGATAGGTGACAAGCACTTATCTAATACGGGCAACGTTGTTTTTATCAGAAAACTGAAAAAATATATTTTAAATTGCCCGACCCGAGTACCGAACGTAGGATCTTATGTGGTCACCATCGACACCGGACCACAAGACCACAGAGACGATTTCTGTTATTTAGTAATATTGACGTATTAGCGTTCAGGTTTCTTTTACGAACTTATAGTAGATTTTTTCTTAAAATTAATATGCACATTCGATTTTGTCGTGGCTTAACCTTGCAGTTGAGCGGTCGATATTACGAAAGAAGTATGTATTTAAAACTGCGGATCAAGTTTAGGCGGCTGTTGATGTAATACTGTACATATGTGGCATTTGACACTACGAGCGGTAATACTAACTATGCGCAATTATCGCTATTATCTCATCGTCGCGTCGTCTTTAGACTGTGGCTTCCCGTAAAGTAACGGCTGATAATGAAAATTACTTTCAACTTCAAGTAGTAATTTCTACAATCAACGATATTTTATTTATTTATCTTTATTGAACCATATACAGAATGTATAGGCTTGTATTATTATATATTCTGTGGTATAGGTATATATTCTGTGGTATAGGGTACAAATGGCGAGCGCATTCTCTACCAGTTAACTGCTCTACGGCTAATCAGAAAATCACACAGAGTGGTTAAATTTTCGTGATATTCTCAAATCTAGATTAAATAATATATACATTCATTTTACGTATGTATAAACATAACGCAAGTCATAAAGCAATAACAAACATTTAAATAACAGTGAAAGTGGCTTGCACAATTTCGATAAGTGGTAAAACTCGAATTTCGTCATCCGAAACGACTGCATTGTGATTGCACGTGCGTTAAAGAACAAATGCAAGCAATCATCTCTGAATGCGTTCGACTGAAATGAATGTACGAAAAGTGGTACGTTTTTGACAGTATGTATACAGCACGGCAACGTCGCAACCATCTTATATTTAGCTGGGAATATAAAGCTTTGCTTACAAATTTAATTGCATCGACGATCGCCCGCCGCGCGACGCAAATAGCATCAACTCGTCCCTGAACCTATCCAAACTTTCCCTCAAACGTTTTTAATGTAAACATACGTTTTTACAATTTTGTAAATAAAAAACAGACCGAGTGTGATTCGGACCGGACGACCGTATCAAGTTGCAATATCACTATCAGTTTCCTATATCGAATATAGATTAGTTTAATTTATAGATTTTATCACAGAGCAGTTACACTTTTATTAAAATATACTAGCTGTTGCCCACAACTTCGTCGTTCGTTTACTCCGCACAACTCTTCCCCCGATAGCGTGATAATATGTAGCCTATATGTCAAAAATTCTAAAAACTATATTTTTAGCTTTGATATCGATTGTAGATCACGCCCCAAGTATTCTTTTAAAAAAATATTCAATGTACAGTTTTGACTTCCCTACGATTTTATTATATGTATAGTAAATCCATACTAATATTATAAATGCGAAAGTAACTCTGTCTGTCTGTCTGTCTGTCTGTCTGTCTGTTACGCTTTCACGCTTAAACCACTGGACCGATTTTGATGAAATTTGGCATAAACATAGATAAGACGTCGAGAACGGACATAGGCTACTTTTTATCGCGGGAAAATATTTCGTTCCCACAGGAAATAAAATTAATCGAAAGAAATCGGATCATAAAGCGTAACGTAGAACACATTAACTAGATGGCGCTGCACGAAAATAAATCGCGCTAACGTATTGAAACACATATACATGTAATTAAATCGTTGAGTTTAGAGTTATCTTTATTATGATACTAGCTGTGCCCGCGACTTCGTTCGCGTGGAAAAAATTCTAAAATAAAAACCCGCATAGTTCCCGTTCCCATGGAATTTCCGGGATATTCAGTGGTTTGGCCGTGAAAGCGTAACAGACAGAGTTATTTTCGCCTTTATAATATTAGTATGGATGATATGATATGATACGAGTATTTTAACGTTTGTTTGTTCATTGAATGCGCTAAATGCTAATTCCTGGAACTACAAGTCGGATTGAAAAAAAAATTATGTGTATGTTTAATGATAGCTACATTCATGAGGATTACGTTACAATTATTCTTAGCGTAGTTAAAATATCGATATTTGTAAAATAAGTTGGAAGAAAAAGCGGTATCGAACGGCTGTATCCGCGTGCGCTTGCTGGCGTAATGCTTAAGTACACGTAAGTACAATGTACTACAAATATATTGGTTTTTAGTAGATGCACAAAAAAGTCCACGACACTATATATATATATATATATATATATATATATATATATATATATATATATATATATATATATATATATACAGGGTATAACAAAAATAAGCACTAACTTTCAAGGGTATACGTGTACATGAACTAAACAAACACCTGGTAAAATATTATACCAAAAGGCACACATTTTTTGTTTCATATAAATTTAGTAAAATAAGAAATTAAAGTTTATTTTCACACCCCTACCTTGAAGATGGAAGTGATGTGACGTCAGCAACACGTTGAATGAATAGCGTGACGCACACATAGACATGAAGAATACCGCGTACTTGTACTTACACACATTTAATAAGCAATTTTTTACATATCACTTTCGTCACTGATTAATTATTATACATTAATCCAAATTAACTATTTACAGGCAATAATAAAACAACACTGTCTTCAAATTAATTTATAAGTAAGGTTCAAAATGACCACCACCCTTCTCAATGCAAAGAGCAGTTCTGCGTAACATTGATAACCTTACATTATGCAACATATGTGGGGTTATGGACCTAAATGCTGCATTAATTTTACCTTCCATCTCTTCACGTGTATGACATTCCACAGAGTAAACTTTATTTTTCACATAACCCCATAAAAAGTAGTCTAGGCACGTGAGATCTGGAGAACGAGGTGGCCAAGGCACCGGGCCACTTCGACCTATCCACTCTGCAAATCGATCGTTTAAATAATCACGCACAGGGCGTGCAAAGTGAGCGGGTGCTCCATCGTGCTGAAAAATTATATTACGGTATACATTCAGTGGAAGATTTTCCAGATGTTCTTCTAAATCCTCTCTCAGGTGTTGTAGGTACCTTTGAGCGTTAAGACCCTGAGGTAAAATAGTCGGCCCCAAAACATAGTCCCCAACGATGCCTGCCCAGACATTAATTCTCCACTGGTGCTGAAAGCTACTTTCACTCGAGGCATGCGGGTTATTATGTGCCCACACATGCTCGTTGTGCAAATTGAGCACACCATTTCTTGTGAAAGAAGCCTCATCTGTCCATAAAATATTAAAAGCAAATTCGGGATTTGCTTCAGCACGGTTCTGGTACCACCTACAAAAGTCCATTCTGGGCATATGGTCTGCAAGTCCTATCTCCTGAGTCCTTGAAAAATGGTAGGGATGTCGTCCATCATCCTGCAGAGTACGCCACACCACCATATGGTTTACATTTAACATAGCACTGCATCGGCGTGTGCTGTTCCGAGGATTCTCGTCAAAATGATTTAGAATTCGAGTCTCAATAGCAGTACCTACTCTTGAATTAGGACGTCCAACGTTTCGTTCGCTGTGGAAGGAACCAGTACGCTGAAGTCGTAAACACATGTTACGGAATACTGAGTACGGAGGTAAATGACGTTGTTCTGCTGGTGGCCTTCCATCAATAAACCGTTGTCGGTAAATCTCCCTCGCTTCATTAATGCTACCATTCCTAGCAGCACCAACACATAGCATCATTTCGTAAAATTCACTATTAGTGTAAAGGTGACGGTCATTATTATTTCTACGTGGCATTTTTAAAATCGCGATTTCCAATCAATGGGTATTAAGTAAGATTCATAAAAAATCGGCAATAATAGCAATAGTTACGCTCTCCAAAGACAAACGGCAACTGAATAAAAAAATAAAAATTCCTTTACAATTATCTAGGTACTTTTCCGAACTAATTAGGGTTCAGTGAAACAAATTTAAAAATAATCTTCTTCATCTTAGAGTTTATTCCGGTTATTCTCCACGCTTGCGCTAGGAACGAGTTTGAGTTTGCCGTAGCGACTGTCGTCTAACCTCCGAACCTCTCTGGAGGAAGCCGGTGCCAGGACCTCTTTCATTGTACAGCAGTCAGGTTGTCTTGGGTCCCGAAGGTGGTGGTGGGACCCCTTGCACCATAAATAAAAAAAAATCATTTCCCGTGTTAGTTTGAGTGCCTTAAGAAGAATTACCTCCATTCTACCAGGCGAACTGAGAATCGAACCCAGTACCTTACGAAGAAACGCCTAAACCGGCATCACTCTTATCATAAAAGTGACAAAAATGTTGACTAAAACTATACGGAACTACATATTAGTATGATTTTACATAAAAACAAAATGGCAGAAAAAAGGGAGTGTCTTGTCTCTTTCCGAAAGTGGTCTTTTCGCCAATCAAAGCGTTTCGTTGCACTTTGTATAAGCCGCAAAACACGTGTAAGTTCTAAAGGCCTGTACAAACGACCGGCGGCGGCTTTAAAGTTAACTTAATACTTTTTCATTTCCAGTATGATAAACAATATTTTGATGAAAAAGATTAATTTTTCTGAATGAATGAACAGGTTGATATGTAATCCCGGCAATCGCTAAAATTAGCAATAGTTTTCGTTGGTTTCGCTTGCGTGGTTTATTTTTGACATTCACAAAAAACTCTAACCACGCGTGCGAAGCCGCGAGCAACGGCTAGTATTTTATAAAATCTTTGATCTAAAATGTAATCAAAAAAACGTAGTCAAAAATTATCTTTTTCCTGAAATAACTACTACTTAGAAAGGTCTTGCCAATTTCTCCCGTGAAACAGCTTTGCTGTGTTTCGGAGAGAAGGGCAAGACAGGCACTGTAATTACTGGCACCGAGACTTAATGTCTTATGTCTCAGGATCTTAACATCTTATGTCTCTAACACATGAATGGAATACCTGGGCTAGTTCCAGCCCAGGTATCCCATTTTTGTTCATTAGCGACGTCGACCACTTACCATCAGGTGGCACGTCTGCTAGTTTGCCTATCTCAATAACATAAAAAAAACGTAAGAAGAGGCGCACCTAAAACAAACTTTAGGTAGGTACTAAGTTCCATCAGCCATGTAGTGATAGTGACAAACGAGCCTATCAACTCACCGGGAACATTCCGATTCTTGACATTTTTTTAGCAGTGCTAGCCATGTCAAATTTCATATGTAACGAAAATTAATTTGCGCAATTAAAATTCCCGCGGAAAATATTCAGTAGTGTGTGTGAGCAAGGCCTTAAGTTGGTTGGCCGCGTTGAGACGCCTAGCGCGATGTCGGTAATACTTCAAATCAAAGGACTTCTAGGCTAATCAATGCGTAGGTTTATTTGTCAAAAATTCTTATAAAGGGTTGTGTTGTGTCTTAATTCTTAATGATAATGCATATTTATTTTGCGAAGTGTCGTGTTATCAACGAGAAAGTTTTACTAAGTTTTTAGAATTGTGTGTAAAAAAAGTGATAATAGCTATGATTTACCTGCTCAAAAACTAATTACCTATTTAGACACCTTGTTATGTGAAGTTAGAAGCAAACAGGGTAGGTACTAGAGGTAAGTATTATGCCATTAAAACAGTTTGTAAGTTGAAACCATGCCAGATAATACATTGTAAAATGCCTATGAATCACGGAATAGATTTAGGTACCTACACTGAAAACACATGTGAATAGTTGACTTTGAAGGTGGATATTGTGTGATGAAGTAATTTATGTAATGTGTTTTCATAACAAAAAGATACCTTAATTAGTTATATTGGATTATTTGCCACGATTGTTTTAGAATGTATGTACCAAACTAATAGTTTCACTCAGAGTTAGAAATAATAATCCAGGTCACAATAAATTTTAGGTACACAGCTGATATAATTTTGTTGCCAGGCGGGAGATTTTCCTGCATGAAATGCCTAATAGCCGCAGGTTTGCCTTACGTAAACTAGGTATGAGACTACTAGGTAGGTATTTACGATTAATAAAATTTTATGAGATTTTTTTTATTGAATATGAGTATAGTAATTAATAATTATTTTAATATGATCGTAATATGCTATCGAGTGACACCAATAGTCGGACAGTGTTTTTTTTAACATAATGTAATAATTATGGCTATCAAAACCCAGTTAAGTTACCTATGAATCAAATTGTCCAGCCTGGTAATCAAACTAAGGACCCTCATGGGTTTATTCCAACATCAGTCCTGGTAGAAAAAAATATAAAAAAACTCTTTAAATAATATCTACATTATTTACTCTGTCAAGTAATTAGTACTTTGTTGTGCGTCTAGCAGTTCATTGACATCTATCATATGATTGTGACCTTTCATAGCTGCGTAAACCGTGCGCGTACGTTACTGCGTGCTATACTTCAGGGCTGCCACAGATCATTTTGAAAAAAAACTTTGACATTCATTTTCTCAGAAATTTCATAGTTTTTATTTATTAAAAATGTATAATTAAAGAGCTAACCACACATCCTGAACGCTCCTTCAGTATTAGTGCTTATTTTTGTTATACCCTGTATATATATATATATATATATATATATATATCTCTTATAACAACACAATAAGGAATTTTGAGTCGAAAAATTATAGAAAATTAATAGGTGAATTTTAATCCTTATCATATTAATCCTTACTAACGAAAAGTACTTCATCAACACGAAGATCTTAGGAAGACAAACTTTGGCTCTTATACCACGTTATTTAGATGCATAGTTTAAAAAAAATGTAAAACGAAAATAACTCAACATACCTAGGTACTATCTAGGTATTAACCGAAAGGCTGTGTGCAGTGTGCACGATGCGGCGCACTACTCTGACCGCCGAACGAGAACCGAACATTGCCGAGAAGAGCCGAACTGTGAGAGCGTTGGCTTTACTATACTTTTTAAGGTTCCATACTCAAAGTTTAAAACGGGACCCCATTACTAAGACACCAATGTCCGTCCGTGCGTTTGTACGTCTATCTATCTGTCCGTCACCAGGCTGTATCTCATGAACCATGATAGTTGAAATTTTCACAGATGATGTAGGTATTTATGTTGCCTTTTATTTATGTATAATAACTAAAACTAAAAAAAGAATAAAATAAATATTTAAGGGTGACCACCATACAACAAACGTGTTTTTTTGCATAAACTCCCTTTTGCATTTGCATAAAATCACTTTAAAAATAAATAATTAAAATAAAATAAATATTAAGAAGGCTCCCATTCAACAAACGTGATTGTTTGCCGTTTTTTTATAGATTATGGTACGGAACCCTTAATGCGCGAGTTCGACTCGCAATTAGCCGGTTTTTTTAAGGTACATGAGTGGAACCTTTAACCTCCGCGGCCCGCGCGGAGTAGACATGTGACCGGCTCCTTTCGCAATAGACTTCTTCGATACGGAACGTTGGATTTTCCTTCTTTGAAAAAAATCACTTTACTTTGTAGTAGTTGAATATTCGATCTATTTTGTGTATTTTATGGTGTTGTTGAGGGATACATGATCGTTCGCTTTGGCCTGATATGTGTCTAATTCGTTAGTAAGTAGGTGTAAGTACTGTATTTGTATAGCTACTTAATAAGGATTTGTAGTTATAATATTATTAAATCTTGCTTTAAATCTTCCCCATTGTGGAAAACTGTTTAATTTTTGAAGCTGTAGGTATACCAACATAAGCAATCATTTAGGTAGAAGAAGCACAAATTTTCCAAACAAAATCATATTGATTGGTTAGTGGTTACTTAGGGAAAAATCCTGAATCAGGCTACAAAAAAATTTTACATAGGTAAAGACCTTCGTGAAATCGTAACCAACATTAAAGACTTGATATTTAAAGTGTACCCGGAATTCGGATATGATAGATTTACCAAAAAAAAATCAATTGATGTGTGTAAGGGCAATTTTATCTGCAAGAAATGCAAGCGTTGACGCCATCTATACAAATAAATAAAATTGGGGTGTCTGTTTGTAATATTAAAATAACCGTTTTTACTAAATGCATATGGATGTGTACACGGTACGTATACCAATATAACATTGTTTAGAATTTTTGTCTGTCTGTCTGTTTGTTCCGGCTAATCTCTGGAACGACTGGACCGATTTTGACGGGACTTTCACTGAAAGATAGCTGATATGATAGCGAGTACCTTAGGCTATTTTTTTTTATTTTTCCACGCGAACGAAGTCGCGGGCTCAGCTAGTATTATAATAAAAATATAACTGCTTAGTGCTTAATAACTATTAAACCAATTTTAATGGAACTTGGACTGTTCCCTAAGTTGAAATAATATACTTAATGAAAATCAAAAAGAGTTATCTCGATATGATTTTTAGTTTTAGAAATTTTTTTTGACCAACATACACTTACAAAATATAGTATACGTGCCTGGACGCTTAAATAGATTATCATACTCAAACATTATCAAATTCCAACAATATCACATACATACATATAAAACTGATGACCTTCGGTTTTTCGTCTTATAATATTTGTTTCAGAGTTTATATTTATTTCTATTTGTAAAATAAAATAGTATATTATTAGCTCTATATTAATGATACGGAAACTACTACAAACGAAGTCACATTCAACAGCTGGTATATTAAGGCTCAAGGGAAAGCATTATTTCAGAAATTAACGTTACGATTGTAAAATATGTAGTTATGTACTTTTGAATTTGTTAGACCGATTTACTTAGGAATATGGAACGGAACTTACACTATTACTAATATTAAATCTCCTATAACTATGGAACATTAATCGTATCTTTACTAAATTTGTTTGAAATCAAAATTTATGCAGATACAATGTATCTTCATAAATATATTGTTACGAATAATCTAGAAGCGTGTAGAGTTGGAGCGCGCGCGCGGTAATTATCTAGAAATAAAAGAAAGAGATAGCTACTCCTATTGACAAACAAATAGTTGACCTGGGCTATGCCATAATGGACTTTGTGGGATATGGCATAAGGTTGAAAGTAGCGTGTACTAGGATTTATGACTCATAACATGTTTACGATAAGAAGTGATTCATTGTTTCCCGATACATTTAGATTTTTCTGGATCCAGCTAGGACTTTCCCCTGCCTATAAATACAGAGATGTTGACAAACACGAGGCAGTTTTTATCAAGCGATCGAGAACGATACATCAAGTGAACAGTGCGAAGCGAGAAGTGTTCTATTGTGTAGTGTTCTAAGTTCAGTGATAGTACAGCAAGTGACTATTGTGTAAAGGGTATTTTAGTATTACGTTGTGTTGTGTTGTGTAAATACACGGATTTAATATAAGTGGTGTTTTCCTACTATTGCGAACCCGAGTACGTAACAATATTATACATAACTTCTTAATCATATCTTCACTAAAGTTACATAGGAACAAAAGTGATGTATACGCACCCCTCCGAAACGAAATCTCAATCGATTAGATTAGATAATAAATAAGTAATAAATAGTATTGTGATAACTAATTTTAAAAAATGCTACAAAGTTAAAAACCTTTTTTTGAAGTCTGCTAAAAACATATAATTTCATAACAATACTAAGATATTTTTCTAACAAACTGTATATCTCTAAACATATTAACGGTTGCTATTGTTCCTTAAATTAGTATGTCATGGAATTCTGACATTGATGTGTTGGTTGTTTATGAATTTAAAGTGTTCATTACGGACCTGATGGCTCCACATATTATAACAAAGGAAAACTTAAACTGTTTACGTTCTTGATTGACTTTTTAGATTCCTATTTGTGATTGTATATTTTGTCTACTGTTTGAGTAAAGAACTTACTGAAAGCCATGATTATAGACTTTTAAACGTAAAATTTTTTGTACATGAAGAGTTAAATAAATAAAACAATATTTTAAACATAAAAATTACATCAACACTTTATTTTTAAAACCTGAAACAAAAACACAACAGCAATAAATTATGACTCAGAACCATTGCTTGTACAAGTGTCCATCTAACATTCACAATTTTTATTGTTTAAACTTATAAGTCGTGAATAACAAGACAGCCTTATTGTTCTATGTTATGTACCAAATTTTGTAAAATTGCAAAAGGTCGAATGTGTATATTTACAGTAGGGACATATTGGACTCTACATGAGCAGGGTTACAGAGTAAAACGAGTTCTTGACAAAAACCTTCAAACTTTATTTACTTTTACTAAGTATTATTTTTTGTTACTACTTCTGAAATGTGTTATCATCTTTCGCTGATTTAATCAGTTAAATTGAGGATTGCCAAACAAAGCATTGGAATTTTTTTAACACACTTGTACTGTTTCACAAATCACTTTAAAATTCATTAATATTAATTTTAAAGTAATTTTAAAATGATTTGAAAAAAAGAGTGAAAGAATTAATGTTAATGTGATTTGTGAAACAGTACAAGTGTATTAACAAAATTATAAATGGAGTTTCACCAAGTGAGGGCGATAAAATGTTTAAAATACAAAGCATTGGAATCTAAGAGCATTAAAGTTGGTTTAATACTCAAAGATTGGAATACATAAAAACTTATATGTACGAATGCTGAATAATTTATTCATAAAATAATTGTATTTTATTGATTCAGGCGTTACTTTGCGGAAATCCATTATTAAAAAGGTAAAATAATTAAATTTGCTATTATCCGCGAACCGTCTATCCTCCGTGATGGTGCCGAAAAGAAAGACATCGGTTTAATAAATTGATAAGACTCACTGATGGTCCGGATCAAAAGAAGACCCCAGCGGCACAATTATCTGCCCACATCCACCACACTTTTACAACCACGACCACGCCGGCACCAATCACAAAAGCACACAATTCATGTACTCACTCAGCGCACGTTTCCCTTCGGAACCGAGGCATCTTCAGGAGAAACGAACATGAAGATGCTTCGATTTCGAAATGAAACGTGCGTTGAGTGCGTACATGAATTGTGTGCTTTTGTGATTGGTGCCGGCGTGGTCGTGGTTGTAAAAGTGTAGTAACTTTGAACACTGAATATCGTCAGCACTTTGTAAAACTCTATGTTAACTTAGATTTATATTGTATTAAAAGCACTTGCACTGTTTTACTTGGTATTAATAGACAGATAAAAACCAAGTAAAACAGTACTAGTGCTTTTAATGCAATATCAATCTAGTGTGGTAACCCTACACACGAGTGTAAGTATAATACAATATGTTACGGCTTACAATGCATAAATGCACACATAAAGTCGCCTGATTTGTCGTCTAATTTGCAAGTAAAATAACACAAGACTCAAATAGTAAGCCATTGTCTCGAATAGTTGTAATTGAATGTTAAATTATCGACCAAAAACTCGTTACAAGGTCGACTACAATTGTACGTGCGTAACAAACGCATTTTGATGAAAGGGATGCACGTAGGGTATCAGGAACATTGTGTTTCGCTGCAATTTATGCAGGCATGCGCCGTTGCGTTGATCACGCCCTAAAAACCATGCTAACGAGACTTGCCGCTCTATAGCAGCAGACATGGGAACGGAAACCGTCAACTTGTCTGAGATTTTAAATTATAGACGGATACGAGACTACAGATGAATAATCATATTTAAATAATGTAAATTATTCATCATCATATTTAAATGTTTTCTGACTTCTTTCGACTATAATATCTGTCTTTCTTCTAGACAATTCGTAAAAAGGTAAAGGTGACTATTGGGTGATTGAGTTCTGCAGCCTTGTCCGGATTTGATACCACCGGTAGGTATACGTTAACCTGCTCTAATATCCTAAGTTAGGAGGCTAAGGTAATTTATTTCGTCAGCACTTGGTGAAACTTCGTCCGCGCGGACTTCGGTTACTCCGCACAGCATCTTCCGCGTAGGTGATAGCGTGATAATATGTAGCCTATATGTTGACCCGACCTGTTAGTAATATTCATGCAAAATTTGAAGTAAATCCATGTAGCATACTTTTTGAGTTTACCCCCGGACATACATACAGACAAACAGACAAAAATTCTAAAAACTATATTTTTGGCTTCGATATCGATTGTAGATCACGCCCCAAGTATTCTTTTTAAAAAATATTCAATGTACAGTTTTGACTTTCCTACGATTTTATTATATGTATATAGATTAGGTTAAAATGCACTTGTACTGTTTCACAAAACACTTCAGGGCTGTGATACAATTTTTATGATTCTGAATGATTTCGGCATCAGGGACTTGGATCTGCCTGAGTCACATGAGAGAACACCGCTGGTTTGTTCTCATGTGACTGACATATTCAATTCTTGCAGTGAATTTGTGAATATAAATATAACCAGTTAACCACATATAATGTAACAATCAATTGTACAAGTAGAATGGTCCATTATACAAATAATTGTACCATAGTCCCTAATGCTTCAACAAAAGGCGAAACCGGTTGGCGGTATAAACTTTTTGTGAAAGAGTGCAAGTGCATAGTAGTCGGTAAACAAATGTATATAGGTATATGCATATACTCTCTGCCACACCGGATATCAGATTTTTGGTGCCTCCATGTGTAAGTTAAAACGCTTTTTGCTTCCTCGATATCAAATTATAAAAAAAACATGAAGTCCCTAAAACGTATCAGTACCTTGTGCAATGTGCACCATTTGCATGTGCACGGAAATCCTTAATGGTTATAATTATTATTGTCACTTAAAATTAACTGGTAGGTGATACCCCACCGCGGCCCCCTTGCATCGGCTGTTCACGCGCCACTGGCGGCTCGGCTGACTCATCGAGTCGCGCCTTACACCGACAGCTTAAGGCGCTGTCAACACCAAAAACGCGCACTCTCTCTATTTGTATCGGAGTAAACGAGAGCCCACTATCAGTGAAACTGGGCTGCCAGGTCTTTTAATAAATAAATATTGAAATAAAAAAGTGTAGATTATTTGTCAATTATGATGCGCTAGCGGTTTAGGTATGAATATGGTGACTTCATGTTTTTAATTGCAGATCCATAAGTCAAAAAATTAAAGATATAGAACCGTTTCATGATGATTTTAGACCAATCTTCGCAATTATTTTCTATCAACCCAATTTCGGCCAATTATGTACCGAGTCCGGCCACGGTCATGATAAATATTAACATATATTTTTTGTGACGTGCTATAACAAATAGTTTTTCTTAAAAAACTGCTTAAATAACATCAATTTCAACAAATTAGGTGTTATCAGCCTCTTAAGGAACGGAACAAACGGCAACTTATGTTATAAGTATAATCCCACTTATAAACGCATAAGTTTGTATGTGTGTATGTTTTACAATAAAACGGCTACATGATTTAGATGAAATTTTGAGTAAAGTAGTATACGCTCGACTAGGTAGTTCCTTTTTGATGTGAATATTTGGGATTCATGAAAAAAATATTTTGTATATTTTTATTCTTTTTGATGTCGGCTCTTGATGAAACTTCAGTTATTCATTTGTAACGACTTCTTTATGGCTGCGTAGCCCTGAAAATGCCGTAAAAGCGGAACCGGTGGCTATGTGTATAAAAATAAAATAAAGTGATTTGTGAAACAGTACATATGAACTGTAATTTAATTAAATTACTTTATTTTGTTTATAAAATCCCATTAACGGTACGCGATCTCCCTTGTAAAACTGGTATAAACTATTTTTAACAAGATTTTTATCATTTTGCATAGGTACAGCAATCATGTTCCCATGGTCCGGACTTCATTTTAAGAATAGGTCATCTGCCTCTCTGCCCGGCAATTTGACCAAATATGTGATGCTATCAAGTCTACTAGATGGTTAAATTTCATATCAGCGACCGCCTTAATTTTTATATATGATGACGCGGGACAATATGATGACGATTAAAACGTAATGTACTTTCACTTTAAAATCCTTATTTCCTTGCAAAAAATGCATCAAATTAGGAATTATAGGAATTTATCCTATAAAACTGTATTTACAAAACCATTTGACCTGACTATCAACACACAGCTCTAAGAAGACATAGATTGGGCTGAAAATTTGTCGCAATTAGCTATCGGTAAGCTGAACTAATGAGAAGTTTTGAAGTTATTATTCTTTTGGGGCATTTGGAAAAAATATAAGAATAAATTTTTTACCCGGCAACCAAAAACTGACATGATGAAGCAGTGTCATGAAGCTAGCTGGTATTACGATGAGCGCGCATACCGAACGCCAACCTATTACGATGAGCGCGCATACCGAAAGCCAAAGATTTGGGGCTAAATATAACTTCTTCCGATCGTAAATTAAATACACACAAACACTTTTTTTTAATATTTATCAAACTCGACATCACCAACTCGAAAATTCTTGCGTAAATTCAATCACAGCATTCTGAGTATATTTGATACTAGTTTCTATCATCCAGAGACTTCTCAAACACACAAAAAAATCAAAAACTCCCTGAAACTCGTACAGAACAGAACAAACTTTCGTTTATTATGCATAAAATATAAAACTACAAATCCTAATTTAAAGATTCTTTTAC
Source organism: Apodemia mormo (assembly GCA_036924255.1). Lineage (NCBI taxonomy): Eukaryota > Metazoa > Arthropoda > Insecta > Lepidoptera > Riodinidae > Apodemia > Apodemia mormo. The sequence goes on along the minus strand of JAUPFN010000008.1, from coordinate 32,996,126 downwards.
CAATATAAGTCTAATAAAATAAGCTATATATTTTTAAAATAGAAAACCATTAAAAGCGAACAAAACCTCGGTCACAAACAAGTATTAAACAATAAGCCAGCATGGAGCCTTAAATAACACGTAGTATGTTTGTGCGGTGGGCTCGTCTCAAGGTTAAAGCAAACGTGACCAGACTACTTTTTATGTCGCAATCGTTTAGCAAATAAAAAATGTCTTCCTGCAAAATAGATCACAATACCACAAAAACAACACTGGGAATCATTGAACAGGAACATTGCAAAAAAAATCATGGTACCTCAAAAACAACAACGTCCTCACTCATTGACTGACATATCAACATATATAAGCATTTTATTTTTTAGGCTGAGTACCTACCTCTTGAAACTATCCTTTGGACCAAGAAGGTTAAAATATATCACAGGGGTTGGTCCTACGATTTTGACGACGAATAAAAATACATTTTATACCCTAAAGTGGTGAAATATCCTATGAAATTTCTTATGTTGATGACATGTTAATTTAACCAATGGCTGTGCAAATCAACTAAACTGCAAATAAATCACAGGACCTCAAATATCACTGGGAATTAATTGCAAATATATCGAAGTAGCTGAAAAACACTGGGAATTATTTGCAAATAAATCACAGTACCTCAAAAACACTGGGACTTAATTGCAAATAAATCACAATACCTCAAAAACAACACTGGGATATAATTGCTGACAAATTACAATACCCCATAAATCAATAATAATGTCTCAAAAACAAGACTGAAATTGATAGTAAGTAAAATTAGCAATACCTCGACAACATTACTAGGAATCTGCAAGTGAAATGTATGTTTCACCCTCCATCGTTTATGTTTATAGACGATAGTAATCCTCTATAAACACCATATATGTTAATTATACGTTGCATACCTACTGCACTGATTTCAAGGGAAATAGCTACGACAGCGGCGAGCGTATGCCACAGATGCTATTACGGTAGAAATAGGTAAGGGAAAATCTATTAATTACGTTCTATTAATTATGTGATACTCTTAGGTCTTGGTCAATACCCAATCTCACGTTGGGGAGATCTCGGCAAAAGTCACGTAAATGTTTTCTCACAAGAAAAGTGGAATATAGTGAAACTGGATTAAAATTAATTAAGAGCTATTTAACAAAATCGCCCAACCGAAATTTAGATATTTTCTAATCGATGCGAGAGCTGGACGTCGTCGTCCATATAGTGCACCTAGTGCTGATAAAATGAAAATAGTATTGATACTTCTAATATTTAAATTATTACTACGCGGTACTCATTTTGGGACAAGGGCGTAGCGGATTTTATAGTATTTTCTTTTATTTATTTTTGAAATAATAAATAAATAAATATTATTTAAGTGACTTATTTTTCCATAAGACTAGAATATAGTTTTATTCTATGCCAATTTCTATAGGAAAATGTCATTTTTTGATAACAAAAAACCCAGTTAATGTTTCGTTAATTTTCGTTGAAATAGGCATATAAGTAATACATAGATACTTATTATAAACAGACTACATAGGGCGAGCTTATCCCCAATAAAAGAGATTTCTTCCAGCTGACCAAAATAAGAGTAAACACAATAATTATCGAAATGTTAAAATAGTGTACAATAATCATAAAACTAGATACATATGTATAGTCTTGATACATTAAATTTAGCCACATAATATTTAAAAATGAACAGATATTTTAAAAAAAAATTATGGTAGTGACTAGCATAGCCACAGCTTGGATCAGCATGGGGTAAAATCACGTATGGTCTGTGGCTATAGGTAAAAACAAAATAAGATTACTGTTGTCATTTTGTACGAACACTAAAGATATTTTCCAGAAAGATTAATCGAGAAGTCTTTCATGTTATTTATAACCATTTTATTTACTAGCAAAACTGGTTCGGAAATCAAATTAAGTTTTATTTTTGCTATTGGTCCAATCGCTATAAGATAAAATATAATTATAAATGCGAAAGTTTGGATGTTTTGGATGGATGTTTGTTACTCAATCACGTAAAAACGACCGAAAGGATTTGAATGAAATTTGACACACATGTATATGATGACCTGGAATAGCACACAGGCTACTTTTGTCCCGGAAAAATTAGGTGATTACAAACACTAAAGATATTTTTCAGAAATATTAATCGACAAGTCTTTCATGTTATTTATAACCATTTTATTTACTAGCAAAACTGGTTCGGATATCAAATTAAGTTTCGTTTTTGTTATTAGTCCAATCGCTATAAGATAAAATATAATTACAAACTGATTGCACAATCCGTGTATAGGTAGTAAGTACATCGAATGTGTGCACGCCAATTAAATACAACTTTTTATTCATGAGGACTGTTATCTGTGATAGCGCGAAAATACATTTAATATGTTGGGATACTTTTTTTATCTATACTAATATTATCTATATTATTGTTATTAACCTATATCTATATTAATCCTACTTCCATACTAATATTACAAATGCGAAAGTCTGTCTGTCTGTTACGTTTTCGCGGCTAAATCACCGGATCGATTTTTATGCAATTTGGCATAGAAATAGTTGCAGTTCCAGGGTCAAACTTCCGGGGGATTCCGCAATAGCGTCAGCGCTAGTCAGTCATGTTCCAGTTTGGAGGGTAAGGTAGCCGGTAAACTTATGCATGTTGCATTAGACCTCCCCACAAGATAGCAACGCTCCATGAACACCTAAGGTGTCTATGGGCGATGTTTGGTTCTTTCCATCAGGAGACCCATCTGTTTGCTTGCTATCTCATGATATATAAAGAACAAAAAAAAGGTTTACGAATTAGTAAGAGATTACGAATAGAACGATGGTAGACAGGCTTGTCTGCAGTATGGTAGACAGGCTGCAACCTCTAAGAGGCTGAAATAGGAGATGAAATTTGTATGAGAAACAAAACGAATAGGTACAGAAGCAAGCTCATGTATGTACTTCACTTTTCATGCCTACGTTTGGCGGTCGAACTAGGGTTATCAACTTTGGCTCATGCACAAAAACTGGTGGTGACTGGTAGCACTCGTATCTAGGTGTTTGATTTATTGTTGAGAATGAAACAGTAAGAACAGGAATGTAAACCAAAAATAAATAAAATATTTTAATGCTATTGTTATACCTAATTACAAATGTTTTACACAAAAAAATTTACTGACGTTTCTCCAAGCGGGTGGCACTCGCGCTTGTACCATTCCCAATCATTCTGAGATGTCGTGTCCGTGAGAGGCGTCTGTGTGCGTTGCTCGAACGTCCTGTGTATGTAGTTTGACTTCTGTAGTAGCTATTTGTTTTGAGGTTTTAGCGCGCTTAACCCTATGACGTACCGCCAACCACGCGAGAAGGCATACGCAGCCGTATGTTTACGACGAAAGCCGGTCACATCTGCATGTATCGCGTCATTACGCGAAGCTTTATGACGATAGATGCAAGTGCGGCCGCAGCATAATGGAAATATATAACGATAAAGAAGAGATGAATGGAGCTTTGCCATTCGTGTGGCAGTGGCGTAACGTCACATGCCAAAAACCTTTACGGGCACAAGCAGCAACAATGACGAGCGCTGGGGCTATTACTGAAGAAAAAGATACAGCTCCGGGCTCCTTTGAAGAATAGACCAACTGCCGTTCTGCCGGGCAGGCCGCAAAAGGCGATCGATTGGCTATGCGAGTCACTATCATCGTGGCTACTATGTGGTAGAGTTCTGCAATCTGCATTGTCTCGCCCGGGTCTAGTACCATCGCCTTATCTATTTCTGCCGCAATAGCGCCAGTGTTTGTCACTGTGGTTTAAAGAGTAAAGTAGCCAGTAAACTTATGCATGTGGCATTAAACATCAACGCATCATTAACATCTTTGGTGTCTATAGGCGATGGTTGATGCTTTCCATTAGGAGACCCATCTGCTTGTTTGGTATCTTATGTTATATAAAAAAAAAATAGGCCATTCCCGATACCCGAGGTTGCTGTTGCAGAATTCTTCCACATAGAAGTTTTGATGGCAGTGATACGTTTGGAATACGTTTGCCTTTTATGAACTCCCTGACAAGAAGACATATTATAGTCTATTCTTTAAAAGACCCAGACAGAAAAGGCCCAGACCAATATGGGGGTTATCCCTTAACAAAAATTAAAAAGTGCGTTCTTTTTACAAAAATTTGAACTACACCAGTAAGCCAAGGCTTGAAAAATACCGGTTAATAGAGGTATTTACCTGTTTTTATAAATGGTTTTGCTCGGAGCGTATCTGAGATGAGAGTGCTTCATAAACATATATAAACCGGTACCAAACCAATTTACATCAGTTTAAGCCAAATTACGTCACACACAGTGCAGACATAGATTGGGAAAGGCGAACACCAAAGGAATATTATAAAAAAAGGAAAAAAAACGTGGGGTTATCACGTATCTCGCAATACGCAATTATCACAATTGTTTTGTTATTGCAAGAAACAAATAGCCTTATAGTAGCAGTCGTTGCTGCTTGAATAATTTTTGGTGCGGAGACATCTCAAAATGTGCATCCAGTGACCAGCAAACAATTGGCGACGTTTTTGATGATTTTTCCGTTACGTTTAAGAGTCATCGCTGATCGCTGACGGGTGGCACATGTTAGGTGATACGCCTGCCGATTTACAAGCCCTGCATCAAGCAACGTGGAAACTAAATATTAATACAAGTGGTTAAAAAGAATAAAAACATCTATTTTATGTCACTACTGAATTATGATAATCTTATTACAAGCCAAAAATTTCTAACACATAATAAACAAATCCGAAGATATATTTATCTACATTTAAATAAACGTCGTTCGACAAATTAAACGAACTGATCTAACCCCAAAATTAATCACATTATTTACTTTTGATATGAATGTAAATCAATACCAATACATAGTAATACATTAACAACCGCCAAACCTAAACATATTCGTATTATAACATTTGAAATACAAGTATGTTTGGTGTTTGTTAGTCATCCACACCAAAATAGCTGAATAGATTTAAATAAAATTTGGCATAATTATAACCTGACTATAGGATACGTTTTATTTCAGAAACTTAAAGGTATTCAGATTTTAAAAAGTCATAAATAGATAGCGCTTACAATAAACGTCTTTTAAATATGTATGTGTTTATTGTGTAGGCGAAACCACGGACATTGGCTAATATTTCACAACTAATGTACATGATAAACACGCCAAGTAGCCGCTGAGCTTTATTTATTACTAGACTAGCTGTGCCCGCGACTTCGTCCGCGTGGAAAAAAATCTAAAATAAAAACCCGCACAGTTCCCGTTCCCGTAGGATTTCCGGGATAAGAACTATCCTATGTCCTTTCTTGGGTCTCAAACTATATTTGTACCAAATTTTATCCAAATCGATTCAGTGGTTTGGCCGTGAAAGCGTAACAGACAGACAGACAGACAGACAGACAGACAGACAGAGAGAGTTACTTTCGCATTTATAATATTAGTATGGATTTAAAAGTTTATTACACACATAAAAATCGCCGTGTTGGTCCCGGCCTCCTTTAAAGAATAGGCCAACTGTCGTTCTGCCAGGCAGGTCGTAAAAGGCGACCGATTGGCTATCGAGTCACTGCCATCGTGGCTACTATCGTGGTAGAGTTCTGCATTGTCTCGCCCGGGTCTGGTACCACCGCCTTACCTATTCCTGCCGCAATAGCGTCAGTGCTTGTCGCTGTCGTGTTCCGGTTTGGAGGGTAAGGTAGCCGGTAAACTTATGCATGTGGCATTAGACCTCGCCACAAGATAGCAATGCACCATTAACATCTTTGGTGTCTATAGGCGATGGTTGACTCTTTCCATCAGGAGACCCATCTGCTTGTTTGCAATCTTATGATATAAAAAAAATTAGAGGAAGTAACAGATAATGATATTGCAATTGCAAGCATATCACTAATAAGATATTATTAGCACAAGAAGCATATCCACAACTGTCTGCAATAATACCAATAATAGTAAATTAAAAATTAAAACCGACACGGATGTCAAGTATCAACTATAACCATATCTCAAAAACTACTGAACCTATTTAGATGAAACTTAGACTGTTGCCTAAATTGGCATATACCTGATTTAAAAAAAATTGATATGGCTTTTAGTTTTCGAGAAATTCGTGGACAAACATACATACTCTTAGGAAATTTAGTACACGTGCTTGGACGCCGAAATAGATCATCATACTCAGATCAGACTCAGATAATATTACCCAATTTCAACAATATTACATACATACCTATCAATTTGATAACCTCCGTTTTTTCGTCGATTGAAAAATCAAACAAAATTCTTACTAAAAATTAAATATAAATATTATTTTACATTATAAAATCTACTTAACGTCTCAGACTTAATGTTCAAATTTAAATGAGCTGAAGTTTACCGCTACACGCGTCATGACCATAGATAGCAGTTACCCGATTCACATAATAAAACGTCAGTCGAGTCGAAGCGTTTAGGCCTCTTACACATTTATTTGCATTGTGTGTTTTATGCCACATCGCAGCACGACGCGGACGTGTTTATGTGTGTAAGAGTACACACCCGATACAAAATATTTTGTCAACAAAACCCAAAACTGAAAACATGTTTTTAACAAATATAATTAACCTTGGTTTTATTATTGAAAACATCCTGCGCTAGTATCTAATTGATAAATGTGTGTAAACAGACCATTCGAGTAGAGCGGCCATACTAAATTCAATAAACACCGTCTAATGTTATGCGATCAGTGACTCACACGAATACAAATAGGATTAAATATCTATGTGACATCGATAATTGTAAAGATAATTTACAAACAGTAAAACTCAAACAACTGAATTTAATTCACCTATAATATTAACGATGGAATCGTTTTCTACAAAATCCCATCATCAGATTCTAATTTCGGTAAGACAAAAGGATAATAAGAACAAAAATATGTTTTCTTTACAAGGTTTATAGTTCCCTAGTGGAATTATAAATATATGAAGTATAAATAATAAAATACCTTTCAAACAAAAAATGTTTTTCCAAATTGGATCTGTTGTTTTCGAGTAATCGGAGAACGAATACAGCAATTGCCTTAAGTATTTCAGATAACATAACTCATGAATAAAAACGTTTTTATAATATTTCATTACGAAGTTATATTTCACTGGCGTACACACTGACACATTCGATGTACTTACTACCTATACACGGATTGTGCAATCAGTTTGTAATTATATTAATTTTATCTTATAGCGGTTGGACTAATAACAAAAACAAAACTTAATTCGATTTCCGAACCAGTTTTGCTAGGAAATAAACTGGTTATAAATAGCATGAAAGACTTCTCGATTAATCTTTCTGGAAAATATCTTTACTGTCTGTACAAAATTAAAACAGTAATCTTATTTTGTTTTTACCTATAATAGCGATCGCCCTGTGGTCGACACTCGACAGCAATCAACCGTAAAATATAAAATAGTATATATGGGTGTATATTTTCATTTATCGTGTATTTCACAATAATGTAGCGTGTGTAATGTTTTTTTTTATTGATATATGCCTATATATATTTCTAATGCAAATTATTCAACATATTCAGTTTCTGCAGTCCTCCGCAATGTAAACTTTATGTGTGCCAAATTTCATTCTCCACAATCCACAAATTTGTTTGTTCCCACGTAATAATACAGATAATTTAAACTAAGCTGAAGTCTGAATGATGAACTGAACAAAGCAATATAATATGCTACTTCCCAATAGTTGTACTGATAGTAATAACACATTTGTACAGTGAAACATTTTGTAAAATAAATATCATATAGTTTCTATTGTAGTTTAGGTAGAGTAAACCGAACGTCAATAAACTCTCTAGATTCTAGAGTGTAGAATGTCAATAAGAGCTCAAAGTCTGGTGGTGAACATCCCCGCGTAACAGTTGAGGACGTAGAAATGTTAGAACATCGTAAAAACAAAAGATAACTAGTTGTAATTAAAGTTTAATGCGGCAATGGCAATCAACTTACTAAATCAACATACATATATATATATATATATATATATATATATATATATATATATATATATATATATATATATATATAAAGTGCCGTCGATCAATAGTATAGTATAGAACATACATGTTTGTATTTCTGGGTCTGGGTGTTTCTTATGTATGTAAAAGTATTTCTATGTATTAGCACCGTTGACTTACACCCATAACACAAGCAAATAATTTGCTTATTTTGGGGTTAGATAAATTCATGTAATTTGTCCAGCAATATTATTATGATTATATGTTTATATCTACAGGATTCGAGTGCCGAGTGCAATAAAGCGTGTTTAAACCCATATGACTAAATTAAGAATTATGAAATCACATTAACTTCATGTTGACGTAGTTTTTGTACTCGGCGTTATAAATCCAGCTCGTCTGTAGGTCAAGTTGAAATAAATACATCGGACGTCATGTTGTTCGCCCACGTTTCAATAAAGCAAGCCTGTATCATACCAACGACCACCACTCCTACACTTATTAGCTGATTAGAGATATGACAAAAGAGTGATTGCATGATGTGTGATAACGAACGTTGCTTGCTTAAGGGCATAGGAACTTTTAAATCTAGTCGTTACTGTAAAAAAAAACGTTACGACATGCACTTTTGGATTTTCCAAACTTCCGTTAATTTAGTTTTTTATACAAATTCTCATATCATTATTAATTCATACATATCATCCTCTATTTCAGCCCCCTAGGAGTTGATTTTAATAAACCAGTTAGCCTATGTTTGACCTCGGACTTTTAACTATCTCCATGCCAAATTTCATTAAAATCGGTCCAGCGAATTAGGCGTGAAAGCGTAACAGAAAGACAAAGAAACATACAGACTTTCGCATTTATAACATTAATATAGATTTTATTAACTCACCTCCTGCACTTGTAGCAAGAAGTCCTGTTTTTCTTTTTCAGGTCCGGGGTCCTAAAAAGATTTTAAGTTATTTCTAGCCCAAAATCAGTCTTTAAAATACTTATAGTGAATCAAATAATTGCGAAAAGTCTATTTTTGCCGAGATTATAAAAACTAAATAATGACTTAATTTTAAGAGAATACTTTATTACTGTGTTACCTTATTAAAAAAACTAATTTCTCAACTTGAAAAATAAACATAAAAACGTGGCTTGGCCGTAAATATAATTTATGAAAGATATAGCAAATAATTTTTACTTCAGCGAGAGTGTGTCGTGAGTAATCTGAAACTTAACTCGTTTATTGTGTACGGTCAGGAATAACAATAAAACATACTTTATTAACTTGTAACTTGAAACAAGCGTTACTGTGAAATATTACAACGCAATTTTTACTCAACTAAGCACAGCGATAGAAAGGGTATGGTTTAAAAATCTATACGTATATGGTTATATGAATTTCGTTCAGCACACTTAAGATATGCAATGTGATATAATTTAAAAAAAGGAAAACCTACCTTCACTATGATTAATGATTATAAAACTACTAGCTGCGCCCTGCTGTCCACTGTATCATAAAAGTTTTTGTTGTGAATCCCACGGGAACAACTTATTTTCCGGGATAATAAGTATCCCTTGTGCTATTCCAGGTCTTCATCTATATGTGTGCCAAATTATTGACGCGGTATTCGTCTAAAACTTTTATAATGCAGTGCGCAGCATGCTGCAGCAAGTAATACATATGTATATTTAACAGGTAGGCATCTCTTAAAAGGCGAGAAAAAGCTAATAGTCTAAAATCTCACTGTAGAACGACAACTAGTGGTACAGCGTTGGCGTTGACCACATGAGGTCCCGGGTTCGATTCCCGGGTCGGGCACTTAAAAAAAAGTGTTTTTTCAGTTTTCTGATAAACACAAAGTTGCCCGGGATTGGAAAGTGCCCGGTTGGCGATAGGCTTGCCACCTATCACATTTGTGGGACCAAGTATCTTCGGCTAATCGTGGGTGCACTTGTTGTATCTCTGCCTACCCCTTCGGTGATACGGGCGTAAAGATACTTTTTTTAGAACGACCATCACCGAGCTGGTTAATGGATAAAATGTATTTTATATCCAACTAGATGTTACCCGCGGTTTCGCTCGCGTATACTTTACTTTGAAACTTATTTAACCTTTCTTTATAAACTACTTCCCTTATTTTACCCCTTAGGGATCGAATTTGAAAAACCTTCAGGACACCAGCTTTAAAAGGAGCTAGCCGCTAATGCGATGCCGACCTTTAAAGAAACTGTTAATCCTCCTCTTAAAAATACCCGAGCTCCTTGGAAACACCGTGTGCGGTAGAATGTTCTAGGGTATTACTGTTTGAGCCAGGAATGTGCATTAAAAGCAAACAGTGGTAGATGACTAAGTTTCAAGGTGGTGTATATATATGGTGGTATATAAGATTTTATTATTATTTATTGAATTTTAATACTGCAGACTGCAGAAATGTTATCCATTATGTCTAATATGCTAAACATTAGAGGTGTAGTTATCTGTAGTCTATTTTTTTAAATAGTAGGTAAATTTTATTTTTAAACGAAAAAAAAATAAAGTTTGTGAAAGTTATAACGAGTTTTAGTAAAGAAACCGCAACAATTTGGACAAGGGGGCAGCTGTTGCAATTTCGGGAAATGCATTTTTGTTAGTAACTATGGACGGGAAACGGAAACCAGCTGCGCAGCGGAGCGCAGTTAATGTATGTGACCGGCGAAATTGCATTTTTAGGGCTCCACCAATTTGTATAGCACTAACGTGAAATGAAACTAAAAGAAAGCACAAACAAAAAACGTTACGTTTAAAATATTATACAGTGGTTTCAAATGGTTCGTTTTTTAATTCGAGTCGTCAAGGTTTGGAACGAACTGCTTAGATCAATTTTTCCTCACCAATATAGTTCAGGATTCTATAAGAGTAGAGTGAATAAGGTTCTTTTGATGGGCGACGGGCGTGTACTACCTTCATCTTCATTGATAAATCAGGTGACATAGAAGACGAACGTTTATTCTAATTAAAATTTAAACGAACTAGCGATTGCCAGTGGCCGAAATTCGACCATAGACTAAACAATAAAATCTCTTTTAAATTTGACAACTGACTTTAGCCGTAAAGAAAATTGCATGCGTGTGTGTATGTAATCATATATGTCACATGAACGTAATGTGCGTAATATTTATTGGAACGAAGTTCCTTATCGCGCGTTGTGAAAGGGGGCTAGACGGAAAAAATCTTACGAAAAGTTGTCACGACACTTTTTGCTATAGTAAGCTATTACAATAGTAAGCTGTGCGGCGTGCGCATGTTTCTCTGTCTGTCTCTCTCTCTCTCTCTCTTATAGAAAGCAAGCCAGATATTTTCCTTTCTATTTCGCGAATAATTAATCGAAAGGAACTTCGTTCCATCCGGGTGTCCCTTGACACCTCTCAAGTTTTTTTAAATTAATTTTATTTATTTCTATTGCATTTTATGTAAAAATATTAGGTTTCTGCAGTCCTCCACAATGTAAACTTTAACTGTGCCAAATTCCATACTCTACCGTTAGCGCAATTGTCTTAAAAGGGGGTTTAAAGTTTTCCCTTCTCATTTTAATATAGATATAATATAGTGATTCCAAATTGTATACATTTTTGCAACAGCTTTCATCGGGGAGTTCTGCCTCAGCCAGCTGCATTATTAAAGATAAAGATAGCTTAAGTGCTATTTCAGATTATAATCTGTGTACGTACCTTTGATCCAGTTTCGCCGTAATTAGGTAACAAACATTCATCCATCAAAAAAATTGTAAATATTTGTACACAAAAAGACTATTCAATAAACTTATTTGATTATAAAATTTGTACACAAAAAGACTTTTCAATACACTCATTTGATTGTAATTGTAATTCAGCACTCATTTGCTCTACAGTCTACTTCATTAAACGTTACCTCTGAATGGATGGGACAAATTGGGTGATGCAATATGAAATAATTTCTGATGAGTGATAACCATCGCTATTTATGGTGATATTATAATGGCGCATTGCAAGCTGTCCCTATTAGCCACGATGGTAATGATTCGCATAGCCAATTTTTCGCCACTTACGAACTGCTTGGCAGAACGGCAGATGGACTATTCTTCAAAGGGATCCCAGACCAACACGGAACGCAGACTGAAATATACTGTGGTACTGAATGAGTTTTACTTAATGTGTTTTTAAGAAAAAATTGTAAAGGCGTCGTAGATGATCTATCTGTATACTAAATTTTATCTAAATGCGTCTAGCCGTGTAGCGTGAAGCTGAAATATCTCCAAGCGCACACACATACATAATCTTTTACATCTATATATAAATAAAAAAATATCCCTGAAATATTTGCACGCGCATAACTTTGAAATAATTGTACCAAATTGGATTGCTTTTTATATAATATCATAAGATCATAAGATAAAAACAAGCAGATGGCCCTCCAAGAAGGTTAATAGTGCGTTGCTATCCGTGATACTTTGCGGAACTCTACCACCCAGTATTCACGATGGTAGTGACGTGACCAATCGGTCGAATTTTACGACCTGCCTGATATAACGGCAGTTGGTCTATTCTTCAAAGAAGCCAACACGGGGAATAACGATAATTCTTTTTTCATTGTATTCGCTGTTGTCAGGAAAAGGTTAGGTAAAAGGTGATATTTAAATAAAGTTTGAAAAATGCAAAAGTGCACGCCGCAACCTTTTTATTTTTCTTTAAATTATTTATTATAAAAAAAGATCCGAATGAAGTGATTTTCAATAGGGATCTATTCTGAGTTGATTAGATAATATTGGTAATAAAATAAAGTAATATATGTGACATAAAGCCAATCAACCAATTTCGTGTTTACAAACATAAAATAATTAACTGACAGCCATCAAAATTTTTTTCAACGAGGTTTTATAGAGTAATTAACTATCGTCAAGGTTCAAAGGCTTTAAAGTTATATAGAGTTTAAAGAATTAAGGTTTTTCTTTATCACATACCTTTTATATCAAATTAGTGTATGAATTTAATACTGAGTGTGATTGAAGTTGGTTGAGCATTTTTTTCAACCCATAATAATGCACTATTTTTATTAGGTACTTAGTCTATAAATATACTACTATAGGTAGGTAATGACTAATGAGATAATATGTTTTCGTTCGGTTGCTTTGAAAAATAATAAATTCAAAAAGTATTAAAACTCGAAGCACGTATAATCAAGTCAAACACCTGTTTTCAAGAAGTTATTACATTTAGCATAAAAATAACACATTTATTTTGTATCTCGTTTTTCGTCTGTTTTGAATTATTTATACCTTCTCATGAGAAAACAGGTTCTAAAAGCTAACAATTTTTAATCTTGAAATACCAAAATTATGTAACTATAATTAAAATGTTAATCAAATGACTATATGAAAAAAATAACACATGCAACTCACTATAAACTGACCGTAACCTTACAGTCATACAGAGTTAACTATTTGGTGCAGTGGGCTGTCTAAATACAAGCTGGGACCACTAGACAAACATGAACTAGGAGCCTTTTATGTAAATAAAAACCGGTTATATGCTGTGGGTCACAGGCAGCAAGGATAGTGATATGTCTAGGGTTCCCAGCAATCCTGTAAGAGAAGGGACGTCCTGTTTTTACAGCCTAAATAAGGCGTCCCTTAATGCTTGTTTGCGGAACGCTAATTGGGACTCTTTTTCATCCTTCCCAGGTTAGAAGGCAAGCTAATTGTGATTGATTCGGCACGCTTGACTAAGATAACTAATTATGACTGCTATTTATTAATTTGTGTTTTTTTTATATCATAAGATAGTAAACAAGCAGATGGGTTTCCTGATAGAAAGAGCCAACCATCACCTATAGACACCAAAGATGTTAATGGTGCGTTGCTATCTTGTGGCAAGGTCTAATGCCACATGCATAAGTTTACCGGCTACCTTACCCTCCAAACCGAAACATATCAGTGACAAGCACTGACGCTATTGCGGCAGGAATATGCAAGGCGGTGCCAGACCCGGACGAGCCAATGCAAGACTCTACCACCTAGTAGCCACGATGGTAGTGACTCGCATAGCCAATCGATCGCCTTTTACGACCTGCCTGGTAGAACGGCAGTTGGCTTATTCTTCAAAAGAGCCCGGACAAAACGGGGCATTGTGTATTTTTTGTGATAATTAAATACCTACCTACTGATTGTATCTAACAGCGAAGATTTTTTTTAAATTGTTTCTGAACCATTATGGGCAAGTCCCGCATTTTTGGCCTAGACCGGAATTGATAAAATTTTACGTAACTTGTAGGTACTATAAAACCACGGCTTTGTGCCCATGTATTAACAAGGGTGATCTCATAATACTGAATTTTCTTAATATCGTAAAAATAAAATTTATAGGGGAGCCCCTATTAATTTTATTTTTATGATGACGTTATATCATATTAATGTACCTACGGATTTATTTGTTCTAAGTATTGTACAGTACCATATTTTCAGCATTAGTCTGGGCCCCTTTTGAGAATTTGACCATTTGCCTATTTCTCAGGCAGTGTGTAAAAGGCGAAGTATTAGACAAACGCCTCACTACCATCGAGAGTATTTGGCACAGTTCCGCAACGTATCGTTCGAATTTGATACCACCGACTTACATAATTCTACTGCCTTAAGCTCTATTTTCACTTTGATTAGAGCGAGTGCGAGTGTTTAATGCAGGTGCTTAGTATTAAGCAAAAAATACGTGAAGACAGCCGTTGATCAGTGCGAGTAATTAGTAATAAGCGTCTATTAACTTTTAATACGCTGATTACAACTCACTCGCATTAATAAACAGCTGTCTTCACATATTTTTTGTTTAATACTAAGCACCTGCAATAATCACTCGCGCTCGTACTAATCAAAGTGAAAACGGCATTTAAGCCCCGATTAGACTTTGATTAGTGCGAGTGTTTAATACGGGTGCTTAGTATCAAGCTTAAATTACGTGAATACAGCCGTTGATCAGTGCGAGTGATTAGTAATCAGCGTCAATTCACTTTTACTACGCCCGCACCGATCAACGTCTGTCTTCCCGTATTTTTTGCTTAATACTAAGAACCTGCTTAAACACTCGCACTAATCAAAATGTGTTCGGGGCTTAGCGTCAATGCTTGCCATTGTATAAAAGTTATGCCAATGTTGGCTACTATTATAGCTCCATAAATAACATTAAATGTAAATAGGAATTTTTACCTCGCGCTCGCACTAATCAAAGTGAAAACGGCATTTAAGCCCCGATTACACTTTGCTTAGTGCGAGTGTTTAATGCGGGTGCTTAGTTTCAAGCTAAATTACGTGAATACAGCCGTTGATTAGTGCGAGTGATTAGTAATCAGCGTCAATTCGCTTTTACTACGCCCGCACCGATCAACGTCTGTCTTCCCGTATTTTTTACTTAATACTAAGCACCTGCTTAAACCCCCCCCCTCTCCCCACCCTCTCATCAAAGTCGCCCCGCGATCGCTGGTCGGTCTTCGCCGGACTTCCCCAACGGGTCTAAACCGGTGGGGCCGACCGCTCGCGGCCGCGTGAAGAAACCGAGGGTGGGTGAGCTCTCTTTTAAGCTCTCTCTCGCAAATTCTCCTTTTATCTCTTTTTCTAAAACTACCACTCTGGTACTCTCAAAACCAAAACCCAACGACCTGGCCGTGTCCACGGCCAGCGCTCGAAACCATGGCAATTTCCCCACTCCTTTCCCTAGGAGTGTGTGAAGACTCACGCACCTGCTTAAACACTCGCACTAATCAAAATGTGTTCGGGGCTTTAGCGTCATTGCTTGCGATTGTATAAAAGTTATGCCAATGTTGGCTACTTTTATAGCTCCATAAAAACATTAAATGTAAATAGGAATTTTTACTTTTGATTTTTTGACATATTTTTTTAATATGAATAAAATCATACAACGGCAAATAAGTAGACTGTTCATCTGATCGAAAGTAGTAGCCACGGTCAGATCAAATATGTAAATTTTACATTGTGGTCTTCGTGGCGGGTATTGTGCCAAGCATTTTTTTCGGATATCTTATTGCACTATTTACCTGGATGCAACAACGGTGTTAAGCACTGAGGCTATGCATGTGGTCTGTGAGGCTATTAGACGAACCACACTGTTGGAAACAAGCTTCCAACACGGGTGACCTTGGTGGGAGGCTTGTGGAGTTCAGATGAATTTTTGTTGCAAACACTGTTGTAAACCGCCGGTGGAGACCCATGTGGAGGGCTTGTTTCCAACAATGTGGCTCGGCTTTATGGCAACAAGAACAGGTAAAGTGGGGGAACCATACCCGTGTGAAATGTTTCGGAATGGCCTCGTAGGCACTATCGTAATGACAGGTTTAGTTAATTGTTCACCTTTTACGAATTGCCTGAAAGAAAGGCAAATAGTCTATATAAGCGATATCAAGGTTTTTGAATAATTTTTATTTTGAACAATTGCACAACAAGATTACACAAATTATGATAAATCGGGTTAGCTATTAAATTAATGATGTGTGGTCTTTACACTACATAAAAAATCGATTAATTTATATTGTTGAATTGATAAAAAATCGATTATTTATGACGTTTCTAATCGTAACTAGCTCTTATCCGTGAATTCATTCGTTTTGTCAAAACTACTTCTTTCTTTCGATCATTTGGATAAAAATAAGCCTTCTTCATGGCTTTTATTTCATTTCATAATATTATTATTCGTTTTATTATATTAATTTAGGTATTTTTTAGGTATAATTTTATTTAGGTATAATTTACAATAATATTATTACTAAGATGTGGTTTGATGACGATTCCTAAAAATAACTGTAAATAGTCCTAAAAATCTTGTAAATTGTCAAAATCAATTACTTACTGTGTTTATTTTTTAGATTTCAGCTTCTTATATGCAAAAGCATGTAAATGTTAGCTGTAATTTTAGTTATTTTCATATTGTTTTTTTTTTCAAATAAATGAAATAAAAACATGAAAAACTTAACTAGTAAAGTTTAAAGGTGATTGCAATCTGATAGTCAACTGACTAGCTGTTAGCCTGAAGGGATATTACAGCGACACCGGCGGCAGGCAGATTGTTCAAAGTAAGTATATTATGTGTATATGTTATACTTGGACTATTAACACCCGCACTAATGACTGTCACCTGTAAGACGGAACCTCGTCGAATAATTTGCAAAGTTACCTTCTATAAAAATAAAAATAAATCGCTAAATGTGTCGCTAAGCGCAAATCTCGAGAACGGCTAGACAAATTCCGATAATTTTTATTTTGAAATATGTATTCGTCGAAGTCCGAGGAATGTTTTTATGTAAAGAAAAAATTGAAAAATTGCGAGAGTATTTCTCTATAAAAACAATAATCTTTATTCCTTTATAGAAACAGTTCTTAGCTGTCAAACATTCAACGCTTTTAAATCTGTTCTAACGCGTTACGAAGTACGCTGGTTTAACTGGTAAAAAAATATACTTAATTGAAATCAGATTCTTTTTTCTGAGGATTAAGATCCGAGAAAGAGATTTAGCAAAACAAGAACTTTCTAGCTAATTGTCCTGTCATCGTACGCATTTTTTTGCGTGATTGATGAGGATTAGCAACTACCTATTGCACAACTATGTTTAAAAATGGCTAAAATAGGGCGCTTACTAAATATTGTAACATTAATATTAATACCTACAAGATTTTGCTTTAGTTTATGAGTTAGCCTATACGGCTTTCACTACCTTTAGATTACCAGTTCGATTCCCGTGTCGGAGGAATGTTAGGAATGTTGGAATTGAATCGTTCCCGTGTTGGTTCCGGGATCCTTTGAAAAATAGACCAACTGCCGTTCTGCCAGGCAGGTCGTAAAAGGCGACCGATTGGCTATGCGAGTCACTACCATCGTGACTACTAGGTGGTCTGCATTGTCTCGCCCGGATCTGATACCACCGCCTTACCTATTCCTACCGCAATAGCGTCAGTGCTTGTCACTGTCGTGTTCCGGTTTGGAGGGTAAAGTAGCCGGTTAACTTATGCATTTGGCATTAGACCTCGCCACAAGATAACAACACAACATTAACATCTTTGGTGTCTATATTCGATGGTAGACTCTTTTCATCAGGTGACCCATCTGCTTGTTTGCTATCGTACAATATAAAAAAGGTTTTTTCGGAGTTGTCCTCGAAAATCGATATCTCACTGGCACTCGATACCTCACGGTTCTCGGAAAATGTGGTGTGTTCCCTACAGAGTATAGGGTTCTGCCTAAAATTCTGTTCTTAATGCTATAATGTACTAGTATCGTTCCATACAAAACAAGTTTTCACAATAATAAAAAAGAAATAGACTGAAACAGAACTTAGGAACGTAGAGGAACCGAATCTGCACGATTTCCATTACGATTATCATTAGGCCAATGTAATAAGGTAGTCAATGAAAATTGAAAAATGTTTAATGTATAATATTTAATTAAAAAAAGGACATTAAGCATAAAAAATTATATTAACAGTTACATGTACCAGAATTATTTAAAAAAAAATGTAGGTCCATACAAAGTTCGCCTCGAAACGTCATAAAATAATATATTTAAAAAAATAATGTTAACTCAGTTCTCTCCGACAACTTTAGGTTGTATGCTAAAAATAACAATAATAATAATATCGATGCCTTAGTTCACAATAATTGTACCTAACCTACAAACTGCAACATTTTCAATTTTCACCTTTTTAGTGACAAATACACTAAATGTGCTCTTTCGTTTGCGCGTATCGAAATATCGATAAATAGTCTTGTGAATAGACGCATATTTTTTTATTATTTTACTTTGTTTTCGTACTGTTCACGTCTAAACTTTAAAACGCTCTCCTCATGATTACGAATTTTGTAGTTAGTGCAATTGTGAACTAAGGCATGGATACATTCTTGAAATATAAAAATAATAAACGAAAAATATCTATTAAGTTTCTGTTCAAAACTTGAAATATTAAATCAGAATCTTATTGATATGCGTGGCATGTTATACGTATTGTATCGTATTTAATATAAAATGCATTTGTGAGAGGGCCTAGCCGGTTTTGGCCCAAAACTAGCTAGCTGGCTTGTATGCTCGCGACTCGCGAGCTTACAACCAGTTTCACGCTAATTATGTGGGGCTGCTATTCAATCCGGCATAAACAACCGACGAGAAATGCGTTTTCTTTATCCCTTCGTAGTATCACATACAAAATAATGTTTATAACTCTGTACGTAATTGCACTGCTAGTTAATGCAGGGTTTTCGGTGCTTGAAATAAATAACACTCTTAGATCCGTATTCCAGATTAAATAACAAGTCATGATTATAGTATTTATGATTATTTCTATATAGGTATTACTTTTTATCATTCTTGTTTTCTATAAGTATTTGTTATTTTAGATTTTAGAACGCTACGTAACGATATTCATTAAACACAACGTTAAAAAAAACGTTAAACAATAGTCTTAATTGAAATGCGAACCGAGTTAGATAATGTTTATGTTATGTTCGAGTAGGTTGATACTGTAGGACAGTGTTTTTCAATCTTTCAAGACACGACCCCCTTAGCATGTACAAAAAATTGCGACTCACTGCCGCCTAGCTTACATTAAAAAATCAAATCCTTTTAACATTTTTACTTTATTAAGTTAACATTTTGTCTTTTTTTTTTGGTAAAACTAAAATACTGTCTACAACCCCCTTGCCCTTTGCAAGGAAGTCGACCCTCCATGGGGCCGCGACCCACACATTGAAAAACACTGGTGTAGGATAAACGGTTTTACAACATACCACAGAATTATGTACCTACACAAATAGAATCGTTTTTATTTCAAATTGTTTATTGACTGAATATTTAAATAAACGATTTAAGTTAGAGTAGCTTGTTTTTTATACTTGTATTTCAATGTAAATAATATAAAACCTTACTCTATAGAACTCTGATTACAATTTGTGACCGCGTAGGTGTTTTGCAAGTTATAACTTTGTTTACGAGCAAGCTAGCTTGTACCGTAATGCAGTTCAAATTACTAATGCGAAACATTATAATGCTCGAAGTCTTCGAAATTTTTTAAAACCAAAACATATCGAAGCTCACCACTAATCAATTGTTATTGTTTTTAAAGTTTGTGTATTCAAAGATATGCATGTATTGATTTATGAAAAAATAAGGTGTTTATTGAAAAGGGAACAGACAAGCGGGGTGCTCACGTGATTGTAGGTGCTATCTACCAGCAAAGTGTATTTATTACAATTATTACCGATCGTGGATATCCAAAACACCGGGTACCTTGAGGTTGCGAGCCGGCCAGATGAGTATTTACTTACCTACGTAGGTACCTAGTATGAATGATTTTGGTATATTTATAATGTACGTACCTACTTCAATAAACATATTAGTTAATTTATGTTATTTATTTAAGATTTAAAAAAACATTTGTTACAAAGAAATTTTAGGAAACAGAAAATGAAGGTGGATAGGCATTCGCAGTTTTAAATAAAGATGTGAATATAATATTAGCAACTTTTAAAGCTTAATTAAAAGATGCTTACCGAACACGATCAGATATTATCTCCGGCTTAGAGTTCCTCTTCGCCGGTGTCATTGCATGAGGCGGCGCATGAGTAGGGCTTGTGGATGGTTCCGAAGGAGCTGATGGCGGCGAGCAGGACCCTGAACTCGAAAGGCTGAATGCTCTGGACCGTGCATCTACTGCAGCTGGTGTTCGGCCAGATCTCGCTCGCCTACGTTTCTTTTTGTCTTCGTCCGACCTCACCGCAGCTCCTGGAGGAGCCCAATCAAGATCTTTCTTTAAGTGCCCTCGTCCACAACGACACCCGCAAGCTTTGAACGCTAAATCGTAACCTTTTTTCGTCCATAAGTTTTGATGTCTTTGCCTTTCAGACCACGATCTGGCGCGACCACAAGATTTGAGGTAAGCGAGCACCCCGACTTCCCATTGTTCGAAACATTCTCTGTGCATATACCGGCCGGCGGCGCACGTGTCGTTATTGCATAGCACGCGGACGGCGTCTTCGACGCGCACCGGTTCTCGTGGGCGGAGGCATTCACCGGGGACACAGCAGCCGTGGGTGTCCTCGGAGTCGCGTTCTGTCGCACCCTGCCGTCGCGGAGCCATGCCGCACCACGATCGACTCAACGAAATCGAACGCGTCAAAGTCAAGCGCGGCACATGAAACACATGCTTGTCGGAGCGCGCGCGGCCGACTAATAACCGCGAGTGAACGAAAGCGAAATTTCAAGAGCGCAGCGCGTTGCCGCGCCGCCGCTCTACCCGCCTGCACGAGGGCTGACCTTGCGGGAAGGGGCGCGGGGGTGCATCAGGGCGGGGCGATGCGGCCGACGCGCGACAGCCCGGGTGGGGAGAAAGTGCCTAGCGAATTTTCACTTTCGCGCGCCAGCGGACGAGTTAGCGACAGCGGTCGATTTTGCCGTCTGCTATTCTACCGCAATATCCTACTTACTACTTAGCTCATTACGGGACAATGATGCTTCCAATTCCATTTCGTTTTGTAAAATAAACCATGGCATGTAATATTTATTGCACGGGAGTCTGAAAATCAGTTTGTTTGTTTTTAAATTGTCAATAACACATTATAATATTAGTATTCCTAATAAATGATACCTATACCTAGGCAGGGGAATAAATGTTATTAAATATTTCGTGTTATTAATACATTTATATGTACTAGCCACATAAATTAAAGGATATAAAAATTATCTAAATTAAATAAAAAAATATAAAAAACCAACGAGTTGTAACTAACTCCACGGAAAATGATCGTACAGCAAAAATAAAAACGCAAATTGTAGCTCCAAAAGTGTCTAGTTTTCAGATACTACCACGAATTTTTTGTCGTTTTTGGGTCTGGAAAAATCCTAAAAAAACTAGCAAGCCTTTTTCATTGAAAAAACGAATAAAAACAAAAATTTGCTCAAAATGGTGATTTTTGCAAAAACTGAATTTGAAGCTTCACAGCACTAAGAAAAAAAAACGCAGCAAATTTTTCAGGGATTTTAGGGAACACTTTAAGGTTGAAAAATTGCCGACGGTGTCCTTTGTTCATCCATTTTATCCAAAGTTTAACCAAGTTATCCGATTAACTATGCGAATTTTTGTCTTCTTTTCAGTCAAAGTTTTCAATTCAATATTTTTTTTCAACAAAAGCCATTCACGGTATCTTATAGAGAATATTATGTAGCTTTTAAAACCCTCTTTCGATTGTCTATACGATCACTTTTCCTAGAGTTATTGATTGTCAGGTTAAAAAGTAATTGTTTACTTTGATTGACGATAACTCCGCAGTAAATCATCGTACAGGCTTTTTTATTACATCAAATAAAAGACATTAAATTTTCTAAAAGAAATTTTGAAAGAGACAATGGAAAAAACATTTTTGAAGCCCGTAGACCTTTTTTAGACGAGAAAAAATTTGGATTTTTTTTGGTTGTTTTCTTAGGATTTCAAGAAAGTCAAGTACCTCGGGGTAACGTTGGACAGCAAAATGTCATTCAAACCGCACATACAAAGAATGAAAGTTAAGGCTAAGTTCGTTGTAGGTCGGTTATATCATCTTATCAATAAACGCAGTAAAATGTCACTTAGACACAAGGTGACACTTTACAAGTCGTGCGTACGCCCCATCCTTTCATACGCTTGCGTAGCGTTTGCCCATCTCCCCCGTACGGACTTGCATCCGTTGCAAGTGGTACAAAATAAATTCCTGCGTATTGCCACGGGAGCACCGTGGTATATGCGCAACGTAGACCTCCATAACGATCTTGAATTGCCGAGCTTAGCAAAGCATTTCAAAGACATCTCCGAAAGATACTTCGATCGTGCCATCTCGCATCCAAACCCACTGGTGGTAGCCGCGGCTGACTACATCCCAGACCCTAATCCCGATCCCAAACTACGTAGGCCCCGCCACGTTCTTACCGATCCCGATGACCCGATAACTCTGGCCAACGGTTTACACGATAACACTACACACCTACATTCGCGACACCGTCGCCGCCGGCGGCGACGAGGACCCCTGTTTCGCCCTTCGGCGAACCGAGCCCAAGGGCAAGGTTCGGCGGACGGACAAAACAATGCCACTAGCCCCCTCATCGCAAATCACGACCCCACCCTAAGCCGAGGTTCGGTCTCACAGGAGACACCCTTAGGGCGGAGGGCGTACAGCCCTACACCTTTAAATTCTGGCTGAGCACTCTGCTCGCCCCCGCGACCGGTGAAGCTGTAACAGCCCATAAGGCTAACAGCAATTGAGACATTCCGAAAAAAAAAAACTTAGGATTTCTCTAGACCCAAACATGATAAAAAAATCTTAGTCGTATATGAAAACTAGACAATTGAAGCTAGAATTTGGTTTTTTTCTTTTTGCTGTAGGCATAGAGTTAGAGCGATAATTGCATTCAACGTTTCGTTCATATTTTAAGCCAAAACCGTATCGATGTGTGCATAACCTTCGTCACCCTTAGTGTAATTACTTGCGTTGACACGCACACAAAGACACATTATTGCGTGAATAATGTTGCAAGCAAATAAATATTTTCCCAAAACGGTATTTAAATTAGGTCTACCTTACAAATAGTCTTTCATATTATAACATTAATAGTCATTTAGTATAAACTTGAAACTTATGCTTTTATTCGGTGACGTATAATATTTTAAATGTCAAGAAATATTCTAGATGTTCTCAAGATGATATTCCAAAGCTATTTAACCTTATATTTTTTTTAAGTTTTTGTGCTTTCATTTGTAATTTAAAATATTTTCACTTCATTAAAATAAAGATTGTCTTTCTTTCCAATAGTATTATTAGACATATAACAAACTTAAAACTTACATTTTTTATCCCGGTGAGGTAAAATGAGTAGAATTACAGGGAAATGTTAAAGAGTCAAGATATTTTTTTTGTATATATCAGAAATCAAACAGCGGTAACCAACCAGCACCAACCGTAAATAAAAACATGGCCAATACAAGTTTACATTATTGAAGTTATAAAAACATTTATTGAAGTAATTCTTTAAAAAAAAATTTTAAAAAAATTATTGAAATATATCTTCTAAAATATAATTGTACAATAATAATAATATAATATTCACGGGACAAATTACACTTACTGATCAAACTCCAAAGTAAGCAAATTATTTGCTTGTGCAATGGGTGTTAGTCAACGATACTAA
This sequence comes from Apodemia mormo, assembly GCA_036924255.1. Lineage (NCBI taxonomy): Eukaryota > Metazoa > Arthropoda > Insecta > Lepidoptera > Riodinidae > Apodemia > Apodemia mormo. The sequence continues at coordinate 32,971,856 of JAUPFN010000008.1, read as the reverse complement.
TACATAGAAATACATATATAAATACTGGAATATATTTAATAAACACCCAAACCCGGAAATACAAACATTTATGCTCATCACGCAAATGCTTGTCCCCGTCGAGGATCGAACCCGAGCCCCGTCGATTGCGTAGTCAGGGCCGCTAAGCACTCGACCAACGGGGCGGTCAAATGTTATTACAAATTTGTACATTGCTTGGCGAATGCTTGTGTGTCTTTATGTGTACGTCTGTGTGCGTGTATGTGTGTATATGTATATATTTAGTGAAAGCTAAATTAGCTTGAACGTCAGCAGATGGGTGGGCAAGCGGAACAATATTTACAAGCACTTTGAGGTAAAAAGTAATAGCATAGGTATGCTTATTAATCAAATTATTTATTTAAATCAGTTTAAAAAGTTAAAATGTTTTAAGCTAAACATAATATTTCTGACTACTATCGGCTCTGTGCACTACTTGAGCACCACCTATCGTGCGCAACTGTTTTGATTCAGATCTTAGAATATAGAAAAACGTAATCCCTGTGCGTAATCTCCTCTAACGTTTTTAGCTGAATCGGAAACAATGCAGCTCTTTATGGCGACTCTTTGGCTTCTACGTGCTATACTATATGCATTGGAGTATACGGCACAAATTAATTAAGTCGTGTATGAGCAATATCGTCATTCGCAATATAAATTTCAAGCTATGTAGAATTAAAACTTAATTATCAGCATAAACATATTAGGAGGCCAACATTTGGCGCAGACCGATTTTAGGGCACGTTATTCTACATTATTTCGTCGACAAAACTCGAAAATATCGCCAATAAAACTACTTGACACTTAGGAAAACATGAAATAATGCTGTACCATGGCATATTATTTCATAAGAAAAATTAAAAAAAAATGTCTTTTTAGCAGTAACAGTATTTTTCTGGTATCACTGTGGCATCTAGAATGCTAGTTGGAACATTTTTTTTGCCTTCTAAAAGTCCTCATTATACACGAATATAAGCTTTGTAATATTAGTTTGACAAACGGTTTTGTAATATTTGTGCCAGTATAATGGTAAGTCCCAACACTTAAAAAATATTTTTTATGCAAAAGCGAAGTCCAAGCTATGTAATATCGCACATAAAATAGTAATACACACGTTATTAATTATAATGAAAATAGGTAAAAACAAATACGTGGTAGAATATTTTCCTCTTTGGCTGGCAACATTTTGAATATCGTTCAACTTAGATATTTACGATTTATTTGTTTGGAATTTATACAAAAATATCCGATGCCAAGTAGTTTTTATGTGTGAAATGTGATCTTCAAGCCCTAAATACGCTATTGTGAAGCACGGTGACATACTTTCACCACACAGTAACTCACATTTTTTGAAATTGCGAGAGCTGTACTCTGTGTGGCACGTGTCATATGTCTGAGCGGCCGGCGAGCGTAAGAGGCCTTTTCAGGCTTCTTTGAAATGGCTTAATATAGCGCGGGTCAACTAGGTTTCTATGCGTTATTATTCTATGGCTGTAGGACAATTTCATCACTAGGAGTTACAGCTCGTTGAAAAGCACCCAAATTTTTTTATTTTTTTTTAATGTTCTTTAATTTTTGTGACTAGTTTATACAGAAATCACAGGGTGCTAGGTCAGGGCTATGCGCAGGATGAGTGAAGGGATGTACTCTTACGGAAGCTAAAAATGACTTTGTTTGGCCAACAAAACAAAGTCATTTTTAGCTTCCGTAAGAGTAGTGTGTGAAGAAGCGTTATCATGGTGTAGGAGAATGCGGCTTTTGGGTTGTCTTTCGCGAACTTTTTCTAACATCCTGGGTAAACAAATGGTAGAATACGACTCGGCATTAACACTCTTTTGATCTTAAAGTGGAATTTGAACAAATGGGACCCGTAGCTGAGAAAAAAACGCGATTAATTTTTTACCATCGTTTCTCGGCTGTCTCACATTTATTGACCTGTTCTCATTTTCAAACACCCATTCACAAGATTGCTGTTTTTTTTCGGGTTCAAAAGTTCATGAGGGATCCAACGACAACAAAGTTTCCGAACTTTCAATTCTTCGTGTAAAATTTTCTGAATTTAGCTCATACCAATCCCCAATAGTCCTCAAATTGTCTCATAGGTAATCCGGGGGTTATCTTCAATTAATCGCTTCACAGTAACCACATTATTTGCGTTGACGGCAGTTGAAGGCCGTCCTTCACGAAATTCGTCATGTAAAGAAACTCGACCTTTCTCAAATTCAGCAAACCATCGCCTCACGGTGCTCAAACAAGATGCTTCTCTCCCAAAAGCATTTTGAAGACAAGCGGCACAGTCTTGCGGAGAAAGAGAACTTTTAAAATCATAAAAAATCATCGCTCTAAAATCTTTTCGACTTAATTCCATTTTCGTTGCGTACGTAGAACTTTGATGTGTGATAAAAAAACAATTGACAAATCATTTCCCGCCAATTGTTTTTTTTATTACTAAGAAGGTTGCAATGTTTTAAAAATTTAACATTCGGAATTCAAATAATTCCGATTAGCTATAAGTGCAAAACTTTTAGTGTGCCCCATGTATGTAATAATAATATAATAAATGTTCACGGGACAATAGTCCTCAAATTTTCTCATAGGTAATCCGGGGGTTATCTTCAATTAATCGCTTCACAGTAACCACATTATTTTCGTTGACGGCAGTTGAAGGCCGCCCTTCACGAAATTCGTCATGTAAAGAAACTCGACCTTTCTCAAATTCAACAAACCATCGCCTCACGGTGCTCAAACAAGATGCTTCTCTCCCAAAAGCATTTTGAAGACAAGCGGCACAGTCTTGCGGAGAAAGAGAACTTTTAAAATCATAAAAAATCGTCGCTCTAAAATCTTTTCGACTTAATTCCATTTTTGTTGCGTACGTAGAACTTTGATGTGTGATAAAAAAACAATTGACAAATCATTTCCCGCCAATTATTTTTTTTATTACTAAGAAGGTTGCAATGTTTTAAAAATTTAACATTCGGAATTCAAATAATTCCGATTAGCTATAAGTGCAAAACTTTTAGTGTGCCCCATGTATATAATAATAATATAATAAATGTTCACGGGACAAATTACACTGACTGATCTAACCCCAAAGTAAGCAAATTATTTGCTTGTGTTATGGATGTTAGTTAGTCAACGATACTAATACATAGAAATACATATATAAATGCTAGAATATCTATACATATAATAAAATCGTAGGAAAGTCAAAACTGTACATTGAATATTTTTTTAAAAGAATACTTGGGGCGTGATCTACAATCGATATCAAAGCCAAAAATATAGTTTTTAGAATTTTTGTCTGTTTATCTGTTTGTCTGTTTGTCTGTATGTATATCCGGGGTAAACTCAAAAAGTACTGCATGGATTTACTTCAAATTTTGCATGAATATTACTAACAGGTCGGGTCAACATAGAGGCTACATATTATCACGCTATCACTAACGGCGGAGGAGCTGTGCGGAGTAAACGAAGTCCGCACGGACAAAGTCGCTGGCAACAGCTAGTATTTAATAAACACTCAAACCCGGAAATACAAACGTTTACGTTCATCACACGAATGCTTGTCCCCGTCGGCGATTGAACCCGAGCCCCGTCGATTGCGTAGTCAGGGTCGCTAGCCACTCGACCAACGAGACGGTTATATATCTACATTACAAACTCTGTGGTTTCTATGAAAATGACAACATCAAGAATCAAGATGACGTTTTATCACGGCGTGACGTAACGGTTCTAGATTTGCGTTTACTTTTACGTGACTTAATGACTCCTTTCGCTCAATTTATATCCTAAAAATATTATTAACATAAAGGTATATTATTTTTTTGTTATCTTCTCCTGTTTTCATACAATTTTTGTATATCATAAGATAGCAAACAAGCAGATAGGTCTCTTGATGGAAAGAGTCAACCATCGCCTATAGACACCAAAGATGTTAATAATGCGTTGCTATCTTGTGGTGAGGTCTAATGCCACATGCATAAGTTGGCTACCTTTCCCTCCAAACCGGAACACGACAGCGACAAGTACTGACGCTATTGCGACAGGAATAGGTAAGCCGGTTGTACTAGACCCGGACGAGACAATGCAGAACTCTACCACCTAGTAGTCACGATGGTAGTGACTCGCATAGTCAATCGGTCACCTTTTACTACCTGCCTGGCAGAACGACAGTTGGCCTATTCTTCAAAGGAGCCCGAGCTCTTTAACTAATCATTAAAAACTACAGTGTATCCGATTCGTTCTTAGTGGAACCAAGCCTACTGAACTTAGAAACTTGTTTGAAGTGTGCTTATAATAATGTCTAATTACTTGACTATAACAGTATATTGCGAACAGGTGACCAATATAAGTCAAGCAATAATAACATGGCCGCTCCATTTCATTACACCTGTACAAAAATTCTTATATTGTTTTTAAATAAATTAAACTGTTTGACCCGACTTTGCCGTAAGAAGGGTCAAGGGTTATATTTTCGAGTGTATATGTATATATGAATGTGTGTATGCATATTTCTTTGGCACTTAAACAGCTTGATGGATTTAAGCCTGAGAGGTGTCTTAATTGTTGGAGTGACATAGACATGGGCGTACCCGGGTTCTGGACCAGGAGGGAACCGTAACATTTTAAGACTATTTTTATCTTAATTTCTACAACAGTAGTAGCTAGTAGAGAGGTAAACAAATTACCCCACCTTGCCCCCCCTCGGTACGCCCATGGACATATAGACTATATAATTTTACCCGATTTTGGTAGAAGTAAGGATATGTTATTACGAATAACATCGAGTTGAGTTTTTATTTTTACCCGACTACGCTGGGAGGAGGAAGGGTATTTTACTAGGTGGTAGAGTTCTGTTTTGGCTCGCCCGGATCTGGTACCACCGGCTTACCTATTCCTGCCGCAGTAGTGTCAGTGCTAGTCACTAACGTATTTCGGTTTGGACGCAAGTGCCGCCTCAGCATAAAAGAAGCACAACATTGGTTCAAGCGTTTTCAGACCGGGAACTTTTATGCCAATGGTAAAGCTCAGTCTAGTTGAACTGAAAGTCGATGCCATTTTTAAAGGAACTAAATCGAGATATTAGTCGTTACAAGTTACAACGTAGTAGAAGTGCAAACGATTGAACACAAAACAGTATTAACCTATTTGAAAACGTAAAGGATACACGAAAGAACTCGATATTTTTGTGCTACTAAATTTACTAAAAGTAACTAAATTAGGTTACTAAAAGAAACCTAATGAATTTTTAATTTCATTTACGATTTTCCATTTAAACGTATTGAAACCGAATCGATTTTAAAAGGATTGATTACTACTGGTAATGAAAAGTAGATTACTTAGGATAGGATACAATACATAGGATAAAATAGATACACACTACATAGGATAAAAATGTGCAGAAAATATCGCGGTCAAAGGCGGTCGAGCTCCACAGACTTAAAACCTGAATATATACGTCATAATGTGATGCTGTATATATGGTGGGATTAGTAGGACATCATTCAATATGGACTTTTACTATCGAGCAGAACCATCTTTTCAGGTCTCTACTGCCAGAAGCTGATGGGAATAAAGAAAGAAATAAAGAAAAGAGAAGGTCACTACTTACAAAATGACCACAGATTATCGATGACAATTATATATTAAATCCAAGAGTGCACGCCGCCGCAATGTTTTTTTTTCTTTAAATTATTTATTATAAAAAAAAAACAGATCCGAATGAAGCGATTTTCAATAGGGATAGCGGATTACATAATATTGATAGTAAAATAAAGTGACTTCATAAAGCCAATCAACCTATTTCGTGTTTACAGACAAAATAATCAACTGACGGCCATCAACATTTTTTTAACGAGATTTTTTAGAGTAATTATCTATTTTCAACGGCTTAAAGTTATACAGAATTTGAGGAATTAAGGTTTCTCTTTATAATCATATACTTTTTATATCAAATTAGTCGATGAATGTACTGAGTGTGGTTGAAGTTGGTTGTGTCATACATTTTCTTTCAATGGATAATAATGCACAGCCGCGCCGCAGCGTAAAATGACATAAATGAAATACGGCCAGGGACTCGATTCGTATAACAAAACGTCAATCGCTTCGAAGCGTTAAGGGCTCTTACACATTATCCCGCGTCATAGCACAATGTGACGTTGTATCGTGTTTATGTGTGCAAGAGCCCTAAACCCTGTCACGTCGTGCTTACGCCGCATAATGTATAAGAAAATGTGAAAGAACCCAAAAAGCTTCAACTAGATTGACGTGACGATAACCATTTAACTAACGAGGCAATCATATTATTTTTGAAGTGAAAACTTCTTTAGGCGCGTTGAGCGTTTTGGTAGAGGGTAAAATCCTCGGTTCGCGTCACCGACATGCTAATGATAATAGTATATCTATAGCTATGTTTTGCATATAGTTTTAATTACTCTCAACTTAATAGTTCCGTTTTCACTTCTATCGGCAGTCCCACGACTGCTACTGTTTTTTTTTTTAATAATGTATTATACAGTCTTAATCAAAAAAATAATCCTAAATACGAGTATCTTTCATTTCTTATGCTATCCATCACGGCTTGTTAACTGATTAATTTAATCAAAGCTAAATCAACGCAGGACATAAGGAACGTTTTTTTTGGGTTCCGTACCTAAAAGGTATAACGGGACCCTAGTACAAAGCCTCCGCTGTCTGTCTGTCCGTCTGTATGTCAGTCACCAGGCTGTATCTCATAAGCCGTGATAGCTGGAAAGCAAAAATTTTCACAAATTATGAATTTCTGTTGCTGCTATAACGACAAATACTGAAAATAAAAAATTAAAATATTAAGGCGGAAAATATTATATCCATACAATAAACCTGTTTTTTTTTCATATTTTTAAATATGAAAAAAATTCGTGCGTGCGTGAGTCTGAGTCTGAGTGAGTGAGATGCGTGAGTCGTGCGTGAGTCCGACTCGCACTTGGCCGCTTTTTTAAGGTTTGGCTCTATTTTAACCTCAAATGTCTTCTCATGGAACAAAATTACCTATAAGGGCTTTGACTTTTAAATAAATGAATAAATTTCTCTGGACAATTTTACACGAATTGATCTAATCCCAAAATAATTTAATTTCGCCGTGTTGGTCCCGGCCTCCTTTGAAGAATAGGTCAACTGCCGTTCTGCCAGGCAGGTCGTAAAAGGCGACTGATTGGCTATCGAGTCACTACCATCGTGGCTACTAGGTTAGGTTAGGTAGAGTTCTGCATCGTCTCGCCCGGGTCTGGTACTACCGCCTTATCTATTCCTGGCGCAATAGCGTCAGTGCTTGTCGTTGTCGTGTTCCGGTTTGGAGGGTAAGGTAGCCGGTAAACTTATGCATGTGGCATTAGACCTCGCCACAAGATAGCAACGCACCATTAACATCTTTGGTGTCTATCGGCGATGGTTGACTCTTTCCATCAGGAGACCCATCTGCTTGTTTGCTACCTTATGATATAAAAAAAATAAGCAAATTATTTGCATGTGATATGGATGTTAGTCAACGATATTATTACAAAGAAGTACATGTACAGTTTGTAAAGAAAACCCTGTCCGATTCGAATGAGGCATATAAGTTGGTTAAAAGCATTACTGAAAAAATATTAAAATGACTTTATTTCAAAAAATAAAAAAATATCGCTTTTTTAATATTCGTATTTTTACTTATATTTCCCTAGAGTTAAGTGAAAATGACGACACTTTGTCGCTGTTTGTTTTATGGTTTCGCTATGGTGGCTTTCACACAAACACCGCGCGAAGGCGCGATCTTCGTTTTTCGGCTTTTGGCATACGACTTGCACGGCATTCTTTGATAATAGAATTTACTTATTTGTAGGTGTTGTCATACGTAATGTATGAAAATACCATTTAAGATTACTTTTTTGTTGAGAAAACTGATTAATTAATATCCATAAAATAATTACACATATGTAACCGTATTACGGTACCAAATAACACCTTTAATTAATTATCCGACAGGGTTTTCTTTACACAGTGTATAAATACTCAAATATATTTAATAAACACCCAAACCTAGAGGCCAGAAATACAAACATCTATGCTCTATGCTCATAACGTAAATGCCTGTCCCTTTCGGGAATCGAACCCGAGCCCCATTGATTTCGTAGTCAGGGTCGCTAACCACTCGACCAATAGGGCGGTCGAGTGAAGAGAACCACTTTTGGTCAATAAACCGGTTTACAGCGGTTTTTAAATATTTCTTTGATGTTCATCGCTCCCAATGTTTGTCTGCACTGTGTGTAAGTTCTCGGTTTTGGCTTGAACAGGTATATGAAGTGCTCTTATCTCAGATACCCTTCGATCGAAACCTTTTACAAAAACCGCTAAAAACCTCTTTCAACCGCTATTTTTTAAACCGGTTCCAAGCCCGGCCTTCCACTCCATTGAAGTAGCGTCATAGTGTCATACCTACTGCATATTTTCCTTTTCAGTAAAGTCAGTTTGAAAAATATTGTCCTTGAACAGTTTTAGTATTTATATATAAGTGAAACACAAGAACCGACAAAATTATAATAAATAATACCTATCTACTCACGAGCAAATTGTATTTATAAATAAATAAAAATCTCATGGAACGAATGATCCGAATCGGATATTGTAAAATTGCTAACTGTAAAATTATGACTGGTAAAATTGATTTTAATATGATTGTCAGAAAAGAAAATAATTTAAATTCAGTCAATATTTTAGTGTTTGCGAGAGTTTTTACCACAAACCACATACTAATAGACATAGCATTGGGAAGGAAATGTATCGCCGCGCATATGAGCAAACGCTCCTATCACTGTCAAAAGTTTTATACATTTGTAGATACATTAGGTATATCGTGAAAAAAAAAGAAATAAGCCAAATTTTGTACTGTTTTATCGTACCGAATGAGATGACAAGGTTTAAACATTGCCCTCGATGTAATTTTATTTCATCGGTAAGTAGTATAACTCTGTATTTCTGTGTGTTAATGCAAGTTACACTAACAAATTACGAAATTGTCTTGAAGGGCGTATCCATTTAATCCGTGGTTTTTACATACGAAAATAATGTTAGTACATAATATTTATAATCTATTAAATCGGAAGATATAAGCAGTCACTTTTAAATAATAATAATAATAATAATTCACGGGACAAATTACACTTACTGATCTAACCCCAAATTAAGCAAATTATTTGCTTGTGTTATGGGTGTTAGTCAACGATACTAATACATAGAAATACATGTATAAATACCAGAATATATATAATAAACGCCCAAACCCGGAAATACAAACATTTATGCTCATCACACAAATGCTTGTCCCCGTCGGGGATCGAACCCGAGCCTCGTTGTTAGCGTAGTCAGGGTCTCTAACCACTCGACCAACGGGGCGGTCAAAAATAATGTTCTTTAATATAGCAGTTTTATCCAAATAGTTTCAGAGTTAGTTAAATTTTCATTCAAGTCGCACTCGAGCGACTATTGTGTCGGCCCCGCAGGGCTCAGCGACATCATATACCTTATGTCTAAAATGTATAAGAGATAGACTAAGCAAAATGTCAGGTTTAATCATTTATGTATAGGTAGCCGGCTACCCGCTTTTAGAATAATATAGATAATGTTGTAAGGCCAGTGATCTATTATTTGATAAATCTTTTACTTTTCAGATTACGGGATACAAACAAGTTAAGGGCTGTCCTGACTGAAAGAAATAACATTGCTTAAAGTCATCAAAATATTAATGACGCATTGTTATCCTAATGGCGGAGATGTAATTCCACATGGACAGGTTTACCAGCAACCTTAGCCTTCAAACCGGTACAAAACTGTGACCAGCATAGACGCTATTGCGGCAAGAAAAGGATGGGTGGTGGCACCAAATCCAAGTGAGACTTTTACTCTTCCTTCCAATCATCATTTTGATCGTAAAACGTCTGGCCAATAATTCGCGTTTTACAAACTACTTGCGAGGACGGCAGACCGTCCATTTTCCAAAATAAGCACACATCAACGCGGTATAATTAGTAATTTGGAGTAATTACGTTTATTAGAATTACTTCGTTTACGTGGAATTTATTTTTATTTTTACCAAAAATCAGAAAAACTTTTTACATTAGGGATCCATTTCACGTGAGTAAAATCGAGAGGACCACCTTTTTATAGATAAGTAGTATAAAACCTATTTTTTAGAGTAAGATTAGTACCTATGGGAACAAATGAATTGGACTTAAACTACAGCTCTTTTTTGAATTTGTCTGGTTACGCTTTTTCTTATCTATCTGTAAGTGATGGGGCATAAGGATTTTATTCAAATTATTGTGCAGTTTGTAATATAACTCCGCAGTTTTTATCAGAGTAAAAGTTCTAGGAACTACTAAATGAACCGTCACAGAGTATCAAAAGAGTGGTCTATTCCTTTCTAATACCAAAATCTAATATCAATGGTACTTCTTGTTTATTGTCACAATACATTTTCTATTACTAACGAATAGCAAATTTTGAATATTTAAATAAAGTACAAAAACTATTCTCAACGAATACCAAAACATAACTTTTAGTACAGTCACAGAAACAATTTATTTGCATTCTAATAATTTAATATTATGATTTTAGTACAATGTAAACCATAATTCATTTTATGCCAGTACTTTCATTTAAAAAGTAGCTTAAGTTAACTTAAGCTAAAGTTAATTAATAAAAGTAAAAAATAAAAAAAGTATCTTCACGGCCATATCCCCGAAGGGGTAGGCAGAGGTACAACAAGTGAACCCACGATTAGCCGAAGATACTTGATCCCACAAATGTAATAGGTGGCAAGCCTATCGCCAACCGGGCACTTTCCAATCCCGGGCAACTTTGTGTTTCTCAGAAAACTGAAAAAACACTTTTTTTATGTGCCCGACCCAGGAATCGAACCCGGAACCTCATGTGGTCAACGCCAATGCAGGACCACTAGACCACTGAGGCGATTGATAAAAGTAACTTAAGCTAAAGTTAATTAATAAAATAATTTACGAAAAACTTTTAACTACCATAAAATGTGAGCTAGTTCTTTTAAGGGTTCCGTATCTAAGGGTTACTAAGCCTAAATGATTTAAATACATTACGTAAAAACACATTTAAAAGCATTTTTATTACTGACTGTTTCTCATACCATTTGATTTGTTTTGGGATTCGTTTATAAGCGGTATTCGTTCGGAATAAAAAATTATTAACGATATTAAACTAATACCATTGGTATTAGAATGGAATACATCAAAAAAGAGTATGGTAAACTTTAATAACTTGTAACTCCCATATTCTGGCAAATAAATAATTTCTTTCTTTCTTTCAAACTTATGCACGTGGCATTAAGACCCCGCCAGAAGGATAGTAACGCACCATTAACATCTTCGGTGTCTATTGGTGATAGTTTTCTCTTTCTATCAGGAGAGCCATCTGCTTGTTTACTATCTTACAATATAAAAAAAAAACGTTACTGTTACCATCGATTCGTGGTTAGGTTCACTATCCACTCGACAAATGGGATGGTTGAATATAATGTAGATTTGTAAAAGAATAAGTCGAATACATTGTGGATGTGGTAAACAGAGAGAGTAGGAAAGAACGGAGAAGAAAGAGATAAAGTGGAAAAGTAGAGAAAAAGGTTTTTTGTAAGTAAAAATTTGAAGTATTGATTTGATTGTGCTGTTTTTTCCTGCCGGAATGCCATCATTGTTTGTCACTATCGTGTTCCTGTTAAGACGGTAAGGTAGCCGGTAAACTTATGCATGTGGCATTAAGACCCAAAAGATGTTAATGATGTGTTGCTATCCTTGAGGCGACAATGTTAGCAACGCATCATTAACATCTTTGGTGTCAATAGGCATTGTTTTTTCTTTCTATCAGGAGAGCCATCTGCTTGTTTGTTATGATATAAAAAGGCCGAATTAAGAATTTCCTCCTTTTTGGAAATTCGGTTAAAAAAAAAAGTGAAGTAACCCTTTTCCTGTTTATCTCTAAAGGATGTGGAACAAGGATGTTATTCAAATTATTGCGCAGTTGTAGAGTAGAAAGCACAACGTAAAACCCTTGACCAATCTCATATTAAAATATAAAACACCTTCTCAAAGGCTCATTCATGCGACTCGCTCGATTATTCCCAAAGCGCGCACGTGTGGTAACTGGGGGTCGCTATGAAAGAGCCACAATTACGCCGGTACGTCAAGACCGGTTCAAGGCTGAACCTCAAGATCCCTTGAATTAATCGTAAAATGTAATTTGTTTACTACTTTCTTTGTAAAATCTGTAAGTTAAACAATAGAAATGGGGTTTGTCGAAGTGGCTATTTCAATTTTGGTGTAGATACTCAGCGGCAAAAGTTCTATCTCCAGTCTTTAGAAAACTACACTTTCTATTCTATATATCTGTTTTAGCACTGATCTTGTGCTAAGTAAATCTTATAAACTTTTTTAAATACAGTAAAATGTTGGGTTTGAACGACAGGGTTTGAACCTTGCCTTAAAGTCAGGCAACGCTCGGACAACCAAGCTACGAGTGTCCTAAATACTAGAGATTGTACTTTAGTGCTTTGACTGTTTTATGGCTTATAGTTTTTTTTTATATCATAAGATAGCAAACAAGCAGATGGGTCTCCTGATGGAGAGTCAACCATCGCCTATAGACACCAAAGATGTTAATGGTGCGTTGCTATCTTGTGGCGAGGTCTAATGCCACACGCATTCCTTACCTTCCAAACCAGAACACGACAGCGACAAGCACTGACGCTATTGCAGCAGGAATAGGTAAGGCGGTGGTACCAGACCCGGGCGAGACAATGCAGAATTCTACCACCTAGTAGCCACGATGGTAATGACTCGATAGCCAATCGGTCGCCTTTTACGACCTGCCTGGCTAAACGGCAGTTGGCCTATTCTTCAAAGAAGGCCGGGACCAACACGGCGAAAGTTTAAAGTTTATAGTTTTTAAATTTGCCCTTTATTTAAAATGTGTAAATTAGAGATACTAGTAAGGCTCTGCTAACGAACTATTAAAAATATTCTAAGTTTGATCTTAGGGGCCATTCATAAATTACGTTACACGTTAAGGGGTCGAAGAAGTGTGACATTGTGTGACAAGGGGTAGGGCGGGGGCCTAAATTGTGTGACATCACATTGTTTAAAAATATAATACCTGTATAGATAAAAAATAATCGAAGGAGATCATTTTTCCAAGGTAAAATTGTAAAATATGTGACGTCTCACTAAGTAGGAGGGGAGTCTCTCAAATGTGACCAGATGTGGCAAGGACGGGAGAGGGGTCAAAAAATCATGAAATTTGTGTGACGTAATTTATGGATGGCCCCTTATAGTGGAATCTTATAATAATAATATTGACTGATTTCAGCCAAAACGGCTTGGATCTGCCTATCGAAAGCATTGCTAGTGTTCTCTCATGTGATGGACATATTAAATTTTTGCAGTCAATTTGCGTCCACATTCACTGCATGTCAGCACCCCATGTCTTACCACCAGGGGAGATCGTCGTCAAGGGCTTCCCTATCGACAATAAAAAAAAACCTACGATGTAATTATATTTGATGGCCAGGGGTGGTCAGGCTTGTCTCGTTAAACATTAAACTCTTCTTTACGCCGCCTTTCGAAATCTAACACCTTGGTGTTTGAATCGGTCACTGTGGAGGCATACCGAGATACTATACTATTCAGTCACCAAAGACGAGTTACTTTCCGGATAGCAGAGAAGTAGCTGCACGTTCATCAGTTAACGGTAAGTTAATTAATTCAATAATAACGTAATAGTACCGGCTATCTACGTTTCAAATCACGTAACCAGGATGGGGTTGTGATAGGTTTGAGTTATCATGCGCCATTTATAAACTGCCCCTCAATACACGTAACAAAACATTGATCGAGTCGAAGCGCTTAGGGCTCTTACACACATAAAAAAGATACAACGTCGCATCGTGCTATGACGCAGCATACTGTGTAAGAATCTTAAGCGCTTAGACTCAATTGGCGTTTTGTTACGTGAATCGGGCCTCTGCTTAGCAAGAACGCGGATGGTATTCTAAAAAGGATAATACCAACACGGAAAAAATATGTGTTTTTGTTGTCACCTGTTTTGTTGCCAGCTACAGATTGGCCACCTGACACCTAGACTTAATACTGTTGACTAATCGCGGGTGCAAGCTCTGCCTACCTCTGCGAGCTATGATCGCGATGCTATTTTTATTAATTTTTTTCATAATAAAAGAAATAGACATCAAATATATCCTTTTTGTTTGAAGTAGGTCAAAACACATTGTGTTTATGTTTAACAAAAATTCTTGAAAAACTTCTCAAAAATCAAACATTATAAACATTAAAACGTAATTATATATTCTTCTTTTGTTGTGAATGAATTAATGTAGTGTGATTCGACAAAAACTATCGCATTAAAAGGGGCATAAAAGAAATACTACTAACGCAATGTGTGACCCAATTTTATTCCAAACTCGCCTCACCAGGTGATTGGTGCATTTATTTCGGGGGAACTTCCACGTGTATCATAATTCATAAGGCAGCCTTGTATTCGGTTGGGTAAACCATAAGAAATTCTGTTCCGAGAATTGTTTTTGCAGCAATTAAGACTTTATATGTCAGGAATAAAGCTCTATGATTTTTTGAGATCAGCATTAAAGTTTGTGAAGGAACTACGTCTCAACTCGTATAATTCCCGCGATATTATTAAGGCTTTTGTCTGAAGTCTTGCGCATCTGTGTGACCTCACCAATAGCTTTTGAATTAAATTAATTGGAGCGTAACATCTGACCAGTAATTTGAATCTTGTAAAGCAAATGCGTACTACAATTCAATTATGGTAGTTTTTAATCCTTCAATATGATTTAGAAAACATTATTAATTTTAAAAATTAATAATATTACTTTGTGTTTATGTGAAATTATTTTTCTATACTAGGAGAATATATAATCGTTAAGGTTATTTGGTAAAGGTCGCTTTTTCCTTGAAAAGATCTCGTAGATATTTCGTAAGTAAAAACTTATAATTGTTCTAAGCTCAGACCAACAAAATATTTTTTTGCTAGTCTGAGGTTCTCAGCTTGTATTTTTCGCATAAGTTATTGCACAATAAAAAGTTATCAGTTATTCATGTTATGTCATGTTAGTCAATGATATTAATACATAGAAATACATATACATATAATTACTGTTACATACATAATAAACACCTAAACCCAGAAATATAAACGCCTATGTTATCACACAAATGTTTGTCCTTGTGGGGAATCGAAACCGATCCCCTCGATTCTTAATTAGGTTCACTAACCATTCGAACAATTTGGGCGGTCAAATTGCTAAAGAAATGTATACATTGTAAATATGTAAATATATACCCGGTGTTTAGCTTTTTAAGCTCTTAATTCCTATAAAATTAAAGCTCAGCCAGATATACATCTCATTCTGCTGTTCAACTCGCCACATTCATTCTTATAACATTGACGGCACAAAGATCAAACTTGAGAATACAGCTCAAATCATCATAGATGTAATTGTTTACGTTCAACTAGGTACCAATTTCTGTTTATTAGACTAAAGTGAAATACTATACAGTGAATAGTCTACAATACAAAAAAAAACTTAAAGTAATGCAGCCAAGTGTACATGTCTGATATCTGTTTTTGTTCCAAGAATACTTATGACTAGTGGTTTTTCAAGGATTGTATATATGTATATTATTGAAGGGGTCCAAGATTTACTCGCCTGGAATAATTCTTCTTCAAAACATAAGTATAGTAACGTACCATTAAGATCTTTGGTGTCTATAAGCAATGGTTTCTTTTTCTATCAGGAGAGCCATCTGCTTGTCTTCTATTTAATGATGTTAAAAAAATGAAAGGAAACTTTTGTTTGCTTTAATAAAACTGCTTGTTTGCTTTAATAAAAGTGTTTCAGCGGAATTGTAAGTTGGTTGTTGCAGTTTTTTATTCTGTCAGTTTTTTATTACTGGATCGATTATTAATGACATTGAAATTTTGTCAAGGGTAATTCTTACAGCCTGAAGTTTGACGTAAGTCTATAAGACGCCCCGTATTTTGGGACTGGCTATTACAAAGAACAATCGGTAGTTGTTAAGTAGTAAAAACGGCGATGGAGAACACCTATGGTATATACAGGCGGATTACCCTTCACGCTGCCTCGGGAAGCTTTCAAACGCCACTCCACTGTTAATATATTTAAGTAGTTTTTTTTTTCGAAAAAGGAAAAGTAGCTGAGGGCTCACCTAATGGCAAGTGTTCAATGAACACCAAAGTTATTTATTTATTCTTAAAAAAAATTAAAAGTTAAGTTTTAGAAACATTTTCGATAGTGCGATGATTTTTTCTCACATTCTGCCACATTCATAGACAGCCACGCGAGCAAACAAAGGTGAATCGTGATGAATAGAAAAGTCTGTACGTTTAATATATTATGTACCATGACTACAAGGATTTTTTTAATAATTAGAATTTAAAAAAAGATTTAAATGCAGTGAAAATCGATTTTTACTTGTAAACGACTTTTTTTAGAATTTTACGACATATAATTGGAAATATTTTAACTGCAATCGAAGCGAACACTTTGTATCCCTTTTTACGACAATCACGCGAACAAATTTGCGTAGTTAAAGTTTACATTGCGGATACCTGCAATTATTCTGTATAGCAGAATTTTGTTTTTATATAAATACATTATACAAGGGTCAAACTGAAAGTTCTTAGAATATCAAAAACTGAGCAAATTAGCATGTTATTAGTTTTATTACACTTCTACGTAACCCGTAATTTATATACATTATTAAGATATACGTACACACGTGTATACTATGACTTTTATGGCTAACGTCTGGTTTTACCACAACGACTTGCCCGGGTATATGGTACTACCGCCTTATTTTAATATTTAACTATTAAACCAGGATTTCCCAACCAGGGGGGCACGCCCCTCTAGGGAGGTGTAGAGAAATGTTAGGGGGGGCGTCATACGTAATATGTAAGATTACATTTCCAAAAAAATTAACAAGTAGGTAAATAAGGAATATAGGGGGGCATGACTATTATTTTTGGCTCGGGGAGGCTCTGTGAAATAAGGGTTGGGAAAGCATGTATTAAACGATCTGTGCCTGTACGTCGCATACGTATGAAATACTCCTCGTATGGGCAAATTTAAAGTTTACATTACGAAAGAGTTTAGAAAGCACATAAATGTATATTATACATATACTATCTGTATAATATACATTTAAAACATATTAAATTGATTAAAATGATCTTTATTATTATTATTATTAATAAGACTACCAGATAGCAACGCACCATTAACATCTTTGGTGTCTATAGGCGATAGTTGACTCTTAGCATCAGGAGACCCATCTGCTTGTTTGCTATCTTATAAAAAAAAAATAAACCACTCATTTTATACACATCATACTATGATTTGATAAACACATCTGTTCTATTTTTTACGTAGACTACCTACCACTCATTTGACACATAATATTATGATGATAATATCATGATGATGTGATGATATACACATACATGTGTACCTACTTACTATTTTGTTTATGGTTAAAGTGAGTTAAACTTGGAAGACATTTTGTTGTAAAGTCTATGGTCAAATGGAGTCAAAGATTTATGGTAGTATTTCGACCAAAACGCGATCGAAAGTACCTAATATTCAACACGCAGTTGGAACAGGTAGGTATTTATAGTACGATATTTAGAGAAAAACACACAACAAAATAAGCTCAAGTATTGCGTCGTAAAAACACCAGCGTAAATTTTTACATAAAACCCTCATTTCCTTTTGAATGCGAACGGATGTTGAATACAAAAAACATACAGTTACAGACTGTGGCTTCGTTAACACATAATAACCAATGGTTAGGTACTAAGATAGTTCTAACTAGGGTTGGGCACAGAATTAAGTAATCGGCTTTAAGAATTTTTAACTAATGTGTTTCGTTATCATTATTAAAATAATATTGGATCAAAAACATGTTTATCACGAAATTTACTTATAGTTTAAGATCTCACTATAGAAAAAAAAACAACATCATATTCACTAGGGAGGAAACCATGTTATTAGAGAAGAGCCTAAAATACTGTCCGAAATCAGATAATAAAACGAAAGATTTGGAAAATTTTTGGGTTGATTTAGCTACGAATGATATGGCAACAAAACACAATTTGAAAAAAAATTAACTGTGAAACAGTACAAGTACAAAGTTTAAAACAATAAAAAAACAGTCCAGAATATGATTAATATACATTAAATTTTTTTAACATTTCACTGGTTTGGTTGATTGACAAATTCCATATCAATCGAGAGTATGAAACCTATTAGGGTACGCAAACGTTACGTTGACTATTTTTTCCCGTGTCAACCATAGAAATTATATTTAGAGGTCAATGGTGACTTTTGGGTAGACAGGTTACTTGTATCGATTTACCTGTTTACCTATACCTTTTGCTAAAAAATTGCTATTTTCAAGTCTAGTTAACCTTATTTGTTGGATGAAGGGCTATATCGCAGAATAAACCAAAAGCAAATACAAAAATAATCAAAACATAAAGGATATTTTATGAATTACTTAGGTTATTCTGACATTAGACAATTAAGGTTTAGGAATCAGTTACGACTAAAATCGGTGCTTAGTATTAATGTTCACGTTAAATCCCTTTAGCTTTAGTTAAAGAGAACCGGATAGGCTTGTTTTCTTTAGTTCATAATTCTCTTTACACTAATACACTAGCTACGGAGGCTCTTGTCACATCCTTCGGATATCACTCGAACAATTAAAACATGGTACTCTAATCCTGGTCTACTCTGGTACCTATATTCATCCACATTTGCATTGTAAGTCGTTTCGATCATTTTTAACCTTGTTTTAATCATGTACACATGGCCAAACTACCTGATCATATCATTTCTTACTTTCATAATTTTTAATATTTCTTTCCAGTTTCTACCCTCCTATCGTTTCAATTATGAATGTGATAACCTGCGTTACATTGTACATTTTTGTAGTGGAATCATTTGGACTGCATTAATCCTGCTTTAAAGTTGTCTCGGATAAAACCAACTCGCGCTTCCACTGGGTACACACACAATTATGCAGAGCAAAATGAGCGCCTAACTTACATTGTATTTTAAAGTAGTTTCCTTAACGTTCTGTAGCAACTTTTTTTGTTGTTTAAGCAGTAGCTTAACATTGTAAGCTAAACGCACACGCACGATACTGACTGGCGAAACACCTTAAAGTGCTATGCAAGAAATTGTGACTTCTCATGAAATCCGGTCATGGTTAGGTTTCTCATCATCCAGCTCCTCCGGAGAAAATGGTTCTCACTTACTATACCCGTGTGTCTATTTAATTTTAATTGCTTTATTTCTTATTAAGTATTAAGTTTTATTTTAAATTAAAATGGTGTAAAGTAAAATAAGTGTCTGTTGTGTGATCATAGTTCCGTGAGATTTAAGGCTCCTCCACACAGGCCCGTTTTTATAAGTCGATAAAATTGCATGCGTTATTGCGATATCTGTTTTCAGTACATTTTGTATTAGGATGGCCATGGAGTTGCACACTACTGCGATTATAACGCCGCAATGGTAGTAGGACGCTGCGTTTCTCCGCCCTGCGATATTTCGATATGAGTTCTAGAATGTTTTGTGTCAGGACGCAAACGACCATACATACACCTGCGATAATAACGTTAGTATTTGTAGGACGTTTGGTTTTATCGACAGTTTGAGAGTAATTTGCTTGCATGTGCATTGTGCATGCGCTGTGTTGATTTATTTTTGCATACCTAAGATCTCTCTCGTAAGAAATATCGGACGACAAAAACGCAGCTGCGTGCAAGGAATCGGGACGCATTATCGTAATAACGCATGCGATATTATCGACCGTTAATAACGGGCCTGTGTGGGGAGCCTTAAATCTCTTTGGAAACAATCCACTTTTTTAATATATATGGAATGGAATATGAGTAGCCTGAATACTATGTGTGGCCGTAGACTGCTTGTGTATTAAATTTCATCCATTTCCAATCATTCATTGTGGGTGATTGAGTAACAAACACCCAAACATACAAATTTTCTTAAATTGTAAAAGTTATAAAATAAACTTGTGTTCTATATTTACTGTGAATAAAAAAACCTGTCCAACACAAAAAGGGCATATAGGTAGGACGATCACATTATCGAAAAAAAATGTGAAATACTTTTATTCAAAATTTAAAAAAAATATAGTATTTTGAAACGCCCGTTTTTATCCTTTGATTTCCCCAAAAGTTGACACATATTTTAAACTGGACAGCACTGTGTCGCGTCAACGGATGCAGCGTCTTTTCTGTGTATCTGCCAACATATGTTACCCTATATGTTTAGGGTTCCGAAGTAAATTAGGAGCCTTTATAGTTTCGCTCAGTCCGTTTGTCCGTAGTCTAGCTCAGAGATCTTTAGTACTAGAAAGCTGTGATTTGACTTTTTTTTTATATGTCATAAGATAGCAAACAAGCAGATGGGTCTCCTGATGGAAAGAGTCAACCATCGCCTATAGACACCAAAGATGTTAATGGTGCGTTGTTATCTTGTGGCGAGGTCTAATGCCACATGCATAAGTTTACCGGCTACCTTACCCTCCAAACCGAAACACGACAGCGACAAGCACTGACGCTATTGCGGCAGGAATAAGTAAGGCGGTGGTACCAGACGCGGGCGAGACATGCATATACAGTCGGTTTCTTCTAACTTGTCCGAAAGTGTCAACAAAGTCCACCTTTTATAAAAACATTAAAGTTTCACATCAATCATATACACTGAATTAAATATTATTAGATTATTGTATTCATTAATTTTAAACGGTTTATTTGGCACTAAAAACTGTTTCTAATATATCGTTTTATCACACTTAATTTACGAAAACTTACTAGAAACTAAAATTTATTTGTACAGCTAAACAATAACATATGAAGTTGACACATACAATATGAACTTGTCTATGAAATTAATAGACGCGGGCAATAATGAACGAATTGTAAAACGAACGAATGAGCAATGGAATGATTCTTTATCAAAGATAAACATTCATAAAATATGATAAATAGCTTGTAACAATGTTAAATATTGTTAACTGTTTAAAAGTTAAATATTTATTAATAGAATATAAAATATACGCTTTATTGAATTATCATTTTTCAAAGATTAACACTTTTAAAGTAATAATATAGTTTTACAATTTGTTAAATGTGAATAATTTTGTAATAGTAAAATAACCTGCTTTTAATAAAATAAAAGCTTTATTTTATTAAAGGCAGGTTATTTGATCGATTTTAAAGAATCGTTACGTACTACAATAATTCGACGATCTTGTAATACAAAAAAACGTGAGTATTGTTTTTGTTAATAGTTATATTTAAATTCATTTGTCCTATAATACTATATGTCCTATAATTATTTTAATTATTTATATCTAATGATACTGCTCCCGTCACGCGAAGATTCTTAGTTTTTCATACTTATTTTTCTGAACTAGTATGGATCAACTTTTTTGAGAAAAAAGATAATTGATTACATTTATTTTCTCAAAAAAACGAGATTAATGTTTTTTTTTAATAGTTATTCTATTTTAATTCATTTGTCTTGTAATATTATAAAATTAATTAAATTATTGAGAATGATACGCCAATTCGCCATTTTGCTGGTAGTAACAATACTTACTACAACAATCATGCTTGCAATAAAAATGTTAATGTTGCATTTAAGGAAGTTTGCAGTCTTTAAAATTTCGATGACTCATTAGATGAAGGGTGTAGCTGGTATAGGTTAAGTAGGCCAAATCAGACGGGCATCTTATTTGTGTCTCCGTGAGGAACAAGATACATGGTTTATGAGTTTCCAGCTAGAAATGGACAGCAGCGAGATTAAAATGTAAACCTCTGATGTTGGTGAGGTCTACTTTCATCGAGAGGGAGTGCTGCCGCTGTACAACGTTATTCCTGTACATTGTCCTTTTCACTAAATAGAATGAGTGAAGTAGGTGTGAAGACGGCAGTGAATCGAGGCGCTATACTTCCGGACCTGAGACACACATCTCGAAGTCACACTGTTGGGGACTAGTCTGGAGACTGCGGGGACGCCTGAGTCCCCCCAGGAATATCCATACCGCCCTCTCATCCGGTCGCCAACCAATACTATGGCGCACTTTGGGATTTTTCGCTAGTTGGCGGGGCAGCCTTTCACATGTAGGTAGCACGCTACTTGGGCCCCCTACTGACTAGCTGTCGGCCAGCGATGCACCGTGCCTCGGATCCCGCTACCCTCCATGACTAGTCTCCAGATTCATCAACGTCAGTGTGTATCAGATCGTCCAGATTGTATAGGCGCAACTCATTCGACCCGTCTCACTAAAGCTACATCAGCGTCAAAGTGACGGAAAACGGACGCTTGGCGCCACGACTTCAGCTGATGGGTGGTCCTTATAGCCGTGACATATGTCTCCCACCATATCACCTGATTAGCACTACCCAGGGGCCACGTGTAGGGATAGAGAATTCCGGGTGTTCTCTTACGGACGAAGGTGATTCAGCCCCCAAATTGTGTTTAGTGGATTTCGATTTCTCTAGAGCATACTGACCTTGGGATTAAAATAAGAAATGGCAGAAAGGTCAATGCCTTTATTGACAAAATCTGTGGCGTCTACCAGCAGAGGTATTTTTTTTTATTGCGTAGTGCTAACAAGTTAAACTAGGTCATACCTAAGTAACGTTCATAGTGTTTCTTCTTCTTCTATACAAAATAGTGCAAAATAATATAATACTAGCTATCGCCTGTAGACAAAATTCCACCATAGACTAAATTAAAATCTCTTAAGTTCTACAACTGACTTTAGCCGTAAAGAAAATAAATAAACCTTAGTATACAATACAACATTTTTTAAATGTTGTATAGGATATTTCATATTCAGATCGTATGTTTTTGTTTGCGATCTCAGATATCAACACTAAAATTTACGAAAATAAATAATAATAAGTACCAACATATCCAGAGCGCTGGTAATATCAATAAGATCGTTGAAGGAAAATATATTTTATTATTATTATTAACGCTTTTCGACACAATTATTATCTAAACTCCTAGATCTTGAACTAATCTTCATTATACTTAAAGTTTACTTTTTGATTAATACGCCAAAACACTTTTAAATTAACCTGTATCTTAAACTGCAACCAACACAGCACACACCATGGATTAATGCCAGTCTAATTTCTTTTATTTATCCCCAAGAGTTGTTTTGTACAATGTTTCGTTCTGAAATGAATGAAAATAATAGAGTACTGTATTGAAAATGGTAAAGAGGGAAAATATTGTTTTTTTTTTGGGTGAAAACCCTAGAAGGTAGCGGTGGTGCCTGTAGAGATTATAGCGTAGATACGTAATTTCTTAATGGTATCGTTAGTTACCGTGGTGTCGCAAGGGGGATTTTAATCTCTTTCTCGATTAGATTGGAAATGTCGATTTCTCTTGAGATCCTGGCATTAAAATCTGACAGAAAGTTCGATGCCTGTATTGACAAAGAAAAATCCTATGGCGTCTACCAGCATATTATTTCTAAATAGCATAGTGCAAACAAGTTAAATTATATCATACCAAAAGTAAACAACCGAACACAATTAATATCATTCATTCAGTTTAATTTGTCATACTTGTTCAACAGGTCTTTCGATTTTTTCCAACCATATTAATTGTCTATGACCAATTTGAGTTACTGGTCCGCCATTTATGTTTACTAAAATGGACAAGGAAAAAGAAATAGACTGTACATATATACATATTAGTCAAGGCAACAAATTGGTAACATAAAATCTTGAAAAATATTGTTTTAGGTTGGTCCCTTTACATGTAAAGTGGGAGTGTTAATTTTTTCTCGTGAATCCCATAGAAGACAATATTATTTTCTTTTAAAGTTATCCAACAATACTCCACGTATTGTAACCTTTAAATTGCTAATTTTGTTTAGAGTCAAGTGTCCCCCATCTGCCAGCTAAACGGTTGGTTTTGGGGATGGAAAAAAATTTACTGTATTAGAAATATAACGAAGTTAAAAGAATAACTGTCACAGCTTAGTAAGCTGTACAATAATAGTCGACTGACTTATATTAAACCTTCTTGGCCCGCATTCTTGTGATGGGCAGCTTCGGAACCCTACATTGCCCGTGGCCCGATACGCACTTTACCATTTTTTTGCCAAAGTGAGTAATATTTTGAAAGATAACTTAAGAATATTTTTTTTTATCAGGGAAAGAAAAATATCTTTGAACCTACCTTTATCCACAAAATAATAGTAAATACTCCTAGCTATCAAACAATGCCTGACGAATGACGATTGGACATCGGGTTTTTGTTAATCACTGCATAATAAAATTCGGGCAGTAAAAATTGTTTTGTTTTTTCAATTGATTCGTTTTCCGTTACAGCCTATCTATAGTTTTCATTTTCAAAATGAGCAAAATAACAGGTACTGACCAATTATTACAAAATAATCAGCAAGTGGCTTGGTATACGAATAGACTACAAACATGCATTCCAAAACAAAATACGATTAAAAATGTGAGTTTAAATTGATTCTCATTGTTAAAATTAGTCTGATGGTTCAGTCAAATATTCGTATTCGGTGAAGGCCCATCTCTAGTTGATGTTTTGTCGATGAGCCAAGTAACCTTATTGTGGCTGGATTTTGCCATTGTTTCAAATTACTCATACCAGTTATTGTAATAGATTACTTGTTTATTATTCGTATCACATATAAATCTATTATAAAATTATAACCACGCTATTTTTTATAAATGTTTGTGTTTATAAAGGATGATTCATCACAAGAGAAACAGTTGGGGAAATCCGAAGATGTAAGAAGTTAGAAATTTGTTTTATGGTAAATAAGCAGACGAATTTTCTTAAAAATACTGAACTAACAACTAACTAACATAAATAATTATATATCGTCACGTCCCTAGCCCTAAAGATGTAGACAGAGGTCCACTTAGACTAATGCACCCACGATTAACCAAAGGTGATGTGACAGGTGGTTAATCCAAAACTATTTAAAAAAATCTATTCCATATCGTAAAACGTAAGGTATTCATATAAAACCTGGGCGAAAAATTCAGAACTCTTCACCAAGCAATCTCTTTGGTTGTGACAAGTTAGGGCTATTCATTCGTCCTTACGAAAAGCCTGGGTGGAAAACAGACGTTTTCTACAAAATAGATTCGGACAAACACGGAGGTTTGATTGGTGGATATCGCCGTGACATTTAACAAAATCTCGTCTCGAAATTAAGTAAAGTATAGGTATTTAAAGTATAGGCATTAAACTGCCATATCTTTACACAGCCAAGCGCATATTCTGTCGTTTTTGGTGTATAAACTCATTTTATAGATTTGTAGATTACTTTATGATCTAAAATTTTTGTCTGAGATATTTTAATGATAAAACTTACCGTTTCGCTGAAAATCGTGAAAAACTCATTTTTTTTACCTTTGACCTTGAATAAAAAAATTTCCATACAGGGGAAAGATGGGGAACTTTCAAATTTTATTTTTAATCATATTTTTAACAACCTTACTGATTTTCAGCTTAATGGGAATTTATGTAGCTTTGACCTATGAATTGACCGGATTATTTTGATAAGTCATACTTCCTTAGACATTTGGTGTATTTTAACAAAACAATTATTGTGTGAATAGATTGTCTATGACCTATGTCTACTTGGCATATTTGTATAAAATTCAGGTATTGCTTATTTGATACTGTTACTGTATTTATAAATCAGATTTAATGTAATATGAATATTTTTTAAGCAAATATTGACTACAATTAAAAACTAAGTATCGCAAACTAAACACGTTAAGCCATCTGCGGCGTTCTTCTTCTTCAATTCTTTGTGAATCAATGAACAATGCATATTTGGTACTAGGTGGTAGAGTTCTGCATTGTCTCGCCCGGGTCAGGTACCACCGCCTTACCTATTCCTGCCACTATAGCGTCAGTGCTTGTCGCTGTCGTGTTTCAGTTTGGAGAGTAAGGTAGCCAGTAAACTTATGCATGTGGCATTAGACCTCGCCACAAGATAGCAACGCACTATTAACATCTTTGGCGTCTTTAGGCGATGGTTGACTCTTTCCATCAGGAGACCCATCTGTTTATTTGCTATCATATGATATTAAAAAAAAATATATTTCCGGAATAAAAATTTTCAGTATGTCAAGTCTGCCCCATGGATAAACTGTCTGTTGACTGAATTTCATGCAAATCATTGATTTGAATTTGTTAATGGGATGGTGGGTTAATTTTGTGCGGTGTTATTATTAAACCAGTTTGATAAGCGCCCATTAGGTCTCGTTCATTATCACAGCATATCGTAGTCGATGCAATTGAATGGCAGCTAGTTAAATGCATGCTCGTTGAGCAGGTATGTTAAGTTCTATACATTATATTACAAGGTACTATATTATATTACAAGGTATTATCTATATGACTATAATCGGTTAGGTCATTTTAAATGAAAGAATAACATAGCATTCATACGTCCTAACATACTTTCGCATTTATGTTTATATTATATATTTTCTTAGTTTACATATATTTTCATTTCGCATGTGCTAAATTTCATTCATATCGCTTCAGCCGTTTTTGCGTGATTGAGTAATAAACATCCATCTATCTAAACATCCTAACTTTAGCATTTATAATATTACACAATAAACAACAACAACAAACACATCTCCCGTGCTAGTCCGGGCTACTTTGAAGAAGAGGCCAACTGCCGATCTACCAGGCAGGTCGTAAAAGGTGACCGATTGGCTATGCAAGTTACTACCATCGTCAATACTTGGTAGTAGAGTTATGCATTGTCTCGCCCTGGTCTGGTACCATCGCCTTACCTATTCCGGACACAATAGTGTCAGTGCTTATTACTGTTGTGTTCTGGTTTGGAGGGTAAGGTAGCCGGTAAACATATGCAAGTGGCATTAGACCTCGCCTCAAGATAGCAACGCACCATTAACTTCTATGGTATTTACAGGCGATGGTTGAGTCTTTCCATCAGGAGGCCCATTTGGTTTGCTATCTTATCTATACAGATCTTATACATATAATAAAATCGTAGGAAAGTCAAAACTGTACATTGAATATTTTTTTAAAAGAATACTTGGGGCGTGATCTACAATCGATACCGAAGCCAAAAATATAATTTTTTAGAATTTTTGTTTGTTTGTCTGTTTATATGTTTGTCTGTATGTATGTCCGGGGTAAACTCAAAAAGTACTGCATGGATTTACTTCAAATTTTGCATGAATATTACTAATAGGTCGGATCAGCATATAGGCTACATATTATCACGCTATCACCTACGGGGGAGGAGCAGTGCGAAGTAAACGAAGTCCGCGCGGACGGAGTCGCTGGCAACAGCTAGTGATATATTAAAAAAATTAATATGGACTAACTGCACCCTGCAGCTTACACCTATCAGCAGCAGCAGATTCACCAAAAACTGTTATAATGCAGCATTATAACTGTTTTTGGAGCATTATAACAGTTTTTGGTGAATCCCACGATAACAACTTACTTTTTCGGGATAAAAAGTATCTATTTCAGGTATGCTATTCCAGGTCATCATTTATGTGATCATAATCGATTCTGTCGAAAGAGTAACAAACACCCATCAAAACTTACTTTCGCATTTATAATATTAGTTGGATAGGATTAGTAGGATAGGGTAAATATAGATATAATAAAAATATTACAAGAAATTTTCACGGCAAAGTCGAATATTCCAAATAAGTCGTATTGAGCCAAATTGTTCATGAGTTTTTTAATTTAGGTTATACAACTTTAAAACAAAGGAATGATAATTCTCCCACACGTTACTACTTTTTATCGAGTTGCATTTCTAAACCACGTTCGATAACGTCCACAAAAAGTAATTGATTGTTATTCAAAGTTGCCAACGATTGTAGAAGCGATCATTAACATACAACCGCAATTGTTGAATTAGATTGTGCTATCTATGAGAAATTGATATTTATTTTGTACAGTTACAGTTAAGCTGTGTCGTTGGTTTAGTTCAAAGTGGTAACAATACAATCAAATCTATACGCTTTTAAAATAAACTTGCAAATGCTATTAAATATCTACCAATAAACAAATTCAAAAATGTATAAAATCAAAACTTTGTGAAAAGGTTATTATAAAATATTTGAATATTTGGAAGATATTAAGGCATGGGATTAATTGCTCGTCATACCAATCTTATAGTAATTATAATATATTATTCATAAATTATAATAATATACATTATTAAAAAAAAATTATATGCACATAAAAGATAAGCCCGCTGAGTTTCTTCCGCCGGAACGTCTCAAAAAATGTTGACTCATCAAAAGTGCCTGTAAAGAATAATTTGAATAAAAATGTTTTACAATCAGTAGTGTAGCTATGCAACCAAGGGCCTGTGGCAAAAATGAAATCTAGGGCATATTTAAACTAAACTAAATAGTTGGAAGGTGAAAACTATTTTATCATTATTCGTTAACTTCGTATTGTTCACTACAAGGCATGATTAAAAAAACACTGAAGTTATCATTATCGCCGTTGTCGGTGTCATGAGGTCGGGCAATACAAAAATGTGTTTTTTGGGTTTTCTGATAAAAACAACGTTGCCTGGGATTGGAAAGTGCCCAGTTGGCGATAGGTTGATCGTAGGCTAATCGTGGGTGCACTTGTTGTACCTTTGCCCTGCTCTTCGGGGATACGAGCGTGAAGATACCTACCTATTATATTATACATGCAATACCAAGCAATTAGATGGTTCTCTTGGTGGAAAGAAGTACCGCCTTAAGACACCAAATATGTTAATGGTGCGTTGACATCCGTGACTTGACTGCCTAGTGGTCTAGGCGATAGCCTATTCAGCTTAGCTCATGAGGTCAAGGGTTCGATCTCCGGGTCAGGCAAAAGTGTTTTTGAAGTTTTTCGAAGTTTTTCTCGACAATCCAAAGTCTTAGTAGCAGCTCGGAGTTTGGTAGGGGTGGTGTGTTACCACTTCCGTGCCTCGGATGAGCACCTAAAGCCGTCAGTGCTGGCCATGGTAGACTTAGTCGATAATCGTTATCAGGTCGGTAAAATGCGGCGATGAGATCATCACTCATCTCGCCATCCGACAAGCCGGTGAAACGTGCCACGTGCCATAATACCGTGAAATGTCACATGCATAAACTTACTGGCTATATTACCCTTCAACCGGAATATATTAGTGACAAACACTGACGTTGTTGTGGCAGGAATAGATGAAGTGGTGATACCAAACCCACGCGAGATATTGATGTATTCTACCACCTAGTATAGTCAGGATAATAGTGCCCAGTGTAGCCAATCGTACGCCTTTATGAACGCATGGCACAAAGGCACATTCACACTATTTCTCATTAATAAATCTTCATTCATCAGAAACCGTACGATTGTGTATTTTTAATGATATAACAATAATTAAAAAACAGTCCAAATTATGCCAAGGCTTTTAATTAATAAGCCTTCCTGCCAGCCAATTCGTAAAAGACGAACGTTTGGTCAAACAATTTAATATCATCATGATTATGAAGACAATCGAAAATTATAGAGACAATATTGACTGCCAGATCCTGAAATGTTTAGAAGTTTACTAGCCGATTAGTGGTCAGCAGGGCGGCAGGCGTATCACCTAACATTTGCCATCCGCCAGCGAACAGCGATGACTTTTATACGTAACGAAAAAATCATCAAAAACGTCGCCAATCGCTTGCTGGTCACTGGCTGACTTTTTGCGACGTCATGGCAAAAAAATATTCAAGCGGCAACGGCTTTTGTAATAAAAGAGTTATTATATTATTAACGTTTATGTATAAGCAAGACCTGTAGTCATTCCCATAATATGTCGGTACTACCAGCTGTACGTCAATTAATAAAATGTAGCGTCATAGACTGGAACGCAATTCATTAAAAATTAAAACAACATAATGCCGCTAACAGGCCCCTTTTATTTGACCCACATTTTTTTATATCATAAGATAGAAAACAAGCAGATGGGTCTCCTGATGGAAAGAGTCAACCATCGCCTGTAGACACCAAAGGTGTTAATAGTGCGTGGCTATCTTGTGGCGAGGTCTGATGCCACATGCATAAGTTTACTTTATCCTCCAAACCGAAAGGGAGGGATAACATCTGAGGGACAATTGTGGAGAAATAAATTATTGTATTAATACTTTTAAGATCCTTAAAAAAGAAATCGTCATTATCTATCTGCATATAGTCATAACCTTGTTCTTCAAAATTATAGAGACAATACTGCCAACTCCTGAAATATATAAAAGACACCAGTAGATTAGCTGTCGTCAAAGTTTCCGTTGAGGCCACTCAGGCGACAGGCAGCTCTTCTACAAGATAAAACACACCTATTCTATATTATAAGATAGCAAACGCGCAGATTGCTCTTCTAATGGAAAGAAAAAACCATGTAAGTTTCAAATAAGTATATTAATGGTGCTTTGTTAATTGTGTAACAGGGTTTTTCAGCTAAAAATATATCTTCCCAGCCGTATTCCCGAAGATGTAGGCAAAGGTACAAAAGTGCACCCACGATTAGCCGAATAGTATATTCGGCTAGTTCCATAATGTGATAGGTAGCAAGCCTATCGCCAACCGGGCACGTATCCAGTCCTGGGCAACGTTGTTTTTATCAGAAAACTGAAAAAAAAAACACATTTTAAATCGCCAGATTCGGGAATCGAACCCGGGACCTCATGCGGTCCACTTAGACATCAGACTACCTGGCCAACAGATGTAATAATGCTATATACATAAATTTACTGGCTTTAAACTATATTCTTAAAACTGTAACAAGACATTGACAAGCATTGACGCTATTGAAGCAGGAATAGTTAAGGCGGTGGTGCAGACTTAGCGAGATGTTGCAGACTACCCAGTAGTCACGATGGTGGTGACTATAGAATAACCAATCGTTTGCCTCTTATGAATTTAATAACAGAATGGCAGATGGTCTATTCGTTGAAAGGGGCGCAAAATAACATTAATAAAACACATACTCAAAGCAAATATTACAATGTTATTATATTATTTACGTTCAAATACTAACAAGACACCTGTAGTCATATCCCATGATATATCGGTCTTCAACATAAATTAATAAAACTTAACGTAACACACTGGCACGCAATTTATTAAAAACAAAAACAGCACAATGCTGCTAACAGTCCCTTTTTATTTGACCCACATCTAAGGGATAATTGTGGAGAAATAAATTATTTAATTAATACTTTTATAGGTCACTGCATAATGCTAGCAGGTGCAGCGAAGCGTTCACCTGCTCGAGGGGTTGTTCAAGGTCTTGGGTACTTGTTTTTTGTTTGTAAATTTTTACAACCACTCCGCGAATGACCAGACCTTTTACACGTGGAATAGCTTTCGCATTTTCCTTTGTTAATAAAACTTATGAATACGTAATATCTGAGAATTCTTGTTTTTTTAACCTTTTGAAGAGAAGAGCAGACATAACAAGTTTTAAAATGTTTATATTATTTTATATCAAACAACGCCGCGTAGCCAACTGTGTGATCAAATATTTTTGTATTTTTCCAAAATAAAAGGAGTCTATATATTAATTCTGGATGTAATGTGTGGCTGTTTATAGGTAGTACATAATATATCCAAATAAACATATAGACACGCAAATTTTTATTTGATCCGGTCAGCCATTTTTCGTGCTTGCGTGACAAACACCCAAATATAAGTTGGACCACAATGTAAAAAAGTATATATCGGCAGAACGTGGTCAGAATTACCCTCGGACATGTTTTAAACGTGTGGGCAGTGGACACAAGCAAGAGAAATAAAAGTCACTTTCAACTTAATGTCGGCTTGTAATTTAAATTTAAATTAAACAAGAAAATCACTTTAACTGACAACTTTACACTTTTAATTGAAACGCGGTACAGTTCCTAGGAGTTGTGCTATCGCGGAGATAGTCGGACCTCGACTGACTGTCCCATTCCACGTACGCCCCTCCTAGACTCTGTATAACGCCACTAGATGGCGCTGGCGGTCCAATATATCATTATTTAGATCGGTTATTTGCGTGTATCCAATAGATGGCGCTGCCGGTCCAATACTTCGATGTTTTTAGTCTGTATCCGACATATATATATATATGTAGGCTGTGGTTGGACTTTTATGCTTACTAAAGCGATTTTTTTCAAATTTTCGGTAACATCAATCAATGTTTTAATGTGACATAATCAAATGATTAAGTTTTTTTATCAGATAATAGAAACAAACCTCGTGACCGTCTCCTAGTCAAGGGGTAGCCTATTCGGCCCAGATCATGACGGCCTTGGTTCGATTCTCGATTCGGTTAAGTGTTATTGAGGTTTTTTCGAGGTTTTCTCGAAAATCTAAATAGTAGCAGCTCGGAGTCTGGCGAAGTGATGTATTACCACTCCCGTGCCTCGGGTGGTACAAAAAGCTGTCGTTTCCGGTTATCACTAGAAATAGTCGATAATTGTTAACATATCAGTAAATGCGGCGATGAGAATCAAGATGAGAAACCGGTGAATCGCGATGAACTGGAAAGTCTATAGACGTTCGGTTTACTCTGTCTACTGCGCAATGACACCGGGCGTGATGATACTAAAAACAAGCAGATGGCTTTCTTGATGGTAAGAGAAACCATCGTCTATAGACACCTAATATGTTAATGGTTGGTATCGTGTGACGGGATTGTAAGGCCACATGGATAGACCTACCGACTATCTTACCCTCAAAACCGGAATATGATGAACCGGAACCGGACGCGATCACACAATGACAGATATTGACGCTGTTGCAAATATAGGTAAGGCGATGGTACCAAATACCAGGGCTAAACGTTTTGGAGCTCTATCACCTAGTAGTCTCGATGGCCGATTTTTGCCGATTGTTCGCCTATTACGAACTGCCTCGCAGAATGTCAGATGATCTATTCTTTAAAGAGGACCCAGATCAACACGGGGCAAAAATTAAAACGCAATTCAAAAATAATAAATACTGTTACTCAATATAATTGTGTCTATAGTTAGTTGTATAAATTCTTAGTTAGTTGTATAATTCTAAAACAAATCAATATAATTGTGTCTATATTTAGTTATTTAGTTGTAAAAAAAAATCTGTGTTGTGCCGGCCTTCTTCGAAGAATAGTCATTCATAAAAGGCGAACAATTGGGCAAACTCAGTACCATGGTGGTTACTAGGTGAGAGTTTCGTAATGTCTCGCCCGGTTTGGGTTCTACCGCTTCATCTGTTACATCAACACTGTTTTTTATTGTCATGTTCCGATTTGGAGAGTAAGGTAGCCAATAAACTTATGTATGTGACATTACTATGCCACCACCACCATTAACATCTTTGGTATCTAGGTATAGGCGATTATCTCTTTCAATCAGGAGAGTCATCTGCATTTTTACTAAATAAATATAAACAAGATTATTATTTTGTAATAAGTATATTTAACAATAATATACATATGTAAATTTATGTGTCTGTTTTTGTTTACAACTTTGTCGCGGATTGCCGACGATTTTATAATTGGAATACCTTTTGCATTGACATTTAGATACTCTTTATTTCTTTTTTGATACTTTGTTAATAACACCTTACGTAATAAGTATTATTTTTTATAGTTTCTATAATATTTCGACGATAACAGAATATATAAAGCCTTAAAGAAGACCTCAGCAGCACAATTATCACCCAACTTCCTTCGTACTATTCTCCACTTATGTGGCATGCTGTTGTCTAGACTCTAGAGCACACAGTATACGTGCTTCACTTCACAACTGAACCAACTTTTGTAGCAGAAACAAAAGGAAACAGTATACGCGCTAAACATACGCTTTGCTTCGCAAACGAAGCAACTTATGTAGGAAAAACAAAAAATAATATACACGCTGAACAAATGCTTCACTTCGCAACTGAAGCAACTAATGTAGTTAAAAACAAAAGCACGCGGTATACGCGCTGAACACACGCTTCTCTTCGCAACCGAAGCATCGTAAGGAAGAACGAATAAGTACCACTTCCTCAACAAGAGCTTTTTTAAGAGCTGAAGAGTGAGAGCATACGAAAGTTCACAGAAGGCTGCAAATTGAATTGATTTCTTATCTTAAAGTAACGCCTGAATCTATAAAGTAGCTTATTTGTTAATTTTGGACATATGCCTTCTACCTGTATACTTAACTAAACCATACTATATCCATACTTCCATACTTACTAATATTATAAATGTGAAAGTATGTCTGTTCATCTGTATGTCTGTCTATCTGTCTGTCTGGATATCTGTCTATCGCTATTACGCTTTCATGGCTAAACCGCTGAACTGATCTGGATGAAATTTGAAAAGAAAATAGTCGAAGATCCTTTATAATAATAATAAATAAATATTCACGGGACAAATCACACTTACTGATCTAACCCCAAAGTAAGCAAATTATTTCCTTTTGTTATGGGTGTTAGTCAACGATAATAATACATAGAAATACATATATAAATACTAGAATATATTTAATAAATACCCAAACCCGGAATTACAAACATTTGTGCTCATCACACAAACGCTTGTCCCCGTCGGGATCGAACCCGAGCCCCGTTGATTGCGTAGTAAGGGTACGGGGTCCGGGGTCAAACATAAACAAAACCCCTATTTCAGCCCTTTAACCTCTAAGGAAGGGGAAGGATGAAAAATTTGTACGAAAAGCTATATCGATGATATGTTATTCTACTAACGGGTGAAGCTGCGCGTATCAGCTAGTAATGTTATACGGACAAAAGTCTGTCTGTTACGCTTTCACGGCAAAACCGCTAAACCGATTTTGATTTGATGACAGGGAGATAGTTGACGAACCAGGGTCAAACAGTGGCTACTTTCTTTTTAAAACACCCCATAAGAGGTTGAAATAGGGGATGAAAGTATGTTGTATTTATATTTATTTATGTTGTATGTACATATACCGCAATACACCGCAACCGCAGCACGGTGGACCACACCTTCTTACTGAAATAGCTGATGGAGAAGAAATGGGAGTACGCGTAGAGCATTCACTCGCTCTTTGTGGACTTCAGCAAGGCCTATGACAGTATTGACAGGAGCGCTCTCTACGCCATACTTACCAACTTTGGCATTCCGCGGAAACTCATAGCTCTATTCAAGATGGACACCAAGGAGAGCAAAATGCGGGTTAGAGTTGATAAAGAACCGACGGAGGAGTTTGACGTAGTTACTGGCCTCAAACAGGGAGATGCATTGTCACCAATGCTGTTAAATTTAGCGTTAGAATACGTTATCCGGAAAGTAATGGAACTAGATATTGAAATCGAGCTAAATGTACGTCATAGAGTCATTGGATACACAGATGATCTAGCCCTGATAGGACAGACGAGGAATGAGGTGGTAAGATCTGTGTAAACCCTATCTCTGGAAGCCGCCATGGTGGGACTCAGAATCAACCATGATAAAACAGAGTATATCCACATGAAACGCTACAAATATAGCA
This sequence comes from Apodemia mormo, assembly GCA_036924255.1. Taxonomy (NCBI): domain Eukaryota; kingdom Metazoa; phylum Arthropoda; class Insecta; order Lepidoptera; family Riodinidae; genus Apodemia; species Apodemia mormo. The sequence continues at coordinate 32,936,144 of JAUPFN010000008.1, read as the reverse complement.
GACAACAGTGCTCGGATCTTCATGTGGGAGAAACCTCGTTCAAAGGCACGGCAAGATTCAAATAATTAGTATGCACTATTACAGACAGAAACACTAAGGAGGAGGAAATTGACATCCGGATCCATAACGCCCTCTGTTGTAGTGCAGCCCTTCATAAGGTGTTGGAGTCCAGGCTGCTTAGTCGGAAGAAAAAAATCAGGATCTACAAGACTTTAATTAGACTGATTTTGATGTGTGGCTGCGAGGCCTAGACATTAACCCTCAAAGAGGAAGAGGAATTGCTAGAGGCAGAAAGAAAAATAATGCGTAAGATTCTGGATCCAACCCTGAGGCAGGATGAAAGTTGGATGTTAAGAAAAAACCTTGATATCGAGGAGCTAGTTGCCGAGCCGAATATAATTGGGGAGATTAAAGCCCACAGACTTCGCTGGTTAGGCCACCTGAAGAGAATGGGAGACAATCGTAGTGTGAAGAGAGCCTATCTTGGAGTCCCGAGAGGCCGTCGTTCCATCAGACGGCCGAGGTACCGCTGGAAGGACGTCGTAGATTCAGATCTACGCGCACTTCAGGTTGCGAACTGGCGAGAGGTGGCACAAGACCGGGACAGCTGGCGATCTCTTGTTCGGAAGCCAAGACTCACTTCGGGTCGCTGCGCCAGCGGAGTAACTAAGTACGTAAGTAAGTACGTATATATGTTTGACATAGTCACTTTAAAAATGTTTAAAAAATTTAATCTAAAAATATATAAAAACAAAGTTATTGTTATTGAATAAATCCATCCCCTCCTCAATCATTTATATGTTAAAAATACTTTAACATATACATGTTTAATATTATTGTCTACGGTTATTATTTTAACATGTCTGAATCTAATTTTCATTTCAAATATATTTTAAAGAAAACGATGTTTATGTAAAAAACCCTGTCCGATCTGAAAGAGGTATATAGGTAGGTCAATGACATTATCAAAAAATCTATTTATTAAAATAAAAAAAATATCATATTTTAAAGTGCCTCGCTTTAGTACTAAAATCGAGCAACTTCCCCTTAAATCAATCAAATATTTTGAAAATTTATCTATCAATATCCATAAAATTATGGCAATATATGATTATAATAAGTTATGCATTCATTATTTATATATACGTATATATTATAATTTACAATTACATAAAGAAAAAAATTTTAACAAAAATTTATTTCAAATTATCGTCGGGAAACGGAAATATAAAATATAAAGGGAAACGATCCCTTAAGTTTTTCACACTTTCATCATCGAACTCCCAGCCAAATTAAAATACTCGTCGTCGTTAATAAATTCAATTTTATATTTTATCGCCAGATATTTAATTTTATATCTATAAAAACATGTCTTTAAAAGCTCATAAAATCAAAACTTAATTTTTACTCTTTACTCTTTGTACATTTCTGAATCCAATATTATCAAAAACATTTTTATAAAACAACTTTTTCGTTCCATTAACATATAAATAACATCAAGCGCCATTTTCTGTACATAATACAATTTCTCAATACCTGTTTTCGAACAAATATGTGGCTTTAAGGCATCTCGCAAAACTGGTAGACCTTGATCTCTCCAAGGGACCCCACAATCTGCCGGCAGCTAACCTTGGGTTATTTTTAAACCTCGCCTGCATACGAATCCTGTTAAACAACTCCTTCCGACTGTTACATAATGCGAAATTATAGTTTCCACTTTTTGCTCCCCAGCTCTGTGAAAAGCGTGTGGCCCTGTCATTTCGATTTTATAGCCTTTGTTTTGGCTCGCACATACTTTATTCCTTTTCGTGGAATCGTAAAAGGAAGAGGCAATGAAGGGTTAGTCGTTTTTGTATAGTGAATTGGAGTTATGGTTCGAAATAATGGCGGCTTGGCGAAATATAAAAACAGCTGCGCGGTTTCAAAAAAGCTGAACTTAGGAAGTTATTTCAGTTCAATAGTTAATCAACTAAACACTGATTACACGTTATTAAAACGGCAGATGGTAAATAATTAACTGATAGCTGTGGGTTTTACATTTTATGGTGATTTAAATGCTTATACTCGTAGCAATGAGTTTTACTTACCATAGTAGTGTTATTACCTACTACCTACTCATTTTTAGATCACATTTTGCAAGTAATTTTGAATCATTTGCTATTGGCTAAAGGAATCAAAATATGACATATTTTTACTGATCCTTTTTGTGATCATAAAAATGTTACCTACTTAACGATTGACTTATCGATATATTTGTAGTAGTTTCGTTGCAGATGACCTGGCAAACGTTGTTCTGCCTTTTTAACTACTCAATGGGGATATCAACGTATCATTAATATCTTTGTTGTCTATAGACGATGGTTGTCTCTTTCCATGAAGAGAGTCATCTGCTATTTACTGTCTTAAAATATAGTCATGCATGTTTTCTTTAATAGTTTTATTTAAAACATATTAAACAGCGAAGAAAACGAATACTGTACGCCAATAAATGGCAAAGTAGGAAGAAATGTTATTCTTTAGTTAAATAAGATCTTATTCCATCAGCTATTTCGTTCTAGTAAAGAATTATTATTAATATACCAAGTCCTTCTGGTTCACCTCGATTTACCGGATTATTATCGAGATGGATATTTTTATATACTTATAAAAGTACTTTTACATAATATTTGCCATAAAGTTACTTAATAAACATTTGTTAATTTTGTGTATGCATGTCAAATAATTTGCAATTCTACTAGGTACTCACTTTTTTTCGTGGTAAAATTCAGCATATTTTAGTATTATAAGCGTAATTATTTAGGCAAGTTACCTAAGCGTATAGTCCAAGAACTACTGAACTACCTGACTAAACCGTTTCCATTAAAGCTAGAACTTTTTAAGATTGTTTTAGTATTGGTCAATTAAGAAAATGCAGCAATGGCCTGGCAGGCACCTCGCGCTTGCGTAAACATCCTTTAACATTTTAAACATGTTAATTAATTTTATAACCTGGGATCAAGGCTAAATTTAATATGTTGTTGTTTTCATACGTTTTAGTCTAAAAAAATATACAACCTATTTCGTTGGTTGCGAGTAAGCGCCAGTCGATAGCAAAGTTGTCATCGGGATGATAATTTCATAACCTGCTTTCACAAGGCTAAAGTTTTAAATACGTATTATTTCAATATAGCCTAATAACATTTTAAAAGATGTACGACTGCAAGGTGCGAGGAGGCAACTACCAAAACAATATTCAAAAAAAATATAGCTTTATGGGAAACGGGTTAGTCGGAAAGTTCAGTAACTCTCCTACTAATACGGTCTATACCAATAATGTTACTGCTTGTCACTTCTGCGACTTTCTGTGACTGTCTTGGTGGATTAAGGGCAAATTACCTTCACATTGTGGTCATATCCGTACTAAAAGGATCGACAGATAGTGCTATTTACTACGCACTAGAGAAGCAATGCTAAGTAAAAGTCGTATTCCATTTCATTAACACTCGCTGCAACGTTGAAATAATAATAAATCGTCCAACCAAAGTCAAAATTAAGCACCGCTGCAACGTGTAATAATTAATAAAGTATAATATTATCCGCGACCAAAAGTTTGTAATTGCCGTGATTTTCATGACACTTAAGCGTTTCATTCAACTAGCTTTCACGTAAATGCAGTCCATGGACTGTACTTTTGTGGAACACAAGTAGTGTTGCGCGTGCCTTGTCTAGTACCTACGTTATTATTATTTTTTTATATCATAAGATAGCAAACAAGCAGATGGGTCTCCTGATGGGAAGAGTCAACCATCGCCTATAGACACCAAAGGTGTTAATGGTGCGTTGCTATCTTGTGGCGAGGTCTAATGCCACATGCATAAGTTTACCGGCTACCATACCATCTAACCCGGAACACGACGACGACAAGCACTGACGCTATTGCGGCAGGAATAGGTAAGGCGGTGGTACCTGAACCGGGCGAGACAATGCAGAACTCTACCACCTAGTAGCCACGATGGTAGTGACTCGCATAGCCAATCGGTCGCCTTTTATGACCTGCCTGGCCGAACGGCAGTTGGTCTATTCTTCAAAGGAGCCCGGAACCAACACGGGGAGCCTGGAGGCGTTTAACACGTTAGTACATAGAAGTCTTTGGTAACTCTTCAACTTGTGCGTTTGCATCAAAAACTATTCTATAAAAAACTACAGGAAACACTAAATTCGGTAAAGAACTCTTTGTGTACTTGTGTATGGCCTTACGTGTATTTATGTACATGGGTGTGTTTCCAGCCAAGGCTTGTTATCGGAGCGAACCGCATTTCTTCTTTGTGTACCTCAATGCTATTATCACGCTTGCATACATCCCCTTTCATAGTGGTATTGTCGCTTTCACAGAAATTCGAAGCCAAATAAAAGGTACTCTAAAAATCTATAACCTGTTTAACTTGTTAAGTGTGTTGCGCTGATGAACCCCTCTAGATACCGCATTCGAGGATAACCTTATCTTTTATGAGTGATATTCCTTTGGTTGATAACATGTTTTTACAATATTTAACAAAAATATCAAATTTTTGTTCTATTTCTGAATATTTTTAATCTTAGAATACTTATTGTTTACCATATAAAAAACCATCTTAAAAAAGCAATAGTTTGACTTGACAAACAAATGAAATGAACTTAGTTTATTACATGTTAAATATAATTGAACAAACCGCGATTTCATAGTTAACAAAATTCGATAATCTTTGCTTGACTATTAATTTATGGCTTTACGTATGTAGGTGGATAAGTTAACGATCCACATTGTTTATCAGAGTGCACCGCATTATTTCTTTAAGTGTACCTTTAACTCAATTCTATTATCACGTTTGCGTATATCCCTTTTTCTAATGGTATTGTCGCTTTCATAGTAATTCGAAGCCAACAAAATTTCTTCAATTATCTATTACCTGTTTAACTTGTTACTTTTGTTGCGTAACAATGCGAAGCATGTCGCATGTATGAGAATTAGTATAAGAAAATATTGTAATGAGCAATTCTAATAACGCCGACATATTACATCTAAGCTCACGACTTTTAAACATATGTTTTTAAATTCTTATTTAGAATGTTTATTCTAGATGGTTTTATGTTTTATGTATCCATATGCGTTAATAATCTAACATAGTAACTAGCTTTTTCAAGTGAGAATACACTTCCATACAAAATATTATTTGAATAATGAGGTATCTATATAAATGTATCATAGGTTATGTAACCTGTTTTAGACGCAATAACGTTTAATGTTAAGCATATTTAAACGGCTTTAAACTTATTAAAGTGATAAAGTAGGTATTTTACATTAAAGCACTTTAAATTACCTAATGGCGTAACACAGTAACACATTTAGTATTAAAAAAAAAAAAATGAGTGTGGTGTAAAAAACACTGGCATGAAGTTGAAATTAATACAGTAAAATACTATAAATTAATACAGTAATAAGATAAAAAATTTGAAATCTCAGACATTACGTACCTATTCATACATTTAATTAACAAAGTTATTTATCTGTCTCGTGGATAACTCACAATTAAAATGTTTAATATTCAAAGACAAAATTAAGGTAGTTAATTTGCAACTTTCTGCGAAATCTTATATGTCACTGCTGTGATACCATTGATACAAAAATAAGTGTAGAAAATGGAACGAACTTACCGAAGGTCTGCAAGTTATAGGAGACCCCAGGGGTATAATAGTGAACCCGCGTCAGTCATACTTTCACTCACGTTAGTAGCAAAAAGGGAAATACACAATTTATGTACTCAAAGCACGTTTCTCTTCGTAACCGAAGAACCTTCAGGACAGTTGAATCAAAGCACTTTATTCTATAAAAGGCGAATCATCATTACATAGTATAAAACAAAGTCGCTTTCTCTGTCTGTCCCTATGTCCTTATGTCCCTATGTATGCTTAAATCTTTAAAACTACGAAACGGATTTTGATGCGGTTTTTTTAATAGATAGATTGATTCTTGAGGAAGGTTTAAGTGTATAAACCTTTCCGATATTCCCACGGGAACAAAAGCTGCGCGGCTGAAACCGCGGGCAGGTCGCTAGTTAAATATAAATAATAAATATTAAATGTCTTAAGGGGTAACGGTGATTTTCTCTTATAGTCGGAAAAGCCATCCATTCGTTTGTTATCCAAGACTTTAAAAAGTTATAAACAAAAGGAACTTAATTTTTTACCACGAAGTGTCAGGTTAAATCAAAGACCACCTATATGCGGTTTAAATTGAACCATTACCACAGAACAAATATATAATAATTCCGTGACCATTACTATGGAAAATATTATTCAAAGTGTAGATAATATTAAGTTCAGAAATAAATTTTAAGAACAACACATATATAATATATTATTTAATTAAGATAACTCTGCTTATCTATATTTTGGTAACAAAGAACAATGGCCACATTTTTCTATGTCGACGTTGGTTAAAAACAATTTGTAAGCGTTTAGAGTACGAAGCTGACCTTAAAATTTGAATGTATTACATTAATATAATCGCTTTTCTGTGTGTAATATTATATAGTACTAGCGTTCGCCTGTGGCCGAAATTCGACCATGGACTAAATAATAAAATAAATAGGTACAAAAGTCCAACTCATGTATATATATATATATATATATATATATATATATATATATATATATATATATACCTATATACCTACCTACCTACCTACCTTTCATACCTACGCTTGGCGGTCACGCTAGGGTCATCAACTTTATGCACAAAAACTTGTAGTAGCACTCGTATCTAGATTTTTTGTTGAGAATGAAACTGAAAAAATGGAAATGTAAACAAATAATACCTAAAATAGCAAATATCCTAGCCACCTTTCATTGTGGGGCCAAGTATCTTTGGTTAATCGGGGGTGCACTTGTACTTCTGTCTACTTTTTCGGAGATACGGGCGTGAAGATAAATTTAAATGTGATTGTTAATATTCTGCGTAAAATAAGTTCAGTGAAGAGTGTCCCAGCGGATGGCACTCGCGTTTGCACTATTCCCAACATTTCCGAGATATCGCCACCGTGATAGGTGTCTAAGAGTGCGTTGATAGAGCCCCCTTTGTATGTAGATTGACTTCTGGTACCTATATGTTTTGTGCTTTAGGCGTAAAGAAAACAGCACCTATACATGTGTGTTTATTATCGTACATCGACTGTCCCTACGTATAAAGGGACATGTCAAAAACTGACGTTTATAGGAAGCGTAATTAATGTTCAAATCTCTCTTGAAATAATTCTATGCATAATTATTAACATATTTTTTCTGCAATGAGTTATTAGATTTAGGGATATTTAATTTTTTTTAATACTATCTTGAAAAAACTGATATGTGACTGTTTTTACATTGACGTTAATATCAGACAAGTCGGAGATACCCTTTATACGCTCAAAACAAAAACAAAAAACTGAAAACATAATTCGATGAATTTATCAAATACAAATGTTTTATGAAAAACAACCACTTATTTCATTTTAAATACCATACCTTAAAAAACTTAAGATCACCATCCAAAAATATTAAAAATACATCAATAAAGACATGACTCCTAACCTGACCTAAAATGTTTTTTTTTTAATAGTTGATAGCTCAGTGTGATGACGCTTTTGATAGAACGTGTTGATGAGAAAGTGAAGATGCAGGGCTTTTTGCACTTGAATGTTCACTTTCTCACCATACTTACCATTTGCCAGTACATGTCAATTCACTCTTTAAAGGATGAGTGAAAAAGTCTTAATTTCTTATCGTAATCGTATTTTTTTCAAAAACCCGCTTTGGATTGTTTGATTTTGACTTTACTTATTACTAAAAATTATGAAAGGAAAAAGCGGAAAGTTTCCATTAGGTATGGACGATATTTTGCCATGCGTTTTGCGTCACGGCTGAGGTAAAGGTTTGTTAGAAATAGATTTGTAGTAGATACATATGCACCAATTTCTAAATTAATCCTGTAAAAAACTAAACGTTAATCAAGACCTGTAATGAATTGTTAAGAAGACCTGATGATAGAATAAAAGTAAAGAAGACAGAAAAACTGAATAAAAAATTAAATGCTAATCAAGACCTGTATTGAATTGTTAGGGAGCCCTGATGATAGAACAGAATAGAAGAAAAAAGACAAAAAACCAAATAAAAAATTAAATGCTAATCCAAACCTGTAAAGAATTGTTAGGAAGACCTGATTATAGAACAGAATTGAAGAGTGCGTTTTTTTTTTTTTTTTTTTTTTTATGGCATAAGATAGCAAACAAGCAGATGGGTCTCCTGATGGAAAGAGTCAACCATCGCCTATAGACACCAAAGATGTTAATGGTGCGTTGCTATCTTGTGGCGAGGTCTAATGCCACATGCATAAGTTTACCGGCTACCTTACCCTCCAAACCGGAACACGACAGCGACAAGCACTGACGCTATTGCGGCAGGAAAGTTTAAAAAGTTAAAGTGCGTTTAAGTTTTTTAATTTAATTTGTAATTGAATAAGCGAGCGAATTTCTCCGAGCCTGGAGTCTGGAACTGGAGTCTGGAACAGTCCAGCGTTTGAATATGCGTATGCATAGAATTATAACGTATTCAGTTATTCCTCTAAGTGTATGTAAGTATAAATGTTTGTTCGACAATAATTTACGTACTTTTTATCGGAATGTTTTAAAATTTGGTAGGCAAACGATTTTTATATATTTTAGAATATAGAATAACAAACAAGCAGATGACTCTCCCGATGAAAAGAGAAACTATAGCCTATAGACACTCACAGAAAGATGTCAATTGTGCGTTGCTATTCATGTGATGGGATGGTAATGTCACATGCATAAGCTTACCGGCTACCTTACCCTCCACACCGGAACACGATAGTGACAAGCGCTATTACTATTAGTGACGCTATTGCGGCAGGAATAGGTAAGGTAATGGTATCAAACCCGGGAGAGACATTGCTGAACTCTATGGTGGTAGTGACACATTTAGCCAATCGTCCGCCTCTTACGAACTGTCTGCCAGAATGGCAAATGCCCTTTTCTTCAAAGAGATCTCGGACCAACACGAGGGTAAAGGTAAAATTTTTTTGGAGTTCATACATGAATAAGTCTGTCAAGGGGTTCCCTAGATATAGCAGGAAGTAAGAGGGGCTCCAAAATTCTATTTGTATATTAACACGTGAAGGAAAAACTTTCTACTCCTTTTTAAGACAAATGAGCGAACGGTGGAGTGTGAAATTTTGTACAGTTAAAGTTTACCTTGCGAAGGACCGCAGAAACTAAATATTTTTAAATAATATGAACAAACAATACATTAAATTAATAAAAATAAACATTACACACACTACATTCGTGTGACATAATACATATTACATGATAATATATACACATGTAAAATATTTTCTTTACGGTTTTAGTCAGTTGCCAAACTTAAAAGGAGACTTTATTGTTTAGCCTATGGTCAAATTTCGGCCGCGGGCGATCGCTAGTTGGCTGATTCTCAAAAAAAATCGAAATTGATGTCCTTGATCATTTTTATAAACCAGGATCGTCAATTATGAAAAGTTTTTTTTTTAATAATAGGACTGTGCTAGATCTACGAATGTATGAAACAAATTTATTTTTTATATGATAAACAGCAAAGATATGTCCAATAAAGTACCCTGAAAATCATTCCCTCACTATGTCCCAAGCGCTAAATTTGAAGATAATCATTAACTTAAAACGTAAAATTCCTAGGAAATTGTTTATTATCATATTTTTTACTTATATAGGATAGTATCGACTATACCTATATGAGTTCATAGTTTCCTAAATGCGAATGGAAATATTTTTAAATATAATTCAAAATTTGTCCTTAAAAAAAGTATCATTCCCTCACCGTTTTGTAACAGTGTGATTGGAGCAATACTCCAAGGCCTACCAAGTCCCACTTTAATTTTTTTTGTAGTTGGCAACATTGCCCTTGAGAACATACATCAGAGTGGACCATTGAAGAAAGGATGTTTTCTTAAAATCAATTTGACAATAAGTTTTTTGAATATTACATTTTTTAATGTCATTTCCTCATGTAATGTTATCAAAAGCTAAGCATTTTTTTATTTAATAATCATAACATATTTTTACATGTTTTTGGTAGTAATAAAGTATTGTTTAAAATTCGTAAGAAAGTAAGGTTACGTTCCTCAGTTAGTAGCAATTTTGTTTCGTTTTGTCATTCCCTCATAAAAAAGAAGCTAAAGTAGAAAGTAATGTGAAGATATCGAAAATTACTCCGTCTGAAAAAAATGCTTATGGATATAAAGTTGGTGACCATGTCCTTATAACATAGAATAACGAAGTCTATCCTGGTAAAATTCTTTCATTATCCGATAATGGGGCTTTAGTTCGGTGTATGAAGAAAGGATCAAAATGCTGGAAATGGCCGTCAGTTAAAGATGAAGAACTTTATGCTTGGGCTGACGTTCTTCAAATAATTAAACCCCCAAAGTTACTCAGTCGAGGTTGTTATTTTGTTAAAGAAGTCGATGAGAGAAAATGAAAACTTTAAGAAAGTAAAAATAACTAAAGACAACAGAGTGCTAAGTGTGAGTTTTTCTTGTCGCATTCGATCGTGAGCGCGTTTCGAGTTTACTAGGAATTTGTATGTGATTTGTACAGCGCCACCTAGTGGTAAACTGGTTTCTCACGTTTACCACTAGGTGGCGCTGTACAAATCACATACAAATTTCTAGTAAACTCGAAACGCGCTCACGATCGAATGCGAAAAGAAAAACTCACACTTAGCACTCTGCAATTAGATTAGTGAAATTGCAATTTTCATACATTTAAATCATCAATATAAAAGTATACTTTTTTTTTTTTTTTTTATATCATAAGATAGCAAACAAGCAGATGGGTCTCCTGATGGAAAGAGTTGACCATCGCCTATAGACACCAAAGATGTTAATGGTGCGTTGCTATCTTGTGGCGAGGTCTAATGCCACATGCATAAGTTTACCGGCTACCTTACCCTCCAAACCGGAACACGACAGCGACAAGCACTGACGCTATTGCGGCAGGAATAGGTAAGGCGGTGGTACCAGACCCGGGCGAGACAATGCAAAACTCTACCACCTAGTAGCCACGATGGTAGTGACTCGATAGCCAATCGGTCGCCTTTTACGACCTGCCTGGCAGAACGGCAGTTGGCCTATTCTACAAAGGAGGCCGGGACCAACACGGCTTCTTGTCTTTAGTATGTTAAAAACATAAGTCAAATTTTAGACTGATTATATAGTACTTCTTAATTTCGTTCTTTAAATTGTTTTAACTAAATTAATATTTAATATTACTTTTATGAGTCAACGTGTTTTATTTGTAACAATTAAATTGTTACAGTATGTATTTAATTATTATAGTTTTGCAATAAAACAAATGATTGGTGCATTATTTAGTTTTTAATTATAGTAGAATCATATTAAAAATCATTCCCTCACGAATCTGTCATTCCCTCATTTTCAAATTTTTTAAAATTTTTTAAATTCGATTCAAACTCAAAACAGTTGGGGACCACTACAATATTTTCCTCAAACGAGGCATATACTATGACTTGAGCAAAAAAAAATTCGATTACGAGTTAAAAAAAAACTGATCAACTCGATAAAGCCATTTTCGATTTTTTTTGAGAATCAGCCAGTTATTAAAATTACATCATCACAAGCTCACAGTTCGGGCTAGATTTAATTTAAGTTTTATATAAAACATAAACAAATCAGGCCAATAAACGTGTTCGTGTATATATTATTACTTATTATTAAGTTTATTTTTTTTTAGTTAATTGTTTCTTGGAAGGAATCCCTCGACACAACAACGCATCGAGATTCGAGGTTGCATACCACGCGCTTCATTGGTTTTATTATTTGTGTTGGCAAATTTTTGGACGATTCAAGCGTCTCTTATTCAAGGTCTTGGAATAAATATATTATACTTATTTGGTTTATACTTGAATCTATCTAGATTTGATTGAACACTGTCCCATTGATATTGCAAAGGTAATAGTTGGTAATAGTTGCCGGCGTAGGGATGTGACGATCCCATCGCCCACTGGTTGGATAATTTTTGTGACAAAATTATTTATTACCGGTGCAGTCAGTCAACCAAATTAGTGGTAGTGCCATTCTGCATTTGCAACTGAATAGGTCGGCTCGCCCGGGCCCCGAGACATACCACTCTATCACTTGACACCGACGTAAACCGACGTAAACGTACGTGATGCCTGTATTATTATTGCAGTTTGCTAATATTATTTTGATTTTTTATCTATAAAAATCATAATAAAAATGTATATACGAATAGTTATTTTCTTTATACCTCGAATAGAAATTGAAATTAATATATTTATAATAAAGAACTTCGTTCCTATCTAATGTCCCACAACATCACAGGTTTTTTTTACACTAAGCTCAATTTAAGAATAATTAAATTGTAATGGTCGCAGTCAAGCAATAAAAAAATATCATATTATTTTATTTACTTTTAGATTTCTAATGATATAAATATTCTGATTTTGACGATTTTTTGAAAACATCAACGCGAGCTAAGCTGCGGAAAAGTTAGGTTAGTTATTATTAGGCGTCAGAACGGCTACAATGGTTAGTTTTTATATTTTTGTCAAGTGTTATAAGCATCATGGCCATGGAAGAAAAGCGCCATAGCAGCGAGGTAAGAACCAGTTTTAGCACGAAGTAATCGTTAGGTAGACAATTCTGAAGGGTACTATATTGTATTATATTACGATGATTATTTTATAGCTTATTGCTTCTGTGATCTTGAGTATGATGATGAGGTTGTAGGTTCGAATCTTAACTCAGACAACTAGTTCTGAATAAGTTTATTAACTTTTCTTGATATAACTCAATAACTGCAACTTGCCCAAGACAGAATGTGTCCTCGATTTTTCGATAGTTTACATCGTGGGGCTTATTGCCGTGGGTGTATTACACATCTGCTTTCCTCTTTGGGGATACGGGCGTGACGGTATTCTATGACTTTTTAAACACTCAGTTTGTTCATAAAACCTTAAATAACATTTCAGGAACTGTTAATACTAAATAAAACATGCAAATCATTATAGTTTTATTCCTTCAATTATTTACGCAGTTTTACATCATTTCAATTATTATATTCTGTTGTCTAGGGATTAGCTTATTCCGCTCAACCCATGAGGTCCCAGGTTCGATCCTTGGATCTGACGAAAGTGTTATTGAGGCTTTTTCGAGGTCTTTCTCGAAAATATAAAAGCTCAGTAGCAGCTCGGAGTCTGGGGGTATTACCACTCTTGTGCCTTAGATGAACACGTAAAGAAGTCGGTCCCGGTTTTAGTTAGAAATATTGGAGAACATTTGAAATGTCGGTAAAATGCGACGATGAGGGTCGCCCACCAAGAAGTTGGTGAATGAAGGTAAACTGAAAAGTCTTTAAACGTTCGATTTACTCTGCCTATGTTGCAAGGGAACTGGGCGTGATAAAATCCATACTAAGCTATATAATATTACAAATGCGATAGTCTGTCGCCTGTTTTGCCTTAACGATTAAATTCGTCCGGTTTATTATTTATTTATGTGGTTTTACATTTTAATATAAACTAGCGATCGCCATTTGGTCGAAATTTGACCATAGACTAAAAGATTAAATGTCTTTTAAATTTGACAAGTCTTAAGAAAAGAAAACAGTACAGATGTGTGTGTTTTATCATAAATTTCAACTGTGCCAAATTTTATACTCCACTGTTCGGGTAATTTTCAAAAAAGGGGTACAAAGTTTTAGCTTCACTTAATGTCATGTAAGACGTAAACAAATAGGACCCAAGAGACGTACCTAATCGTTCATATTTACAAGTTTGTTTCTGTTAGGCAAGTAATGATTTCTTGGAAGGAATCCCTCGACACAACTACGTATCGAGATTCGAGGTTGCATACCACGCGTTTCATTTGTTTTATTATTTGTATTAGCAACTTTTTGGGCGATTCACGCGCCTCTTGTTCAAGGTCTTGGAGTAAATAAATATTTATTTTGTTTATTTTTGCATTTCTTGATTTAATTAGTTAATCAAGTAACAATTTTATTGATATCACATAATATGTGAAAATTAATCAAAATGTTTTGATTTTTGTTACTCTACCACGGATTCTATCACGGTACAGATTTGCATGATGAAGTTTACTGGATATGTTTTTTGTTGAAATAAAGAGTCCTATGTAATAAAAATAAAACAAAACTTAAATCACACACCGGATTTCCGAGCGCGGCTAGTCATGTATAAAATCGAAGGCTAAAAACGTAGTTAAAAACGAACCACATAATTTTCATATGGAATTCTTCTCTGGGGAAATTCTGCTGAAATAAATACTATATTTGTATTGCAGAAAAGAGCTATTCGGGCAATTTACAATCTTAGTCCGAGGGTGTCCCTAAAAAGAAAAATCAATCAAAGAAATCAATATTTTAACAGTTATATCCCAATATATATTTGAGAACTTGGTGTACGTTCGTAAAAATATTTGCTTGTTTAAAAAATGTTGTAACGTACCCTCACTAAATACAAGGAACAAAAACAATCTTGTTATGCATGCATCTCGTCTCGACCGAATAAGTAACTCTTTTATGGGACAATGTATACGCTTTTACAATAAACTTCCCGAAACTATAAGAGATCTACCAGTCAATAAATTTAAAAAATGCGTTAAAACAAAACTGTGTAAAAAAGATGTTATAAAATCTCAGATTATTTAGAAGACAAAAAAGCCTGGGATTAATTGCTCCTCATACTATCTCATAAATAATTTTTGTAATATTGTGATATTTTGACAAATTAGATGATGTGAAAATGTGAATGATGATATATATGTGTATATGTATATATATATATATATATATATATATATATATGTGTATATATATATATATATATATATATATATATACACATATATATATATATATATATATATATATATATATATATATATATATATATATATGACGTGTCAAAATAACTTGTAAAAAGTTTTATTGAATCAAGTATTTCTGATTTCATGCTTTTCTAGTATTTTTTTAGACTAGCTGTTAATTGCAACTTCATCCGCGTGACCCAACCCCAAAGTAAGCAAATTATTTGCTTATGTTATAGGTGTTAGTCAACGATACTAATATATAGAAAAACGTATATAATTACTAGAATATATTTAATAAACACCCAAACCCAGAAATACAAACATTTATGCTCATCACACAAATGCTTGTCCCCGTCGGGAATTGAGCCCGAGCCAAATCGATTCCGAGCCCGAGCGAAATCAGGGTCGCTAACGACTCGACCAATGCAACGGGGCGGTAAATGTAGCAGAAATTCGGGACAGGCACCGAACTATGTTGCGAAGTGCTCCAGTTAAGGACACAATTCAAGACTTTACATTTTCAATTTGTGGTTTCCATGTACCTAGAGTACTACTACTATCAAAAATTAGGCCTAAATATTTTTCAAAATCTGTTCTATTGGTGATAGTATTATTCATCTTTAATGGTTCATACTCATTAATCTTTTTGTTTTTAGCTGCAAAAGTTACATACTGTGTTTATTTTGTATTGAGAGAGAGAGAGAGAAAGAGAGAGAGAGATTGAGAGTAAACCAAACATTAATCAAGTTAAGGTCATTTTGGGCATATATAATAATATCTTTCATTTTATTTCCAGAATAAAAGAGGGTGGTATCATCGGCATATAACGACAGTTCACCTGTGAGATGGATGGTACTACTATTATTCATAAAAATTAGAAATAATATGGATCCAAGAATTGAACCTTGCGAAACTCCATAAGTTATTGGTTTTTGGGAACTTTGGTACTCTCCAATCTTGGTCACCTGATAACGATTACTTAAATAAAATTCAAAAACTTTGTGATAACTAGGGCCAGCTAGCCGCACACTATTTAAATACTTTTTAAATAACTTTTCGTATAGTTAAACACACTTAAAAAGTATTTAAATAGTTTGGTGCAAGCCGGCCCAAGTCCTTTAATTTGTTAAGTAGAATTTAACGACCAACGGTATCGAAAGCTTTTTTAAATATATAAATATGCCAAGAACAATCTTTTTTCCATCTATATTATTTTTTATTTTGGTTATCAAATCGACAGTGGCTGATAGTGTGTTAGACATTGCTCTTAATCCATAGTGTTTGGCGTATAAGAAATTAATGTAATTCAAATAACATTCTCAAATATATTTGATATTACTGGTAATACGAAAATAGGGCGATAATTGGTAGGGTCTGTTTTTATTCCAGATTTGTAGATAAGAGTTACCCTGGCTATTTTAGGAGAGGCATTTATACATTGAGTAAGCTCATCAATAATGAGAATTTTAGCAGATTTTATTATCTCAGTACTAATTTTGTCAATACCTGAGCTAGTATTACTGTCCAAATTATTTGTTATTCTAATAACCTCTTCTGTCGTAGCTTAATTTAGTTTAGTAATATCAAATTTAAATTTTTTATGCTAGATATTGCATTTGTGTGTGTTTTGTTAGTATGGTTTTTTATATTAATAGATTTCGCTAGATTTGATCTCGCGGTTGAGAATAAATCTTTTTTTTATATCGATAGCAAACAGTTTTATAAGTTTACCGACTACCTTACCCTCCAAACTGGAATACGACAGTGACCAGCACTAACGCTATTGCGGCAGGAATAGGTAAGGCGGTGGTACCAGACCTGCGCGAGAAATGCAGAACCAGCTAGTAGCCACGATGGTGGACTTGGTCCACCATCGTGGCCAATCGGTCGGCAGTTGGTCTATTCTTCAAAGCAGCCCAGACCAACACGAACACAGACAATATCATTAAAATATTCATAAATTTCAGTACCTTCCTACAATTGCTTGTTTCCGTTTTTCAATTTAGGTGGTAATGTTGTATTTTTATTTTGTTGTAGGTCAAACTATCTATTACTTCCCACATTTTTCTAGGGTTTTTGTTACATTCAGAAAATCATTTAAGATAGTAATTACTTTTCGTTTTTTGTATTTCTTCTGTTACCTTGTTTCTTTCTTTATTAATTTTTTTTCTGTGTTTATATCTTTGGGGTTTGTTTTACGCTGGTCCCAGAGACTATATCGGTGGTTATTTTTATTTGGAATATCTTTATTTACCCAATCTTATCTAGGTAGATTTAGTATTTTAAACTTATTAGTTTTACATTGTTGTATGGCTTAATTTGTATTCAAATTTTATATATTCATTATTTCTGATATCATCTGCGTTGTAATTATTTATCGTTTTATACCGTTTTGTGTAATTAGTAGTTTTGTATTCTATTTTTCTTTTTGATTCCAGTTGGTATTTATCTGTTCGAAATAAATTTGCTTATGGTCTGACAGTGAAGACTCAACAACAGTCAAATGAAATCAGTGTTATTTGAGATTAGTAGAAACGTGGTAAGTAAGGTCTTTTATACGATGTTTCACGAGTACAATATTGAGAATTAATTTTGTTAATTATTTTGAAGTCATTTTTTATGTGTGTCCTTATAGATCATTTGCGATCATTTCCATCGAAAGACCCATCTTTATTTCACTATCCTATTACGTAAAAATAAAGATCTCTAGTAGGCTGGAGAGAAAAGAAACAATTTTCTTTTTTCTTGGCCGTTTGAAGCTGATTTAAAAAGAAAATTTTACAAGACAAAATATTTTTTAGTCAAATTATTGAGGTGCGTGATGGCACATATGGAAAATTAATAACAAAACAAAAAACAATTTCTTAGAAGTTTTCCTTCTTAGGGATTAAAAATCCCTAAGAACATCTAAATTTTGACAAATGTGACCGTTTTTAGCTCAAATTCCTCTCTAATGTCAGAAAAACAGCATTTTGTTTTTGTCTACTTTTTAAATTATTACAATAACACGAGCACAAAAAAATGTTTTTCATTTTATAATTTTTATTGGCGTTAAAGAGGATATTTTACACAATATCTTCTTTAAAGCCAATGACAAACATTTCTTGCACCATTTCAATACAATAAATAATATTTCCTAGACATTGAATTAATATGTACAAATATTACATTTAACTTGATGTTTCTAGCCTAGCGCAATTTAAAAAAAATCTCGATAAATATTTTTTTTTATTTCTAAGTCAATACGCCACCTCAAAATTGTTAATACTCTTTCTTTTAAATGTTTAATCAGCTACAGACTAAGACAAAAACCATTTTTTTATTTTTACTCCACCCTAATTTCTAAGTCCACCGATCACCGGCTGAAGCGAGCTGAGCCAATTCCTGTTCCACTTTCCAAAAAACAATTGTACTCATTTCAGGTATTCAAGATATTATCAGCTTGAAGATATATTGTTATATTTGGTTTACGAAATCGTTCACTAATTGCCGTTGCTCTATTTTAAACCGTCAATAGTATGCTTTGAATCTCGACTATGCTCCCATATCGAGTTTGAATCGATTAAACCTCGATGTTTTTCTACAAAGCACGTTTCTCAGAACGACGGTTTACGCTCCTCAAGTTTCAACGCCCCCTTGCATAACTCAATCCAAAACATAGGTATAGTCAGGATTACCTAAGCTCTTATATTTAAATACAATTCTTTGAATTCATCACCCATTCAAAAAGTGCCGTTGACCTTTAGAGTTTAAAAGCTGTTAAAATTTATCGACTTTGTTGTAAAAAAATTAAAAATGATGTCAATGTCACTATAACAATATGTAGTTTGGATTTGAAGAATTAAAAGCAAGTTTTCCTGCCTATGGAAATTGACAGAAACAGTTTTTTTATTCTTTTATTTTTATATGTAGTCTTCGGACAGGATATAATTTATATGCTATTTTTTTTATAGATATTGATAACATTTTAACCGATGATATTATTTTCATCGGTTAATCTTAAATAATATTTCAAATATTGGATTGGCCGTAAAAAATGTCGATCAGGAAATATAAACAGACGCAGAGGCGACTTACGACCACTACGATCACCACATCAATGGTGACTTCCATTGATGTGACGAGCGCAGTCTCGACTGTTGTTGTCCGGTTCAAAAATTCGCAGTTTTAACGAAATTCTACCTTTTTTAAACCGCAATACGACAGTGACAAGCACTGACGCTATTGCGGCAGGAATAGGTAAGTTGGTGATACCAGACCCGGGCGAGACAATGCAGAACTCTACCACCTAGTTTCACCAAGCGCCGATGATGGAAATTGTCTTGTTATTTTACAAGGCCTATGTAATTTAACTTTTTCAACAGCAAACCAGTTTACAAAATCACTTGGAAAATCGTCTCAATTATATATCATTTATTTAATGTATCTCCATATAAGACAATAGTAATTATTTGCTCTATGAGTCATTGTTGGATTATTTTCCTTGTTACTGTGATCTTGATATAATCTGCAGCGCACAAAAATAAAATTTGTTGTGTTTTTCTATTTGGGCAGTGATGTTGGTGGCTTGTGGTCTAAGGGATAGTCTATACGGTACATATTATAAGGTCCCAGGTTCGATCTCCGGATCGGGCAAAACTGATATTGTGGTTTTTTGGAGGTTTTCTTGAAAAACTAACATCGTAAAAGCTCGGAGACTGGCGATTGGTGCTACCACCCCGGTGCCTCGGATGAGCATGGTAGCCGCCGGTATCAGTTAGAAATAGTCGATAATTGTTATTAAATCGGTAAGAATGCGGCGATGGGGATCACCACTCATCTCGCCAACCTACAAGCCGGCGAATCGTTGTGAACTGGAAAGTCTATTAATGATCGGTTTACTCTGCCCACCCCGTAAGGGAATGGGGCGTGATGTTATTACTACTACATTATGAGTTATTGATCCTATTTCAATCATATTCTTAAAGAATATGATTGAAATAGGACTGTCTGCTACTGCTGAATATTCTGCCCGGCAGTTATTAGTTTTTAAAAAGAAACAATTGGCAAACGTGTACCTTCGTCACTATTGATGGTAGAGTTCCACAACGTCTAACTCAGATTTGAATATGGTACGCCTTTTAAGGCAATTTCTTAGGTTGTCAACGTCGCTTGCATTTACATAGAGAAATTAGAAAGTAGTAAAGGAATTTCAACACGCCCTTACATACGTGACCACGTGGTTTTCGGTTTGCAAATAAGTGATAGATGTACCTCATATTGGCCCGAGCCCTTTTTGAAGAATAGACCATCTGAAGTGTGCCAGGCAGTTCGGAAAATCTATCACTACCATCGTGGCTATTAGCTGATAGAATTCTGTTTTGTCTCGCCCGGGTCTGGTACCACTTCCTCGCCTATTCCTGCAGCAATAGCGTCAGCGCTTGTCACTGTCGTGTTCTGGTTTGAAGAGTAAGGTATCCAGTAAACTTATGCATGTGGCATATAGAGACAACCGTCGTCCTTAATTGTGAGTTGCAATACACGTCGTAGAAATCAAACCCCCCATAACAGGACATGGCAATACCAATAACTGCCGTGAAAAGGTGAGGCATTAGTACCAAACACAGGCGAAATGTTGCGGAAATTTACCACATAGTAGTTACGTTGATGGTGACAGGATTGGTGAATCTTTCGCTTTTCACGTTATAATACCGACGAAATAAAATCACTTCCAGAGTTATTTCTTAATATTTAGCTTTTTATTCGACACTTTAAAAAAGCACAATATGGTGTATTTCTCACGATATAAATATATTTACAAGTGTTCACATGTATGTGTGTGACATTTACTCTCTCATATGAGCGGCTACTCATTTTGCGCCCAACAGCGTGTCTATTAGTATTTATGTGGTCTGTGGATAAAACACTGGTTTGATAAAAATCTTGTAGAAATAAACTGAGCAGATGTTTCATGATATGACGTATAATGAACACGGCAATCACTGTCGGACATGTGCCTAATCAGTACCTCCACATTCATGAATATGGAAATTTAATTAATGGCCAAGTACAAATTTATAGTCCACTTGATTCTATATTTTATCGAATATTATCTTTTTGATATTTATTGAACTATAAACTGACCCTTGCAGCTGCACCCGTGAGTAGAGTAACGTATTATCGTTATAGTTTTATATCAATTTTCATCCCCTATTTCAACCCCTTAGGAGTAGAAAAAAAATAGTTTTTATTTGATCCTAGATCTTCAATTATCTCAGTACTAAATTTCGTTAAAATCAGTTTAGCGGTTTAGCCGTGAATGCGAAACAGACCGACAGACAGATGAACGGAGGGACAGACTGACGAACGGACATACGGACGGTCGAATAGACGGATGGACGGATGGACGGACGTATGAACTGACGGACGAACAGATCAGCGGACTATCGGACGGACAGATAGACTTTCACATTTATAATATTAGTATGCATGCAGTTGTTTAGTATCGTATCGTTATCATCACAGCTATTAATTTGTTAGCCATCTGGTATAAACTATTCAAATATGTAGTTTGCGTAGGTGTGCGCCCCTTCTGGAGTATAATATCTTCCATCCTGCCAGGTAGTAAAGCGAAATATTGTTGGAGTGGTAGTATGGTGGTGGTATGGTGGTAATATGGTGACAGGATTGACCAATCCTGTCACCATGACAGGATTGGTCAATCCTGTCACCATCACCGTGACTACTACTAGATGGTAGATTTCGCAACGTTTCGCCTGTGTTTGGTACTACTGCCTCACCTTTTCATGGCAGTTCTCTCTCTCTTATGGGGGGTTAAATTTTTACGACGTGTATTGCAACTCACAAATAAGGACGACGGTTATCTCTTTATGCCACTTGCATAAGTTTATACGATACCTTACTCTTTATATCAGAACACGACAGTGACAAACACTGACGCTTTTGCTGCAGGAATAGGTAAGGAAGTTGTACCAGACAGGGCGTGTTGAAATTCCTTTACTATCGCCAGCGCCTCGCTGTTCCTCAGAGTTTTTCCAAGAAAACAATCCCGTGACCTTATTAAAGAGTCAATTAGACTAATACGTCGCGATATAATGACAAAACATCATATTAGCTAATAATTCAGATCAAATACTTAGCCTAAGGCTCATAAATATCTTTTTCTCCATACGTCTAATATTTATGCCAAGAGTGTTTATCCTAATAAAGCTCGCCTTGTCTTTTATAATTTGTTTTTTATATTCTCACGCTGTTCGTGCCACATGTTTTTCATTGCGTGTCTTTTTATTCTTATTGCCTTCATTTTTTCTTATGACATCATACCACTGTAAATTAGAGCAGTATTCGATGGAAGTTGGAACTCGTGTTGAAAATAAAACGCGATTTGTTTATTTTGTTTTATAGCTCATTACTAGTAATGGCTAGTCCTTTGATGACAAAAAGTTACTTTGATAATGTTTAAAGATTAGTTGTTTATATAAGTAGTTATATAAAATATTTTAATGTTTTTTATAAGAAGAAGAAGAACAAGTGCACCCACGATCAGCCGATGATACTTGGTCCCACAATGTGATAGGTGCCAGCCTATCGCCAACCGGGCACTTTCCAATACCGGGAAATGTTGTTTTTATCGAAAAACTGAAAAAACACATTTTATAATTGCCCGACCCAGGAATCGAACTCGGGACCTCATGCGGTCAACTCCGACACCGGACCACTAGACCACAGAGGCGATTCAATTTTTTATATATAATTGTTTATCAAACAAGTAGATGATTCGTATCCGATCCCTAAAACCTTTTTCGATTTAATTCGTATTGTGGCAGGCCCACAACGAAGTTCCTTATGGGGCGTTGCGGAGGGGTATGAGGTTTCCTAGCCGGCAAAAACTTCCGAAACGTAAAAAAAGCGTAAGATTTTTTATAATAAGGAACTTTTTCCTAGGACACCAGTCCCTCGATACCACATGGTTTTTTATTTGAGAGAGAAGGTTGATTCAGCGAATTTCTTTTTATTTTTAGTAGTGTTTTACGCGTTTCGGTGTGGCTTTTATCTGAACGCTCACCTGATTGTAAGAGACAATCAAAG
The DNA here is from genome assembly GCA_036924255.1 of Apodemia mormo. Lineage (NCBI taxonomy): Eukaryota > Metazoa > Arthropoda > Insecta > Lepidoptera > Riodinidae > Apodemia > Apodemia mormo. The sequence goes on along the minus strand of JAUPFN010000008.1, from coordinate 32,913,118 downwards.
ATAATGGTGCGTTGCTATCCGTTTGGAGGGGCGGTAATTCGTAAAAATAAAAACGTTTACCGGCTGCCTTACCCTCCAGATAGGATATTTTCTTTACATCGATAGTGTCAATCATCGACGCTATTGCGGTAAGAATAGGTAAGATGGTGGTAGGTAGACCCGGGAGAGAAGTTGCAGAACTGTACCACTTAAGCTTAAGCAACTATTATCATTTGTTACTTTACGACTAATAGATTTTATAATCAAAAATTTTAATTACTTTACGAAAATTGTGACTGAAATTAATTTTAATGGGCGATAAAAACTTTTTCGCTTCATTAATATTTAAATTAAAAAAGTTCTGAAGTCATAACAAATAAAATTAAAATGAAAATATATCCATTAACAATGAATAATCCGTCAAGACCGTATCGGATCAAGTAGAGTAAAGAGTTCCGTAGTCGGTTTGAAATTTATTGGTAGACTAAAAGCGTAAGCTCGTAGTGGATAATAAAAATTATACGTATCATATGCGTAGTCACGTGTTCTCACTGTGTACCAATTTTCATCAAGATCGTTCAAGTCTTGATGAGCGAGTGAGGGAGTTCAGGAAAACGCAGTTTCTGAAGACTTAGTAAAATATATATTTATTTAATAACTACATAGCAGCTTGTTGCATTATAAAAGATTTTGGTGAATCCCACAAAAATAATTTTTCGGAACAAATCCTACGTATTATTGTAGGTCATCATCTACACGTGGGCCAAATTTCATCCAAATCGATTCATTTTTGCGTGATTGAGAAAAAAACATCCATCTAATCTTTCGTATTTATAATATGTATTTTAATATAGATATTAGATAGTTGTAAAAATATAAAGCATTTGAAGATACGTGTTAGATAATAATATAATTAATATTATTTTCACTGTGTTGCTTCGGGCTGCTTTTGAAGAAAAGATTAACTAGACATCTTTTAAAAGGTGAAAATAAGCAAAATTACAATCTGAATTTACTAGGCGGTAGAGTAAAGTCTCGTCACTCTAGCCCGAGTAAAGTATAATCTTCTTACCTTTTCCGTATGGGCTGGAAAAGTGTATATCAGGAAATAATATTTCTCCGTGTTGTTTCGGCTCGTATTGACTGGTTCGTGGTCAGAGGCATTACTTCGCTCGGGCCTGGTACCACCGCCACCTATTTTTGCTGTAATAGTGTCAGTGCTTGTCACTGTCATGTTTCGGTTTGGAAGGCAAGGTAGCCGCTAAACTTATGCATGTTGCATTAAGACACCGCCGCAAGAATGGGGCATGGATGGCAAGGCAAGGATTGGCAATTGGCAAGGCACCTTTCTCCATCTGGAGAGCCATCTGCCTGTTTGCTATCTTGTGATATTAAAAAAAGCCTATTCCTCAGATCATGATGGGTTCGATGAACGGGTCGGACGAAAATGTTATTGAGATTTTTTCAAAGTTTTTCTCAAAATCCAATTCTCCGCAGCAGCTCGGAGTCTGGTGATGATGTGCTAACACTCCAATGCCTCAGACGAGCACGTAAACCCTATTTATCTCTAGAAATAAGCGGTAATCGTTATCAGGTCAATAAAATTCGACGATGGGGATCACCACTTATCGCGTCAACGATGGAAGACCTATCGACCTATCGAACTCCCGCAAAGCGGCTTACTTTTGAAAAATGGAGCAATAGATTCACTATTAGGCATTTATTAGGCGCTAGAAGGCATAATCTCTATCACCGTGATACTAACTAGATGGCAGAACAGAGTCCGGGTTTGATATAACCGCTTTACCTTTTTCTGTCATAATAGTGTCGGTGTTACTCAGTATTGTGTGTTGGTTAAGAGGGTAAGGTAGTCAGTAAATTTTCACATATGGTATGCATAATAATATATTGTATTAACTGCAAATCATCACTAAAATCTTTGTGTCTATTGACGATATCGAGTAACACAGAGTATACATACAGTTGAAAAATGTCATTTATTTTCAACCGACGAAAAAAGGTTATCAATTTTACATGTATGTATGTAATATTGTTGGAATTGGATAATATTTGAATATGATGATTTATTTCCGCCCCTAAGCACGTATACTAAATTTCGTATGTTTGTATGTTTAATTTCTCGAAAATTAAAAGTAATATCGAGATCATTCCTTTTGTATTAAGTTAGGTGTATTTTAATTTATGGAACATTCTAAGTTTCAATGAATTCAGTTCAGTAGTGTTTGAGATATTTGTCGGTTAATTAGTTCAAATTAAATTATTGCATACTACTTTATTTAAAATAATATTTACAGCACAACACTTAGTCCTCAAGATATGTAACTATTACATACAAATAGAAAAAAATACTATTCAAAATAAAAAAATATATTTTATTCTCGCCATTCGACAGTGGATCTATAAAAATGAAAAATTGTGAACTAAAACCTAACTCACTCTGATTTGTAAATGAATATTCAAGACGTTTAGATGAAAGCAATAAAACTGTTTTTTTACGAAATAGAAATAGAATCCTAAACAGTTTAATGCTTTCTACGATGTTTGTAAATATTTTAATTCTGTTATAGATTTTGCAATGGCGCTTTTATCAGACGTTCAATATTTATGCAAAGACATCGCAATGAGTGCTGCTTCAAAAAGTTTTATATTTTGTAATGTTTTGTGGTTTTTATATATTGTTTTGTTCTTTTTTAATTTCTTTAAACCGTATCTCCGAAGAGGTAGGCAGAGGTACAACAAGTGCACGATTAGCCGAAGATACTTGTTCCCACAATATGATAGGTTGCAAACCTATCGCCAACCGGGCACTTATCGAACCCCCAGCAACGTTGTTTCTATCAGAAAACTGAAAAATACAATTTTGGAATTGCTCGACCCAGGAGTCGAACCCGGGATCTCGTGTAGTCAACACCGAGACACCGGACTCCTAGACCACTATCGTCTTTTTCATAGACTAGAAAATAAGCAGATGGCTCTGATGACGTGAAGGATAACCATCGCCTATTGATAACAAAGATGTTCATAATGCAGTGCTACCCTTACACTAAGGATGTAAGCTACATACTTAGTATAAGGCTTCCAGGGAAACATTACAGCAACAGTAAATAAGGTTATGACACCAAATCTAATAGTCCCCAGAATAACACCACTTTTATTTAAAGAACAGTACATACTCGAAACTTCGTGAGTGGTTTACTTTTGGTGAGTGTACAAAATTTTGGCCCTATTGCTTTTTCGAAATTGCTGCGGGTTTTTAAATAAGCACGGTCGAAATATAACGAATATGGTAGTTTTTATCTTGATCGATAATTTTTATGGGTTTCACAAGATAATTAAGTACTTAAATCAAAGATGAAGTATTTAAATCAAAAATATTTTGTCCGACAAAAATAATATACCTATGAGCTTGTCAACTACCATGAACAACATTAATTTTATCAAGTGATCATAGATTGTGAAAAATTCCCTGCTGCGTTATTTCAGACCGATAGGTTAAATATGATTTCACGGGATCAAGTTTCGTGGAACTTTTAAAAAAAGTCGTAGTATGAAAGATTGATGGACATGACAAGAGAAAGCCACTCACAAAGTTTCAAGTATGTTTCGACTATTTAACAATAAGGTTGCTGTCCCGCGGACTATAGACAAAATAATAATTCTTAATTAAAAAAATTAAACAAACCTAACTATTAACTATACTCATCATATGTCAAAAGCTACTTAAATTATTTTGATGAAAATTGAACTTATCCCTAAATTGTAATATACCTGATTTAAATTTAAAAAATCGTGTTATGGCTTTTAGTTCCCGAGTAAGTCGTGGAAAAACATACAAACATCAGGCGCATGCGCTCCTTGTAGGCAGAAAAGCAGTGCTTTACTTGTCATTCACAGATATTTTAATAAAACGTTCGTACGTTTTAGATGATTTTAATTAATAGTAAGTAAATGAATAAAATGTGTCATAATCATGTGCACGCCGCTGAAATCTATAAAAGAAAAAGTTTTTGTGGCCGAGTACTCCGTCGCATACTCAGTATCATAATCCTGTGCACGCCGCTGACAAACATATATATACAACAATATGGACGCCTAAATAGATCATACTCAAACATTATCCAATTCCCACAATATAATATATACGTATAATGCATGTCAAACTGATTTAACCTTCGTTTTTTCGTTGTTGATAAAAGAAATCAATTACATCATAAGCTTAATATGTTACAGTTGACAAAAACACGCTAACCTTAACATTCTTATATTATATTACGATTAGTTACATTCAGTCTTCCGCCAACAAAAACGTCCTCGTGTGCTTTGCTTATGTAAAGATTTACAATATAAGGTAAACATTTTGTCATACTAATTTTTTACACTAGTAATTAAATTGTACTTAATACGTATAAAATTTAAAATAGACATACCATAATGTACATAATTAAAAATAATCGCCGATGTAGTGTGATATAAAACATAACTAAAAATAGAAATAAAAACCATCCAAGTACGAGTTGAATTCGCGCACGAAGGGTTCCGTACTATCATTTATAAAAAATACGAAAAAAACACGTTTATTATATGGGGATCCCGCTTAATATTTTAATTTTTAGTATTTGCTGTTATACTGGCAATGGAAATACATAATTTATGAAAATTTCAGCGCGAGAAAAGCCTAGACGAGAAAAAATTTACATCCACTTTATATTTATATTGCAAGATTTTACCACTTTATTGACGTGACTTATATGTATTTTCATGCCGAATTACACCTTTCTAGTACCAAGGGTCTCTAAGCTAGACTGCGGACGGACATATATGATTTCTGTGGGGCGGACGGACGGACGTCGGACATAGCGAAATTATAAGAGTTCCTTGTTTACTTCGGAACCCTAAAAACAATATTATGCAGTCTTTTTTTATAACTACGAATGTACTGCTTTTCGTAGTCAGATGAAAACTCTAGCAGGAGAGTTACCTGCTCTGGTTTAAGATGTCTAAAACAAGCGTAATTGTTTACTATCGTTAAAGAACCGTAAAGCGTATGTACGACCGATTATTATAGTAACAAATGTCATTGCAGTGCCAATGAAAAGTGTCATAATTTTGGATAAGGTGCTTAACGACAGAGCTTCTTCCTTTTTTTTAGGGTATGGAACTAAAAGAAAACCTTTTAAACCCACTTCATGTTAATGCAAAAGCAAATAACGGGTAGCGACTAATTTGTGGCTATTTCGAGTCACGTTCTATTATGATTTATGAAGCAATTTATGGTATGGTATATAATAGTAAAAGCACGCATCTTGAAGCTCTGAGAAAATAACTTACAGGTTATTTTATTTAATCGGCATGTTCCTCCATTTTCATTCCAGTATACCTGTAAGAAACCAAATAAATATTATCTTCAGGGATTTAATACTGAACATGAGTTAATATATACTAGCGATCGCCGGCCGAAATTCGACCATAGAATAAACAATAAAATCTCTTTTCAGTTTGAAAACTGACTTTAACCGTATAGAAAACTAGCTACGCTCTACAGTCCACTGCATCACAAAAGATTTATGTGATTCCCGCGAGACTTATTTTTCCGGGATAAAAAGTATTCTACGTGTTATTTCAGGTCATCATCTACATGTCTGTTAAATTTCATCCAAATCGGCTCTGCTGTTTTTGCGTGAAATAATAACAAACATCCCTCCATCCATCTATACAAACTTTCGCATTTATGATATTAGTAGAATAATACGTGTATACTGTATATTAATTTAATGTATTTCTAACACATATTATGCAAAAATATTAGGTTTCTGCAGTCCTCCGCAATGTATACTTTAAATGTGCCTTTCATACTCCACCGATTTTTTGTCGCTATTGTTTTAGGAGTAAAAAAATTCCTTCACGTATTAATATATATATAATCTAGTTTACTTTGCTTTTTAGAGTGTAAATATATTTAACCACAAACGAAATCAGTTATAGACGATGTCACTTATAGACATCAAAGATGTTAATGTTGCGTTGCTACCTTGTGGCGAGGTCTAACGCCACTAAATGAGTTTATCTGAATTTGCTTAGAAGTTTTAATAGACATTTTCCAGTTCTATCATTTTCTAAATTTTAGCTGGCAATTAACCCACCATACCCTAATCTAACGCGTTTCAGTGTTTCCATATCACTGATTTTTTAACATTTTTTTATCTGTAGATTTTCCCCCACCATTGAAATGAAAAACATTATATAACCTTTTATTTTTCCTATAATTTAATCTACAAAATGCAATAGGTCCCTACGACGTAACTACCCATTTAGCATCTTGAGCTCCCCTACTAAAAGAATTATCAAAACCAGACTACCATGTAAAAAGTTATGCGTGGTTGAAGTGAGAATCCCCTCCGTTTTTTCGTCGGTTTAACACTCGCACTGTTCTACGGCTGTCTTCACTTTTTTGCTTAATACTAAGCACCTGCATTAAACACTTGCACTCAAACTAATCAAAGTGAAAACGGGGCTTTAATAAAGAAACAGTATTGACTTTTACGCAAGCACCGATGCTATCTGTTGTTTTCACATTTAGTTAGTTCAAAACAGACAAGTCTACTTTATCCAAATCATTGCAGTCTCAGGTTGCAATGGTTAACAAATAAACCGGGTTTGTCCGGGCCCTCTGTGAAGAATAGACCATCTATTAGGTACTCTGCCTGGCAGTTCGTTAAAGGCGAATGATTGGCTTTATATGTCACTACTATCGGGACTACTTGGTGGTAGAGTTCTGTCCCTCCCGACAAAACCCTACCGTGACAAGCATAGACGCTCTTAGAGCAGGAATAAGTAAAGCGGTGGTACTAAAACCTTGCGAGATTTTGCGACACTTGCCACCTAGTTGTCACGATTATGTCTCTATCATCGTAACAACTAAGTGGCGTTTACCCATCTCACGACACTTAGGAATTCCCTCGCAAAATCTAATGTTAACACGGCGGAAAATTCCAACTGAGCATTAATGATTCCATCATTAAGTCCGTCTTTTATTTATGTGTACAATAAAGTTTAATTTTTTGTATTATTAGATAGGAAACAAGCAGCTGGCTCTCCTGATGGAAAGAGAAGCCGTCTCCTATAGATACCAAAGACGTTAATAATGCGTTGCTATCTATGTGGCGGAATGACAATGCCACATGCACAAGTCTACCGTCTGCCTTACCCTGCAAACCTGAACATGAAAATGACTAGTATTTACGCTATTTCGCCAGGAATATGTAAGGCAGTGGTACCATATACCCGGGCGACACATTGTGGAACTCCACTACCTAGTAGTCACGGTGGGTGTGACACATATAGACAATCGATCGCCTTTTACAACCTGCTCCGCAAAACGGCAGTTGGCTTATTCTTTAAACGAGCCTGGACCATCACGGGAGAAAAAAAAATAAATGTCATACTATTTTGAGTACATGAATAGAATCGAACTGTTCGTTTTTCTTCAAAACTAGCTATCTGATCCGGTTATACTAATACTCATGAATAAAAAGTGAATTTTAGTGTTATTACTAAAAATATTTTTTAATAATCACACGATTTTTATATATATTCATTTATAATAACCTTGTCATCACAAATAAAAATACAACAAAATACAATTAGCTAAAAATGCCGTCTCTTTGAAGTGATGCGCGGACGGATATTTATATGGCACTTGATTTTATTTATATAAACGAAAAGACAAGTCATTATAAGTAAATATTACGAAGTGAAAAGTGCGATATGTCAACATTTTCCTTTTAAATGAACATACAACGAAGTGTATTAAATTTTTAACGCTTAGTATAAAGAATTTATGTAAGGATTCTGTTTTAAATGTTACTTTAGATGAAAACTTCTATTACAAATCTTATTTCGATAATAATACCAGTTTATAATGATGATATTTGTTATACTAGCTGATGTTGATACTGCGAGTATCATGTAATTAGTTACGTTCACAATGCTTTCTTACAACATTATTTCGGGAGCTTTGATGCCATAATTCCAAAATCTTATAGGTAGGTATATGGTTTGATAATATTTTAACCATAATATCGCAGTTCATGTCAAAAAAATTAAAGAACATTCCTAAAAGTATTTGATTTGTTAAGGAAAACTATAATTCCACAACCTAAATACAAGAAACCAAAACAATGTTGCCGTACTTAGATCGCGCCTCTACGCAATAAGGGACAAATCATATTTTCGTATTTATAATAAGCTTGCCGAAGTTAATAAAGTTTTTCCAATAAACAACTTTATAAATGTATACTTGTGGATTTTGTAGGAACGTTAAAATCATGAATAAATCCTATTAAAAGAAAGAAAGTCTTGGAATGTTTTTAACTTTCCGCTACGTATGTAGATAAGGAATAAAGGAAGTTACTGATTTTGCCCCGATTTCACCAGATCCTCACGTTATGAGGTCCTAGGAATCTTGTCCGACTATTTTTACGATGACATCAGCATCTCTTTAGGTATGTGTGTGTGTGTGTGTGTGTGTATTTGTGTATGTAAACATCTCAAAACTTCTGAACAGCTAGACCGATCGAAACGCAGTTGATGGCATTCGATTGTATTCTCCTAAACTTAGACTTCCTAAAAATTTGAATCAAGTCAGCCCAGGAGATTTTGAGAAATTTTGAAAAAACCCCGAAAAATTTTTGTCCAGCAGTTTTTTTTAATATAACTTCCAGATTAATGTACCGATTGAATACAAAAGCTAATCAGCTCTATTCCTTAAAAAACTACGTCTAATGCATAAATTGCATCAAAATTGGTTTATCCGTTTGGGAGTAATCGTTGACGAAAGATTTTGAAAAAAAAGAGTTTTTTTCGAAATAACTTCGAAATTTTTCAACCAACCATTTTTATGTATTCTACGATATTTTAGTACTAAAAGAACTACGTCGAATGCCGTTTTAAAAATCAAAATCGAATCTAATTTTGAAAAGTTACAGCTTTTCAAATATTAAAAATTACGTTGTTTTTAGCAAATTTCCTTAATACTTTTAAAATAATTTCCAGGCTAATACACCGATTGATTTAAAATTTTACTTACTTTTCTCCTTTAAAAACTGCGTCAAATACTGTTAATTTTAATAATTTAAATTTTTGGAAAAAAAATTGACATTGCTTCGAAATTTTTCTACCTATTGATTATTTAGCTAAATCAATATTTTAGATCTCAAAAGTTGAGTTGAATGCCATTCATAACATCAAAATCGATCAGCGATTCCAAAATATACAGCTTTCCAAAAATCAATGTAATCTTACTGCAAATTTTAACAAAACAGATGTTTGAACTAAAAAAATCTAAGCTTATATATTTTAATCTTTTGAGTTTAAAGTACCTGAAAGTTTCAGGGATGGCCTGCAGGCTTAACCGTTTACAGATTATTTTTCGAATTACAATGCTTTTTATGAAATTATTTCGTAATACTAATATTGTGTTATTTTAAGACTTCATTTTAAGCTTCTCTAGTTTTCTAATGGTAAAAGAACTTTTAAGATTAGTCTAGTACTTTTAAGTTTATTCGTTACAAACAAACAAATATTCAAAAATACAAATGTTTTCTCATTGTATAGTATTAGTATTGTTGACATCAATACTGCGGCATACACCAAACATGTTAATGGTGCGTTGCTATCCGTGTGGCGGGATGGTGCATTATCATTCCACAACACGGATAGCAAAGCACCATTTCTTTAATAAGTTTGCATAAGTTTACATACATAAGTTTACCGGCTGCCATACCCTCCAAACCGGAATGCAACATTGAGAAGCATCGACGCAGCGGAATATTGCGCCGGGAATAGATTACAAATTGTAGGTACCTCATTTCATCTTATCTAAATTACTATGATCCGCAAAACATTACAAATTATAAACATCGTTGAATAGATAAGGCTTGAAAGAATTAGCAGTAAAGCCTTAAAGGCTTGCTTATCGATCAACACATTCTGGAAAATATTATGTCGAAAATATAAAGAAGGTAAAAAGAACTGGCACTTTAGTCTAATACTAGATTAGGAATGCAGATTCAGCGAATGTAATCATAAATTCTTTACCATACTCGAACAGAAGTAATATAAAAATCAATATTTCGAAACCAATAAACAGCTAGCGAACTGCTCCATATAAAACGAATAGCCTTAATCGAATACTTAATATGTAATATTTCCGATCGTATAAAGCGAGTGTTGCGTTACGACTCTAATAATTTTACTATGAATACATAGCAATATAAAACATAAAAGCGATCTCAAACTGATTATTCCCCTAACATGTTTGCATAGATTTTTAAACAGAGGAACTGAGGGGTCCCTTTTATTTTCTCTGTTAAGTACATGGTTACGACACACTCGTAAAACACGGATCACTGAAAATTTTTGATATGTAACTTTTCTATTCAAATGTCGAGTTTACGAGGACAACCATTATAATTTTACTGACGTCATATTTCTCTTGACAGTGATTATGAAACGGTGTTTCAAAAGAATTTTCAATAAAAATGATACTTCTTTTTAATCACTCTCCTTTTTTGGCGACTCTTTGATATATTTTTTTCAATTACGCCCGGTAGCAATATAAAGAGATTTTATAACTTTTTTATATCCAGATTAAATGGATCGTAACTTTTTTGACTTATCAATACACGAAATACTGGACAAAGACATAAAATTGAGTAAGAATTGAAAAAGCGGCGATGATCACTTACCGTTAGGTGCACCTCCTGCTCATTTGCCCCCTCTTCTATAAAAAATAAATAAAAATTACTAACATTATGGTACCCTTATGGATTGCTATTGGACTGAGTGAACCTAATATTTATAAGCACTTGGAATAACAATGTATCACTAGTTTTTTGCTTGCGTAATTGGTAATGAACGCTAATGACCGTCAGTAAGATATTTATTTGCGATGATAAACTAGCAGCTTTATTATCCGAAGCGTAAAGACGCACACACCATCACTAGATTTGGGGCTGCCACTGAGTTTACAGAAATCACTTAACAATAGTCTCTGTGGTCTAGTGGTCCAGCGCTGGCGTTGATCACATGAGGTCCCGGGTTTGATTCCCGGGTCCGGCAATTAAAACTATGGATTTTTTCAGTTTTCTGATAAAAACAATGTTGCCCGTGATTGGAAAGTGCCCAGTTGGCGATAGACTTGGCACCTATCACATTTGTGGGACCAAGTATCTTCGTCTAATCGTGGGTGCATTTGTTATACCTCTGCCTACCCCTTCGGGGATACGGGCGTGAAGATACTGCTAGTACTACTACTGCTACTACTCTTAACAATTTGTTGTACCACAGGTTTTAATTTATTTTATTAAGATAAAAATTCTAGGTTATATGCGAGAATTTAAAAAAAATTTGTTTTAAACTAATATTATAAAGAGGAAAGATTGAATATTTTTTTAGTTGGTTTCTTACGATTTAACTTAAAAAAGTCAAGTAGACCGATTTTAAAAATTCTTAATCTATATGTGATACAGGCTACTGTTTTAATCGATTCAGGAAAGGGAAATAAGGATTTTTTGTTACACAAAGCCGGGAGTAACTTCTAGAATTTTATAAATAGAGTCACATCATCATTTATAAACAATGTCATCAACTTTTTTCCTTGCTGTATATTCTATATAAAAGCTGATCTAAAAAGCAAATCGAATAATAATCAAATAATATCAACTAAATCAATGAATCTAGTACAACCAGCTCTCTTAATATTAAATGAGAAAACGAGTTAACAGAATTTTCTCCTTGTGTACACGAGTATGTTATAGACATACCTAGGCTAGGTATCAACGTGATAACTTATGAAAGCCGAGTTATAAATATAAAATGTGCTCTCCCCGTGTAACTCGACTCCCATTGACGAATTATAATAAGATTTACTTGTTGAACTCGACTAAGAATGCAGGTGGAGTAACAATGAAGTCCCTCGTGTACTCTGTGTTGACTATTTTAATAAGAAAAATGGGATATATTAGGGTTCCCTCCTGAATTCTGTCAGCAATTTTCGAAAAGGTATTATTTTTTAGTTTTTTTTTTATATCATAAGATAGCAAACAAACAGATGGGTCTCCTGATGGAAAGAGTCAACCATCGTCTTTAGACACCAAATATGTTAATGGGGCGTTGCTATATCGTGGCGAGGTGTAATGCCACATGCATAAGTTTACCAGCTACGTTATCCTTCAAACCGGAACAAGACAGTAACATGCTATGACGCTATTACAGCAGGAACAGGCAAAGCGGTGGTACCAGTATCCCGGGTCGAGCACATAAAATAGTGTTTTTCAGTTTTCTGAAAAACACAAAGGTGCCCGGGATTGGTAAGTGCCCGGTTGGCGATAGGCTTGGCACCTATCACATTTGTGGGACCAAGTATCTTCGGCTAATCGTGGGTGCACTTGTTGTACCTCTGCCTACCCCTTCGGGGATATGGGCGTGAAGATACTTTTTTTTTCTATTTTTCAAAGGAGCTCAGACCAACACGGGGGAGGAATGTACCTTTAAGGAACGCAAATTTCATGCAAAAACATGATATAAATTTTATTTTATTTATATTTTTATGTGACATAGGTTATAATTTTTTTACCAAATTGCGTTAGAAGGATTGTAAGTTTTTTGGGATCGGGTCGCGTTGGTTTTTTGTTTTAGTAATAATTATTTGTTTAAGACTTGAGATGTTTATTTATACTTCATGTATCCATGGGCCATGGTTCATTTGGGGGTTCAAACCCATGTTAATTAAACCTATCTTAACAACGCAATATCTCGCTCTGTTATTTTCTTTCCACAATAAATCATCTGCCACCATTTCAACACTTGGATCAAATCTGATGAGTAGGTAGTTTAAAAATTAATAATAAGCCATAAAATACTTAACCTATTTAATATTAGTAGAGATATAATATTCTTTATATTATTTTGTGACATTTTATAATTACTTTTTAATATTGTTGTAATTATTTTATAATATTATTTTGTAATATTTATTTTTATTATTATTTTGTGATGATTTAGTGCCATGTTTAAAATTATTTTTCATTTTACTGATTTGTATATAGCTAATCGAGAACGAATTCAGGTTGACTGGTAAAATACTGTAGGTCAATAGGTACATATTGAAGGTCACGACCATTACTCCGTGGTCACGACAGTTAATGGTCATATTATGTAACAATAAAAATATAATAAAAAGGGCATATTTCTCGACTATACAATAAACCGCAACTAAATTAGTGTAGTATTCTATACATCTATACTAATAAATAAAATTGGAGTGTCTGTTTGTAATATTAAAATAACCGCTTTTTACTAAATACACGTGGATGTATACGCGGTCCATATACCAAAACAACATTTTTTTAACAATTTTTGTCTGTTTGTCTGTTTGTTCCGGTTAATCTCTGAAACGGCTGGACCGATTTTGACGGACTTTAACTGACAGATAACTGATATAATAAGAATTAAATTAGGCTACTTTTATTTTAGAAAATTTTCCACGCGGACGAAGTCGCCGGCACAAGTAGTATTAATAAATGTAGTCACCGTGCGGCTAATACGTGCGCACTTCACTAACACGAGCCCCGGCCGCAATCGCTGTTTGTAAACAATGAACTTCGATATCTACGCGCGGTTGTCTGTACTTAAACATTTTTATTGGATAATTAGGTCAATATGTAAGTAACTGTTTTTGACATATTCGGTATCAGAATCGAGTACTAGTCAATCAGTATATACGACGACATCGATGCTATTCCTTTTTTGCGTTATTTTCTAGTAGCCAACACGATTTTTACTAAAAAAATATTAAGATATTTAATTTGCAATTTTCCGTAATGTGACTTCAAAAGAGACAAGAACGAAATGAAATAACCCCAGAGACACATGTGTCATTCCATGTACACTATTCTGTCACCCACGACAGGAGCACAATCAAAACAGATTACGTAATCAACCGTGTTTCACTTCGCATTCGAAGCACACTCAGGAGAATCAAAACATTTCACTTGACAAGGTTTGAAGCAGTTAATAATCACAGATTAAGTTAACGTATAAGATAAAAATTTGCGGAAAGTTAAATATTAAATTACGTCAATTTAATTTTTAAGTTTTGTAACATTTCACAACGCCTAAATTTAAAAAAAAATCATTTTTGACTATTTTATACGTTCATATTGACTAGACAATCAGCTGTACAAGTATAATAAAGTAATAAGATTTGTTTGTTTGTAACGGATAAATTTATAAACTAATGGACCGATTGAAAAATTATCTTACCAATATAAGGTTACCTTTTTTCCCCGATTAAGTAAAAGAAAGTAATAAGTGTGTCAGTCACACAACTGAAATCGCGGGGAACACCTAGTCTAAAATTAAAACAAAACTAGCCGAAACCTAATCCTACGGAATACAAATTTCTTTTTATAAACGTTCTTGCCCACTTTTTTCATTGCATCTTTTACCAAATTACTTTGAAACGAATAAATGAAGTGGAGGATCAGAGGATTGAATTAGAAAAGTATTCGTGTAATAAAGAAATCTTTTCAATGACGGAAATAAGGGTAGGGATACAATAAGGAAGTTGGAGGCTACGAGGCTACGGCTCTATTTGACGACAATGGTGACAGGTATCAACCCGGAAAAGGATCAGTTTCCCTTTTGGTAAAACTTCAAAGAGACTTGTGAATATATTATTAATTCATAGAGATGATATTGCGACTTTCAAGCCTTTGATTTATGATGACCAAATATTCATATTGTAATCTATTACGGAATTTTAATTACGCGATATGTTAAAAAGATATTGTTTTATTTATGTTTATAATTTTACCACAAATATAAAAATAAACGACTTCAGGTATTTACCCGGAAAATATAAGAAACAATCAACTTTGCGTGTCTTTGTTTCAAACCGGAACAAGTGTTTAGAATGCTATGACAATTGGACATAGTTAAACAAAAAGGATCCAATCCACAACATAGTCAAAAATAAGTTTGGTGCACCAAACTGATGTTAATTATCAATACTGTTGATCATGTAAAAACGATCCAGGCAAAGAAACTATCACTTTTTTCATCTTCAGAATCATTCCACATGTTTAGCACTTAAAAAATAAAAACAAAATAGCCGCGGCAGACTCATCCCAGATCCTAATCCCAGTCCCAAATTACGTAGGCCTCACAGATCCCGACGACTCGATAACTCTAGCCAACGGAACTCATCAAAACACTACTCACCTACACCCGCAGCAACGTCGCCGCCGGCGGCGACGAGCACTCCTGTTTCGCCCATCAGCGAACCGAGCGAGGATCAGCCGACGGACTAAATAATGCCACTAACCTTCTTATCGCAAATCACGACCCCACCCTAAGCCGAGGATCAGTCTCGCAGGAGACACCTTTAAGGCGGAGGGCGTACAATCATACACCTTTAAACTCTGGCTAAGCACTCTGCTCGCCACGAACGGTGAAGCTGTGAAAGCGCTTAAGGCCAGCAGTATTTCAGAAATTCGGAAAAAAAGTTTAAAAGTATTTTTAAGCGCTGGTTTATTTTGAGACCTACTAGAGAAATGTGTAAAATTTAGATTTGTCACGTTTGTGCTTACATCCACTATGTCCAGTGATATGTTTTCATCTTCGTTACTGTCGTCTCTACAGCAATTTATTCTTTTTTTGTAATTTTGCATCATACTATTTTTGACATCCGTATTCAAGCAAATACCGTCAACTTCATGCTGTGCACTTACAAAAAGCTGGCTAATCGCAACTACTATTTTGTGAGCAAACTTTACTATGACAATTCAAATAGAAGGCCAAATCAGATACAAGGGCTTCAATATATAAGCTCACTTCAATCCACTCTTTTTGCTTGTAATAGGTAACCCAGCAATAGATAAGACAGAAGATAACTAGTAGAACGACTGCGACAAAAAACGTGTGATTATCGCTAGTAAGTTGATAATCAATTCTGAATACCCGCCTGAATAATGTTGTAAAACTATAAATATGCATTAAAGCCTTAAAAAGCATTCCTTTTAATTTTGTTTTAAAACAAAATTGATATAAAGAAAATGTTATCTTTGCTCTTAGCTCGCAAATGTTTTCTCAACTATGTTTACTTAACTATAACCCTAAGATCAAAACAAAATGTACTTAAATTGTTTTGCCGAGTGGCTGTATAAAGCGAGTTAATTTTACTTGTGATATTTATAAGAAGCAAATAAAATTCCTTTAAAAATACTTTCACTGTTTTATTATCGAAGCGTAAAGAACATTTGTTCGTTTTGTTTGTTTCCAATAAAGCTTTTAAAATACTATAACAATTTTAAATACAAGTACAAATATAATGTTTGTTTACTTTTTAAGAAATTGAATCGTTATTAAGTCTTTTTATAAAATTGAGTTAATTTGTATAAACAACACTTAACACTTTTGTTTATTATATTTCAGTTTTAATTTTGTATTATCTCATAGGCATTATTTTCTTGTATAAGTATAAAATAATGGGCAAATGTGTGAGAAGCATAGTTGACGGTGAATTTACATTTGCTGAAAATGTAGTCTTTGTAAATCTTCATATACGTTTATCGGTCTTTTAGGAATGAAAATATTTAAGACTTACACCCTTCAGCCCGCTATATTATAAAAGTTTTTGGTGCATCCCACGGGAACAATAACTTTTCCGGGATAAAAATAATTCTATGTGATAAATATTGGTATAATGCAAGGTTTAAATGGATATGCCTTTCAAGACAATTTTTCAGTTTGGCAGCGTAGCTTGCAATTAAAATACAGAAATACAGAGTTATACTACTCACCAATGAAATAAGATAATTTCAAGGGTAATTTTTAAACCTTATCATCTCATTCGGTACGATAAAACAGTATATGTTTATTTTTATTTTCACAATATAATATAACCTAGAAATGTATGAAATTTTTGATAGTTATAGGAGCGTTTGCGCGCGCATACGCGCGGTGACCCGTTTCCTTCTCAATGGCTATTACAATGGCCAAAATGTCTATTAATATTTATGTGGTCTGTGGTATAATGTAAAGGATAAAAATGTCCTCTGGTCTAATGGTCCGGTGTTGACCACATGAAGTCCTGGGTTTGATTACCGAGTCAGGCCATTCAAAAATGTTTTTTTTTTCAGTTTACTGATAGACATCGCTGGCGCGGGATTGGATAAGTGCCAGGTTTGCGATAGGCTCGCTACCTACGTAGGTCACACTATAAGTTTTGCGTAACTTAAAAAAACAGCTTGTTATAACCAAAATATTATGTTTATTGCTTTTCAAAATAATCTCCTTTATATTTTAAACATTTTTTCATGCGATCGAACCATTTTTTAAAACATGAGGACCACAGATCTGAAGGCATATTTTCTACCATCGAACCATTTTTTAAAACATGAGGACCACAGATCTGAAGCCATGTTTTCTACATAGCCACATTATTTTTGTTGACGACAGTTGAAGGCCGCCCTTCACGAAATTCGTAATGTAAAGAAACTCGACCTCTCTCAAATTCAGCAAACCATTGCCTCACGGTGCTCAAACAAGATGCTTCTCTCCCAAAAGCATTTTGAAGACGAGCGGCACAGTCTTGCGGAGAAAGAGAACTTTTAAAATCATAAAAAAATCATCGCTCTAAAATTTTTTCGACTTAATTCCTTTTTCGTTGCGTACATAGAACTTTGATGTGTGAGAAAAAAACAATTGACAAATCATTTCCCGCCAATTGTTTTTTTTTTTTTTATAGAAGAGGGGGCAAACGAGCATGAGGTGCACCTGATGGTAAGTGATCACCGCCGCCCATGGACATCTGCAATACCAGAGGACTTGCAGTTGCGTTGCCGGCCTTTTAAGAATGAGTAAGCTCTTTTCTTGAAGGTCCCTATGTCGTATCCGTTCGGAAATACCCCTGCCGGTAATTGATTCCACAACAGAGTAGTGCGAGGCAAAAAGTGTCGGGAGAAACGCACAGTTGTGGATTTCCAGACATCGAGATGGTGAGGATGGAACTTTGAATTTTGACGCGATGTCCGATGGTGGAATTCGGCGGCAGGAATTATTCCAAACAACTCGTCGGAGCACTCCCCATGATAAAGACGATAGAAGACGCAGAGTGAACCTACATCTCTGCGTAATGCCAAAGAGTCGAGCTGTTCCGAAATAGCCTGCTCGTCAACGATTCGAACCGCTCTACGCTGTATGCGATCAAGAGGAAGAAGCTGGTATTGGGG
Source organism: Apodemia mormo (assembly GCA_036924255.1). Lineage (NCBI taxonomy): Eukaryota > Metazoa > Arthropoda > Insecta > Lepidoptera > Riodinidae > Apodemia > Apodemia mormo. The sequence continues at coordinate 32,894,825 of JAUPFN010000008.1, read as the reverse complement.
AGCTCCGGCCCAGAGATGAGAACGGTACTCCATGTGAGGCCGAATCTGTGCCTTATAAAGTTGAAGGCGATGAGCCGGCAAAAAGTACTGTCTCGCTCTGCTGAGCACACCGAGCTTTTTAGAGGCTAATTTAGCCTTGCCTTCCAAATGACCGCGAAACTGAACGTAATTCGATATGTCGACTCCCAGGATTCCGACACTAGCTGAGGCTGTCAGGAGAGTATCCCCAAATCGAGGTGATACGAAAAAGGGTGTCTTTTTTGCGGTGAACACGCAAAGCTGTGTCTTCTTGGGGTTAAAAGTGACCAGGTTTTGACGACCCCATTCAGAGACGATTAAGTCGATTCTCGACTTCAGACACAAGCTTGTTTCGGCACTCTTTGACGTGTTCCCGAGAAATACCGCTTCGGCCGGAGTATGTAGCATCACCAGTACTGTCATCCGCATAGCAATGTATGTTGCGAATTCGCATCATGTCATTGATATGCAGAAGAAACAGAGTCGGTGATAGCACGCAGCCTTGGGGGACACCAGCATTGACAGATTTAAGGTCGGAGCACGCACCGTCGACAACGACCTTGATGCTCCGATCAGCCAAAAAACTGGTGATCCACTTGCATAATTTCTCGGGAAGCCCATAGGAAGGCAGCTTCGTGAGAAGCGCTTTGTGCCATACCCGATCAAAGGCCTTCGCTACGTCCAAACTAACTGCCAACGCCTCCCCCTTTGACTCAACTGCTTCCGCCCACCGATGAGTTAGGTATACTAGAAGGTCACCAGCTGAACGGCCGCGACGGAAACCGTACTGACGGTCGCTAATCAGCTGGTGCTCTTCTAAATACTTTTATTACCTTCTTAAGGTTGCAACGTTTTAAAAATATAACATTCGAAATTCAAATAGTTCCGATTAGCTATTATTACAAGTATCTCAGGCTAATCGTGGCTGCCCTAGTTGTACCTTTGCCTATTTTTTAGGGGCGTGAAGATAAAAATCGATATACCGAATCCCTTACTATTTATGAAAGAAATCTCTGTTTCTAGGGATAAACTCGTCCGTTGTAATTATTTTCTTTCATTGTTTTTATGTAAGTGATTATTGTGTTCAATAAAGAATTAAATAAATAAAAAACACATAAATAGTTTTATGCCAATTGTTTTAATGTAAGTATTTATAGTTTGTGTCCACTGATTTTTATCCACCAAAGCTCTAATATATGTAACTGAATTTTCAATCTCGTAGAAACGAAAAAATAGATTATACATCAAAAGTGCATGTAAAAAATAATTGGAATTTAAAAAAATTTGAATTTTAAATTTAATAGGTTCCATATTTTACGATTAATAAATAATTTACTTATACCAAAACTTTATTATATTTCTCCGAACTATACCAAGAAACCATGTTTTGTTTTAAGCTCTCTTTTGTTTTACGGTTTTTTCATAGCAGCCACTTTACGATCTGATGGGCGGTACTCTTCTTTTATACTCAAGTAACAGTATTCTCAGACCTAAAGATCGCGTGTTTGATACTAATTAAACGTCTTCATGGGTACATGGTTAGACTGGGTGTGGTGAATAATTCGTTTCTTACGGCTTTTTTATGAGCTTCGTAACTTTAATCCCCTTTTTGCATGAGTTACTTGGAAATATTTATGAAAAATTCGTCCATTTCTTCTGAGGAATACTTCCCATATATTAGTATTTATTATCTTAATTTTAATAATAAACAATTTGTTATCATATCAAGAAACTCGTAAAAGGCAAAAGACTGCTACATGTGACTCTGTCATGGAGGCTGCTAGGTGATGTATCAACTTCCAGCCTCCTTTATCTCTGGGACCCTGCACCGGATATTTACCAAATTAATATGGACCAAATTGGAAAATCTTAAATTAAAAATAAATTTTTGAATCCATCTTTATAATATTATGGCGGAATTATGCCCGAAAATGCATAAAAAAACCTATAAATACTTTAACCTCTTTCTCTTTGGGAAATCTGTTAAAACGCGTCAAGTATTTATTGGTAAATCCGATAAACGGTTCCTGGCTTTGCATATTATACGTATAGCTAGCAGCGAATAGTAGAGTGCACATACTCATGATTTTGGCTTTTCTTTTGAATCCCGCCTGACCCGCGCGGGATGCCGTTGACCAGGATCAAGTCCCGCACATAGCGTGATCCCACACGCTAATCCGATATTGCATATACTTCCTAGACGGAACAAATTTCCGTGATTTTCTAGTCACCACTATTAAAAATTTGTTATCTGTTAAAAAAGTTGCCATCTATAAAAACAAACTATCACTTCTACTTGATTTTATGTCATAATGTGACCTTGATGATGATGAATGTGTGACGCGTTATAAAATACGGTAAATACCTAGACAAAACTATGTATTTACGGTATTTTACAACGCTTCGATCAAATATACTATTAATCGAAGTTATAATGCAATATATTTTCGATGGTGCCACAGCTGTTTCGATATAAGTATTTTTGAATTACAATCCATTTTCTAGCAATAGTAGCAAAGTAAATATTTTAAGATTAGAAGATTCTTAAAACTAACGTAAACAGACATATAAATATGCCAGTTAGACAAACACGAAATTTTTATTTAATACTTTACTATCCGTTAAGTACGTATGAATGTTTCTCTCAAATTAAAGCCGCTATCAATTTTCATTAAAATAAAACCTTCATCGCTGATAAAATTGAAGATTAATAAAATAGCATACAATAATAAATTATCAGTGACTTTCAATGGAAGTAAGGGTATAATAAATATTGATGTCTGTGACACGTACACTTGTGCACGATTCAAAAGGTTTACAAATATAGCTTCTTATGTCACGAAGATCTTTTTAAATTAACGGGGACTGTAAATCTTGTCGCACATTACAGATGTCGTCGTTGGTAAATTGGAACTACAGATTCAACCTCATTGCCTTTCGTTGTCGACAATCTTCGCACTTGATGAATTTTTAACTCGTTTAATAATCTTGCTTTAGAGTGCAACTAAAAATAAGCTTGCATTTTGTATACGCGCATTTTTCACCCCTTTGTAAAGAATATATCATTGGCTAAAAACTTGTCAGGAAGTTGTACGGAGGCGAAGGTAAGAGACTGAAGGCTAAATCTAACTTTTAGCATGACCACCAAGTACGGAGGCGGAGGCAAGAGAGCGAAGGCTAAATCTAACTTATAGCGTGACCACTAGGAGATACACATATGTGACAGCTCACACGGATGGTAGAAACTATCGTCGAGTATTGTATTTACCTAACCGTTCGGCCGCATCTGCGTGCATCGTCCCAAAAATCCGCGTTAGGCGATAGGTAATGCCAAACTACGAAATAGACACCTCTTTGAAAGCCTACTACTGCTAACCGGTTGGTCCAATAATTAAAAAAAAAAAATGCATTATGCGTATAATATAATTAAATTTAAATTTTAAGTTCGTTTTTTTAAATTTTATTGTTATTTTTGACAGAAAATAATCGAATGTCTTTCTTATTTTTACGCAAAAATTTGCCTTTAACTTCCAAACTACTGTAACGATTTTGATGATTTTTCTTTTTATTACAGACAATTTATTGCTTTATAAAATTTAAGTTCAAAATTTTTCAAAATCATTATAGTGTGCTATTAAATCAATAAAAACCTTATTATTTAACTCGCGGACAGCGCTCGCGTCGAAAGTCAGTCTCCCGGTAGCGTTCATACGGGGAGGCTGTGTCGCATGTTAGCGTGCTCTTCATATTCGAGTCAAAGAGTAATAGTACAGATAGAACGTTTGGCACAATAGTAAGATTGTGCCATTTGGAAATTTAACATTTCGTTTACGCTTGGATGTTTTTTTATAGTAGATAATGAGCTTGGACCGAGAAGGCTGATTTTTACAGATATTGTTCTTATAGACAAGGAATAAGAAAGGATTTTTTTTAATTCATCCACTAAGATGGTGAAATAGGGGGTGAAAGTTTGTATGAAACTCTGTCATTTTTGAGTTGTAATGAATTAAATTATCTTTTAACTGAAAAAAAATTAAATACAAATTTAATATTTTTTGAATTCTAGCCCATAGAGAGGTAAAAAGAGGCTTTAAAGTTTGTATCAAAAATGAATTGTTTATTTATTGCATTACTATAAAATCTAAATTATTTTAATTTAGTATTTATGATTTTTAATACAATTAAGATGTACGAATTTTCGGATTTTTTAGTACTTATGCTCTTCAATCGAAATTATAGAAACATGCATGTAATGTTAGAAGTTTCATCCATTAAAGAAGTAAAAGTGTGTGTTACAATTTATATGAAAAAATCAAACGTTTATGGTCAAAATAACTTGAAATTCGTCACTTACGTTCTTCAACACAATTTAAGAATCATATATTTGGGGATTTTTTTAAATTTCATTCCTTAAAGGGTTAAAAAAGTATTGATGTTTGTATAAAAAATAGATTGTTTATTGTAGAATATTGTAGAAATTATTTAAAACTTAGTATTTATGATTTTTAATACAATTAAATGAATACGAGTTTAAGGTTTTTAAATGTCATCTCTTCAAACGATGAAAAAAGTGGTAAAGTTTGTAAAAAAAATAAAATATGTTTAATCAAAATCTCTTCAAATTTATTAGTCATGTTCTTTGCTGCTGTGAGTTTTATCTCTTAAAGAGGTAAAAGAGCGTATTAAAGGGGCTGAAAGCTAGTACTTTATAAATAGTTTTGTTTGCGAGTAGACGCTGAATAATTTTTTTTTTTATATCATAAGATAGCACACAAGCAGATGGGTCTCCTGATGGAAAGAATCAACCATCGCCTATAGACACCAAAGATGTTAATAGTGCGTTGCTATCTTGTGGCGAGGTCTAATGCCACATGCATAAGTTTACCGGCTACCTTACTCTCCAAACCGGAACACGACAGCGACAAGCACTGACGCTCTTGCGGCAGGAATAGGTAAGGCGGTGGTACCAAACCCGGGCGAGACAATGCAGAACTCTACCACCTAGTAAAGACTATACTATACTCTTGAGACTATTCATGTACTTACCTACGTTTACGCTTGAATTTTTTACTAGCCATAGATAGATAAGTATTTTGTCAATATTTTGTATAAATGTACAAAAATAAAACATATAAACAACGAAGATAATTCAAGCAAGCGAATAAAAAGCAAAACTCTAGCAACTAAACTAAAAAAAAACTAAGCAGCTAGTTAGTTTTAAAATATTATTCAAGAGATTACATTATACAAAATCAAATTTTGAAAGGTTTTGTTAAATATTAATTGTTGATTATATGTATTAAAATAAAGTGCTACACGGGATGTATTGTATATTACAACACTTTCAAAGAAATAGGATACGTAACAGTAATTATTGCGTAAATTGTTATATTATTTTTTGTCGATTTTCGGTATATTTTTTTTCTTTAGATATTTATCGTTGTTCTAAAATGAATGTATATGTAATCGATAAATGAGCGATTACTGGTTATTGGTTTTGAGTTTGACAACATTCAGTCGATTCATGATGATAAAAGTTCATATAGGTGAACAAAAATGTTAAAACGTATGTATCTGCATCCACTGTAAATACACTTTGATTTGGACCCTGCCACGCGCGAAATAATATTTGCGCTGCTCCTGTTAGAAACTCAAGGTCGTTCGCAGCTGCAATCGCCTTAAGGCGAGGTATTTTGACGCGCATCAATTCTGTAGGAAATGAGCGGCGCTGTAGTTTCTAAAACCCCTGGGAAACGTATTAATTTTCGGATAAATAAATATAGGACTTCAGCTGGAAAAAAATTTAATACATTCTTTTTTGTATTTAAAACTAAATATCACCATATAAAAATCACGTGGAAAATTAGAAATATTATTAACAAATTATTTGGTTTAGAGAGTTTTATTAGCCTGTTTTCAGAATTTTATAAGATCGAGTAAAGTGCTTTCTATATGTAATAAGTTATTACACTCCTTAGATGATATCATCAGGCATATCGTGTAATTTTTGTAAAATTACACGATACACGATTAACGATACACGATTTAACAATTAATACAAAAAAACGTGATTTAGCAAACCAGTTTTATCCCGTTCGTCCCGATGCCTCGCTCGCCTTAAATCCTTTTGAGGTCCCGCCAACCGCGCGTTAAGGCATACGTAGTCCGAATGTTTTGCGATGATAGCAGATAATAGCTGGTCAGGTCTGCACGTATCGTGCCATTGCGCGAAGCTTTCTGACGATAGACGCAAGTGCGGCCGTAGCATAAAACAATTATCTAAACATTCTATCACATTCCTTGAGGTTTTCCTTCTCTTTTGCCACAACAAATAATACGATCAACCTAACTGTACAGTGAGGGTGAGACCTCACAAGGTGGCAATGATGTTTAACGTTTGTTACAGCATTATGGGAAACAACTACCAATAGCGACAGTGAATATAACAAATAATCGTGTTTTTGGTTTAATAAATAAGGCAGTTGCTTACACTATGCTTGTGATAATAACGTGCCATTTAAATTTTTAGTACACCCTTAAAATATTTTATTTCGTTACTCATTACTTAAGAATAATAAGTTTAATTTTATAATAAATATTTACAATTTATTACACTTTTATAAACTTTTTACTTCTTATATGTATATCTGAAGTCTATCCTAACTTGTCCTGTTTGTCAAAAATTAATTTTACGATTTTAACAATTCGTCAACTACATGACAGAAATAAAATTCTTTACTTGTTTACAAGTTTATAATAATTTAAAAATTTTATGACGAGTAGTGTGGTTCTTTGTTAAATGTAACTAAATTAAACGGTGAACATCAACGATATCAAAAGTGCATTGCAATCCGCGAGACCGAGTTGCGAAATCATCGTCTAATTTGCATTAAAAATATGAAATGTTGTTCGTAATTTTCAAAAAATATTTGAAGGTGTCTGGGTATACTTTATAACCTACAAAAATGCCTTGTATATTTTTTTGTTAAAAAACTTAGTTATATCAGAGTAGATGAAAAAAAAATCAAGTTGCCGAGAATACATTTTTTGGGATTTTTTTGCGATATACCGCGCAGTAGTGAAATAACCACGAACGCTAGTCTAGAGTCGCAGGCCTGGTATCACCAATATACGAAACTATATTTTTTCGCAATTCCAATCTGCCAAAAGTACCTTCCCAAAATTCGTCACCAGCTCTTGGACCATTATAAATTCCCCGAGTTTATAATGGTCCAAGAGCTGGTGGTCCGGGCCTCTTTTTTGAAAAATAAATCAACGCCTAGCGAAGGCATCTCGTATAAGGCGACAGAAATCCGTCAATACCATCGTGATTACTAACTAGGTATCTACTTTTGCAACGTTTCGACCGCCTAAGCCAGAGTTCGGCTACCTTTTGAGTCGGAAGAGTCAAAACTTACAAATTTTAAGTTTTTAAAATGCCACAAAAAATTCTTGTCAATAAAAATGTTACTTGCATAAGTAAAGTTCAATAACAAAGTGTTATTGAGCAAAATGGGACTAAAGAGTCGCAGCTCCACATCCAAAGAGCCGCATGTGGTTCACGAGCCGCAAGTTGTTAGCCCCTGGCCTAAGCTATTCCTACTGTAATGTATCTACTATTGACACGTCCTATGGTGTCTATAGGCCATTCTTTTCTTTTTCCTTCAAGAGAATCATCTGTTTTTTATATCATAAGATAGCAAACGATGGCTTCATGACGGAAACAGAAACCATCGCCTATAGACTACAAAGATGTGAATATTGCGTTGCTGTCCTTGTGGCGGGGTCTTAGTGTCACGGGCTACCTTACTCTCCAAATTGGAGCACGACAGTGACAAGCACTGACGCCATTGCAGCTGAAATAGGTAAGGCGATGTTATCACACCTTGGTGAAATAATGCAGAACTCTACCACCTAGTAGCCACAATGGTAGTAACTCGCATAGCCAATCATTCGCCTCTTACGAACTGCCTGGCAGAACGCCAGATATACTTCAAAGGAGTTCAGACCAAGGCGAGGGTATTGTTTTCTATTCTATGAGATAAAAAAATACATCACATTTTATTTTTAAAGTAACAGTACTCTATAATGTGCTTGAATGCTATTAGCGTTAAATGTACTGACTCAATTAACTCAAAAATTCACGGCGAATTCAAAACACGGAGCAATTAACTTACGCAATAAATGTAAGATAACCTCAGTGGCGTGTTTCAGGCGAACGTAAAAACAAATTGGCTGATTGGCTTCAATTCTATTCCTGCTCCTGACAACACCCCGGGCGTCTTTGTTAACACGCGCCATCTTGTTGTAATTACTTCCACTTATATTTTCCTGTCATCTTCACGATTGGTTTAAGAAACACCCTCGTGTGTCAGCTGTCACATAATGTATTAACGGCTGCGTTATTAAAAGAAACTGGCGTCATTTTAATGTTTTGTAACTTGGTTTTTGATTTTCTTATTTATATGGCAAAAAATATTTTCACGCCCGTATCCCTGTAGCAGTAGACAAAGGTGCAACCAGTGCACCCACGATTAGCCAAAGATTCTTACGGCCGGTTTCTGAGACGCAAATAATTTTTTAACAAGCAATGAAACTCTGTTCAACAGACAACTTGCTTGTAAAATATTTTCAACAGAGATTAACTGCTTGTTAAAAAAATATTTGCGTCTCAGAAACTGACCGCAAGTCTCACAATGTGATAGGTGGCAAGCCTATCGCCAGCCGGGCACTTATCCAATCCCGGACAGCGTTGTTTTTATCAGAAAACTGAAAAAACCATTTTGATTTGTCCGACCCGGGAATCGAATCTGGACCTCATATGGTCAACACCTACACCAGACAACTAGACCACAGAGACGATACCACGAAAGTTATTTATATTATAGATTAAAAACTATCACGCCAATTTAAGAAGCAATCAATTAAGTTTGCAATTTTCTGCGGACTTCCTCCCTGTGTTAATCCGAACCCCTTTTGAAGAAAGGATCATCTGTATTCTATCGAGCAGTTTGTAAAAGGCTAACTATTAGGCTATGCGCGTCTCTAAATTCGTGCATGGTTGGTGATACATCCAAGGCTGGATCCAGCCTTTGGTTCAGGGGGGTCACATATATGAGGTTCACTCAAGTTAGGCTGTAATCGTTATCTAATACTATTAAATCCATACCCCGACCCCTGCTTGAGGTGAGGGTCATGGAACCCATGACCCCCCCCCCCCTCTGGATCCGCCCTTGGATACATGTCGCCGAGTGTGGTACCACCGCCTTACTTATTCCTGCTTATAGCTTACGAAATCACTATCTGTCATTCTCATAAAAATTTAGTTATTCCTGTGTATTTTTAACTTCCCGCTACGTAGTACGTACAGTACGTAGATAAGGAACGGAAGGTTACTGATTGATGTGGCCTTTTGAATCTGGCGTTTCAAAAATCAAAATAGAATCTAATTTTCAAAAGTTTTTAAAATTAAAAAAAAAAAATCAAATAAATATTAAAATTACGTTGTTTTTAGCAAACTTATTTGATGTTTTTGAAATAACTTTCAGACTTATACACTGATTGACTTAAAAATCTTATCAGCTCTTCTTCTTTAAAAACTGCGTCAAATACCATTAATTGGATCAAAATCGGTCAATTTGTTTGGGATTTATCAATGACGAAATGTTAAAAAATGTATTTTGACTTTGCCTCAAAATTTTTCAATTTATTGATTATTTAGCTACAGCAATATTTCAGATCTCAAAAATTGAGTTGAATAACATTGGAAAGATCAAAATCGATCATCGTTCCTAAAATATACAGCATTTCAAAAATCAATATATGTATGCCATTAACAAAATAGATGTGTGAACTGAAAATAACTATGCTTCTAGGTTTTACTCTTTTGAGCTTAAAATATCCTAATTTAGCGGAAAGTTTCAGGGATAGCCTGCAGGGTCAACCGCTTACACATTTTCTTTATTTTTCATAGTTTCGTAAGTCATTCTCATTTTTTTTTGCCTATATCATATGTATTAAAACTTTAAGATTGATTGTGCACAATGTCTGCTGTTTCTTTGTAATCACTTTATAAGCTGGATAGGCTGGAAGAAATCTTTTTTACCTTAGAGATAAGTCTACCTTTTGTACGTTTTTCGTTATATTTTTTTTCTGTTAATCTCGAAAGCTGTGTACAGTAAAATCTATACAAATAAATAAAATTGGAGTGTCTGTTTATATATTAAAATAACCGGTTTTAACTAAATGCATACGGATGTACCACGGTACATATACCAAAATAACACTTTTTTGTCTGTCTGTCTCTTTGTTCCGGCTAATCTCTGGAACGGGTGGACCGATTTTGACGGGACTTTCACTGGTAGGCTACTTTTTAAAAAAAAATCCACGCGGACGAAGTCATGGACGCAGCTAGTATTAAATAAATAACATGTTCTGGTTTGGAAATGGTAGCGGGTAAACCTATGTATGTGTCAACATATTTAATATCTGTAACGGAAGGTTGTCTTTTTCTATCTGGAAAGCAATGTTTTTGTTTCTTAGCAAGAGTGTAAAGAGTAGTATTGTTCAAATAAACTATTTTATGATAGCGAGTTATAGCGCGCTACGCTATAGACTATATTATAACGTGTAACTGGAACACTGATCGCGCGAGTCGGCCGAGATAGCGCGTTACTCATCACAACGTCATACAACGAGCGATGACTGAACGCTATAACGCTATAAACTATGTTATAACTTCTAGCGTCTTCGGTCTAGCACGTTACTCGTTAGATCGCGTAGTTCGTAACTTCTTAGTTATAATGTTATAACTATTGCCTACGTTAGCCGCTAGGTATATAGCGTGGCGTTATGTTATAGCGCTGAGTACGAATTTAAATAGCGTACGCTATACGTTGAGCATACATAGCGCGCTATAATTTAACGCTATGCGTTATATTAATCACCATTAGTAAAAAGCACTCCAGCGCTTGTTATGTATAGTGGTATTCCTATTTCCTGGGCATGCTTCGCTTACGAAGTGAAACGTGCGTCGAGTACTGTTTGCTATGTTTTTGCTGTGCGCTTTGTTTATGCTGCTGATGACGGTGGGAAGATATTTGTGTCGCTAAGGTCATGTATATTTTCTAAACCTTCTATGAATTTGTTCCATTTTTTACACTATTTGAATCACAATAATCTTTTCAGTAGTATTGCAGAGGACACATAGTATAAGAGCTCGTGGAAATTACAGACTGAGTTAAATTTTTCTTCAAGTAATGCATTTCCAAAAAGTAATTCCTGAATCTATAAAACATTATCATGTCTATGTTTACCAAAAGAGATGGATAAAGAAGCCAACGGTTATTCGATAATAATTCGTTTGTTACCGGACATAAGGTTATACTATCTCCACGTTTTCTCATTTTTCTGTACCTAAACATATTAAAAAAATGAAAAAAATCGGAGTAATGATTCCACTTACCAACCTGGGAACATAAGATCGTGGTCTTCAGCCAGACAAATTATTTAGATATGGAACATTAAACGGATATGCTTTTCAAGGCAATTTCTTAGGTTGTCAGTGTGGCTTGAATTTACTCCCACAAATACAGAGTTATACTACATACCGATAAAATAAAATTACTTATAGGATAATTTTTAAACCTTGCCATATCACTCAGTACCATAAAACAAGTACAACATGGCTTATATCTATTTTTTCATGATATGATATATCAACAAATGTATGACACTTTTGACAGTGATAGGAGCGTTTGCTCATATGCGCGGCGACACGTTTCCTTCCCAATGGCGTGTCTGTTAGTATTCATGTTGTCGGTGAGTCCCACAATACTATTTTCACACTAGATTTTACGACTAGACTGTACGGTTTGCTCGTAGTTAGTAATTTCTTTATATTATATCAATCGCCTCTGTGGTCTAGTGGTCCAGCGTTGGCGTGCGACCACATGAGTTCTCGGGTTCGATTCCCGGGTCGGGCACTTAAAAAATGTTTTTTCAGTTTTCTGATAAACACAAAGTTGCCCGGGATTGGAAATTACCCGGTTGGCGATAGGCTTGCCACCTATCACATTTGTGGGACCAAGTATCTTCGGCTAATCTTCGGCACTTGTTGTACCCCTTTTCTACCTACGCCTTCGGGGATACGGGCGTGAAGATACTTTTTTTATTATATCAATAGTTAATGTTTGAAACAACATAACTTACACTGTTTTATCTAATAACTTTGAAATTGGGATTCTCACAGTGTTGCTTACACTATATAACCTCAAAACTCAACTACGAGTACAACGTTATGGAGAAATCCGAATATATATTTAATTTTATAAACTAATAGAAAAAAAAAAAAACATTTGAAAGTGCTCTTAAAAATAAAAAATCTTTAAAAATCCTACTAAACTCATTTGTTTCTTAAGTTTGAAAAAAACTTCTTCAGCTTAGAAAAGATTCCAAAATTTGAAACGTCAGGATGTTTTTTATGTTTCGAGTCGGTAAGATAGCTGATCAGCTAATGCCACATGCATTACATCCCTGCTACACAGGTGACAACGCATCGTTAATATCTTTAGTGTCTACTAGCTGCAGTGTTCAGCCCTCATCACTATAAAAGTTATGCGGGAACAACTCATCTTTCCGGGACAAAAAGTAGCCTATGGTCACCGTCTAGCCGTGTGCTAGATATCATTCAAAACCGTTCAGAAATTTTTGCATGATTAAGTAACATCATCATCCATCCATCTAAATATTAACTAGTTGCAGCGTGCAGCTTGCTGCATTATAACAGTTTTTGGTGAATCCCACGGGATCACCTAATTTTCCCGGGATAAAATGAAGCGTATGTGCTATTCCAGGTCATCATCTACCTGTTTACCAATTTCATTGAAGTCCGTTCAGTAGCTTTTCCGTGATTGAGTAACAAACATTCATCCATCCATCCAAACATCCAAACTTTCGCATTTTAATATTAATTTGGTGTGTTGGTCGCAGCCTCCTTTGAATAATAGGCCAACTGCCGTTCTACCAGGCAGGTCGTAAAAGGCGACCGATTGGCCATCAGTCACTACCATCGTGGCTACTAGGTGGTAGAGTTCTGCATTGTCTCGCCCGGGTCTGGCACCACCGCCTTACCTATTCCTGCCGCAATAGCGTCAGTGCTTGTCGCTGTCGTGTTCCGGTTTGGAGGGTAAGGTAGCCGGTAAACTTATGCATGTGGCATTACACCTCGTCACAAGATTAACATCTTTGGTGTCTATAGGCGATGGTTGACTCTTTCCATCAGGAGACCCATCTGCTTGTTTGCTATCTTATTATATAAAAAAAATTAATATAGATAATATATAGATATTAATAGTGTAAGCGATAGTTGTCTTTTTCCATCAAGAGACCCATCTCCTTATTTGCTAACTTTTCAGAAATAAGAAATTGCATTGGCAACTCATTTTTGTTGCAAATGTTCATAACATGAGAAGTTTATATCGAGTAGCCATGTACTAAAAACAATTGGCGATGAGAGGTCAGTAATTATTGGTATGAAATTTAAATCACTTTTCAGTGTTTCTTATATAAAATATCAACGTGAACCAGCATTCGTATTACTTAAAGTAAACCGGCACTCCCAAGTGAATATTTATCTTGAGTCTGTATAAACAAATGGGGCCGTGAAACCATTTCATCATTCAGCACATCTTCATCACCGCTTAAGCTGAACGCTGACGCAACATTCCCACTGAGAATACAAAGAGACCGAGAAATAATATTTTCTTGATTTAGATTTATATGTTACGCCTGCCGGGGACAGAGATTTACACCGTGGCTGTCACGAAACAAAGAAATCTTGTCGAAAAACGCGCGAACATGATGTCATTCCGTCGAACGTAGCTTTTAATTAATAGAATAAGTTTTATGGCTGGCTACGGTAATATTTTGGGATCGGTTTCAAAGAAAAACAAGAATTATGGGTGTCAGTTCATATAGTTTATGGACTATTGCGTATGGTGAGCGAAACTTGTAGCCAAAATGGCGTCTTTGTTTTATTTTATGGGTTGTAATAATATCTAGGCGTATAAGTTTCTTATTAAAGTTTTTAAATTGTTTTTTGTTAATTTAGAATTTGTGTGATTTTAAATGTTTAATCTTAATAACATGAATACGCTTATAGACATTTGTAACGTCAAAAACAATACTGGCTATATATATACTTTTTTATTTCATAAGATAGCAAACAAGCAGATGGGTCTCAACGATCGCCGACGAACACCAAAGATGTTAATGGTGTGTTGCTATCTTGTGGCGAAGTCTAATGCCACATGCATAAGTTTACCGTCTACCTTACCTTCCAAACCGGAATACACCAGCGACAAGCACTGACGCTATTGCGGCGGAAATGGGTAAGGCGGTAGTACTAGACCCGGGCCTACCGGGCCTACCACCTAGTAGCCACGATGTTAGTGACTCGCATAGCCAATCGGCACTATTTTCTTCCATATTGTTATTAAGGCTGGAATGTGATACTGGAGCCAAATGCGGCTCCAGCATTATACAATAGTGTGTAAAAAAATCTGTCCGATCGTCAAATACATTATTTGATAGCTTAACACAATCATATCTGTGTATATTTATATATTATTTTATGGATATTGATATACAATTTTTATTTAATATATTTGATAACATTATTAACCTACCTATATACCTCTTTCGGATAGGGCAGGGTTATTTTACATAATTGTATAAATAAAATGTTAGAAAACGTAGAGATCTAATCAAAACTCGATTTTCGAAACTCGAGGTGAAACCAATAATCTGCTTAGCTGGACGTTAAAAAGCCAAAACATTAGTTCTTAACAAAATCGTTATAATGGCAATTTAATGTTACCATCCGGATAGTGGAAGATCAATATTATATGTAATGTAGGTTTAGTTTTTTTAGGTTCTCAGTCTAGTTTCTTTGAATATGTCGATAAAACCATCTGACTATGGTATGATGTACATAAATTGGCTGTACATTGAATTTCACAAAACAGAATAAGCTTATTATTTTTGACTCCAAATATTTTAAAAATAATGATTACGAAGCGGTGTTAGTTATGTGTTCATAAAACTAATAATGTTCCTTGGTTAAAACTTATTTGCTACGAGAAAGCTATGAAACAGGAGAAATTGTTTTGTGATTGACAAATGATATTAGAGTTTAATCTCCTTTGCGTCGCGAAATGACAAAGCTTCTAAGCTTCACTACAACTAGTTACAGCGATTCTATTATGAGCAACGTCTATCAAGTAAATTTTACTTTTATTTAATGCCAGCTAAAATCTGCGGCTTTGTTTGCAGTTTTACTATATTATCATGAGAGGCGTAATTATATTAAAAACTATTGCTGACAAGCGCGACATAAAAACGGCTTAAGAATCGAAGAATTGAGTATGCATTAATGTGTTTAAATTAGTCAAAATAAGTTTTAAGTGAGGATTTTGACTTAGTTTTAAGTCAAATAAGGCTAATTGCTAATAATTATAATTATAATAGCGATATTATTATATATAATTATAAAATACTAATAACGCTGGAACTTGCTAGATTGCGAGATTTATCTTCAATTAATCGCAAAGTATGCAATGGAAAGAAAAAATTTAACAGTGACAGAGAAAATAAAAATAAAAGTTATTAATGTTAATGTGTCTGAGCAACATTGGTTACGTCAGATTTAATTAATCTATACAAATAAATAAAATTGGAGTGTCTGTAATATTAAAATAACCGCTTTTTACTAAATGCATATGGATGTATACACGATACATATACCAAAACAGCATTTTTTACAATTTTTGTCTGTCTGTCTGTTTGTTCCGGCTAATCTCTGGAACGGCTGGTCCAATTTTGACAGTACTGTCACTGGCAGATAGTAGATGCGACAGGAAGTAACTTAGGCTACTTTTTTTTCGAAATTTTTCCACGCGGACGAATTCGCGGGCTCAGCTAATATTAAATAAAACCTATAAAAATATTATAGAATATATATTTAATCCTCATCGTACCTTTCACTTATACCTTCACAACCTACCTATAACAATAATTGAAAATAATTGAAATCATTTACGCTTATGCTTCGAAGAGAGTATTTTATTAGATCTTTGTTTTGTTGAAAAGTTGCGAAGTTTTTCAATTTTATAATTTTTAAAATTATTATGTACAGAAAACAATCGACAGTATGAAAACGATAAAGCTAGAATTTTGTTTTCTTTGTTTATAAATACATTAAATTATCTCAACAACTAGAAACTGTGCTAAACATACATAGTATCTGGATGTCTTTCAAACGAAAGTGAATAAGGCGGCTGATTTAGTCTTTGTCTTGGACCATTTTATAGCTTTTCATTTAGTAAGATAAATATTTCCTCTGTAAAAAATCTTAAGTGATTCGTCTAGTATACAGAACGATACAAACACAAAGAGCTCTTGGTTTTTTTATAAATGTCAAGGCAAATATTTATAATGTTGCCAGTTTGAGGTGCCTTATCTTCAATCAGTAAGCCGAGATCAGCAAGAAAATCTATCGTACATATTCTTACACATCAACAATGTTGTCAACTAACGAAATCTCGTTACGTGACAAGGGTATTAAAGGCTTATAAACTGTTGTGCAGTATATTTATTCACGTTTTAAGTCTGTGTATTGGTTCTAAAGGCTACGATATTGAAATACTTCGAAAGCGTATGAGTTTTGTGACAAGAATATCCTGATAAATATAAAAGCTTCGTCTCAATCATTCGTTCAAACTGTTGAGCCTCGTCTAAATATATGTCTAATATATACTTATACGGGCCACTTTACAGCAACAAGGTGGAGGAATGTATTTACGCTGATCCTCTATGTTGTTCTTGGTCCCATGTCCCATTTGAAGAATAGACCATCACTTTCCTGCCACGCAGTTTGTAAAAGGCCAATGGTTAACGAAACATGTTACTGGTATTGTGATTACTAGGTGGTGGTTCTTGCAACGTCTCGCCTGAGATTAATATCTGTTTCTGGCGCAATTATTTCAGTACTTGTCACTATCATATTTTGGATTGGCGAACAAGCCGGTGAACTTATGCATGCGATATTTGTGTCCTAACACTAAGATAACAATGCAAGGTCTTTATGGTTTGTAGTTTTCTCTGCATCAGGTGAGCCATCTACTTATTTGCTATCGTATAATGTAAAAAATCCTTTTAGGGTTTGCATAATATGTATTTAAAATTAAATTGAATTAATTCAATCTTACCTACAGATTCTACACTTGCCTACCTTTTAAGTTGTAGATTTAAGATCGAGCACACTTGAACGGGCCGCAACGGGTCGGACCGCATCGCATAATTCGCCTAGGTTGCTTTCATACATTTTGTATGAAAGTAAATCCTTGGACGTCCACAAGTCCAGTAGGCCAGATGGCATCCCTCCAATTGTGCTTAAAGTGTTTGTTCCAGAGTTCGCGCCAGTATAAACGCGTCCAATTACCAGCCCATAAAATCCTTGTTCTCCAAAATTATGGAAACCATCATCAATTGTCAGCTCCTGAAGAATTTAAAAGAGCACCAGCTGATCAGTGATCGTCAGTACGGTTTCCGTCGTGGCCGCTCAGCTGGTGATCTATTAGTATACTTGAAGCATCGATGAGCAGAAGCAGTTAAGTCCAAGGAGGAAGCATTGTCAGTTAGTTTGGACATAGCTAAGGCCTTTGATCGTGTATGGCACAAAGCGCTTCTCGCAAAGCTGCCTTCTTACGGGCTTCCTGAGAAAATGTGCAAGTGGATAACCAGTTTTTTGGCCGATCGGAGCATCAAGGTCACAACCGACGGTGCATGCTACAACATTAAACCTGTCAATGCTAGTGTTCCCCAAGGCTGCGTGCTATCACCGACACTTTTTCTTCTGCATATCAATGATATGATGCAAATTAGTAACATACATTACTATGATGTTGATGATGCTACATACTACGGCCGTAGCGGTATTTCTCGGAAAGAAGTGGAAGAAAGCGGAAAGAAGCTTGTGTCTGAAGCCGAGAATCGACTTACTGATGTCTCGGAATGGTGTCGTTAAAACTTGGTCACATTTAACCCCAAGTTTTTTTATTCAAAATGATTAAACGTTCTAAGTCCTCCTCCTAAGGGCCTCCTTCAAAGAATGGACCATCTCCATTCTGCCGGGTAATTCGGCGAATGTATCAGGAGTTTTTAAAGTTTTAGTTAAAAGTTATCACTCTACTTCAAGTACAACACATCACAACTTGAAATTGAGCCCTATTTGTAGGCAAGTGGAGGCACATTGCGAGAGCTGCTGTTAGAGCAAAAAGTCATCGTCGTCAACTAAGACTGCTCTGTCAAGAGTGAACGACTAAGGAGATTTTATCCCTTCCACAATGATAGTATCGCACCCCCAACATCTTTGATGTCTATAGGCGTCTGTTATTTATTTTTTACTAGGTGGTAGAATTTTGCATTATCTCGCCTGGGTCTGGCACCACCGCCTTACCTATTCCTGCCGCAATAGCGTTAGTGCTTGTCACTGTCGTGTTCCGGGTTGCAGGGTAAGGTAGCCGGTAAACTTATGCATGTGGCATTAGACATCACAACAAGACAGCAACGCACCATTAATATCTTTAGTGTCTCTAGGTGATGGTTGACTTTTTCCATCAGGAGACTTATTTGCTTGTTTGCTATCTTATGAATTATATAAAAAAATATAATAATAATATAATATAAGAATGACCGCCCCGTTGACCGAGTGGTAAGCGACCTTACTACGCAATCGACAGGGCTTGGGTTCGATCCCTGTCGGGGACAAGCATTTGTGTGATGAGCATAAATGTTAGTATTTCCGGGTTTGGGTGTTTATTATGTATGTAAAAGTATTTATATATGTATTTCTACGTATTAGTATCATTGACTAACATCCATAACACAAGTAAATAATTTGCTTACTTTGGTTGCTAATGGTTACTGCTACAAATGACGGATCGTTTATAAAAGGCAAAAGTGGCTGACTGATGTATCAACGCACTGGCCAAACCCTTAGGGCTAGAAACTTTAAATATTGCACACGTATTTCTCTTATGATGTAGGCACCCCAAAGGAAGGATTTTTCAAAATTCAACTCCGAAGGGGGTGAAATAGGGGATAAAATTTTGTATGAAACTTTTATTTCCTGGACATATTTGCATGAAATTTTGTATGAATTGAGTGCAAAAAAATAATGAATTACGTGTTTAAGCGTTTTTCAAAATTCAATCCTTAAGGGCGCTATTCAATCCTAAAATAAGAGAAGTAGCTTTTAAAGAAAGGTTAAATAATTTCTAAAGTAAACATGCGCGAGAGAAACCGCGGGTAACAGCTAGTTACTGGTATAGGAACCGGGCATAAACAAAAAACAAAATATAAAGCAAACAAGCAGATATCTCCCATGCTGAAAATAAATACCAATCGCCTACAGACATCGAAGATGTTAACGGTGCGATACTTAACTCGTGGCAGGAATAAAATATCCTCCTTAGTCGTTCATTCTCGACTGAGCGGTCGTGGAATAGGAACCCGGCATACGTATTTAACACTGATTTACTACAATACATTAAACCCAATTTTAATGAGTTTTAGGTATAAACAAATTACAATCATCAAGCAAATTTCAACGTTGTGGGAACATAAATAATAAAATGATAATATTATGATTGAGTAGCGGCTAATTGTAACATATTTGTTGAATCCCACGGGAAAAATATCTGGGGTAAAAGTATCTTATATTCTATCACAGGTTAGTTTCTGGGTGTATTCTGAGTTTTATGCAAATTGATTCAGTACTTTTATCGTGATTGAATAATAAACATTAGAACAACAAAATTTTCACATTTATATAATGTTAGTTGCATGTGCTAGCATATGATATCAAAATAATAAAATTTTCAATTTTTGATTATTTCTGTAATATTTTTTTAAGTACAACTGAAGCAACCGACTTTTTTCTATATCTCCGAAACCACACGAAGAGTATTTGGGAGGGCCAAATAAAAATTTTCGAAATCTTTTGTTGCCTCAGATTTCGAAAATTTTTCTTTTTTTAATTTTATATTATTTCATCAATTTGACTGTAATTTTTTATGTTTTTTAGGAAGTAGGTTGAAAAGCAAAACTTATCGTAATTACCTTATGCTTATCTTTCCATTAACACGTTCTCTTACAGTTCTTTGTGTATCGAAAAATAACTCTTATGTTTTTATAATGAACATAAAAGCCAATTATCTGTAAAGGTTATCTATATTCTATACTAATATTTAAGAAAACATTTGTACTCTTGTATGTTTTAGCAGATTTTGTGTCTATGTTCTGTACTTTCCATCGTCGGCACTTGCTGAAATTCCATTGTTATTAGACACTATTACTATTGCACTTATGCTTAAATTTTACTTCTAAATGTATGTTTAAACCACGATTCATGTGGTTTGTGGTCTAAACACTTGATTTTTATCTCTATAGTAGAAGCTGTTTCAGGAAAGTAATCTGATGGCTGTCCGTTAACGTTGCAGAATTTAAAATTATAATTATTATTGTTACGTTTGTACGTAAGTTTATTTTTTGGCGCATGCAAAAACATGTAAAAACAACAAAATTAAAATGCATGTGGTTTTCGTAACTGTATTTTTGTTGGTCTAAAATGGTAACCATTTTATGGTGCTACGTCCCATGGCTCGCTTTTTTGGGCCAACGCTATGATGCGTCTATAATCTCGTTGTATGTCGTCGTAAAATCTCAAAAACATAATCGCAGCTTATTTTTATGGTAACTGCTAAAAAACCACGGGTATGAGACGCAAGCATCAGCTAGTGAGTGTGATTATATAAGTGCTCTAGCACCGATCCTGTGTTTTTTTCATCTTACATACTTATTTTTTCAATACATTTAACGTATTTTAAATACATTTATTATATTACAATAATTATTTTACGTTACAATAAATTTGAGATTGGTATGAGAAGCAATTAATCCCAACCTTTTTTGTGTTCTAAATAATCTGTAAGCAACCTTTTTTTCACATTTTTGTTTTATACATTTTAAAAAATTTATTTATTGGAAAATTTCTTATACATAAGTATACACACGATACTTGCATGAGTACACGCATATTTCCTTACACTTTTCTTAAAGTAAGAGTTTTCTTTAAGTAAGTATATCTTAAAAACTTTCTCAGTTATAATATGTTTAAGTGACAAATTATTAAATATTTGTATCTCAAAATAACTTGTTGGTAGCATAATCGTAGATAAGTAGGAGGCCACATATATTACACTTTCTAAATTGCTCAAGCGTAAAATTGTGTTTTATTTCGTCAGATAACTCTTAAGAGCAGTATTTTAAGGAGACTTTCAACTTTCATGAATGGAACTAATATTTTTTAACAATTGGCTCGTAATTTTCCGTCTAGACATTAATTGATATAAATTTTTACCTTACTCAAAAGCTTTGCGAAAGTTGATTCCATATAAGGAATCTAGAGGTGTTCTTGTAACAAGAAATATATGACAGACATCAGAAAACTAGCGTTATTTTATGATATGATCTTTAGTTGATGGTATGATCTCTAGTTTATGATATGATGTTTAGTTTATCTCTCACTTTCACATTGTTGCAGTTAACATTTAAATAGTGCCACAAGCTTATCTGGCCCTGTGAAAGCGTCGCTGTCTCGGATTGTGATTTTTTTAATTATTATAAGATAGCAAACAAGCAGATGGGTCTCCTAATGGAAGGGTCAAGCACTGACACGACACGACGAAACACGACAGTGACAAGCACCGACGCTATTACGGCAGGAACAGGTAAGGTGTTGGTACTAGACCCGTGCCCGGGCGAGACAATGCAGAACTCTACCACCTAGTAGCCACGATGGTAGTGACTCGTATAGCCAATCGGCCGCCTTTTACGACCTGCCTGGCAGAACGGCAGTTGGCCTATTCTTCAAAGGAGTCCGGGACCAACACGGGGAGGAACATTTACCAAACAAATGAAATCTCCCACATACCTAACAATCAAAACTAACTAATCATGCTCCATAGTTTTTTTATATTATAGCTAACGTGCAGGTGGCTCCTCTCGTCGCAAGAGATAACCATTGTGCATAGACACCAATGATGATAATTGTGCGTTACTATCTGTGTGGCGGGGATGAAATACCACGTGTATAAGTTTACTGGCCATCTTACCCTCCAAACCAGAACATGACAGCGACCATAATTGAAGCTATTGCAACATGAATAAGTAAGACGGTGATATCAAACCGGTCGAGACAGTACCAAACTCTACCACCTAATCAGTAGTCACGATGTTAATGATAAGTATTGGCCTTCTCTCGCCTTTTACGAGATGCCTAGCTGTAAGATACATTTTTCAAAAAAAGGACCCGAATGAACACTGGAAAATATAAAACAAGCGATATTAGATATTTTACACAGTATTAAAACTTAAACTGTTGTCGTAAGGTCGTTTTTTCATTTTTATTATGATTAATATATATAATAGTTACCATTAATGATTTTTTTCAACGCCATAGTGTAAGGAGTACAGACGTACAATAAATAGTAAAAACAAATCATAGTTTCTAAATTTAGAAATCATTCAGTCACCCGTTTTTTTAAAATTGACGTTCATTTCGTGATCGTAGTCTTCATTTTTTGTTTATTTTGTGAAATATTAAGGTTTAAAAGTGATATTTTTTGTAAGAACCAAGCCCCCTCTGCCAGCTAAATGGATGGTTTTGGAGGCAGGAAAAAATTCATGGTAACAGTAAATATATTGAAGTTAAAAAGAAAACTATCTCAGCTTAGAACGCTTTACAAGTTTTTGGGTAATAGTCGACCAACTTATAAAATGTACTTGGAGAGGTTTTTATAGGCGGTGAACCAGTGCTGCGGCTATATCCGTCTTTGACGTTATATACGTTAAATATTCGTTGTGTGAAATAATAAAATCCCTCTTCTTAGTCCGCATTATGGTGATAGGCAACTTCAGAACCCTACTTTGCGCGTGACTTGACACGCACTTACCAATTTTTTCTATTCCAGCCGCAATTCCTGTCGGTACTAAACTTGTCGGTAAAGTCTTGTCACAGTTTTTTTTTCGTTTAGTGCCGGCTAACTTATCCAGGCAGTAAGTTTATCCATGTGGCATTTCAACCCATCATAGATATGATAGCATATCGGCGATGGTTGACACTTTTCATCAGGAGACTTATCTGCTTGTATGTTATCAAATGATTTAAAAAAAAACAAGCCTTCTTGTACTATTATCGTCTTAGCTACGAACTTTTTATCCTTTGTATCCATCGTTTTGTGTAACATAATAGGCATTGTTATGCGTACATAACAGACATCCCACTATCTTAAACATCAAAGTCTTATAGTTTTTCATAAAATATTTTGCTTAAGCATACCTATACATAATCTAATCAACAAGTTCAAAACCGTGTTAAATAGAAATAAAGCTCCTAAAATATATTCTTAGCTCATTTGATTCGGAATGACGTGCAAAAAAATGTTTTTTAAGGATTTATTAGCACATAAAAAAATGCGATTGTTATTAACAAAATAAGATTTTTAAAAAATGATCTAGTTTTTCGTCAATAACTACTAAAATAATGATATATACAACATTTTGAAAAAATATCCTGAAAGGGGAGAAAGTTTCCAATAAAAAGTCTTAACTCCCGGAACTCTATATCTGTAATTTTTTTAATGCTGAAAATAGGGCTCCGCGTAATTCTTACGATACAGGCATGACATCTAAAAAGCCGATATATTACCTAAAATATTTTTTATAGCATTAAACAAAAATTAAAAAATTTGAATAAACTATGGTGCAACTAAACTTGAACGAAAAATCTCGGAAAAAATGTCGATTTTTCAAAAAGTTACACCATTGTCAATTAACTTATTTTTTCCAATCTCTGTTTTTATAAATTATGGCAAAAATTTTGAATAATTGATTTATAAATTTTTCGTTTCGTGGAGTTCTTATTCTGGTAAGTACTTAAAATTATGTAAAAAAAATATTAAAGTTAATTATTTTGTTAATTATAGAATTAAGATATTTTAGTAATATCTTATTGTTACTGTTTTCGCCTATAATTCATGTATTACATGGGAAAATAATATGTCATTTTTAAAAAATTTTTTTATAAACAAATAGACTATTTTAGGATTTAAAAAAAAAACAATTAATCGCATACCTAGGTGAAATAACGATTAAAAATAATCTTAAATATTTTTTATTGTTTAATTTTATAAAGTTTAATTATTTATTTTTAAATTGTTATTTAATACTATAAAAATATTTTAGGTGATATACCGGCTTTTAAGACGGAGCGAATATGCCGTAACGACCTCGTGGAGCCCTGTTTTCAGCGTTAAAAAATATAAATAATAGAGATAAAGTTCCGGGATTTGAGACTTTTTTATTGGAAATTTTCTCCTCTTTCAGGATCTTTTACAAAACTCCATAAATATCATTATATTGTAGAAGTCGTTATCGAAAAATTAAATTACGATATTTAGTTTGCTTTTGAACTAAATTTCATGCCAATCTGTCAGTCACCACAACGTGCTTGACTAACTTAAAATCAAACGTATTCAAAAATTTTTATATATATTATAGCATCGCGTCATATCTATTTAAAAAAAAAACATCACGTTAATTCTTTCAGGGTAGGCCAAATGAAACAAACGTTAATAAATATTCCGGTTTTTTAATATCATAAGATAGCAAACAAGCAGATGGCTCTCCTGATGGAAAGTGAATCAATCGTCTATAGACACCATAGATGTTAATGGTGCGTTGCTATCCGTGTGGCGAGATGGTAATGCTACATACATAAACCTACCAGTTACCTTACTTACCTACCCTTCAAACCGGAACAAGACAATGACAAGCATTGACGCAGGAATAGGTAAAGCGGTGGTACCAAATACCCGGGCGAGTCGTTATCAAACTCTACCACCAAGGTAGCTGCGATATTTGTGACATTTTTAACCAATCGATCGCCTTTTACGACCACCTGGCAGAACGGCAGTTGGTCTATTCCTTAAAGGAGCCCGGATCAACACGGGGGAAATCACCACGATTCACTAGTTTGGTCATTGGTGAGACGGGTAGTGGTTTTGATCGTCGCACCTTAGCAACATGATAACTATCCTTGTTTGCCATAACTGGGATAAATAGACTTACACACTCATCCGTGGTACTACGTGGACTTACATACTAATCGCGATAAAACCTAAAAAGGCTTTTACCTGACACGAAGGTCTACTCTTGACCCTCATGAATTGCCTAACTAAATTATTCAATTTTCCAAAAACGGTTTTATTGCAATTTCCCAAAAATGTCTAGTAAGGGAATCTCTTTACAGGAATCTGTTTAGTAATGTTAAAGTAAATTAAATGACGTTGGCCGCACGTTCATCGAACTCAAGTTTCGAACAATTCAACGGAGATGTAAATTAAATCGAGTGGCTGAAGGTAGGGCTGCCAGACGTCCAGATAAAATCGGACAGCGTCCAGTTTTATTTTCTGCTCAGTCAAATAGATGGTGACCGGCCGCTTCGGTTTTCCAACTTGCCAAATATACTAGCGCAACAACGCCTTTTCCTATAGCGCTATAAAATACTTCCTCACCCCAGTTAACAGTTGTTTTGTTTAAAGAAGACATCATATTAATATCTATTTTTAAACACACGACTTCGTCCACGTGAAAAAGCTTCTAAAATAAAAGTAGCCTAAGCTATTACTTATTAGCGTGGTTAATAAGAAACAGTCTCGGGATTTTACCCGCATAGTTCCTGATCCCTTAGGATTTCCGGAATAAAAACTATTCTATGTCTTTAATCGGATCTCATACTATTTTTGTACCGAATTTGATTCAAATCGGTTTAGTGGTTTAAGCATGAAGAAGAGACAGACAAACAGAGTTAATCTTGCATTTATAATAGTATGAATTAAAAGATGACTTTTATAGCGTTAATTATTGTATGAAGATAATTAATTATTAGTAATTTATAAAAAATATCTAAGTTTTAATTATAGATTTAAGCAATGATGGGTCCAGAATTATTGTTTGGCCGCTTGACTCAGATGAGTGTAGCTTTGATCAAGGAAACACAAAACAAGAATAGGTACATTGCCTCGTGGTCTAAATGCCACGTAAGTGGTCTAAGGGGACCGTAAGCATTCTATCCCTTCCCTGGATTCACTCCGCTACTAGATTTAAAGCTTAAAATTTTTACTTTTAGATATTTCGGATTTAAGTGTGCTTACAAGTATATGAATATAAATAAAGATCCAATTTAACTGGCCAGGCAGTCCGCCTTTTTGTTATTAGTACCTGGAAACCCTAGCTAGCGGCCCGGGAACTGTCGGGATTCGCCCGGGTCTCCCTTAACATGTTCGCAACGAGTTCTTTTTACTTTTCTAACAAGTTTCTCGTAGTCTCAAGCGTTTGTCACTTAAAGTGGACGCTGTAATTTCCAGTTAGAAAACTTTTAGGTACATGTTCATGACATTTTGCGGTTCCATTAGCTTGACATTTCGATATTTTATATTTTTTGTGCGGGGGTTCAAATAATACTAGCGATCGCCTGTCACCGAAAATCGATCACAGATTAAACAATTAAATCTCTTTTTAAGTTTTACAACTGATTTTAGCCGTAAAATAAATAGTATACATGTGTGTATAATATCATGTATGTCACATGAATGTAGTGTGTGTAGTTTATATTGTTATTAATTTAATGTATTTGTAATGCTTTTATTTAAAAATATTAGGTTTTTGCAATACTCCGTAATGGAAATTTTAGCTGTGCCGAATTTTGTACTTCACTGTTCGCGTAGTGTCTTCAGTAGAGGTCCAAAGATTTTCTTTCACGTATTATAATATAATTTATAGAAGAATACCTAAACGTTTCAAAATTACTAAAAGCATTTCAACTGATTTTGCGATATGCAAACCAACAAATTGGAATTGGCAGACGTTAAGGCAACCTATCAGAGATAATTGCCAACATTTGCTGAAGAAAGCAGAAATTTTGTAGACGTCAGACATTAGCGAAATTATATGGTTTGTATTATATTATGATTTATATTTTATTTCTCATAATCTAAGCACTTTCTTGAATAGGAAGAATTAATTAAATATAACCAACACTACAGATAGTCTGTTGGTTGTAATAACCCCTCTTGCTTCGGAGAGCATATAAGATCAGTCCCTCAAAAGCCCGAAAGTAGATAAAGAAAGATAAAAAAGGTTACTCTCGGTTATCGCAAGTAAAAAGCGATGGTAATTTTATAGAAAAATGTTGCATTTAAGATTAGCACTACTGCCCTCAATCACAGTTTACTGGAGACTGACAGTAGTCAATCTACAAACATGTGATATTCGAGCAACGCACACATAGACACCTCTCTCGGACGCGATACCTCGGAATGGTTCGCCATTCGGTACAGTTTGTTCCGCACCAGTCCGAGATATCGCGTACGTGAGAGGTGTCTCTGTGTGCTGTGCTCAAACATTACTTGTATGGAACATTTACTTCAGTTACTTTCTAAGTATTTTGTGCCTCAATCAAGGAATCGGTGATTCGTTTTGAACGTGACTGAACGTATAATCGAATAACACTTCCCTCACCAAGTTGAAGTCTTGAAGTGTTTCAACTGTAGTGAGTGTAGTTGCTATTGGGTTTTGGTTCCAATGGGGATGCTTCGGTTATGAAATTAAGTATCACCGTTTCATCAAAAATAGCCATGTTTTTTCGATTCAAAGATACGGGTCTCCTGAGGATGCTCCGGTGACGAAGTTAGACGCCGTAGAAGAACCGCCCCGTTGGTCGAGTGTTTAGCGACCCTGACTACGCAAGCAACGGGTCTCGGGTTCGATCCCCGACGGAGACAAGCATTTGTGTGATGAGCATAAATGTTTGTATTTCCGGGTTTGGGTGTTTATTATGTATGTAAAAGTATTTATATATGTATTTCTATGTATTAGTATCGTTGACTAACACCCATAACTCAAGCAAATAATTTGCTTACTTTGGGGTTAGATCAGTCAGTGTAATTTGTCCCGTGAATATTTATTTATTCTATATACTTGCTATCATCGGCACTTAGTGAATTTCTATTACTGTTATGCAATTGATTAACTTCACAACATATTTTATGTACATCATTTAACTGCTTTCACATCAGTAAGACATCCTGAAGATGCTTAAAAAGTGAAATCGGCTGAGTGATATACTAAAAATATGTTGTGAAGTGAAATCCAAGTACAAGTGCTTATTCAACTGTGTAACAATACATTATGACAGGAATGACTACACTAGTGGGTTAATTGAAATACTTGGTAATCAATTCCATGTTTTAATTAAATATATCATGAGTTAGAATATAAATTAACCATTAACGGCTATTATCTTACATAAACGACAAGCAATGATTTTATAGTTTAGTTTCCAACACGTAATAACAATAACAAAATAACAAATGTAGAATATATTCAGAAGACATTACCTATGTAGGTTGATAATTCAGAGAAATGTTACCTCGAACGATGTCGCAAATAAACTGACCATTGACATCTTTTTTTTTTCTAAAAGTCTCAATTACTGCTGGCCTGATGGGCTGCTATTAGAGATTAGGAGATAGTATGATTAATCACAAGCTCTTTAAAATTATCTCAGATACCGCCTCTGTGGTCTAGCAGTGGTCCGGTATCGGAGTTGATCCAAGAGGTCCTAGGTTTTGTGTGTTTTTTCAGTTTTCTGACAAAAACAACGTTGCCCAGGATTGGAAAATTGGCGATAGGCTGGCCACCTATCACATTATGAGACTGAGTATTTTCGGCTAAACGTGGATGCACTTGTTGTGCCTTTGCATACCATTTCAGAGATACGGGTGTGAATACACTTATTTAAATTATCTGAAATTTTATCCCATATATTTAATAAATTTTTAAAATCTCTTTGCTGGTAAATCATTTATAGTTTCGGGAAGCTTATTGAAAACGCATTCACAATTCTCGAAAAAGGAATTACTTATTCAAGTTCAGTCAATGTCGGGTTTTCAATCAATATTTTTGGGTTATTATTTTTTAAATTTTCTCTAGCAATTTTACTTTTAATACATACATATTCCATTCCTTGATTATAAAATCTTCTTACTTTTAAAAACCCCACTGTCGCCATTTACTAAAAGCTCTCCAGTTACTTATACTTTTGAAGTAATTACTGAGCTACTAAATACAGTCGAGTATCAATTAAATTTAATAATGAACCATATAACTCATTGTAATCATCTTGATAGAGCAACTTTAGTAATTTTTCAGCTAAATTACCCTTAAATTGTTCTAATCGACCGGCATTCTTCGGAACAAATACAATTTCTTTTCTTTGAGATTTATTTTTCACTTTTGGGAATTTATTCTGAATCTATATAATTGGATCTATACTTTTAAACATATTGTCTACTAGCTATGCCCGCGACATCATCTGCGTGGAAAAAGGCATAAAAAATATACAACCCAGGGGTTTACCCGCATATTCCCTGTTTCCGTGGGACTTCCGGGATAAAAACTAACCTATGTCCTTTCTCGGGTCTCAAACCGATTTGGATAAAATTTAATACAGAGATATCTGTATTAAATTTTATCCAAATCGGTTCAATGCTTAACGCGTGAAGAAAAGACAGACAGACAGAGTTGCTTTCGCATTTATAATATTAGTATGGACTAGCAGTTACTGGCGACTTCGTTCGTGTGACCAAAATTGATTACTGTATTTTGCTTGGTCGGGTAAAAAGAAGACTATGTCACTCCTAGATAATGAATGAATGAATGAATGATAACTCTTAATTGTGCACAAACTTACAGTAAAGTAATAATACATGCTTAGTATAAACAATTTAAAGCCTCGTAGACCGTAGTACACAAAGGCGGTCTTATCGCCAAAGAGACCACTTTACCAGACAACCTTTGTTTGTAAGAATAACATTTTAAGGTAGAGTAGGATATACATAAAATATGTACTAAGTATTTCAATTAAAATATTTTAAGATTACATATATTATACAGGTTGTATTGTTCGATCCGAAGCGGTAATAGGTGCAATGACTTTCTCTATATTTATGAGTAAAATATCGTAGTTTAAAGTGCATATTAGTAATAAAATAGAGCAACTTCCCCTTAAATCAATTAAATATTTTAAAAATTTATGTATTAATATCCATAAAATATTGACACAAAAATGATAAAATGATGCCTTTGACATTCGGATAGGGTTTTCTTTGCACACTGTATATAAATGCTGTATCTATAGATAGAAATATGATCTCATACATAAACAAAATGTAATACATAAAACACACACACACTACAATAAAAAAAACACTAACAAAATGCACAAAAAAATGTGGCTCTCTAAGGGTAAAGAGTTTTTAAAATCGATCGAGTAGTTTTGATTTAAATCGTAACAAACAAAAAAATTTTATCATTCATCTTTTTTAGTTCAGATTCAAGTAAGGTATACAGCAAACTTATGCAAGTGGATTATCAAGTAAGGTATACAGCAAACTTATGCAAGTGGATTATATCTCGCCACACAGATATCAACGTGCCATTAATATCTTTGGCATCTATAGGCCAGACGTTTTAAATTTTTTGATGTCCCCGTTACAATTTTTATTTTATCAAAGTTTCACGGCACAAAAGTAATTAAGTGTAGGTTTGGCGTCCTGCGACGGCTCATATTTTTTTCACTTATGGTTTCAATGGACTTACAATTCTCGGCATAGTTGAAAACATATGCGGTACCCTAGTACCGCGGCACACCAAGTAAAACAAGTGCTCTGGCTTTTATCATAAGATAGCAAATAAGCAGATGGCTCTTCTGATTGAAAGAGACAACCATCGCCTATAGATACCAAAGATCTGCGTTGCCATCTTTGAGGCGGAGTTTTATTGCCACATGCATAAGTTTACCAGCTACCTTTCCCTCCAAACCGGACCACAGTAGCGGCGGGTTATTGAATGATTCGCACGAATTTAACTCGGACGAAATGTGCGTATCGACATCTTTTAATATTATTATTTTTTCTGTAGGCGACTCGCACGAAGTTAATTTATTGGTGTGCGAATCGACTTCAAAATTATGTAGTAGGCTATTGGCACACACGTTGTGTTATGTGCAATACAGTTATGATGTACACTCTAGTGCTAAAGTATTTAGGATTAAACATTTTTATCGCTATGAAATGAGACACATATTAATCGAAAATGTCTTTAATAAAATAAAATTTTGTAAACGTTCTTTTCATTCGTTATAACATGATTTGAGGACTGAAAAAACATTAAATCTAAACCTACATAAATCAAAAAAATATAGTAAATGAATTAACACTTAGATTTAGCATGATAAAATGATTATGCATGGCTTTCCTAGTTTCAAGCAAAATAGCTGCTATATAAGTTTCGATTAATTCTTCATATTCTTATTATTTTTGAAACGGGTGAATTTGACTGTACTTTTTACTTTACGTTCTGTAAAATAAAATATGTGCCAAAAGCCGACTACATATTTTTGGAGTTGTCGATACGCACACCAACAAATTTACTTCGTGCGAATCGGCTACAGAAAAAAAATATATTATTAAAAAATGACGATTCACACATTTCGTGCGAGTTAAATTCGTGCGAATCATCTAATAACCCGCAGTGGCAAGCACAGTGCTAGACAATAGTGTCTCTTTCCATCGGGAGAGTAATCTACATGTTTGATATTATTATATTATTATGGTTTGAAAAAAAAACAGGTTTCAATCATTTTTGAACATATAACACAAAACACGACGTTTAATGTAACATTCCGATACATTTGCTCTAAAGCTTTACAAAATGAGTATTTCTGATTTAAGCATGGAGCTCGTAGCTTTAGCGAACTGTTATCTTAAATCTATGTTCAGACCTTTAATCTATATGATTGCGTGTTTACTCTGTGAATAAAGCACTAGGCATTCAATACGACGTTTGCCTTTGATAGTGCTTTAAATTTCGACGTGCGAAGGCATGCGTACTTTGTATATTGCGATGAACGACAAAGCAAGAGAGATATAAACACGTTTTGATACATTCTGTAAATGTTTTAAAACAGGGAATTCCTACTATACGGCCGTGTAAAATATACATATTGAAGAACACGATAGTTAATTGTAATTAGTAAGCAATAAAAATATTATAAAACTAGCTGACCCGGCAAACGTTGTTTTGCTAAATATATTTACAATAGTATTTTTCTACTATATAATGGGTGTGCATATAAACCTTCCTTTTGAATCACTCAAAAAACCACATCAAAATCCGCTGCGTAGTTTAAAAAATCTAAGCATAGTTACACATAGGGACAAACAGCGGAAATCGACTTTGTTTTATACTATATAATGATGAGACTGTTGCATAGCTATAGAGTAAGCCTCGACGAAATGAGTATAGTAATATTCTAAAAGCAAGATCGCCGCAGGGTTTACGAACAAGTCTCGTGGAGAGTTCGTTAAATACTGTCCTCTGTGTTGATCCGGGCTCCTTTGAAGAATAGACTAACTGCCGTTCTGTCAGGCAGGTCGTAAAAGGCGACCGATTGGCTATACTTGTCACTACTATCGTGACTACTAGGTGGTAGAGTTCCACAACGACTCGCCCGGGTATTTGGTACCATCGCCTTACCTATTCCTGCCGCAATAGCGTCAGTGCTTGTCATTGTCATGTTTCGGTTTGGAGGATAAGGTAGCTGGTAGACTTATGCATCTGGCATTGGCATCCCGCCACACGGATAGTAACGTGCCATTAACATCTTTGGTATCTATAGGCGATAGCTTCTCTTTCCATCAGGAGAGCAATCTGCTTGTTTGCTATCTTATGATATATAAATATAAGTCTTTGCGTCGTACATGGGTGTCCATACGGATTTTTTTTATTAGGTAATTAGGTAAAAATTTAAGTACCTATTTTTTACATATTCGGTATCAGAATCGAGTACTGAACACTCTCCTTTAGTATCTGCAGTATTTACCAGTAAATCTGTACTGTTTGTTTGTATATTTTTTTGTCAATTCAAGAGACAAAAGTGCGTTTTGTGAGCCACTGACACTAATTTATCATTTTAATTTTTTGTCCTTTTGTTATTTGTCTGTATGTCCTGCTATAACGCAAGTACGGTTCGTTCGATCTTGTTGACAATTGGTGTATCCTCATATGTGATTGTGCAAATGATAGATATAATATCATACATCGGGTGCAACAACGTCACAATTGCAAAAATTATCTAAATGAGTTTTTGATCAGAAATGGTGTCAAACATGCGTCTAAATCCGGTGCAACAATATCATAAAAGTAATTCCTAAGCTGGTCCACAGGTCAAACATGCGTCTAAATCCAGTGCAACAATATCATAAAAGTAATTCCTGGGCCGGCCCACAGGGAGCTTAAATGTCGTTGTGGTTTTGGCGAGTTTTTGTAAGCGTCTAGTGCGAGAAGATTCCAATTGGTCAGTTGCGCGAGATTCCCGTAATTTGTTATTTATGACGTTATTGCACTAGGTGTACGATATATATTGTATGTATAAATTAAGTGTCACGTTGCTTGTCCGCTATGGATTCCTAAACAACTGAACCGATTTTAATGAAATTTTGTAGATATCTACTGTTTGGTTCAACTTAAAAGATACTACTGTTTTTTATGGTATCCCACCAAAATATTCAATACAAGTAATTTGTATGACAAGATAACATTTGCTGGTTCAACTAAAAGTATATTTTTAGTTAATAAATTTACCTTTAAAGTGAAGCTGGCGAGTGGTAGTTAGTTGGATATAAATATAAAAATACCTTATAAATACATAGTTTTGTTTATAATTTCGATATTCGACAAAATCTATCTCATTTTTATTGTTACGATTTTACTTCAAACTAGCTTTGATATCTTGATAGATCCAAAGATTAGTGCATTAAAACAAGTAAAAAACCTTACATCTATACCTACTAGCTGAACCTGGTAGATGTCTTACCAGTGTAGCTAATATGTATCAAATGCGCCATCACAGAAGAAAGATGCTAATGATGCGTTGTGACTAGTGACAGTGTGTTGTGTGGGCAGCGGTGTCCGCTTTGATCAGGTAGCCCACTCGATCGTATGATAATGATAATAATGATAATCTTTATTGAACAGTTTAACAAACAGTTGTATGTTACTGAAGTCTCATTTAAGCATGTAAGCATGTAAGCATTTAAGCATGTACAAGTAGCATGTCTGCAGATTCAATAAAAAAAGACAAAACGATAAAAAACGCAGACATATTTCGTAAGAAAAAATAAAAGCACTAGTACCAAAACTTGGAGCCCATGTCAAAGAATTGTACAATCTAATAGTCACATGGTAGTGACACGTTTGATTATTTATTCGCCTATATAAGTTCTGTTCAGTCAGTAATCGCCTCGTCGTATAATTTATAATTTTTGTCGTCAACAATTGGTAAAATTCTAACTATACCTACTAATATTAAAAATGCGAACGCCTGTCTGCCTGTCAGTTATGATTTCACGACTAAACCGCAGAACCGATTTTTATTAAATTAAGCATGGAGATAGTTTAAGGTATAGGTTCAAACAGCTACCTTTTTTCAAAAATATCTGTTTGACCCTATACCTTAACTATTATACTGACCTTTCATCCCCTAGAAAGTTTGTATGAGAAACTGTCGTCGGCATATGAATGTACTCGCGGTCAATGTTACGAGGGTCAGCTAGTTTATTGTGCATATACAAACAGGCGGTAATCCTCAGTAAGGTCAGTATAATGCAACGATGGGGAAAATGGGACGATAAAATGGTGATTCGTGGTGAACCAAAACATCTAATAACGGTCGATTCACTCTGCCTATCCTGTAATATATCGGCGTGATGATAATTATATTTATTTCTTTATTGGAATCTAGCCCGATTAGAAGAATCTACACTTCGTATCACTAGGGAATAAAAATTTTAAAATCAAGGCAAAAATAATACTGCTATAAAATAATCATAAAATAGGTAGGCCCTCGCCTTACTAACACAGTAATCGCCATTAACAAAAAATCGTTACAAATTCAAGGTTAAAATTTTGTTTATTTGGGAAAAACCATTGAATAATATTTAATTCGTGCTTCGTGAGTAAACCAAACGCTACACATTCCTATTTAAAAACGAAATATTTTTACCTTTACAATAGTAAAATATTTATTAGCGCCTGTTTCATAAAACAAAGCAAAACGGCTAACGTTCTGTTTGCGTGTGAGATGATGTCATCTTGCAGGGGTCGTGGTTGACGTCATTCTCTTATTCACCCTTACCCCTTATAAAACTAAGTTAACAGGTCAAACACGAAGAATAAGCACATATTACGTATATATTACATAATCCACTTGTGTATATTGAAGGGTAACATTTTTTTACACTTGTTTTACGATTTGAATATTTTAGTGGATCATGGCACACAGTTATTAAGTACCTACCTATGTTGGTGTTGAGTTGAGTTTTCGTGGTAAACACTTGATCTATTCATCTAAAGGGGGTCTTTAACAGAATATATCAAGTGCTTTATAAAATACTATCTGCGATGTTTTGTGGTATTGTAAAAGTTTTTGGTGAATCCCGCGGGATTACCTAATTTTTCCGAGATTTAAAGTAGTCTGGGTACTATTCCAGGTAGCGTCTACCTGTGTGCCAAATTTCATTCAAATCCGCTCAGTAGTTTTTGTGTGACTGAGTAACAAACATCCATCCATCCATCCAAACATCCAAACTTTCGCATTTATAATATAAAATAATAATATAGATGTAATATTGCAGCTGTGAATAAAAAATAGTTCAGAGATTTTAATTTTAAATACAAAGTTTTGAAGTACGAATTTTATTTAGAGTTAAGTATTTGCTCTGTCAGCTAAACATTGGTTTTTGGATGTGAAAAAAAAAGTGATAGTAAATATGTCGAAGTTAAAAGGAAATCTCACTTTTTGATAGTCTTACCCGTATCAGGCCGGTTAAGACGGTTGACGACTAATCTATGTATATGCTTTCTAGCTAGGCACTTTGTAGGAAGCAATAATCAAACCAACTAAACAAACCAAATTCAATGTTTATCACTGTCGTGTTCTTGTTTGCACGGTAAGTTAGCCAATAAACTCTTGTATTTGGCATTACATCCGCCACACGGAAGGTAACGAACTATTATTAGGTATCTTTGGTGGTTAC
Source organism: Apodemia mormo (assembly GCA_036924255.1). NCBI lineage: Eukaryota > Metazoa > Arthropoda > Insecta > Lepidoptera > Riodinidae > Apodemia > Apodemia mormo. The sequence continues at coordinate 32,858,466 of JAUPFN010000008.1, read as the reverse complement.
CTTTTTCCATAAGAGGAGTCGTCTGCTAAATTGCTGCCCTATATATGGAAAAAGCTTTACAGGTCAACGAATAATAGTCAACCAACTTCGCAGTGTATTTGAAAAAACTTACCCTTTGTTGGTCAGGGCCCCTTTGAAGAAAATCTGCCGTTCTGCAGGCAGTTTCTAAAAAGCGAATGATTGGCCATTAGAGTCACTACCATCATGGCTACTCGGTGGCAGAGTTCTGTATTGTCGCATCCGGGTCTGGTGCCACTGCCTTACCTGTTCTTGTCGCAATAGTGTCAGCGCTTGTCACTGTCGTGTTTCGGTTTGGCGGGTAAGGAAGCCGGTAAACTTCTGCATGTGGCATTACACCTAGCCACATGAATAGCAACGCACAATTAACACATTTTGTGTCTTTAGGCGATGGTTGTCTCTTTCCACCATGAGAACCATCTGCTTGTTTACTATCTTATAATATAAAAAGATGTACTTTTTTTACAAGTTATATTGACAATTGAATGAAGTTATTAGTTGTGTAACTTTGCCTGGAAACTATAGACTACATTGCGTATCTCTAGACACATTATTATTCGGATATTCCCATGAAATAAAGACTTGAATAAGTAATTTACTTAATCTAAAAGGGAACAATTTACCTCACTCTACATTTAGTCAAATATCAATAACATTAAACGCGAACACATCAGCGTAAATGCAAATGTACCGAGCTTAAAGTGTAATATCTTGTTTTGAATCCCTTCTCAAATCCTAACCAGATTTAAATTATTATTGCTATAGTAAACTGTTATGACTATGCTTTAAACAACCGCGAAGCGATTGTCTTATGAATTAGATTTGTGGTGTGTGATATCCCGTTGTGATAGAAATGTTAAGTTCTATCCCATGAGGGATTGAGCGTAGCATATGTATGTATATTTAGTTTACATCCCCCTTTGTTAATATATATGTATGTAGGTACAATACGTATTTCGTACTATCTTCTTGCCTTGCCTTCTTCTACGTGTTACTATGTTTTATTTCTATATCATAAAATGTTAACTCTTTTACTGAAATTCGATTTAAATGGAATAAAGCCTCAATACAAAGGTCTCATACTTTTACACCTAGCTCTTGGCATATCTGTGGAAATCGCATTAAAATTGTGTCAATTTTCAAACGTTACTTTTTGCTTATTAACTACCTTTATGATTATCGAAATGGAAATTATATATATATATATATATATATATATATATATATATATATATATATATATATATATATATATATATATATATATATATATATATATATCGTAAGATAACAAACAAGCAGATGAATCTCCTGATAGAAAAAGATACAATCACAGCCTGGCAAAGTGGCAGATGGTTTATTCTTCAAGGGGAGCCGGCACCAAAACGGAGGAAGGTTATTTATAACAGAACTTAACTTTTCATGTTATGGTACAGGAGGTATATACAAAAATGGCAAATGTAGGTGACTATATCATATGTAGATACAAAGAACTTAAATTTTAACGACAAAAAGGGTGTTAAGAGCAAAATAAACGCACCCTTTCAAATAGCCCATTCTGTTTCGACACTTCCCAGTTCCAAGGTATAAAATGCTCATTTTTAAGATGGAATTTAGAGTACTCGAAGTTTTGATGGCTAAATCTAAGTGTTCGATTTAAGTATCACGTAACGTTAGATAGGTTTACACTCTTTTACTTTTATCTACCATAAAAAATGCGTATTTGAATTTTCCTAAAGAAATGTTTTTATTGTATCGTAGGGCGCCTTGTAATGTTTTTAAGGCAACGAGTTTCTAATGCAGAATTGTTATTTCATTGTAACTTAAATATATTTATAGCGGGGCTCGTTTACCAGAAAACCTAAATCAAGGCAAAAGTTTGGCTCTACCATAATTTCAAACATATTATCTATCGTATTATATTGTCGCCTCTGTGGTCTAGCGGTCCAGCGTTGGTGTTGACCACATGAGGTCCCGGGTTCGATTCCCGGGTCGGAGCACATTAAAAAAAAGAGTTTTTTTCAGTTTTCTGAGAAAAACAAAGATGCCCGGGATTGGAAAGTGCCCGGTTGGCGATAGGCTTGCCACCTATCACATTTGTGGGACCAAGTATATTCGGCTAATCGTGGGTGCACTTGTTGTACCTCTGCCTACCTCTTCGGGGATATGGGCGTGAAGATACTTACTTTAGCTATCGTATTCCTTATAGAGTAAAATTATAAGTGTTTTGAATCAATAAACCGGTTTATATAGTTTTATATTATAACAAAGCAAACAAGCAGATGGGTCCCATAATGGAATGAGACTATTATCGCATATAGACCCCAAAGGTGTTAATGGTGCGTTGCTATCTTGTGGCGAGTTCTAATGCCACATGCATAAGTTTACCGGCTACCTTACCCCCTAAACCGGAATACGACAGTGACGACGACTGACGCTATTGCGGCAGGAATAGGTAAGGCGGTGGTATCAGACCCGGTCGAGCCGATGCAGAACTCTACCACCTAGTAGTCACGAGGGTAGTGACGCGCATAGTCACTCGGTCGCCTTTTACGACCTGCCTGGCAGAACGGCAGTAGGCCTATTCTTCAAAGGAGCCCGGGACCAACACGGGGGAACCTTGTGTCTCAAATACATATGTATATACACACAAACGCTCTTGCACAAAATAAACATTCACGCCGAGCAGTCAGCAAACCAAAATTAATTTATTGTGCCTGATTTGATCATTATGATCATTATTTTTTTCTTTTGTCCAATTTTCTTTTCAATTTTCTTCTCGTTTTATTGTATAATTTTATTACCTCCCGTGAAATTTTTGTTAATTGTATCTACGGAAATCACTGCATGGTATCAACGCCACAGGCCTTTCCTAGTGTGGAGTCCAATAGAAATTTAAGTTATTGTTCTGTACTTGTGAAATAAGAAATAATCTTATCTTATCCCAAATCTTATCTTACCTTAAGTAGTATGAACACCTCGCCACACTCATGTATTATAGTGTCTGTAGGCGAAGGCTATAGGCTATAGCCGCCAATCCTTTACAAAACACACACACTACACAAATGCACCATCGCCGCCGCCGGTGTCAACGGCGGCGAAGACCTCTTTCCGCTCCGCGCCTGATGCGGAGCGAAATGCCACTACTCCTTCTCCCCAATAATTAGTCAAAACAACGCACTAAGCCGAGGTCCAGTCTTGCAGGAGACAAACCTTAGCGCGGGCGTTTATTGCCCAAATTTAAATTTAAAGTCTGGCTGACCACTCTGCTCGCCCAAAAATGCAGTTAAGGTCAACTGTCAAAGTCTTTTCGAAAAAAAAATTATAAGCAATATATATCTACCTATATACATAAATATGACTGCCTCGTGGTCTATGGGTAGCCTATTCGGCTTAGATCATGAGATTCTGGGTTCGATCCTCGGGTCGGCCAAAGGTACTATTGAGGTTTTTCGAGGATTTTCTCGAAAATTTAAAATCTCAGTAGCAACTTGGAGTCTGATGAGTGATATATTACCGCCCCCGTGCCTCGGATAAGCATATAAAGCTGTCGGTCCCGGTTATCGCTGGAAATAGTCGATAATCGTTAACAGGTCGATAAATGCGGCGAAAGAAAGAAAGAAAGAAAGAAAGAAATCATTTATTTGCCAGAATATGGGAGTTACAAGTTATTAAAATTTGATTAAGTTACCAACATATTCTACCATGATATGGTGTGCAAATATTTTAAAATTATAATTATTTATCATTAAACTAAAAATGTTGTGAGTCGATTTTTACAATTACTACCGGATCGGAACGCGGCCACACACTGAGAAGATCCGACGGAAGAAACTCAGCGGGCTTGTTTTTTTTTTTTTAAATTATAGTTACATGATACAATTACACACATTAATTGACATCACAACTTATTTCTATGAATTACAAAATTAATTTTTTGTTTAATTAAAATATTGACATTTTACAAAGTTTAAACACAGAAGAAAGATAATAGATAATTTGTATCAATTTAGTTAAGTTGTACAATTTAATGTATATTTATCAACATGTTCTACCTTATAAACTAATTTTTTTAATATGCAATTTTATAAATTACATACTTGTAATTTAAAAAGAGTAATTTCTAATTCATGTTAGTTTAAATTTATTAATTACAACGTTTTTTTATAATTATACACAATAAAAGATTTATTATTAGATTAATATTTAATTTTATCAGCAAGAAATTCATTTACTTTATAATAAGATTTGTCTAGTAGTAAATCAAATAGTTGTTTGCGGAATTTATTAAGAGGTAAGGATTTAAGACTATCAGGAATATGATTGTATATATTAATTGCCATACAATAGGCATTTCTTTTAAAAATGTGGAGTCTTTGGCTGGGCACATGTAGTTTTTCACTATTCCTAAAATATGTATTACCTAATACTTCAGCATTTGTTTTAAACAAGTGTTGATGTTTTTTTACAAATACGCATACCGCCAGGATATAAAGACAAGGTAATGGTAGTATTTTAAGTTTTTTAAAAAGTGGTTTACAAGAATAAATTTGATTCACATTACATATTGCACGTATACATTTCTTTTGTATTCTAAATATTTTTATTAAATCTACTGAGTTTCCCCAAATAGGGATTCCGTATTGCAATACAGATGAGACATATCCATGATATGCTAACAAGGTAGCGTTTAAGTTTGCTATTTCTCTTATTCTTCTTAAAACATACACAAATCTATCAATTTTATTGCAAAGGGAATCAATGTGTGCTTTCCAGTTACAATGTTTGTCAATTAATATTCCTAGAAATTTAGTATTATCTGTATTTTCTATATTGGTATTGTTAAAAAATACGTTTGAACTTTTGATATTATTACTGTAATATGTTTGAAATTCAACTATTTTTGTTTTACTCAGGTTAATTTTTAGATTGTTGCTTTTAAACCATTCTGAAACTTTAAGTAAGGTTTCAGATGTTTCCTTTACTAAAAGATTTTTATTTTTACATTTAATAAGGAGGGTTGTGTCATCTGCAAATAAAAATGATTCATGTTCGATAGTTTTTGGGAGATCATTAATATAAATTAGAAAAAGCAAGGGCCCTAAAACACTTCCCTGTGGTATTCCACAGTCACTACAGCAATAACTTGAAGTAAATATTTTTTGATGATTGCCACATACTTTTGAAATTTCAACACATTGTTTCCTTTTATCTAAATAACTTTGTATCCACTCTAATGATTTTCCTCTGATGCCATACTTTTCAAGCTTTGTCAACAGAATTCTATGTGAAACAAAATCAAATGCCTTACTCATATCTAAAAATACACAAAGTGGATACATTTTTGTATTCAGGCATTCCGTAATACTTTTTACTAACTCAAAACATGCTAAGGTTGTAGATCTACATTTCCTAAATCCATATTGATTATTTTTTAGTAATTTAAATTCCAGTAAATAATTATAAAGTCTTTCATACATAGCTTTTTCAAAAATTTTTGAGAAAACTGGAATTAAAGTAATAGGCCTATAATTATTCAAATCAAACTTATCTCCTTTTTTAAACAATGGTCTTACAATAGATTTTTTTAGTCGTTCCGGGAAGTTCCCTTCTAAAAATGACAAATTAACAATATGGTTGAGTGGTTTTGATATTACTGGAGCAACATATTTGAGTAATTTTGTACTAATATTGTCATAACCAGTTGCACTAGTGTTTTTTAGAGAATGTATGATTCTAAATATTTCATGCTCATCTACTGGTCTTAAAAACATAGTTTTATTACTATTGGAGAATGTATGTGATTTTGGAATATTTGTGAGTGTATGATTGTTATTACTTGATTTTGCCTGGTTTATAAAAAAAAATCATTAAATAGTTCACATATTGTTTGAGTATTTGTATAAACTGAGTTATTTACTCTTATTTTCTCAATTTCTTTATTATTTGTTTTATTCTCAAAAGTGTTTTTAATTAAATCCCATGACGCTTTGCATTTATTAGATGATTTATCAATAAATTTCAGAGATGACTGCTTTTGTGATTCTAATATACATTTAGATAGAATTTTTTTGTAACGCAAGTAATTACTTTTATTTTCTTTTTTATTATACTTAGTGTGACGATAATTCAAGTACAACTGACGTTTGACTTTGCAACATTTAAGAAGACCTTTTGTGAGCCATTTATTTTTTATTGGTTTATTTGACACTTTGATTTGAACTTTTGGAAAGCATAACTCAAAAAACAATAAGAATATGTCATGAAAATTATTAAATGCCTCTTCACTGTTTGTATTTGCAAAAACCTCACTAAAACTTAAAGATGATAAACATTCATAAAATTTTTTCTTATTTTCCTTACTGAAGAGTCGTCTCGTTTCAAACCAAAAAGCTCTTCTTGTTTTATAGTTTGAGACTGATTCAATATTTACTTTCATACTCTGTGCCATTTCATGGTCAGATAAACCAAGTGGATGAGTGAGAGATTGGACATTTTCCAAATTGCTAGCAATTACATCTAAACATGCATTCTTCCTAGTAGGTTTTAGTATGTGTTGTAGACTTGTGTAACTCCGGAGTGATTAACTCAAAAAGATGTAATCTTTACAAAGGAGTGAATATATCAGTAACTCCGTAGTATTCAAACTAACTCTCTATATCCTTATATCACAGTGTGATTGTATTTCATCTAAGCGGATTAGAATGAAAGGAATGATATGTTTATCAGGGAGTAGAAAGAGAGGAAATCATCATTCGGAATGAAGAATGTTGTAGCATCGAACTACATACTGTACACACAAAGTTATACCTTAAACTAATGGGGTTAAGATATCTTTAATATTGTTCAAATGCGGATAGTAATAAAAAACAGCGATGAGAATTATTTTGTTTGTACTTTGTTTTAAAAACGCACGCATAATAAAAAATAAGCGTTTGTTTTTAAATAATTTAATAAAATAATATCGATTCTGTTCGATATACCATAAATACATCATTTATTTTAACTGTTTATCTTGTCATTATATCGCACCGGTTAAACCCTTAAGACTAGAAACTTGAAATCTTTAATATATCGGCGAATATATTTACTTATCATTTTAAAAACATTAAAAGTCGGTTAAATGTAATTCACATAATTCTTTCACACGCAGTGGAAGCCGCGGTCAATCCTTAGTATCAAATAAAACAAGCGTGATTGCTTTTTAAATAATTAAGTAAAAGAATACCAAACAGAATCCATAAATACATATCGTTTATTTCAACTGTTTATCTTGTCTTTAAATCTGTAAATCATTTCATTTCCTTATATTATCATTAAATCTAAATATGTCACCAATCCCAATCACTCTGATTTCTACTGAGTTATAAGGAGTTGAAGATATGAATGAGTGATATATATCCGTAACTCTGAAAGATACATATCACTCTTTTCTTTTCTCGGATATATTTTGCGCAAGTCTAATGTGTTGATTAATATTATTATTTAAAAGAATGCCTTGTATTTGTTTATGTGCATAGTTATTCTGCATTAAATCTATATTCCAATCTCCACAAAGAATAATTTTTTTTAGAGTTTTTCATAATATGTTCTAATAATAATTCTAATTTATTTAGGAAAATTTCAACATTTGAACTAGGTGTACGATAAATACAAATTATTATTAATTTGTAACATGTTATTTCAACAGCACAGCATTCGAAAGAAAATGGTAAGCGTATTTGTAAATCAAGAGTTTTAAATTGTAGATCATTTCTTACCATAATACAAGTGCCACCACGACGCTGGTTAACACGAGAAAAATGAGAGGCCATAGTATAACCATTTAGTTTAAAGTTTTGTTCAGAACCTTGTTTCAGGAATGTTTCTGAGAGGCAGATAACATCAATTTTTCCTAATGTATCCCTAAGTTCAGTTATAGCTAATTGCAAATAATCTTGTTTACTCAGTGCACCTGCTATATTTTGATGTAATAATTTAAACTGGCAATCATTTAAGAAAAAACTGATTTTTAGTATGTGTATTTTCTAAGTTATTACCTGATTTAATCCTAAAGTAATATGGGATTGTACCCTTTTTGATTATACTATCAGATACTAAAAGATTTGAGTTATTTATCTCTTTTTTACTTCTCAATTTTAAATTAAAGTAATATGGTATTGTACCTTTGTTTATCTTAGCGGTAGATTGATCACTAATCCTTCTTTTACACACTAATTTTTCTAAGTTTTCTATATATTCATTAAATGTAATTTTTGTTTTATCTAACTGCTTAATTTTATTCTCACTACTTACTTTACTATGTTTTTGTTCAGAAAATGGCAAAAATTTATTTTTGTATTCCTGATAATCCATTTCTATAGTTAGTTTAGTATACAAACAATTTATATAGGTATTATGTGCATAATTATTATATTTTGGTAAATAATTATCTAAATCGATAAATGTACAGTTACTATATTGCTTAGCAATTAGATTTAGTTTATAATTAAGTAGTCCGACATTCAAATATCTATTTGATTTAACTTTCACTAAGAACACTTGTTTACACATCTTTAGTCTATCTAAAATATTACACAAATGCGTAAAGACAGAGTAAGGTTCCTTGTCATTAGTACCAATACCTAGAATAGCAAAATCTTTGTTACATAGATTTGACAGGTCATTAAAATTATGCAATATATCTGATGACTTTGCATTAGGTTTTATGGTTGAGAGAACTGAAAATGTGTTTGGTTTATATTTCAATAATTTTGTTGCCAAACCCCGAAGTCTTTGATCTCCTAATATTAATATCTTGTTTTTTTGTATATTTAAGGTATCTTGATTACATTTTTCAGAACACACTTTTAATGAACTACACACATCTTTCTTCGGACTGGAATTGTTTAATTTCCTTACTTTTACTTCTTTTTTGTTAGCAGACTGTTCAATTTTTGAAAGATTTGTGTTTGATTTTGGTATATTCTTTGTGGTGTCTTCAGAAGTTAAATTTAGCAAAGACATACTTGCATTCTTTTGTTTACTTCATTTTCCACGCTTGTTCTTTGGTGTAGAACATTTATAACTTATCCTAGGTGAATTTTTTGTTATTTTATTTAAAATTTCAATGTTTTTTGCCTGTTCCTCATTCACCTTGCGCAGAGAATTAATTTCTAAAATTAAGTTTTGAATTTCATTATGTGCACTTTGTAACTGACACTTCAGAGTATTTATTTCTTCACGCAATTCCTTATTTGTGTTGTCGCTTACTGCTGACAAATCCGGTAGACTTCTAGCAACATAATCCGAAGTTGTTGTCTCAAAGGACTCCATCGAGGCATTGGACATGGATATATTTTTTCTTCTTAAAGTAACATTTTCATAGACAAAATCCATTGTGATAGTGTCTGGTTCTGCAAAATATTAAATTTTTTTTTATACAAAATAACAACACTATTTAGGGTGAAATGGGACAAAAGTTTGTAGTATTATGTATTTGTTTTGAATATAGGTACGTTAATAATTTATGTGAAAAGATTTATAGTTGGTTTAAAGTATTACTATTACAATTCACGTATTTTATCTACGATGATTTGAATGTATTGACTTTATTGTAAATAGTTATACGTAATTAAAGTTAAAATTGTATAGGAAAAAGTAAAGTGTAAAGAATGAACTAAAACTGATACTTCCCCGGTTTTCCGTTTTGAATTTGAATTGTTTTCTCTCGATGACATCAATTTTACAAAGGCGATTTCTTGTAGTTTGTGTTACTTTTTACGAAAGTCTTTATTATTTACGATAATAAACTTTAATTATTAGTTATTCTACACACTTTTGATATTTATTTAAGCTATTTATATGTTAAATTATTTAAAAATTATCACAGCTGTTTGAAATCACTTTTGACACGTCTAGGGTTGCTAGCTTTCCCATTTTCAACTGACTTTCCAAAAAGAGGAAGTTATCAATTCGGCTGAATATTTTTTAATGTTTGTAACCTCTAAACTTAGTTATTTGTGAAGCGATTTTGAAAATTCTTCTTTTGTTTGAGAGGATATACTTCTTGTATGACGATGAGGATCACCACTTGTCTCGCTAACCGATAAACCGGTAAACCGAAAAGTTTATAGACGTTTTGCTTACTTTGCCTACCCCGCAAGGGAACCGGACGTGATGATACTTTTTTTATAGAAAAATATGTTGATTGTGCATTGCTATCCGTATGGCAAGGTTGGAATATCACATATGTAAGTTTACTGGATACCTCATCTTACAAACCTGAACACGACAGCGACAAGCACTGACACTATTGGGAAGGATGAAGTAAGGCGGTGGTAGCAAAATCCGGAGAAGATGTTGCTGAACTCTACCATCTACTTGTCATCGTATGGTTGTGACTCGTTTTTTTATACCATAAGTTAGCTAAAAAGCTGATGGCTCTCTTGAGGGAAAGAAAAACCATCACCCATTGACATCAAAATAATGGTGCGTTGTTACCCGTGTGACGGGATGGCAATGCCACATGCACACATTTACCGCTACCTTACTCTCCAAACCGGAACACGATAATTACAATCATTGACGCTATTGCGGTAGGAATAGGTATTGCGGCACCAAGTACCCGGGCGAGAGCCGAGACGTTGCCGGAACTCTACTAACTAGTAGTTACGATAGTAGTGACATGTCTAGCCAATTGGTTGCCTTTTACGACCTGCCTGGCGGAACGGCAGTAGGTCTATTCTCCAAAGTAGACCGGACCAACACGGAGTTTCGCCAATCGTTCAACTTTTACGAACTACAGGAAGACATTATATCGTCTGTTCTTCCGAGAGGGCCCGAAGCCGCACTAATAAACTTATTGTTGGTTTGTTTACTGAACAAACAAACACATTTAGTGTTTGTTTGTTCAGTAAACATTTGTGCTGTAAGTTAAAGAATAAAATATTCTTTTTCTTATACTCAGGGGACGTCAGTATGAAATAGATACATGGATGAGGATATTTTCAATTATGGAATATTCTGAAGTTAAAGTTGAAATAACAAACCATTTTCCTGTTATTATTAGTAAATAAGTAGGTACTAAATTGCGTATTTCTGTAAAGTTTACCATAACTCGGGATATACGATCTGTGTGTGTGTGTTTTATTATTTTGTAGAGATTATTATTAATAATAATTTATTTTCAGGTAACTTTTTTTTTAAATATTTATTTAAATAGATACTACTGCTGCCATTGCTAACGCAGCAAATTTTAAACTATTTAAGTTCAATAAACCAATTTATTATGACGTGCATTTTTTTATATATTTTTTTATGTAAAGATATATTATACACATAACAGTAATAGTAGCGATCTGGAAATTTATGGACTTTATATTTTGATATATAATTTATATATTTTTCATGTATTTTTCATATATTTAAAATATATAATTTTTATATTTTAAAATATATTTTTTATATTTTTTTTTTCATGGGGGTTGTGTGGTTCTGATAAGAGTGAATTTAGATAGTAAACAGATGGTTTATTACAAATGTATTGTTGTAGAAGGATTGATGAATAGATTTTGAAGTATTTAGCTTTTTAAAATTAGAATTAAAATTTTGAACAAATATATTTTGTATGCTAAGAGATAAAAATATAATAATAAACATTAAAAAAGAAATCTGGTTTTTTGAATTAAAAAAATCCATAAGTATAATTTAGATGAAAAATATAAAATATTTGTAACGTGATTGGTCAAATATATCATAAGCATGAAAATATATATAATTCTATACTAACAGTTAGTTGCGCACTTGCGATTAATAATTGCAATTAATAAAATAAAAAACCCAAAAGACTGCATATCTTTATATATTGTGTACATTGATTCCACTATTGTTCAGATTTTTCATCGTAATTTTGTGGAAATATTTTAATGCGTAGATACTTTATAGGCTGACGAATTACAGTCAAATGCTCTTTTCGGACAAGATTCGTTAGATTTAATAACATATACTTCAATAGATTTCTTCAAATTTGGCTTACGTGACTTATGTCAGGACACGTTTGTTTATAAATAACATCGTACCCTGATAGCCACCTTACCTATAACTTACTGTCAATCTACATCCGCAATTTGAAGCAAACTTGACGGAAAGAGTTGGCAAAGCGAGCGATTACCTATTAGTTACCTATAACTACAAATCTAAAAAAACTATTTTTTCAGCGTATCAAAAATTAGTCATAAACATCTTGACAGTATTACATATTTATACACTATATATTTTCAGTATTTTTGAATCGCTTGTCCTATTTTTCCTTGTTAGCCACCGGAAATCCCAGAAATTCGATAACGAGATTATCAGAATTACCTAACAAGTATTTTAATTATAACTCAAAGTAGGAAATTTCGTTTGACGTCAAGTTAGTGTTATCAGGAGGTATATCGGTCTTTATAATTTGCCTATAACTTCCGTTAATTAGCCTAAAACCCAATAATATTCGATAACAAACCTCAAACTAGGGATGTACGATTCCAAAAAAAATCGATCTTGAGAATCGCGACAAATATTTTATTATTTGTTATAAATATTTTATTGACAGATATGAGTAGAGTGATTATCATTTTGATAATATCTTAAAAAGCACCCCACGCTTTTTTTAAAATAAAATAATTTTTTTTTATTCACACTATTATTAATTTATATTTATTGAAATTTTCAACACTATTCTTAATTTAAATTTATTAAAATTTATTTTCTATTTTTTGCTTTGATTTTCTATAAAAAGCGTGCTTTTAGTTTTTTTAAACTATTATTTATTTTTTACTTTTTAGTTTGGTTTATTCATAAAAGCGTGATTTTTTAGTTTTTTAAAACTATTATTTGTTTTGTAAAATTAAAATTCTCCTTAGTATTCAAAAATTTGTCAATATTGGAGAAATCGGCTAAAGATAATTATTGGAAATTAAAATTAACATCAAGTCCTGTATTATCGACTGTAGGAATAATTATAAAAAAATAAAATTAAGTTTCTTACCTTATCGACTATAGATGAAAATTATATAAAATAACAAAAATCATATTTTGCAAATTAAAAAATGGAATAATTTTATCAAACATACAAACATACAAAAGTACAAACGTACAAACATACAAACATACAAACATATATATAGGTGAAGCTAATAAAAAGTTTGTAAAAATTATATGTCTCAATTTTAGAATCAAATTTGTAAATTACTTAAAAAATACTTTCTTTGAAAATTCGGGAAAATTGAAAAATCGGGAAAATTAAAGTTATAAATAAGAGAAAAAAATCTATTAAACACTGCGTAGATCATTTAAAGATTAAAAAAATTCGATACAATCGAACGACAATCTGAAATTCGAAAATACGGTTATTTTGTAGCTTCTCTTTACATGCTATTTTTTAAAAATTTTGTCAATTTTTCAATTCTAAGATCATATTCCAGCTATGAAAATGCACTTGCAAGTCATTAACAATTGTGTTTAATAGATTTTTTTCCCATATTTATAACTGTAATTTTTCCGATTTTTTTTTTTGGTATTTTTAGATTTTTTTTTAATTTTTAGCGCGCGCATAAAAATTTCTAGTAGAAATTTATTTCGATGTCGATGGTTCATTATTCTACATCGACCATCGATGTTTCGATTCCAAAAAAAATCGACCAAAAAAAATGCTGTTTCCCGGAAAAAACATCGATAGTTGAAACATCGATATATATCGGCCATCCCTATTTGACTGCTTTAGTTATCAATTAACAGGAAAAAAACAATTTATTTTGCGCATTATTAATACATTTTATGGTCCGTTCTCTGAGTTGAGGTTATCGCTGTTTTCGATATAATAAATTTATTAATATATTTTCCGTATTACATAGCTATTTTAAATATTAAATAAGCAAAGGAAAGTTTTGAGTTGATGAAAACCCAAATAATTTAGTTTAGTTTTGATTCAAAATGATACTACTCCACTATCAGTAGAAAACAATAAAGCCCTTGAGTTTACAGAATGTTTTGCGTGACAAAAACAATTTTTTTTTAATTATCAATTTTTTGGGTTCCAATTTCTAAATTTCGACATTGAAGCGAGCCCTGGATATACATACGTACATATTTACGTATGTATATGAGTATTACGTTATAATGATAATATTTTACTACCTACATATTTTAGTATCTACGTATGACACTTCATGAAACATGCCTGCCCATATGTGTGAGCATGTTTCACGAAGCGCACACACGTATTGTAACACTACCATTCGTATCGTCCCTGATTCCGTTACATTACCACATGAGTAGATGACATTACGGCTACGTAATTGTACAACCATTAGCTTGTGCCGCGACTTTAATAATGTTTCTTGCGTAGTCGAGGAATATATTGTTAATGGTTTTATCTTCAATTTTTTCCTTATGTTTCTCAGGGAGCAGTCTATCTGGCATTCAACGTCGTGACGCTCCCTGGCAAATCTAGAGCACTCCAGTATGACGTGGAGTACTGTCTCTTGCTCTCCCATACCACAGACACAGAAGAGGTCACCTGCAAGCTTAAATCTGTGTAGGTATTGCTTGAGTCCTCCATGCCCAGTGAATACAAGAGAGCTTAAATTATTTTTGGGGAATTCGCCTAAGATGTAGGCCTTAATCACATTTGGGAAGAAAGTTTTGGTGACGGAGCCACTCTCCAACCCCGAGTATCGTTCTTGCCACAATGCTACGCTTCGTTATAATTCCCTTGGCAAAGGAGATGGGGTACTTGTTATAGACGGGTGCTCTTTTTAAGAGCCGCTCTCTTAGCCAGGTGACCGGCCCGTTCATTACCTGGTATGCCCACGTGGGCTTTAACCCAGAACAGCCTGATGTTTCCGTTATTAACGGACCTGTTGTCAATTCTGCCGCGATTGGGTTTTCTGGGTCTGGTTGACATGGGCATTCCAGAGCGGATCGAGAGTGACTGAGGTTACAAGCCTCATCGTACTTCTCTAGCATCTCCATGGCTCTGAGTATAGCAATTAATTCGGCCTGATAGACGCTGCAGAAGTCCACGAGCCTATGCGTTGAGTACTTAAACTCAGATCCCCCTCTCCACAAAGTTACCGTCATCCCCACTTTTCCCTCAATTTTAGAGCCATCCGTGTATGCTAATGTTAGCATACACGGATGATACTTCTCTCCTCATTGGCCGATGTGATGCAATCGAATGCAAGATCACGACGTTTACGTCCATACGATCACCCACATCCCTCGATGTGAGTGATCGTATGGATGAACTCTAAGCTCAAGTTCCGCATCGGGCCATTCCTCTACTGGCCTGCCTCTTTTCAACTCATATAGGTCGCGCAGTTCTTTTGCTAGATAGATAGCTATTAGATCTAGAGGCAAGATTCGTGCTAAGAGCATGCTAAAATAAAAGGAGCAGGTCGTATGTGCCTTCCCTATTTTTATTGCAAACAGGCAACTTACCCTGTCCAATCTTTTTCTGAATCCTTTTGTCCTAGATACGTCTGCCCAGATGCTCGCCGAATACAAGATTGTCGGTTCAACTACAACAAGATATATGAGTCTATATATTCAGCTCTAGCGGCGGAAGCAACCATCTTATAAAGGCCGATCACCTTCTTAGTGACATTATCCAGATGTTGGTGGAATGAGAGGCACATATCTATCGTGAAACCCAGGGCTTTTATAGAGTTAACTTGCTCAAGTGTCGTGTTTCCCATTCTAATGTTTGGCCGAGTGAATCTGAGTTTCCTTCATCACCATTAGTTGGGTTTTGTGAGCGTGAGCTTGTTGGCCTCACTCTACTCCTGGATCTTCTGAAGTGCCTCGTTCATCTCTTTCTCCACCCTTTCTCCAGTCTTCCCTGTAGCGATCACAAGAATGTCATCGGCGATGGCCTGAATATGCACGTGAGGTTCCAGTTTGAGACTGAACAGAGGGTCGAGGAGTACATTCCACAGTAAAGTGCCGCATGTCGATCTTTGAACACCCATAATTATTTTTAGTACAGTTTTCCCGCGTGTTGGTCCGCTCTGTCTGCCTTTATTTTACTGTACACGATGCCTTACTTATATTATATATGACGATAATGACTCTTTTACTCAATGTGGGCACCGAACTCGTGACCTTATGATCTGAACTAGATAGGGAAACTGGACTGTATTTAATAAGTGTCTCATAGATACGATTTTAACCACAAATAAACAAGCATCGACACAAGTGCAGCGATTTACTTTGCGGGCGATCAACAACTTTAGCTATTTTCATAAGAGGTGGATAATTGATATTTGCCAAGAAACATAAATAATATTCCAAGAATATCATCTAACGTTGGTTAAGTCTGTTTAATTATAATATTATTATACGTGTTTCCGCTATTATAACAAGTTATCGTTACCTGTTTTGTAAAAATATTCTTTAGTATATTATTTATCACGTTTTTTTTATGAAATTGCAGTTTTATGTTTATTCAGGCGGTGGAGATTTGTGTTTTAAACTAACATCCCAAAAACTTAGAGCCAAAAATTCTACTACTATAATCTTCGATCAATGTAGGTAAATATACTTGATCGAAGACTATCTATAATATTTGAGAAGTGTGTTTTGTGTGTGCGCGCGCGTGTGTGTATGTGTCAAATGAGCTAACTTTTGATTCAAGCGAATAGTACGTTTTATTATTATTATTATTATAAGATAGCAAACAAACAGATGGATCTCCTGATGGAGTCAACCATCGCCTATACCAAAGGTGTTAATGGTACGCTGCTATCATGAGGCGAGGTCTAATGCCACACACATAAATTTACCGGCTACCTTACCCTCCAAACCGGAACACGACAGTGACAAGCACTGATTTTATTACGACAGGAATAGGTAAGGCGGACCAGACTCGGGCGAGGTTATGCAGAACTCTACCACCTAATAGCCAAATATATAAACGAAAATTACGTAAAATCAAATTTTCAGAAGTTTGGAAAATCCAAAACTGGCGTCATACTTATTGAAAAATAATTAAATGCCCCTAAATTAGATAGCAATTTTCAATAGAAAACAATCCCGTTACACATTGAAGATGTTTAAAAAATGGTACCGATATTATGTTGAGTAGTTTGAGCGTAATCGTGGCACATCATTGATATAAAAATCCCAAGATGCACAGCCCCGAACAAAATTGTCATTCAAAACTGTCTCTCAATGACGTGTATAGTGGTAATATTATACACGTCATTGCTGTCTCTAATTTCACATAAGTAGTTATAGAAATAGCAAAAACATATGTTTTTGCATATCTAAACTTGAGCAAAAGTTTTATAGTTGTTTTTTCGTGGTTTTTACAAAGCAATTTGTAAAAAGCATGAAGCTGTATAATATATCTGGAGGCAGCACTTCTAATACCTACTTGAAACACAACTTTAAATACTGCTGTCATCTTCTGAGGTCTGACCCTCTCTTTCTAACACAGCTGTATAAAAAGAGATGGAGAGACCACAGAGACAGAGATATAACGTAAATATAAAGTAAATATTTGTTGCAATCCTACTAATATTATAAATGCGAAAGTTTATGAGTATGTATGTATGGATGTTTGTTACTTTTTCACGCAAATACTACTGAACCGATTACGATGACATTTGGTATGTAAATAGCTGAAGACCCAGAATAACACATAGGCTATTTTTTATCCTGGATAAGTAAGGTGATCCCGCGGGGTTCACTAAAAACTTTTATAATGCAGCAGGCTGCACGCTGCAGATAGTTGATTAATGTGAGTGGTAGCTCCACCTATACATAATACTTTATGGTAAAAAGTAATAAAATTGACAGTGCCACGATCGACGCGATTCTATTTGAAGTAAGAGCACAATTTAAAATTATGCGCTATTTTTTAGAGGACGTTTTTGAGAAACTGAATGCACATTCAGTTGGGATTTTTATATGAATGTGGCACATCTATACATTCAGACATTTGAACCGACATACATCCGTACATTATACTTGACACATATTTTTTTAAATATTAAATGTGTTTATAAAAGAATTATTCTTTATATCTGTATCTATATTTTTGTATTAGTGAATTATGAATAAAATAAATAGTTACAATTGAAGTCCACAAAAATGCTTGACCTTAACATGTTGCGAGCAGAGCATTAACTCAGCACTCGCTGATGCATGTAATAAAATAAGTATTATCAGGCAACTTCCTTGCAGGGTACACACAGTAAACTGCCCCCAATTTACGTAACAAAACATCAATCGAGTTGATGCGCTTATTGCTCTTACACTTACACACATAAACATGCTACAAAATCCTGTCGTGCTCGCGCGGCATGATATGTAAGAAAATGTGTAAGACCCCTAAACCCTCCGACTTGATGGTCGTTTTACATGAGTCAGGTGACAGGTCCCTGAATTTTTTTTGGTTAACGATTCGCCGTTTTATCAATTGTTCAGGTAGTGATTATAGCGCCGCTGGTCCGTACTCCGTGTGGCGCGATGTTAATGCGTTATAAGTCTACCGACTACTTTATCGTCCAAACTCGAACACGACAATGACAAGCATTGACGCTATTGCGGCAGGAATAGGTGAGGCGCAGGAATACCCGGGTATGAGGATACCAAATGCTCGGTCGAGACGTTGCGGAACTCCACCACCTAGTAGTCACGACAGTAGTGCCACAAAAAGCCAATTAGTCGCGTTTTACTATCGGCCTGACAGTTGGCCTATTCTTCAAAGGAGTCCAGACCAAAACGTGTCGAAATTAAACTAAAAGCAATTTTAAATTTTAAGAAACAATTTAACAGACTCCGTAACTCTTCTAATCTTGTTTGCAAAACAAAGAGATATTAAATTACTTTAGACATCAGGTGTGAGCCCGTGACAATTAAAAAGAGGTATTGCATTTCGGGATGGGCTTATGTAGTCTCTCTTTATTGTAGCATAAAGAAGCCAAGTTGTAAACTTGAACGTAAATCGCTTACGTGTGTGCCCTGCAAGACATAAAGGGGAATTAATAAGGCCATTTCGAAAAACGATTCGGCAGACAGATAGCGGACCGGATAGTTGAAGTAAAGCTTTGAAAATACGATATTGAAAGTTATCGAATTCAAATCTCTTTTCGTAAAAACTTCAATTTACTCTCGTTTGCGAGTTATATTATAAAATACGATGAAATGTGCAAAAGAAAAGTAATATTGTTTGAGTGTTTTGTGTAATAACTAGTGATCGTCTGTGGCCGAAATTCAATCACAGACCAACCAAAAATAGTTTTTTTTTATATCATAAGATAGCAAACAAGCAGATGGGTCTCCTGATGGAAAGAGTCAGCAATCACCTATAGACACCAAAGGTGTTAATATTGCGTTACTATCTTGTGGAGAGGTCTACCCTAAGGGTAAGGTAGCCGGTAAACTTATGCATAAGTTTACCGGCTACCTTACCGTCCAAACCGGAACGCAACATTGACGGGCACTGACGCTATTGCGGCAGGAATAGGTAAGGCGGTGGTACCAGACCCGGGTGAGACAATGGAGAGCTCTACCACCTAGAAGCCACGTTGGAAATGACTCGTATAGTCAATCGGTCGCCTTTTACGACCTGCCTGACAAAACCGCAGTTGGCTTATTCTTCAAAGGACCCCGGGACCAACACGGGGGGAAGATGATAAAGGAGATGGTATAGAAAGTAGTACACATGTGTGTTACATTAATGTAGTGTGTGTAATGTTTGTTTTTATTAATTTACTATATTTCTGATGCATTTAATTTAAACATATTAGGTTTTTGCAGTCCTCCGCAATGTAAACTTTGATTGTGCCAAGTTCCATACTAAACCGTTCGCGTAATTTTCTTAAAAAGGGGTCCAAATTTTTTCCTTAATGTAATAATATATATAAATTAATAATAATAACTTTCAAGGATTTAATAAGGCCTTAAGGATGGTTTTAACAACGTCTTGCCCATCTATACAAATAAATAAAATTGGAGTGTCTGTTTATAATATTAAAATAACCGCTTTTTACTAAATGCATAGGGATGTATACACGGTACATATACCAAAACTACATTTTTTACAATTTTTGTCTATCTGTTTGTCTGTCTATCTGTTAGTTTGTTCCGGATAATCTCTGGAACGGCTAGACGAATTTTGACGGGCCTTTCACTGGAAGATAGCTGATGTGATAGGGAGTAACTTAGGCTACTTTTTTTTCAAAATTTTCCTATGCTTTTTAAATTTAATTTTCGCGGGCTCAGCTAGTGCTTAATATAACCGCCTTACTTTTTTCTTTTGATTAGCACCAGCGCTGCTTCCACTGCTTTTACTAACCTTTAATATCGATAGTTTTCCTGCGTTGGTCCATGCCTCTTTTGAAGAATAAATTATCTGCCCTTTAGCCTCGCAGTTCGCAAAAGGCGAATTATTTGCCAAAGGCGTTACTACACTCGTGATTACTAGGTAATTCCGCAAAGTCTCGCTCGGGTTTTTACCACGGCTTTATCTATTCAGCCACAGTAGAGTCCATGCTAGTCACTTTCGTGTTCCAGTTGGGAGGGTAAGGTAGCCGGTATACTTATGCCTGTTGTAATCCGTCCCCGTTGCACGGATAGAAACGCTTTTTAAGAACTTTTGTGTCTATAGGCGATGGTTGTGTCTTTCCATCAGGGGAGTCATCTGCTTGTTTGCTATCTTACAAAATAAAATATTAAAAGTACAAAAAATATTCATTACGCCGTGTTGTTCCCGGCCTCCTTTGAAGAATAGGCCTACTGCTGTTCTGCCAGGCAGGTCGTAAAAGGCGACCGATTGGCTATCGAGTCACTACCATCGTGGCAACTAGGTGGTAGAGTTCTGCATTGTCTCGCCCGGGTCTGGTACCACCGCCTTACCTATTCCTGCCGCAATAGCGTCAGTGCTTGTCGCTGTCGTGTTCCGGTTTGGAGGGTAAGGTAGCCGGTAAACTTATGCATGTGGCATTAGACCTCGCCACGAGATAGCAACGCACCATTAACATCTTTGGTGTCTATAGGCGATGGTTGACTCTTTCCATCAGGAGACCCATCTGCTTGTTTGCTATCTTATGACATAAAAAAAAAAAATTAAAATTGGTGACTGTTGATAGAGACCAAACTTAACTCACCTGTTGAAAAAAAGATGAGTCATGTGAACCTGAGTGACTTATATGTTCGGTTTCTCCTTGTTACCTAGCAGAGGGATTTGTGTGATGGTTTTTTTTAATTGAACTAGCTGAACTGACGAATTTCGTACGATCTTTACATATTTAAAATCTATAAATGTTTGACAGCTAGGAACTGTGTTAATAGAAAAATTAAAGTATTGTCTTTATTATTTTTCACGCAATTTTTAAATTTTTTCTCACCACAACCTTCCTAGGACTTTAAGTAATATTTTGAACAAAAATAGCATAATTGTTCCAGCCGTTCTCGAATTTTGCTTAGCAACACATTTAACGATTAATTTTTATTTATATAGATTGCTCTTTCAACGTTTATTAGCTTCTCTGTCAATTTTTCTCTGAACAGGTATATAAGATTTTTCTTTTGTGTATTTTAAACAAACTTCTCTCATAAATGTAAAATAAAAATCTTTATAAACAGCTTTCCACGGAGTTTGAGACTCGAGCGTTGCCAACAGCCATCAAACTTCAATATCCTCCGAGATGTGTCTTTTGATGTCTCCAAGTCGCAAGATATTAAATAAACTCCTTTATATGACGCTTTTCATCTTTATTTTGATAGTTACATTTATAATAAAGTAACAAAAATAAGACTTTAGTATTTTATCGAAAATAAATATTATAAGCGAAAGGTAAAAAAAAACATACCGCCTATTAAGAATAGCGGTGCATCTAACTTTACAACTGTTATTAGCTGATAGTACTCAGTAGAAAGCATAGAGTTTTCGTTTCACAACCCCAAACACCAATGCAATAGGCGAGTATAGGCTGGCACACGGCAATATACACAAGTATACGGATTCGAATACAGATTAAATTTCTCAATAGTTTCATACCTATTACATAACAAAATAAAATTTATATGTCAACCTTACCTATAACCTTGCGTAACTTAATTGTCAAAGTTGCGATATGTGATTGAAAGCTTAAGCGCTCTCCAAATGTAATCCCAGATATCTAACATCCTTCGTTCATTTTATTCTATCACAACCGCATGCTAAAGAGTTATGGTTTTCATTCTGACATGAGTACAATCTGGAGATCTTCAAGAGAAGAGTGAATAGGTACCTTCTAGGGAAGCGCGTTCCATCTTAGGCTTCATCTTAGCTTACCATCAGGCGAGATCGAGGTCAAGCGCTTACCTATCGATAATAAAAAATAAAAATAAAAAATGCAGAAATATGTAATGCTGAATCCATATAGTTTAATTATTCAAAAAAATAACGATTTGCTTGAACTCTCATGTCTTTTTTATACCATAAAATAGAAAATAAGCAGATAGTCTTGATGGAAAGAGTCAACCATCGTTTATAGACACCAAAGATGTTAATGGTGCGTTGCTATCTTCTGGCAAGGTCTAATGCCATATGCATAAGTTTATCGGCTACCTTACCCTCTAAACTGGAACACAAAAGCGACAACCACTGACACTATTGCGGCAGGAATAGGCAAGGCGGTGGTAGCAGGCCCGCGCAAGACAATGCAGAACTCTGCCACCTAGTAGTTACGATGGTAGTGATTCGCATAGCCAGTCGGTCGCCTTTTACGATCTGCCTGGCCTATTCCTCAAAAGAGCCCGAACCAACACAGGGTAAAACAGAGTTCTGTTTAACTAGTTCGGATAATCCTAGACACTTTTCTATACGTATTTCTTTTTACTACACCAGGGTCACTTACTTCGCTTCTCTCAATATGACACAATAGCTTTACAAGATATTTTCTTAAAAAAAAAATTTCTATGGCTATACTATTGTAGATTGTATTGTAGTAGATTGAGTACTCCTTCTATCCGGCTATGCTAGAAATCCGGCAACCTCGCAGGACTAGATACCTAACATTATAAATAACTACATTTGTTCTATGACTTTTGACATAAATCAAAACTTTAAATAAAAATGGTTTTTTAAGTTTTTATTGTCCTGTCGTGACATTTCTAACTAGTCATTCGGATGCGCTGCTAGTAGCAGCACTTTCCTACCAAATCTTTGTGATGCACGTAGAGTTACGAACGTTCAAGCGAAACATTTAATTCATATTAATTTTTGTATGAAAGTAAAATCCAACAAATTATCATATATATATATATATATATATATATATATATATATATATTATTGGATATAGTACTTCTGATTTCTGATATTGATGAAAGTCAAATAGGTTGGGGTTACGACTTGATAACAACGTTAGCTCGTTTATTGCGATAGCCCAGATAAACTGCTGCTCATTCGAAATTCAAGGATGTTAAGATGCCAGCGTCCAAGCTACGAGGTTGAAAATTAAAAAAAACTATAACACATTACAAAAACTAAAAAATCCGATCAATATATATACATGTATATATATATATATATATATATATATATATATATATATATATATATATATATATATATATATATATATATATATATATATATATATATATATATAACCAAAGGCACTGATAAGTGATAACTGCATATTTTACTCGGAATATATTACGTTATAATCATTTCTGTGAAGTTACATTATAAAATATAACATCAGGAAAGACCAAGACATGATTAATATATCAGATTAATCAGGTTATGTCCGAAGGTAATATTAGTTCCCGTTACTGCTAATAAAATAATAAAACATGTACTTAAGTGCTTGTAACATGCACATAAGTGTTGGTCCCGGCCTGTTTTGAAGAATAGGCCAACTGCCGTTCTGCCAGGTAGGTCGTAAAAGGCGACCGATTGGCTATCGAGTCACTAACATCGTGGCTACTAGGTGGTAAAGTTCTGCATTGTCTCGCCCGGGTCTGGTACCACCGCCTTACCTATTCCTGCCGCAATAACGTCAGTGCTTGTCGCTGTCGTGTTCCGGTTTGAAGGTTAAGGTAGCCGGCAAACGTATGCATGTGGCATTAGACCTCGCCACAAGATAGCAACGCACCATTAACATCTTTGGTGTCTACAGGCGATGGTTGACTCTTTCCATCAGGAGACCCATCTGCTTGTTTGTATCTTATGATTTAAAAAAAAAAACTCTTTTTGGTGTTTTAAGGCTACGGTTGTCTAATTTCGCCAGGAAAGCCATATGCTTGTTTGCTATCTTACAGTATAAAAAAAACTTTTCAAATCTATAGATTTCGTCTATAGTTAACTAAACTAAAAGCTAAAAGCATTGATTTTGATCAGTGATATAAAATACACAAGATACACAGTTTCGAACAAAACTGATAATCAAAGCTGTCGCTAGTTAAGTCCAAAAAGTTTATAGTTATGGCACAAACATGTTTTTGCATATTCAACCTTAAACGCAACATTTAAAGTTGTTTTAAAAAAGAAATGTACAAAAAAGCAATAAAATTTTTGATTTAAGTTAGGCGGTAGGACAAAGCATAAGTGGAGTCGAATATAAATATTTTTATGCATTGACTTAGGTTAGTATTTTAAGGGTTTATAAAATTTACATTTAAACAAATCTGATCGAAAATCTGTTTTTGCGTAGAACATTTATATATCAATAAAACAAATAATGACCATTAAAATAATTTATTTATATTTCAAATATTGTAGGTTATTGGTTCTATTACACAGAACCTAAAAATATCGGCAAACTGTGGGTTTATAGTCATGTAGTATTTGACGCTTGATATTGATTGATACATTTAGTTTGCATAGTCTAATAGATTTAGAATATACTGAAAGAAGGAATTTATTGCAATAGTGACTATGACTACGTTATTAAGTTCATAGATTCTTACATGATAACAGACATGATTTTTCTTCAGACTTATTATATTATGTATCGACAATATATTAAGGAAACGCATTAATTTCCTAGAAATAAGTTTAACTTTTCGTAGAATTCTCTTTTTGAATTAGATTTCAGTTTTTCTGTTGTTTTTTTGCAGTATTATGTAAACGAACATTTGTTTAAGTATCTGCAAGCGTACGAGCAAATATTGCCCATAGATATTTGCAACATAAAAGGTTAGGTGATGCCGGTTTCTGAAAATTTTAATGACCCTCCTGTAAAAAATTCAAATCAAGGCTGATCGGAAAAACTGCGTGAAGTAAGCTGATCTAGAATTTGTCTGTTTGTATAAAGAAGGTACAAGCAAATTAATCTGGATGTAATCTCTCACTACGGCGTAAGCCAAATTCGGCAAAAGAGTGCGGCAAAAATAATGACTTACCTACGTATTTCCGCGTTTTCCAAAATTCAACCTCTTAAAGGGTAAAATAGGGGATGAAGGTTTTATATAATTTCACAAGTAAAACGTTTAGGGCTAGAAACTTGAAATTTCGCAAACGTATTCGCATGACGAAGGGATCGACACAGGAATTGACGAAAAATTAAAAAAATGTTTTTTCGACATAACTTTTTCCAACTTATCATTTTTCGACTTTCAACAATATTTAAATTAAAATTACGCTGTTTACAGGTAACTTATTTCGTATTTTTAAAATAACTTTCATGCTAATATACCGATATATATTTTTAAAATCGGATCAGCTAGCTCCTCTGTTTAAAATATTGCGTCAAATACTGCATATTGGATTAAAATCGGTCGTTTCGTTCGGGATTTATCAATGACGAAAAATGTTTAAAAAGCTTTTTTACATGTTTTCGGTATTTTTAACCTAATAAAATAATTAAGAGCTAAAAACTTCCGTTGAATGTCATTCGAAAGATAAAACTCATTGATCATTCTGAAAATCTTTTCAAATACTGCATATACAAGTATCATTTTAAAAAAAACTTTGGATTTTTGAACTTTTCGAACTAAAAACTCTATGCTTAGGCATAGTTTTTTTCATTGAGCTTAAAATACCTCAATGTTACGGAAAGTTTCAGGTGACCTGTAGGGTCAGCCAGCTCACAGATTTTTTAAATATAGTTACATTAGTTGGTTACATAGGTGTGTTACATACATAGCAATACTAATAGATACGTATATTTAGTTTGGAGTATAGTTTAGTACATATAATATTACTGACAAAGGTAATTTTAGATTAGATATTTCCTGTTAATTTAAATTTACTAATAGGTATTTTTAGTTTGAGGTATAGTTAGTTATGATATTAGGTATAGAAAATTTAGAAGTTATAGGAAGTTCAGGTCTTACGTTTTTTATTTAAATTTTAATAATAAAAATGTCGTATATAAATAATTAAGATGAATATGTAAATACTATTTTCTTAAAGTAATAGCGGCCCACCCGGCAAAAGTTCTAAAGTAAATATGCGCGAGCAAAGCCGCGGGTAACAGCTAGTATGCAAATAAAACAACTCGTACATAACAAATCACTTAAAATTTGTACGAGACTAGCTGTAGACCTCTGCATATCCAAATATAGATTGGTACAACCATTTTTTGCGTGATTGATTATCAAACATTCAAACATGCAAACTTTAACATTTATAATATATATATATATATATATATATATATATATATATATATATATATATATATATATATATATATATATACAACATTTTATTAAATAAAAAAAATAATTCTTAATGCAACCTGTTCCTTCCACTTAAGAAAGCGTTATCAACAACACGTGTAAACAGAACAAAATTCGATGCTACTTATGATTTCCTATTGTAATATTAAAATTTTCGTAATATATCTCCAAAGTTCTTCGTAAGAATCAAAATTATATATTGTTATTTTATATTCGTACAAATAGAATAAAAAGAATCACCTAACTTGGTTCTCAAAATAAGTAATCAATATAATCAAACATTTTAAAATCGTCAAATTGATGTCCTCTTCTCTTTTGGCAGTTGGTTAACAACTATAAAAGGTATTCAAAATTATTAATGAAAAAAAATTAAACTTCTTAACAAAAAAAAATTAACTTATCAATGAACAAAAATTGACTCCACTAATAATAACAGGATCAATTTGTATTATTCGACTACATTAAAAGGAGGTTGTAATGCGTTGTCCTTTTACTGAAAAAGTGACCACCGAAATTTTGTCGTATCATATTTGGAGCGTCGAGTAAATTTTTAAGACAAATAAAATAAAAAATATACATTACACCCTATTTTTAGTCACATAAACAAAAAAATAAATCGATAAACTCTTATCCTTACCGAAAATACAATATCTTATATTTTTTTAAAGTTCATGATGTTGTATTTTACAATTTATCAGAGAACATTTCTGTATTTTTGGCGTGCGGGCAGTGACGTGAGCGACGGGATTCTATTTGAAGTGAGCGCACAATTTTCAATTTTCAATTGTGCGCCCATTCTTAGAGGACGTTTTTGAGACACTGATTGTGTATCTTGGGTTTTTATATCAATGATTTTGATCCTTCGAATGGCATTCAACTCAATTTTTGAGATCTTGAAATTTTTGCTTTAGCTAAGTAATCGATAGGTTGGAAAATTTCGATGTAATGTCAAACAACATTATGTTCAAAAATTTTCGTCATTGATAAATCCCAACAAAATTGAACGATTTTGATCCAATTAACGGTATTTGATGCAGTTTTTAAAGTAAAACAGCCAATAAGATTTTTAAGTCAATCGGTGTATTAGCCTGAAAGTAATTTTAAAAATATTAAGTAAGTTTGCTAAAAACAGCGTAATTTTATTATTTAAAAACTGTAACTTTTGAAAATTAAACTCGATTTTGAGTTTTTAAACGGCATTCGACGAAGTGTTTTAGCACCAAAATATCGTAGAATACCAAAAAAATCATTAGTTAAAATTTCAAAGTTGTGTCGAAAAATACTTTTTTCAAAAATTTTCGTCACCGGTTACTCCCAAACGGGTAAACCGATTTTGATGCAATTTATGCATTGAACACCGTGTGTTGAGGAAAAGAGCTGATTAGTTTTTGTTTTCAATCTGTATACGTAATAAGTATTTTTTTATATAACTTCCAGATTGATGTAAAATACTGTTTCGCCAAAAAATTTCTTTAGGTTTTTTCAAAATTTATCAAAATCTCCTGGGCCGACTTGGTTTAAATTTTCAGGAAGTCTAAGTTGAGCAGAGCCAATCGAATGCCATCAACCGCGTTTCGATCGGTCCAGCTGTTCAAAAGTTATGAGATGTTTACATACACACATACACACACACAGACACATACATACAGACATACTGACGTCATCGTGAAAATAGTCGGAAAAGCGTTCCAGGGCCTCAAAACGTGGAGATCTGGTGAAAACTTGATTTTCAAAAATCGGGGCAAAATCAGTAACTTCCTTATATACATACGTAGTAGGAAGTTAAAAAAATATACACAAAATAGATGACCGTAGCCTAAAGATACCAAAAAGAGTTAAGTATGTTATATTATCGATTACTTTTATTTCCTGCTTACCAATTAGGAGGTTACCAAACTTAAACATGACGATGACAAGCATCACGTTCAAGCAAACTTGTTGTAATAGGGTTACGGCAGGAAAGGCTATGCAATATGCGGTGTCACCAAATACGTAAAGACGTTACAGAATTTTTTTCACTTAATAGTCATGCTGGCATTAACATGTTTTTCAGAAAAAATGGGCAACACTAGCTATTGTTATCAGGTAGGTACATTATATATATTTTTATTTAAAATTGTCTATAAATTGGGGACGCGGATAGATCTTAATAACACATTGAGTAAACAGATTAAAGACCTTATAGCAGACCAATTATTCTGTCAATACATCAGATTAATAGATCTTATCAGTAATCCCAACTGAAACGCAAGAAGAAATCCAGTGAACTGTAAATGCGCGTGAAAAAATACCGCTTTTCCCACGCCTCAGATTATTGACAGAATTAATTTGGTACAAGAAATAAAACATTCTTAGTGTTGTGTAGATTGTCAATGTAATAACATTTTTTTAGCTTTTTGTTCGTTCTTATACGTTTAAGCGTTGGAAACAATAGTTAATGTTAAAAAAATAGTGGTTTGATATCATAACACAAAATGTGTGAATGCTTAGAATATTTTTGTGTACATATTTATAAACATAGCACTAATATTCAATATTTTCTTCTTACTTTAAATATTTTTTACGAAATAAAACTGAACGTAAAATTATTCAATGTTTTAAGATAAATGGCTATCGTATTTAAATATTTGAGGAGAAAATATTGAATGGTTATTTAAACGTGAGAACATTTGAATTTATATTCATAGAAATAAATATAATTGAGGGAATAAATTAAAGCCAAGGTTATATTTTTATACTTAAGTTGTTTTATTGCTTGACTACCGTGGGTAATGTTTTGTTTTCACGTTTTTAAACGTTTAAAAATTTCAAATGGTGGCTTTTGTACGCTTTAATGTTCGAGCTGAGATTTTTTCAAGACCCTAGAATGGGGTCTTTTATAAAGGGATACAACAACCAGAAAATTCAAGCAGCTCAAAACTGTATACTTGGGTATACCTGTCTGCAGGGTTTACAGATTTTCTCAAAATTGTTTTTTTTCAAATAAGGATCCTGTTTGACATGATTCTGAGAAAATATACACAGTTCTCGTAACATTGACATCAATTAGCAGTCTATGTTTTAGAGTTCCTTCCCCAAAACGTGACATGTTTTTTATCTATTAATAACATACCTCCGCTGTCTGCCATTCATAAAATTCTATTTTTGAACGGAAATGGTTAAGATATCTGACACTTTGTACTAATAATAAAAAAATATTAATGCTAACGAGGTCGCTAGTATATATTATTATTTTATAATCGGAAACTGTTCACAGCAAGTGAGGAGTACAATTTTTGATTGAATAATGATACAAAATTGATTGAAATTATATATTTTAATTTAGGGTTGTATGCCTTTTTAATGCATTAAATTAAAATATATAATAAAAAATTGTCTAAAAAATAAAATGTCTAAAAAATAAATAAAAATAAAAATGGTAGGGGTAGACAACCCTTATCACTTAGGGTATGAAAAATAGATAGTAGCCGATTCTCGGACCTACTGAATACGCATGTGAAATTGCAAAAAAATCGGTCAAGCCGTTACTCCTGTATTGTAACACATTGTGTCACGAGAAATTTATCTATGAGATATATTTAAAGATTTTACTGTTCCGGATGATGAAAATTTATGTTTATTTTTTTGACAGTCATATAATATGTTAATTAGATTTTAAGGCTGATCATATTTATTACTATTAGACATATAGATATATAGGATTCTATATATTGTAAATTAATTAATATGTTACATAGAAATATTTTAAGATGACTTTCAAAAAGAGATTGTAAGCTAATTCTATTTTAAATATGAAACATTTAACTTTGATTTTGAAAAAGTGCAGAAATTTATATATTTATGTAATTTGCATTAAAACACACATTAAATTAATAAAACCTTATTGCCTTAATGTATTTGATACGTATCAAAATATTCACAAATATTCTTATACCTACTGTGTTCGTGGTAAAAGTAAGTTGTTAAACTTTGAAAAGATTTTATCATGTTCTGTGATCAAACCTACCTACAATCGAATTTCGATCGCTATTAATTTCTTATATTGTGACGATACAAGTAGTGTTGTACAAAATTCTCAACTACCGAATAAATAAATACAACTTGTTTTTAAAAATAAGTTCAGTCAAATGAAGTTAGAATAAATGGATGTGGCACCAGCCAACAGTTAATTTGCTCCCCGATTTCGGTGGCAGCTTCGGGACGCAATCGGCAGTGATCATTACCGGTCCATTTGCGAGGCAAACTTAGTTAAACATTGACATTAAATAATGGTTTTTATTTCCGTCATTCCCTTTGGTGTACGCTGAGATATATTCACGTTATATACAAGTCTGCTATTAAAGGAAATGTGTGAATTTTAAATGCACGAATTTTCGTTCATATCATACTACAGTACGTTCGCGTTAAGAATGCAGCGAGTCAATGCAAGAAAAATGATTTAATTTGTTAATGGGCCAGCGGAAAGTGTTTTGATTGATTAATGGGCCAACGGAAAGTAATTTGATTGGTTAATGGGCCAGAGGAAAGTGATTTGTATGGTTAAAGCGCCAGCGGATAACGATGACTAAACGCAATCATACTATAGCTGTACCCTGCCGCCCGCTGCATTACAAAAGGTTTTGGTGAATCCTACAGGAACAAGTTATTATTCCAGGTTCTAATCTACATGTGTGCCAAATTTCTTCTGTATTAGTGTAGCCGTTTTTGCGTGATTTAGTAACGAACATCTATACATCGAAATTTTTACATTTTTAATATTAACTAGCAATTATTTGCGACTTTGCTCGCCTGACCAAAAATCATTACATTCTTTTGCTCAGTCGTGTAAAAAAAGCCTATAATGGAATGGAATATGTAACTTTTTAAAGTAAAATAGGCCCAGTGGTTTTTGAGTGAAATCGTAACAAACAAACAAAAAATCAAATTTTTCCTCATTATTGTATTAGTTTAGGTATAGATGATAGCTTGCAAACAAGTGATTGGTTCTCCTGATGGCAAAAGTTATTAGCTTAGTTGGTATTTGTAAGCGAAGGATAACCATCACTTTTTTTACTTTAGTTTATAAACGAAGAATAACATAAATATGTTAATAATGCGTACAATGATGTAAAATGTAAACAAGGAAATTTGATTCTATAATATATTATTTTTGTGGAGGGGATGCCATATGCATAATTTGCCGGCTACCTTCTCACCGACGGCAGAGTATACGAGTTGAGAATAACTAAAGCAGGGCGAGAAGTTGCAGAACTCGACCAAATAGTCAATCAAAAAATGTCATCCCCCACACGAATGGCAACTCACTCACATGGTTTCTTTTTTCATCACGAGAGCCATCTTCTTCCATCTACTGATTAGAAAAAAACTGTAGAATCTATAATACTATATAAATCTGTAGGGTGTGTCTGTACATTATTTTTTTATTTTATTTACACTATATACATTAATATTAATAAAGAGGAAAGATTTGATCGTAAGTTTGTAATAAATTCAAAAAACTACAGAACCGATTTAAAAAGTTTTTCACCTATGGAAAGCTACATTGTTCCGAAGTAACATAACCAACTTTTTCCAACTAAGCAAAAGGTAATATTTTTGGGCCATGCAAAAGAGTCGCGAGAAACAACTAGTAATAAATATTTTTTCGTTTTATGGCTGACTGATAAATTTCACCCTTTTGAAAATGTTTGTCATTTATATATATGTCTGGATGTCCCTGCATGAATTCTAGAACAACTAGACCTATCTTGATAAAAAATGGTATAGAGTGAGAACATCTGATTGCACAATTTATAGCCTAATATCTGGTTGACCGAGCTTTGCTCGGTTTTTCACATACCCATATCTTGGGAACCGAGCTTTTCTTGGACCTGGAACCTTGATAAATCGATTCCTTGACCCGACAAACCCCTAATTAGTGACTTTCATGCAAATCGTTGTAGCCGATTCCGAGATGAAAACGGTATTATATATATATATATATATATATATATATATATATATATATATATATATATATATATATATATATATATATATATATATATATATATATATATATATATATATATATATATATATATTATTTTTGCCATCAATCAATTTACGCCCAGCGCAGCGAGTGGACGGGTACTTAGGTACTTAGTATATCTATATATTAACACGAGGAGCAAAACCTTCGTATCCCTTTATACGATAGTCACGTGAACGGTAGAGTATGAAATTTGGCGCAGCTAAAGTTTACACGGTGAAGAAATGCAAAAAGCTAATATTTGTGTATAATATGCATTGGAAACACGTTAAATTAATAATGAAATACATTACAGTACATTCATTTGACATACCTCATAAATAACACAAATGTTTATTTTTTTCTAAAGTCTGCTATCAAATTTAGAGGAGATTTTTCTATATATAGAATTGATTCGATTATTTGAATATTAAACTATAATTATCTAAATCTAAAATCAAATGAGAAATTCAGCCTTAAATAATACCAACACGGTGTTATTTCGCAAAGCAAATTCAGATATTAAAGAGCACAATTTTCATTACGGACCAAAACAAGTTGATTGAGAAAATCAGCGACGGAGGTCGTTTATAACTGTGGACAACAAACACGATCTCATTTGGCCTTTACCCATTGATTTATAGTCAGCGTTCGATTCTCCAACAGTCGCAATTTGTATCAATAAAAGAGCACTTTGAAAAACCCCGTTAATAGGTACAGATTCGAATAACCTAAGTACGTTTTACTAGTTGTTTCATTCGAGTCCTGTAATAAGATATTTTTGTGGCCGCCCCGTTAGCAATGCGATATAGACCGTGGTCCCAAGAACTAACTTGTTTTTATTAATAATAAGCTGAATTTTTGTGAACAGCTTCCTCTTGACGAGACGCCCATGTTATCTTCGAAAAGTCTCGAATCGGGTAACTAATAAAGTTAGGGGGTTTCGAAAATTTTAATTCGGTGTACAAAAAATATTGATTATTAACAATAATGACTTTAATCGCTTGATAATTTTATGAAAAACACGAAAAAACTTTTGTCTTACACATCCGATGGTTTTCCTGACGAGTCCTCGCCTCTAAAGATTCGGAATTATGAGATTTTTAAATTGATATTAATCAATCTAATTTTCTTACAACAGCTTGTTAATTAATTTTTTTTTATACTACTAGGGGGTTTTACTAGGTGGTAGAGCTCTGCATTGTCTGGCACCATGTGTCTGGCACCATCGCCATACCGGTTTGGAGAGTAAGGTAGGCGGTAAACTTATGCATGTAGCATTAGACCTCGCTACAATATAGCAACGCATCATTAACATCTATGGGGGCTGTAGGCGATGGTTGACTCTTTTCATCAGGAGACCTATCTGCTTGTTTGCTATCTTATAATATAAAAAAAACTTTGTGCTACACGTAAAGTGGAAAATTTTCTTAGTCCGACATTCTAAAGTTTTCTTTTTTATCTATCTTTATTAGTTAACTGACTCGGGATTTTTTGAACATAGAAAAGATGGACGTCTCGTCGAAACGAAGCTGTTCACAAAAATTCAGCTTGTTATTATTTAAAAAAAGTTTGTTTCCGGGAACACTGTCTAATAACGTAGTTGTTAAAGAATAAAAAAGCCGCGATAAATCACTTGGTCAATCGTCAACGTTATCGCAAGTTGTTAAACAATATAATTCATAACGAAACCATAAAGTAGCGAATTGTTTAAACACATAATTTCATTTTCTAGGTTTTCATTCACATCGCCTTTTTCTTTTTCTTATTTATTTCTTTTTCTTAACGAAAAAACAATTCGATACAACGATCATGACATTAGTGTTACATAATCTAGGACAGCGTTTCCCATTTGCCGGGTCACGACTCGGTACCGGGCCATCAAAATAAAATTCCGGGTCGCAACATTCCCTCCTTGTTTTAAAAATACTACCAACTATAGATCGACAACTGATAGATTTTTCGTTTTCTTTTCGTCTACATAAACGAAATTAGCTTATCAAGCAACATCACTTTTAATTTCTTTTTTTTTTATATCATAAGATAGCAAACACGCAGATGGGTCTTCTGATGGAAAGAGTCGACCATCGCCTGTAGACACCAAAGGTGTTAATGGTGCATTGCTATCTTGTGGCGAGGTCTAATGCCACATGCATAAGTTTACCGGCTACCTTACCCTCCAAACCGGAACACGACAGCGACAAGCACTGTCGCTATTGAGGCAGGAATAGGTAAGGCGGTGGTACCTGACCCGGGCGAGACAATGCAGAACTCTACCACCTAGTAGCTACGATGGTAGTGACTCGCATAGCCAATCGGTCGCCTTTTACGACCTGCCTGGCAGAACGGCAGTTGGTCTATTCGTCAAAGGAGCCCGGAACCAACACGGGGGAATTTCACAACTTATAAATGTAAAGCTGGGTTTTCAACACTAGTTTACCTTAAAACTAAATATAGAAACCGACGTGAAATAGAACCAGACCTTAGGATAAAACTTTTGTCATTTTCCGTGAACTTGGTTTCTTTAGCACAAAATAAGCAGCAGCTCCATACTTCGCACTAAAATTTAGTGACTAAATAGACGAAACCAAGATATTTGTTACTAATAAAACCTTTTTGCTATTAATAAATGTATATTATTTTATCTATTGGAACCAGCTTAAGTTTAAAAGTAAGTGGGCCACAAAGTGGCAGTGTGAAAATTACCGGGCCATGGCAAAACAATGTTTGGGAAACACTGATCTAGGAAATTATTGTTCTCGTTATCTCAGTGAAGATGACGAATTTAGATATCGTTGCGCTACAAAGCGATGTTACTTTGTCTAAGCCCAGACAACTGATAGCTCTTGGATTCAATCCTGGACAGGGACAATTGTTTTTGTGGTTACTAATAAGCGTTCATTTTACTTAATCTATATTAATATTATAAACGCGTAAGTTTAGATGTTTGGGTGGATGGATGTTTGCTACTTAATCACGCCAAAACTACTGAATGGATTTTGATGAAATTCAGCACACAGTTAGATGATGATCTGGAATAGCACAGAGGCTACTTTTTATACCGGAATAATAAGTTGTTCCCGCGGGCTTCACCAAAAACTTTTATAATGCAATGGGCTGCACGCTGCAGCTAGTATATTATAATGCTGCAGCCGCACTTGCGTCTGTCGTCACAAAGGTTCGCGCAATGACGCAATACATGCAAATGTGACCGGCTATTATCGGCTGTCGTCGCGAACATTCTGGTCGCGTGTGCCTTATGACGCTAATGTCTTCGGAACGATAGGTACACGCAGGTGCGGCCGAATAATTTACACACATATGGCCGGCCCACCCAATTGCATTACCTATGGTATTGCGGTTATTCAAGAGCGGCGGTGATAACTTATCAACACGTGCACCATCGGCTTGTTTACCCCTGTTCTACATATATATAAAAATATACATATTATATATTTTGCTTATAAATAGTCTGTATATCTTAAGTCTGTTGTCAAACAAGGTGGTAGAGTTCTGCATTGTCTCGCCCGGGTCTGATGCCACCGCTTTACCTATTCCTGCCGCAATAGCGTCAGTGCTTATCATTGTCGTATTCCGGTTTGGAGGGTAAGGTAGCCGGTAAGCTTATGCATGTGGCATTAGACCTCGCCACAAGATAGCAACGCACCATTAACACCTTTGGTGTCTATAGGCGATGATTGACTCTTTCCATCAGGAAACCCATCAGTTTGTTTGCTGTCTTATGTCATAAAAAAACTTAGAAAAAAATACGACTTAGTTTACGGTCAAATAGAGTCACAGAACGATGTTCAAATTTCGACCAAAGGATGACTGCTAGTTACTTTTAATATTTTTAATCAAGATATTTTTATGGAACACAATTTTAACAAATATCTTAGCCCGTTTTATTACTTGTAACTGCCATTTTCAGTTTCGACTTTCGAAAAACAGGTAGCCACTAGCAAAGAGTATACAATACTACGTAAGACTAGCCGGTTGAATTTTGTGTGAGGCATACTTGCCACATTCGCAACG
Organism: Apodemia mormo; assembly: GCA_036924255.1. Classification (NCBI taxonomy): domain Eukaryota; kingdom Metazoa; phylum Arthropoda; class Insecta; order Lepidoptera; family Riodinidae; genus Apodemia; species Apodemia mormo. The sequence continues at coordinate 32,821,757 of JAUPFN010000008.1, read as the reverse complement.
TCTATGGCGAACATAACGATATACACGCTATAACTATTAACATCTTTGGTGTCTATAATCTATGGTTATTACCATTAAGATTTTGACCATGTGCTAACCTATGACATGCAGAAAACCGTCCTTATTTGTATTTTTACGACAGTCAGATGTCAATGATTGTTTTTTTTACTACACTGGTTAGCAACAAGCAGATGGCTCTTCTGATGGAAAGAGGCATTCGTTTCCAATAGGTATAAAAGGTTTTAACGTCAGTTATGTTGTTAAGAACATTTTGATCGCATTTAAAAGCCATAAATCAGGAATAGTGGAACGTGTAAATAGCAGCTGAGCGCTTGGTATGGTCATAAATAATGTTTAACAGTCATCGATAACGTTTTGACATCCCGTTTTGACATTAAGCTTCCATTTTGTTTTTCCGTTATTTTCGCATTTCTTTTTAGCTTGAAGGCATTGTTGGGTAATTCGTATTGTTATTGTATCTTAAAATAGATTGCGTCCCTATGGGCGAATCTTGAATTTTGTTATAATAATAAATATCATCGCGTGATTGATATTTGTTCATATAATGTTAAATAACTTTTTGCTTTATGTAGGTACTTCGCCACTTGGAAGAATACGCATAGAACATCAGTAGTCGTACTAAAAGTGTAACCATTTCAAGTTAGCCTTTAAAAGCTTAGATATTTGATCAATCAGTACGTTAGTACTCAAGAGTGATTCGCACTGTAAAGAAACCTAGCATTTTTTCTATTAATTACGTACTGTGCGGTGAAAGGTTATCAGAAGACTTTTTTAGAATTGACGTTGTTCATTTCGTTTTGATTGGATTTAAATATAAGTAAGGCAAATCCCCGTAATGATCCGGGCTCCTTTGAAGAATAGACCAACTGCCGTTCTGCTAGACTGGTCGTAAAACGCCACCGATTGGCTATAGGTGTCACTACTATCGTGACTACTAGGTGGTAGAGTTCCGCAACGTCTCACCCGGGTATTCGACGCCACCGCCAATTATCTATTCCTGCCGCAATAGCGTCAGTGGTTAGCATTGTCGTGTGCGTGTTTCGTTTCGTTCGTGTTCCGGTTTGGAGGGTAAGGTAGACGGTAACTTATGCTTGTGGCATAGCCATCCTGCCACATGGATAGCAACGCACCATTAACGTATTTGCTGTCTATAGGCGATGGTTTCTCTTTCCATCAGAGAGCCATCTGCATCTTGTGATATAAAAATTTTCCGCAAATCCTCTATTCCCACTTGCATGCACCATCACTTTTCTAACAATGTCCAGTCTAACATACAACTTAGTCTAGTCGGGAAGTTGAGTTCCTGCGAATAATAGTTACAAATTTCTTAAAAATACGGTTGATGAATTCCAATTGTTGAATTCCAGTAATATAATATAATCACTCCGCCACTAAGTTTTTTATATATATTTTTTAATTTTAAGCTTACTCTCCTTAAGTTTTCGTCGGGGCTTGGTATTGTTACGAATAATCTAGAAACGTGTATAGTTGGAGCGCTGGAGAGATCTAGAAATAAAAGAAAGAGATAGCTACCCCTATTGGCAAACAAATAGTTGACCTGGGCTATGCCATAATGGACTTTGTGGGATATGGCATAAAGTTGAAAGTAGCGTGTACTAGGATTTATGACTCATAACATGTTTACGATAAGAAGTGATTCATTATTTCCCGATACATTTAGATTTTTCTGGATCCAGCTAGAACTTTACCCTGGCTATAAATAGAGAGATGTTGACAAACACAAGGCAGTTTTTATCAAGCGATCGAGAGCAATACTTAAAGTGAACAGTGCGAAGTGAGAAGTATTTTATTATGTAGTTCAGTGATAGTATAGGGAGTGACTAGTGTGTAAAGTGTATTTTAGTATTACATTGTATTGTCTTGTGTATTTGTATACTAAATTCACGGATTTAATATAAGTGGTGTTTTCTTACAATTACGAACCCGAGTACGTAACAGTATCATATTTTGCTGCTGAAATTGCTTCAGTGTTTGATATTATTGTATTACTTACACACACACGTATGAATAAAAATTGAGTTATGAACGTTAAATTTGCCGATTAAATACTTTTTACTAAACATTTTTTTAAATATTTCATCTATAATTAGTACTTCATAAAACAATGGAATTTGATGAGATCGGCGTAAGTGCTGCAAGAATATAGTGTCAGCCGGAATTATCAAATCTATTTAATGTACAATACAAAGACCTACAAAAAATATTTTTTGTAGGTCTTTGGTACAATAAGCTGATAATAGAATTCAACGGACACTTTTTAATAGCAAGTAAATTTTAAAAAGAAGTATAATTGAAAATTATGAAAGTAATCAAACTTGTACGCTTTTTCTTATTTCTAAATCAAAGATTTTTCTGCTATAAAGTTAACACTTTCTTTTATTGATGACCAAACTAACTAGAAAAATCAATCGAACTGGAAAGATGTTGGATTTTTTTTATATCATAAGTTAGCAAACAAGCAAATTGGTCTCCTGATGTAAAGAGTCAACCATCGCCTATAGACACCAACAATGTTAATGGTGCGTTGCTATCTTGTGGCGAGGTCTAATGCCATATGCATAAGTTTATCGGCTATGGATATGTACGACGCAAAATTTTAAATAAACTGTTGTATAAAATGCAATAAAATAATATTATCTATTAATATCGTCGAAAGTAACAACACCGAAGGCTGTATAAGCAATGTACTCTAGTATAATTCTAAAGAAACAAAATAAAAACAAGTGTCAACTATTTAAACTACGAACGAACAACACATATTTTGCTGTAAACAAACGTTGCTCGTCTTATATGGTTGTGGTGGTATATACTTCATGTTATGTTGACGATATATTGCGATGTGAATGGATTAAAATCGTATGTAATAATTGTGAATTTAAGTAATATTAATATTTGCAGGTTTTTCGTTAATTTTAGCGTTACAAAAAGTGTCCGTGATACAATTTAAATTTCAGAAGAAACTAATGATGTATTTTTTTATATCATAAGATAGCAAACAAGCAGATGGGTCTCCTGATAGAAAGAGTCAACCATCGCATATAGACCCCAAAGGTGTTAATGGTGCGTTGCTATCTTATGGGGAAGTCTAATGCCACATGCATAAGTTTAAATAATTGTATTGTTGCTTGAAGTGGTTTTTCTTCTATCATGAAAGTGAGCACATTAATAATAATATTCCGTATGTCACCTTCTATTTATTTCTGCAGATAAAACTAAAAACAAATATTATAACGTAAACAACAACTGAGTTGATAGTAAGTTGCCAACTGAAAATGGCGACATATGTTTCAGTTTCGAACACCGGGTCAGATAATTTTGTCGTACTAAGATCCAATTTGACAAACATAATTTTTTCTAGGTGACTTTTTTATAGCATATGATAGCAAACAAGCAAATGGATCTTCTGGTCCAAAGAGCCAACCATTGTCTATAGACACCAAAGATGTTAATGGTACTTTGCTATCTTGTGGTGAGGTCTAATGCCACATGCTTTACCGGCTACCGGGAATAAGACAGTGGCAAGCAGTGATGCTATTGCAACAGGAATAGGAAAGGAAGTGTACCAGATCCGGTCGAGACAATGCAGAACTTTACCACTTAGATGACACGATGGTAGTGACTCGCATAGCCTATCGGTCACGTTTTATGACCTGCCCGGTAGAACGGCAGTTGGCCTATTCTTCAAAAAAGCCCGGACCAACACGGGAGAAATATTTATGTAAACAGGTGGGTAGCGGCAAATTCGTGGTTTATTCGAGTTATATACTAATATTAGCTGACCCGGCAAACGTTGTTTTGCCATATAAATTATTTATTTAAAAAATAGGGGTTGATCGTAGAAGGTTGAAAATTAAGGGTTATATATATTTTTCAATGCTGAATCATAAAAAAATAAAAATAAAAATAATTGTCCATAAAATAAAATAAAAATTTAGGGGTGGACAACCCTTGACATTTAGGAGGATGAAAAATAGATGTTGGCCGATTCTCAGACCCAGTGAACATGCATACGAAATTTCATCAAAATCGGTCAAGCCGTTTCGGAGGAGTATGGTAACTAACATTGTGACACGAAAATTTTATATATAAGATATTTACAACACTATAAGTGATAGAGATAAAAGGATTTGATTAGATTTATACAAAACACAAAGGTATGTTTAGTGTTAAGGTATATATTACTAAGGAGTGAATTGTTAAAAAAGCTTTGAACCAACCTTTTCTCCTCGTTTGGTTTATTTAAGTAAGCTTTCGAGACAGTCAAGAGAGGCCACAACCTCTCTAGTGGCACCGATCGCCAATTTATCATGACATCTGCCTGAGTCCAGTTCTATCAGGGGGTTATTAAGTTATACATTTTTCATATTTAAAATATTCTGTTAATAAATATAAAAGTATGAAAAATTGCACGTTAAAAACAAATCATCAAAAATATTATTTCACCGATTCCCTTCGTGCTAGATATAGAAAACCGAACATTAATAAATGCTCCGTTTCACTATGAATAACCTGTTTATCAGTTACTGAGAATAGTAGTTATCAGTATCGTCACAGTTTATCGACTCATGTTGGCTATTGCTTGATTCTTGCGATAACTGCGACTGGCAGTTTTAAGTATTCATTATGCCCTCGCTACTGGATTTCGTATGGCCACCGGGATTATTTTTTGCCCGTTCTAGTGATTAATTCAAGTTCCTGGATGATTGAATCAGTAGACTATAATATTATCATATACATTAGACCAGCGATTCTTACTCTTTTCAGTCCGCGGACCCCTAGAAAATTAAGCACAATTTCAATGTTTTCAAAAATGTTCATAGATAAGACAAGGAACCCCCATACACATACTCGTGGACCCCGCGGACCACGTGTTAAGAAACACTGTATTAGACCACATGGTATTCGAAACAAACTAAATTGTATTGTAATGTGAAATTGAGTGTTTTTATATTACAAACACTTATTAAATTGGAGTTAGCTAAGTATCGATAATATCAAGTATAGAAAAATAACAAAATAATTGTTTGTCTTTGAAGTAAGTAAAATAACATCATTTTTTAAGAAGTAAAACACTTTTATTTATTTTAAAATTTATAAATTTTTTATGCACATTACTTAGAATACATTTTTTTATAGGTAGCAACCGGATAAATGGTTTTCTCGAAGAAAAGGGAAACCATTGCTTGTAAACACTAAAGATGTTAATGGCGCGTTGTTCTGTGCGTGCGTGAAGTGATGGCAACGCAACATGCATAAGTCTATCTTAGCCTCCAAACCGGCAGGCTACCTTGCCCTCCAAACCGGGACCTGACAATGACAAGCATTGAAGCTATTGGGGCAGGAATAGGTAAGGCGGTGGGTACCGAATAGCCGGGTGAGACCTTGCGGAACTCTACCACCTAGTAATCACAATTGTAGAGACACGTATAGCCAATCGGTTACCTTTTACGACCTGTCTGGCAGAACGGCAGCTGGTCTATTCTTCAAACAAGCCCGGACCAACACGGAGGACTAAGACACAAAGTAAAACCAATTGATTATTATTTCCTTTTGATCAAAAATAAGTACGTAAACCTCCTCCTCATCCTCGCACCCCGTTGCATGATTTTGTAGTAACTGTCATGGATATAATTTATTTCATGTATACCAAATTTTATTTCGAATCGTTCCGTCATTTCAAGTCGTTTAATTAATCAGCATAGAAACATCTTAATAGAAACATATGTAACTTAGGTTATTGCTAATAAATAACTTTTTTGTAAATTACTTTTGCACCGATTAATTACACTACCAGCAATAATAAAGGAATATGATGTTTATCATATTTAGTAATAATAGACATATGGATATTCTTAATACTTGTGTACGAGTATTTATAACCGCTAGAATGTTCGTTCTAAGGATTTGCGAAGATCTTTTAAAGGCTTATAAATGTAAAAATCGTATTTTGGAGAGTCATTTTGGTTCATGTAACAGTGTCAAAATATCTAAAAAGTAATAATATGAGCTCTAATCGCAGTAACAATCCATTTATACGACTCAGGATGTCTATATTGACTTCCCCAAAGCTTAAAAAATCTTATCTACTAGTGATACTCATACATATCCGCGACTACTCAAGCTTGAAATAAAAAATGCTTTGTTCAAATAAATCCTCACAGGCAATTTTGACAACTCAATATTTTAGAATTACTACCGGATCATAATGAATTACTGAATTCTTACTTTGCGATACGGTTGGTGAGTCCTACGGCATATTTTTCTACTTTGATATTAACTGCTTGTTATTAGCCTTGGTATAAGAGTAATAAGTTCATATATCGTACGACTGTCGTCTATCGTATAGGTATGTGGCGCCGCTGGTCCGATGCGCTGAAGGGTCATAGTGATGGAACCAGCGGGCCAGCCTCTTGTCAGGTGACGTCATAACCGCAGAGGTTGATGACGTCACACAAGGACAAGTAAGGGGAAAAGGAAGATCTTCCCAGCCAGGCAAGGTGTACTGCCTGGGGACCGAAGTCCATTTCAGAAGCGTTGAAACTTGTATGTAGCTTGTGCAAGATAAATAATTGCGATTCAGGATTTTATTTTCAATTTCATCATTTTCTATTTTTTATTTTTTTCTATTTTCTTGTAGTGTTTATGATTGTTTGAGCCGCTACAGGTATGTGTTAACCGATGCATAGGTAAAAATGTAAAATTTATTTTCATGATACTTTTTAAATATTTTTTACAACATAGTCATAATCAGTTGAATACGCATTTATGATATAACTATCGACCTACCCACGGTTTCACCCGCGTAACTTTTGTTCTCGTGGGAATGTCGGAAAGATTTATATACTAAAACCTTCCTCAAGAATCAGTCTATCTATTTAAAAAATCGCATCAAAATCTGTTGCGTATTTTTAAAGATTTAAGCATACATAGGGACAGACAGAGAAAGCGACTTTGTTTTATACTATGTAGTGATAAGACATACAAGAAATAGATTTGTTGAACGAGATGATTTTCGAGTAGTGTTATAATAGTACCCCGATTCTCAGTCTCTGTCCAGGCGTTCGATTGAATACGTGCTTTACTTAGAAGACTGTAATTTTCTTGAGAAATCCCTTCATTTATTCAAAATAACATTGATAAATGGCATAATATAATATATAAAATATTCTTTATTTCTAATAAATAGAAATTTTGGTTATGCTTTAAACATTCGTAATTAAGACAAAATAAAGCAAGAGAATTAAAACTTAAGAACAGTGTTATTTGAACATCTGGGAAATTATAGAAAGATTTGTAGTATTTTTTCAGTGGTATCAGAAATAAAATGATTACACGTTATATAGTGTATATCAAAACACAAAATAATATATTCTTGTTTATAAATATATAAAGTCAAAAGTAAGGAATCAATATTTTAAGGGCAAATCGGCATATGACGGTGGCTATCCTCTGAACATTACTATGAATGGTTTAAATACATTATAATATATCTATAACGTGTAATTTGATAATTATGAAATATTTTGCACATTACAATTTCAGACGAGAATATGTTCTTGTTTCATATTTTTTAAAGCGTGAATTTTAAATCGTCGTGTTTTACTTTTGAAACTTACTTTTTATTTATTATAATTTATTTGTTATAATTTTTTTATTTTTGAACTTGGATTTTTTTCGTTTTTTTAATTTATTATAGATTTTTATTTTTACATTCAAGCCCAATGGCATGCTTTATTTTGGATAATTTTATGAGATTAAAATATTGCATGACAATTATCGAGGGTTGGGGGCTGATTATAACTGTATTTTTCATCCATAGCACCAACATTATTTAGGGTAACTTTTAATTTTTTATTGAACTTAATTGATGTAAGGTTGATACGGTAGTAAGGAAGCGGTAAACTCTGCATGTGGCATTACATTCCCAATGACAATAAGGCAAACATCTTTAGTATCTACAGATTATAATTCTCTTTGATTGCTATTCCATTCGATATAGTAATCCCATGCTACAAATAAATTTGCTTCCCTTTTTCTTAAGTTTTCCTGTTGATCTATTTTTATGAAATAGGAATTTATCAATCATCCTAATATAATATTAGCGATACCTTTTACGGTAAATTAAACGCTATATAACGGTGCTAAGCTGTATTTATCGTCAATAAACTATTTTCTGCCGTAACGAGTGTATAATCAAATGACGGGCGCAGGAATTGGGGAGCCGAACGCAATTAGCAGACGAGACATGAAAGTTAATAAGGTTAATCCTTACGCGAATTGCAAAGGAAATTGCGCCCCACTTTTCGTCGTGTTGGTTGATTGGGCACTAGGTCGATTAGTATTAAAATGCCTGCACTGATACGAATAATTTGTGTGATAAATTCGTATTAGAAATGTACTCATTTATTATAATAAAGGCATTATGGATAATGATACTATAAACATTGTTTCCTACATTTCAATCTTAATGGGTTTTTAGGACTAGATTTTATCAGCAACAAAAACAAAATTTATGAAATTGTTGCTCGTTTTTAGTCTAATCAGTTCATATCATGAGAAGTGAGGGTTTGATTACTGGGCAAGGCATAAAGTGTGATGGTGATATGTTAACACACCCATTTCTCGTAAAAGTTTGTAAACCAGGTTTCATATATAAAAAAATATATCAATAAACCTGTTGGCCTTGCAGGCCATCCTTGAAACTTTCCGTTAAATTGAGGCATTTTATGTTTAAAGAAACAAAAACTATACCTAAACAAAGATTATTTACAAAATAAAATTTAAAAATCTAAATTTTGTTAAAAATGACAATAGTTTGATTTTTAAAAAGCTGTATAGGTATTTTAGAAACAAATATCGATCGATTGATCTTTCGTATGCATTCAATGCAATTTTTGAGCTCTAAAGTGTTTTCTTGGCTATATAATATAGATCGAAAAATATTGAAGTTTGAATGCTAAAAAACATATATTTTCAAAAAATTATGTCAATGAGCAAGCCAAAATAAATCAGCCGATTTTATATAGAGACTTAAAAATGTTGAAGTAATGCCAAAAAACATATGTATATTTTCAAAAAATTTCGTGATGAACCAATTCCTAATAAATCGGCCGATTTTGATCCAATTTACGGTATTTGACGCAGTTTTATAAACAGAAAAGCTGATTAGATTTTTAAATCAATCGGTATATCGCCCTGAAAGTTTTGAAAAAAATATAAAGTAAGTTTGCTGTAAACAACAAAATATTAATTTTTGCGAAGGCGTAACGTTTGAAAACTTTTTGATTTTGGGTTCGATCCGATTTTGATTTTAACACTGTATTTGACGAAGTATTTTAAGTTCTAAAATATTTTGGAAGGTCTAAAAATTATTGGTTAAAAAATATCGAAGTTATGTCGAAAAAACGCTTTTTCAAAATTTTTCTTCAGCGATAACTCCTGAACGAATAAATTAAATTTGATGCAATTTATACATCGGACGCAAGTTTTTGAGGAATAGAGCTGGTAGTTTTTACTTAATCGGTACATTAATCTGGAAGTTATATTAAAAAAATACTGTACAATAATACGAAAACGTATTATATGTATGTATTTAAGTTGAGGATATATTGCGACGTGAATGCCTTAAAATAGTACGTAATAATTGAAAATTCAAGTACTATTAATAATTACAGGTTTTTTGTAAATTTTAGCGTTTAAGTATTACAATAGTATAAGCATCTATCAATATGTTATAAGGCGAATTTTCTATAGACCCTTATCAATCTTCTTTGTGTCCATTATTTACAGACATAAACTTATTAAGCATTTAATAAAAATAAACTCTTAACAATTTTTAACACAATAATAATTGTTTTCAAACGACGAGAAAACGGGGGTTACAGTTCGACATGTATGTATGTAATATTGTTTGAATTGTATTATATATTTGAATATTTGAGTACGATGATCTATTTGGCGTCCAACAACTGTATAGTATTCTAAATTTTGCAAGTGTATGTATGTCTGTAGATCTATATGTATGTATGCTTATCCACGAATTTCTCTTTATTTAATTTAAAGGAGGTATAAATAAAACCCGTATCAACATAATTCTTTCTGATTTAAATCAGGCATATTACAACTTAAGGAACAGTTTAAAAATAAAAAGTTTATTTTTAAATTACTTTTATTATTCCCTTGAGTTGACATTAAATTATCTCGATGTGGCTTTTAGTTCCTGAGAAATTCGTGCAAATATACAAACATATATGCATACTAACATACAAACGTACGTGCACTTACGAAATTTTAATACACGTGCTCGGAATATATCAATCATACTCAAATACTATCAAATTCCATCAATATTACATACATACATGCCAAACTGATAACCACCGTTTTTACGTCGACAAAAAATATGCAAAACTGATAAGGATAGTTATAATTTATCCTCTAAAATTTCGACATAAGTAGTTTGGCTCACTTAAACAAATGTCTTGTTAAAAATAGAAATACACTCATAAAATATGAATATATAATAGAAGCAATATCAAAATGAAGGAAAACGTACATAATTATTATTTCGTCCATAACAGAAACTGGTAAATCCACAGATGACGCATTGAATCGACAAGACCTGATGAACATAGTACAGCGCGAAAAAAAATATTCGAGTCTATTGTGAGTGTTGATTAAGCGTGAACGTCATCTATACATAAAATAAAATCGTAGGAAAGTCAAAACTGTACATTGAATATTTTTTAAAAAGAATACTTGGGGCGTAATCTACAATCGATATAGAAGCCAAAAATATAGTTTTTAGAATTTTTGTCTGTTTGTCTGTATGTCTGTTTGTCTGTATGTCTGTTTGTCTGTATGTGTGCCCGGGGTAAACTCAAAAAGTACTGCATAGATTTACTTCAAATTTTGCATGAATATTACTAACAGGTCGGGTCAACATATAGGCTACATATTATCACGCTATCACCTACAGGGGAGAAGCAGTGCGGAGTAAACGAAGTCCGCGCGGACGAAGTCGCGGGTAACAGCTAGTTTTAAATATTTAAACATTTTAGCTTAATGACACATTTTTAATACCTTCATTACATATAAAATTTGTACAAAAATCTATTATATAAGAAGTTATTTCTACCTTATATAATTAATTTATAACCGGCTAATAATAAAAATATTTTGAATTTATTACTTCGATTTTTTAAATATTATTAAAACTAGCTTTTACTTGCGGTTTCGTTCGTGTGATTTAAAATTATAATTTCCTTTTACTCACTCGGGTAAAAAGTAGTCTATGTCCTGCTCCATAAACTCTTCTATCTTTCAGTGAAAGTTTCATCAAAATCAATCCAGCCGTTTCAGAGATTACCCCGTACAAACAGAATAACAGACAGACAGGCAGAATTTTTAAAAATTGCTATTTAGATATTAGTATCATAAAAAAAAACACTGCACTTAAAAAACCTAGTAATAATCAAATCGCAGATAGACACTTCAATTTTATTTATATATATGGATTTACGTAATATACATATATATACAAATAATTTACTCGTCTTTTTAATGATCAACAATTGTTTGGTAAAAACACTGTTCGAAGTTCAAATTATATTTTGGCTATCGAGTATTTTAGGATTATCACCGTACTGTGACAATTCGAAGAAATTGAGAAAATGTTTTTCTATTGGGCTAGGAATAAGTATAGAAAAAATTGTTAGATGAAAAATTAATGAAACAAATATACAATTCGAATATGGAAGATTGAAGGTATTGGAGACGACTTATCAGATTGATCGTGTGCTATTCGAATGTCAAGAGTATCCCTAACTGGCGTGTTAAAAATCCTCTACGACAAGGCAAAACAGCAGAGACCGATATTTTATATGGCACTCGGTTAGTCTGTTTGTCTCGTAACGGATCTTTCGTAGCAAGCGATTTAGTGAAATACGCTTTAAGATTTCACAATATTTTCTGATATGGGATACGCTTATTAGTATTATGGTAAAAAATATTTTTTAAAATTGTTGTTGTTGCCGACGCTACTTTGTTATATTATCTATGTTTATATAAACTGAAGTTGACCTCTAAGATCCAGTGTAGTAAAGCGGAGGAACTAGTGATCTTATCATTATTATTAAAACGTATTTTAACAAAAACAAGTTCTTTTCGCGTTCATACAGTGATGGGAATTGGTCTGTGATATTAGTAATACTCGTTTAGTGTTTTATAAATTCGATTAATAATAAAATGAATTATTTAATAACAATATTCGGCTTAACGCTGATATGGAAAAATGCAGGTATGTAATTATTAGTTACACTTAAGTAATATTTTTTTACGTTTTTAATAATATTATTGTTTGTAATAATATTAATATAAGTTGATTTTTCGAAGTAACATGCAAGAGTTTTAATTACAATAAATTCAAAATAACCTATTTGTCATATTTTTTTATAATCTTATATTTATTTGATAGTTATTAAGAAAAATAAGTATGAAGTAATTAAGAATATTAATTAATTAATCAAAAACAAAAAATTACTGTTCAGATTGCTATTTAATTTTTTAATTTAGTAATGCGAACAATGCCTTGATATTTTCCTCCTACAGAAGCTATATTTAACAATAACATGTTTTCGGTTTGTATTAAAATCTGCATTTTTTATAATTCTATGCGTCATATAGGTAGGTAGGTGTCTTACCGATGTTAAATTAGGTTGTTAGTTTTGAACAATTTAGATATCATTTTATAGATTGTATTGTGGAAATTGTATTTTAAAAACACGTGCATTGCTTGGTTATTTACACGTAGTTCTGGAACACAAGGATATTTTTGTACTCATTTAGGTATACAGATGAATATGATACCCACAATTTACGTGTAACTTACAAGAAGTTAGGTAAGAGTATAATAGAAACTTATCACAACATTACTAGAGATATCGGCCACAGAATACTTAACTACCGGCGTCGCTATAGTCGAGACATATACCCCATTTGTGATTATTGTCCAACCTATCCACACATTAAGTTCATTACAGTCACATTATTACATTTAGGAAGAGTAGGTTTAATTAGACTTTATACCTACTCTTTCTTAATGGTGGTTGCACCAATTACGAGTCTTCGGAGATATGAGACATGAGTGTCACAGTTTTTATTTAATACACTACTATTGTAAACATTAACGCTTGTGTGTGTATGTATGTATGTGTTGTGTGTTTGTTTCTTTCTCACCAGTCAACATAAAACAGAGACATACATATTTGTATAAAAAAATTATATACAGGTAGTCTTTGTTCGGAACTAGTTTTAAGGTTGTTTTCTTTCAGTAAAAGTTAATATTCTTGTGTGATATACAAAAACTTTACATACAAGTACCTATTAGGTATTTATTTATTAACGACAGACACTGGACCTGATCGAATAGGTCTTTCCTGGACCTGATCGCGTAGCACCTTCCGGGCCCTATAAAAAACTGAATATCTATTGATATTGTCATTCGATTATCATGTAAACACTTAAATGTTACTAAGAATAAAGCTTCGTATTTTTGAGTATTAGATTATATCCAGTGAGTAGCTTTTACGTAATACGCGGACAAAGAAACTGTTATACCTACTAAATTATTATTATTTTATTTAATTATAAAATAAAATAATACAGTAAATATGAAAAAATATGTATCTTTCTTCTATAAGAAACCAAGCATATCAGTTTTCAACTTCATTATTTTCGGAAAATATGTAGGTATGTAGGTACCATTGACAACCTACACTAGACTTATAATGTTTGATTTTTTGCACCAAATTAATTCTGTCAATAACTTAAAAAGCGGGGAAAAGAAAAAAAAGAAACATAGTATTCCGATTAGCTAAATCAAAATAGTTATTTACAGCTTATTGGATTGGTCTGTACTAATGTTTTCGGATTATTATAAGATCTATTATTCTGATATGTTGTAAGAACAATTGGTTTGTTATTAGGTCTCTAGTTTGCTTACTTAATGGTACAGATACGGAAAGTCCTCGTTTTATATTACATGAAAAGATGTAGAATAGTTATTTACATCTATTCATTAAATAACATCATTTCCATGGTTTCCACAACGAAATTATTTTATTATAAATAAACACGCAGTTCTCTTGCATAGTTCTCATGACCGTTGGGAGGGATGCGCTGTGCCGCGCTCCCGGCTGCATGGGTACCACCATCTTGCTTATTTCTCCTGTGAAACAGCTTTGCTGCGTTAATATATAATAATAATAACTAATAAGTTAATGCAGGTTTATTTAATAACACATTTAATTACCTAGTTACATAATTGTTGAAGCGTAATTTGTTATGTTGTTAATAATTTATTATATTTTAAACAGGAAATATTATTGGTACTGACTTTGATAGGTCATACATCATAATAGGAATTCCAACATTCTGGTTGTATTAGGTATATTGTTATAGTAGTAATTTAGTCTGGGACTAAATAGTTATATATTTTTTCTTCTTATATCTGTTTTTAATCCTTTGATTCATTTGCTACAAAGTACTTTAACAACCTGCTGCTTGTTACACATTAACAACCTGCTGAAGCCCGGTATCTATGGGTTGCAGACCATAGCACTGTTGTGGAGAGTTACGCATCCAGCGCGCGGACTAGTGCGGCACAGATCCGGTCTCTCAGGGAGTCGATGGTCGATCGTTTGAACATGTCTTTACAGGCAGTCTCCGATTGGGGCGATGCTAATCTGGTCAAGTTTAATGCAACTAAGACCCAGGCATGTCTATGCTCCACAAAACGGAGTCCGTTTCACCTATCTCCGTTTTTCCAGGGTGTGTCCGTGCCGATAACTGACCACCTCGATATCCTCGGTATCCCCTTAATGCCTATTCTCAACTTTGGTTCGTACATCGAATCTAAAGCCCAAGTTGCCTCAAAAAAGCTTGGTATTCTGGTGAAAGTGAGATATTCAACCTCAAACGCGTATTGTCATTAACAATGTGCTAACATTTTTATCAGAAATTAAAGAAGATCCAGAAAAATTGAAACGTATTAATTTTAACCAAGCTCGTGAACTTACTTCCAAGATTGTGGAGTCAGTTTAAAAACTGTTAGGAACATTAAGCGGGAGTGCACTAATGAAGGCTCAACTTGCTTGCACGAATTTTAGTTTAGTTGAGTTGGACAAAAGTGTAACTAAGCGAATAGTGTCATCATTTTATTCTAATGCCTAGTATCCTACCATTAAAAATGTGTTACAAAAAGCTAAAGAAAGCATCGATGGACTAAAATGCAGTCGTAGTTCTATGCGGAATATACTGATCGATCTGGGGTACAAATATAAAACAGCTCCCGATGGAAGGCCGCAGCTTATGTAGAGAAGAGAAAGAGTGTTTGTGTCACGTCACAATTTTTAAAAACACTTGACGAAATTAGGAAAAGTAATATCAAACGTCCACGAATTTATTTGGACGAAACGTGGAACAGAATCATTCCCGAAAATGTGTTTGGGTTAATGCTAATGAGGAAGGTGGTATTAAAAATAAAATCGGGAAAGGAGGCAGGCTTATAATTTGTTATGCTGGATGTTCCAATTATAATTTTTTACCGGACGCCAAATGGGTATTTCGAGCAATGAAATAGAAGTAAAAATGAAGATTACCGATGTATGCATGGATAATGGACGCTAAAGGTTTCATAGAATGGTTTACCCGATTGCTGGCTAGCTTGGAAGAGCCATCGGTTGTTATAATGGATAACGCCAGCTATCACTCGTAACAAGTAAACCGCGCATCTACAAAGGCAACTAAAAAATGTGAAATACAGAACTGGCTCAAACAAGAAAATATTCCATTTTCAGAGTCGCAGTTAAAAGCGGAACTTTTATAGAAAGTAAAAAAGACTTCGCCCGGATAAATTATACTATTTGGATCAATTAACCAATGAATCGGGCCACGAAGTTATCCGCCTGCCTTCATATCATTGCCAATACAATCCGATAGAATTAATATGAGCTCAAGTAAAGGGAGAATTGGCGAGTAAAACACTACATTCAAAATATCTGACGTAGAGCAATTACCAATGTAACTGTGGAAAATTGGCGAAAATGTGTTTTACATGTCGAAGATTTGCAGAAAGCACAAGCACATTTTTGTGATAGACTTGTCATCAGTTTAGGTGACGTTTAGGTCTACTTTATTTTTTTTGTATTTTTACCTATAAATATGTAATTATTGAATAGTTTTCTTCTTGTTTTACTATACAATTTTTTACCTATTTGTTTCTTTTTTCATAACATAAACATGGACACTTCAGTGGCGCAACAGAGTGCATCCTGTTTCCACATTTTATTACTGCGCGGGCAGCGAGCATTTAATTCTACAATAAATTATATTCCTGGAACCTATTGAAGTTTAATATAGTGTCACGTACTGGAATATTAAAAATAAACACCGTCACGTCCATTGTCACGCCCAATCTCCGAAGATCGAGGCATACGTGTAATGGGCATATGATTTTCCAACAGTGATAAGTCCCATGATGTGACAGATTGACTACTGAATAACAAATCGGACACTGAATGTTCCCTTTTGTGTCTTGACCAAGTTATGTTTAGAAGAAATATATTCTTCTAGAACAAATCAAGCGTGCCAGTTTTCAAATTCCTTTAAAACTGTTTGACAACGTCAGTTTTAAAAGAATTTCTATTCAATTCTTGCAGATACGCAAAGTGAATATCTTAGCGTCTAAATAGAGATTATTTCTACCTATGAAGTATTATGTCAAATGATATGTCCAACGCGGTAGCAAGTAGAAATAGTGTCTTCAATGACAAGAAAATGGTTCTGCAACATTTTAGAGCGCTGAGGCTATTACTTTACTCTGTTATGTACTTTTATATTATAGGATAGCAAATAAGTGAATGGCTCTCCTGACGGAAACAGATAACCATTATCTATAGACACCAAAGATGTTAATAGTGGTTTGTTATCCGTGTGGTGGGTTAACATATCACATGTATAGCTTTACCGGTTACCTTACCCTCCAATCCGGAATACAGCATTGACAAGCAATGATGCTATTTCGGCAGTATGGTACCATAATAGTACCAAACCTAGGCGAGACCTTGCAGAGCTCTACCACCTAGCAGTAGTCACGATTATGATGAAATAAAATTTCAAAGTGGAGATAATCTCTAATTTTGAGTTATTGTGTCACACGATGTGTCCAATGCGCTAGCATGTACAAATAATGTCTTTAATGACGAGAAAACGGTTCGAGAAAATTTTAAATCCTAAGCGAGAAGGACGGTGATTATAAGATCAACTATGGTAATTATAATTATTTGATTTAAATAAAAAAGACCATGCTCCGTTGGTTCGGACGTGTTGAAATAAAGGCAGATGAACGAATAACAAAACAGATATACGATGTGAATGTGGGTGGATGTAGGTACCGGAGAAAATCAGGACTGGCGTGCCATGATCAAATTGGTCTGATGCTGTCCGAAGATGTTATTAAGTCTTTGAAGCCAGTGCGTTCGCGTGGAGTTATGAATGTGCAGGAAGCAAGGCAAGACAGTTTAGACCGGGATATATTATGGCACTCAATTCTCTCTGCTGCTGTTGTTATTTAAATAATTACAGTATTTTGTGTAATGGAATAAGTATTTTATCTAGCGAGTTAAGTTACCCGCTATATAATCAGATGCGTCAATTTCCGTTAGTCATGAGGTTCCAATTTCGAATTCTTGGTATATAATGTCATACGCTAGAGACCAAGCAATAGGTCCAGGTTACTATACTAATAGCAAAATTTCTTTAGTTTCAGAAAGTTGCGTAACACCCCTTGGCCAGAACAGTCAATGTATTTCGTTATACGACTGTCCCGCACTATTAACTGCTTTTGAGCAGCGTCCATTACCGAGTCAAGTAGTCACTTTCCTAAGAAAGTCACAGTGTGGGTTCGATGGTTATGTTCCAGTTGTATGTTGCGGACCACTGCCTTCATATCCGTCAAACAACCCGACAACAGTAAGTTATACTTTTAGGTTAAACGGGGCTCAATATATTTCATTATATTTTAGAGAGTAAATATTGTTATATTTTAGAAATCACATTTATTTTGTTTGAGTGACTAGCGACTGACTACGTAATTAATGGGGCTCGGGTTCAAGTTTTCGATGGGGATAGGTGATTTTGTGATGAGCACAAATGTTATTTTTTCTGGGTTGAGTATATATTAATAATTCTTAGTAGGATTTTTACATGACGTACGTTGACATAGATATCATCCAGTTAATTAGTTGGTTCTTTCTCTGAGTTCTGTCAGTTTTACGGGGAGTATAATAGTTAAAAGTGGATCAATGAGGTGAAAAATTCAATAGTCTTATTCAGAATACCTGACTAGCTGGCATTTGATGCCGACAGGCATTTATCTAGAATGAAATATTGTGGATTTTTAGAACAAAATAAATTTGTTTGGCAGAGCAGGCCAAGACCAACACAACCGACTATTTCCGGGATCATCGATCCAGTAAATCGTGAAGATTCATATCCAGCACCACCTGGCCAATGCGGTATAGATAATAATGGAGACCGAATATACGGAGGACAAATCACAGAGCTTGACGAATTTCCCTGGATGGCTTTATTGGGATATAGACCAGGTAACTACTTACGCTTTATTTCAACGATATTTTCTTTAGTATTTTTATTAAATAATTTTAAAATGGATAAGGGAGAAAAAACTGAAACTTTAATAAAAACAAACTCATGATCACTCCTTCCCTTTTTTCTACTATTTCATAAGTCGACTTAGTACTTTGTCTTTTTCCATTTAGTTTTGTTACATGTCATTATATTATTTAAGTTTCTTTTAAACCCCCTTTAATTGTATTATAAAAAGTATGGTAATCTAAAGAAAATAAAATAGTGTTAATTATTGAAGTATCAGTTTTTAAAGGCACGACTTGAGAGTAACTTAGGTTTTTATTTAGACGCAAATAATTCTCTATATCTGTTGACGTATTTTTCACATTTAAATACAAAATATTGTTTTTTTTATGTTATTGAGATAGGTAAACTGGCAGTCATATCACCTGATGGTAAGTGGTCGACGTCGCCAATAAACAAAAATGGGATACCTGGGCTGGAACTAGCCCAGGTATTCCATTCATGTGTTGCCTATCCTGAGACGTAAGATGTTAAGTCCCGGTGCCAGTAATTACACTGCCTGTCTTGCCTTTCTCTCCGAAACACAGCAAAGCTGTTTCACGGGAGAAATAGGCAAGATGGTGGTACCCATGCAGCCGGGAGTGCGGCACAGCGCATCCCTCCTACCGGTAAAGTAGATTAATTTTGTTGTGTTGTTGTGAGTATATAAGATACAAACAGTGCATTATTTATATCACCATCAGTTTATATTGATATTAGCTTTCAATTTTATTTTTAAATTTTATCTTTTTAAAACTTAAGTGATTTTACTGAAACTTTTTACCTATAAAATACGAAAAGCTTTTCCCCGGCCAATAATTTGTATTTAATATTAATAAAATTATTTACAATTGATAAAATAATGAATGAGTAAAACAAAAAAAAAAAAATCAAATCAGTATATATATGAAGGAGCAATGCCCGAATATACATAAAAACATATGAACATTCGAATTGAGGACGTCCTTTTTTGAAGTTAGTTAATAAGTGAGAAATCTCAAGTAAACAGCTCAGAAAAGATAGGCCGAGATAACATTGCATCCATGATAAGAAAACGGCAGTAAATCTGGTAGCCCACCTATCGGACCACGATGCCAACCTATCAATTCTAAGGGTATAGGTATATCCAGTCCCGGGTAAATATTTCCTAAAAAAACTTGAAATACTATTATAATATTTGAAAAGTAAAGAGTAGTAATAAGCAAATTTATTTAAATAAGAAAATACGCACACATTTTTTTGTACCGAAACATATCAGCCAGCCAGCTTGATCAGAAATCTCAGTAGCGGCGGGAGTCCAGCGGCTAATATGTTGCCACATTCGTGCCTTAGATTAGTACGTGAAACTGTGCTTGCTATGCCAGAGAATCGGCGTGATGACACTTTTCTTTTTTTTACTTTTACAACCATCTTCGGACAGGTCATAAAGGCAACCTAAACTCATCCCTAGGAACTTTTCTTGTCGTCACACCAGTGCTCATCAGTTGCCAAGGCGTTGGTGTCTAAGCTTCTTTGTATTTTTTTAAATAATGTTTTACTTTTCAGTCAATAATGGTGCGCTAACATATCAGTGTGGAGGCGTACTTATAAACCATCGATACGTTTTATCCGCTGCACATTGTGTCGTTGGAGAAATTGAAAATGCCGTCGGGAAATTGTAAGTTTAATATAAAATTTGTTAAACACGATAACTTATGGTTAACGGGGAATTTGCTTAATCAAATCTATGGTCTAAATAATATATGAATGTATATCTGCTACAGATATGTGATCCACATACATCGACATTGCTGTTATCGATATTGATTCCGTACATGCACTCAACAATAAACACGCTTAATAATAAATATCGACGCTTAAAAATAAACAATGACTATATTAACAGACGTCTTTTACTAATGTTAATCAGGCTGTGTGTATTTAATGTATTGACATGTTAACCCAACTTGTCAAGAGTTGTGTTGTCACTACAAAATGTTTATCTCATTCCTCACAAAACCTTATTATTGTTATTAATTTACAAATTACATAGTCTTTAGTCAATCATAATGCGTCTCATACACAAGCAAGTCGATTTTTTTAACTGTACGTTTTAAGTTTGTATTATTAATGCATTGAGGATAGTTGGACTTCATGAATAATGAATAATATTACTGTCAATTATTATATATTATTATATTACTGTCAATTATACAAAAAGAGCTTTTTTGCTTGGTTGAATTAAATTTTAACTTGTTATTTATTATACCTATGTCTATACTCTGAAATTAACTCCAACGCTAAAAAATAGTTACCAGTACTGAAGAATAAGTACCAACGCTAAACCAATAAAAACCGACGATGTTAATTTTGATATGTTGAATCAAAACTGGTCAATAGTTGCAATTAAACATGTTTAAAGTTAGTAACCAACATTGTTCACCCAACATTGTCCTGTGACTACCTACTAATTTAATTTTAATTAGTAGATAACATTGTTATCCGACCAGTAGAAACTCATGATTACTTTAACGCATCAGTAACATCTTAATATCTATAAAACAACTGGTAGCCTCTCAGAAGAATCTGTTTTTGTTAAATACCCTGACAAAAAACATGAAATAGTATTTATGATATAATAGTACAATAATTATATTATATAATATAATAATGATTCTATCGACATTGCAGAAATGTCATCTTGTAAATCTATATGACTTTCAAAGCTAATATATATTTTTTTGGTTTTGTTCTAACAAGAGATTCTTGTGCCTGAACTAACTTGATTGTCTGCTTTTTTTAAAGAAGAGGAGAAAAATATCATGAGGGTTATTTGATACTAAATGACCACAACCTGACGACATGTGTTAGCATACTTGGTGGTAAGTGATTACTGCTGCCAATGGATATTAGCAACATCGAAGGTCTTGCATTTATGTTGCCGACCTTCAAATAATACATTAGCTCCTGTTTTGAAGCTCCCTAAGAAGACATTATCATGGACAAAGACAATTTTACCACGCGAATGAAGTCGCAGGCATAGCCAGTTATCTATTTTGTTTCATTCAAAATATTTATAGTTCAAATATAATACGTTCAAAATGCTTTTTGTGTTTAGATTTTGAGTCCCATAATTAAGTCAATCCAGCTTTCTATACTTCTTCTTTCGACTTCAGCTTATTATAGGTGACACATTTGGAAATTAGATATACCATAGATTATTTTATAAACAACTAACTGTTACTCGCTACTTCGTTCGCATGATTCAAAATCATTTCTTCCTTTTAATCAGACAGGAAAAATGTAATCTGTGTTACTCCTGGTTACTGTAGCTTTCAAATGGAAAAAAAATCTTGAGATTGGTCTAGTAGTTTTTGAGTTTGTTTGTTAAAAACTAAAAATATTTTTTCTTTGTTGTCTATATTAATATTATAAATGCGAAAGTTTAGATGTTTGGATGGATGTTTGTTACTCAATAAAGCAAAAACGGCTTAAGTGATTTGGATGTAATTGAGCACACATCTAGACGATGACCTGGAATAGCATAAAGGCTACTTTTTATCTCGGAAAAATGAGTTGTTCCCGCGGGATTCACCAAAAACTGTTATAATGCAGCGGGCTGCACGATGCAATTAGTATTTATATTATAGAAAATAATTTTATTTGTCATCAGGTATCCGTATTTTTAATATTTAAATATCATTTTATAAGTTCCAAGGGATTTTTAAATTTATTGGTGCCGCCCTGTTGCTTATAATTGTTTTTTTTTTTTGTTTAAAACAATTTCACGTTCCTAACTTTTTACTCAATATTTCCAATTTTAAGGGAAACAGCTCGTTTGGGTGAATATGACACGCAGACCGAAGTGGACTGTGAAAACGATTTGTGTGCGGATCCTGTCCAAGAAATCGCCGTACTATCCGTACATCCTCACCGAGGCTATTCAGACAAGAACAAGAACAGGAAGGACGACATATCTGTAATTAGACTCGCTAGGAGAGTAACTTTTTCAGGTAGATTTCTAACATCCGTAATTGTTAGGAAACTAGCTGACCCGCGCAATTTCGTCTGCGCATAGTCTGGAAACTAGTCATTATAGTCTTGCTTACAAATTTTCATCCCCTATTTCAAACCTTGAAGGGTTAATTTTTTTTAAAAAATTAGCCTATGTTTGACCATATGGTCAAACAGTATAACCAGAGAGATATAACTGTAAATTTTTGCTTTAAAAATACAAAAAACCTTTTTCTGTTTTACTTTCCTCCCTCTTTTTCTTTTGTTATTTCCTACTTCAATCAATAAAAAGTGTCGATCGATTATTATTTCTCTCTCCCTTTGTTAACCACTTCCATAGTATATTCATCTCACTTTCTTACATATGAACCAGAATACAAAGTTTCACTTCTGCACCCTGTGACCTCACACTCGACTTTTTTCCTGCTGAAAAAGCGTTTGGAGATTAAAGTAACCAGTAAACTTATGCATTTAGATAAACTTAGCACTCCGTCACACGGTTGGCAAAGCATTTTTAAAGTCTTTGGTTTCTATTGGCGATCATCACTTATTTGGACATATTTGATGGACATCTTTGGTGACCCGTGTTGGTCCGGACTTCTTAGAAGAATAGACAAATTGCTGTCCTGCCAGGCACGTCGTAAAAGGCGACTGATTGGCTATACGTGTCACTACCATCGTGACTACTAAGTTGTAGAGTTCTGCAATGTCTCGCCCTAGTATTTGGTACCACCGCCTTACCTATTCTTGCCGCAATAGCGTCAATTTCTATCATTGTCGTCTTCCGGTTTAAAGGGAACAGTAGTCGGTAGATTTGTCCTGTGGATTTGCCATCCCACCAAACAGATAGCAACGTACCATTAACTTCTTTGAACAATTTGAACTTTCAACAAGCGATGGCTTCTCTTTCCATCAGGTGACTCATCTGCATGTTTGCTATCTTATGATATACAAAAAAAAAACACCAATTCTCTTTTCTGGTAATTCCTGCTTTTTTTTCAGATTACGTTCAACCAATATGTTTAATGGACCCAAGTTTCCCGTTAGATGTTGGTAGTTCCGTTTATGTTGCGGGCTGGGGAAGAACCTTGAATGGTATGTATCGCTATTGATTTAGAAGCACAACGATTATTGAATTTCCCAGAACTTTGTGTTGCATTACGAGTATACCCAGATTGTTCTATTGAATTACTTTCTATATCGTGTATGAAGATGTTTGCCTGTTAACAACACCTTAAAGATAGATGCATTAAATGCAAGAAGCGAAGGTAGAATACGTTCTTACTAAATAATAATAATAAAATATTATCTTTATCGCTTATGTGGTCAGTGGTCCGGTGTCGGTGTTGACCACATGAGGTCCCGGGTTTGATTCCTGGGTCGGGCAATTCGAAAATGTGTTTTTTTAGTTTTCTGATAAAAACAACGTTTCCTGGGATTGGAAAATGCTCGGTTAGAGATAGGCTCGCCACCTATCACATTGTGGCACCTTGTGCCACAATAGCGTCAGTGTTTGTCAGTGTCGTGTTCCGGTTTGTAGAATCAAATATCTTCGGCTAATTGTGTGTGCACTTGTTGTACCTCTGCCTACCTCTTCGGGTATACGGGCGTGAAGATACTTTTTATAATCTTTATCTTACAATAATATAATATTTATTATCTTTATATATAATTTTTAACAATATTTATTAACCCCGTGTTGGTCTGGGCTCCTCTAAAGAATAAATCATCTGCCTTTCTGCCAGACAGATCACAAAAGGCGACCAATTGACTATGCGAGTCACTACCATCGTGGCTACTACGTGGTAGAATTTTGCATTGTTTCGCCCGTTCTGGTACCGCCGCCTTGCTTATTCCTGCCGCAATAGCGTCAGTTCTTGTCACTGTCACGTTCCTTAGAGGGTAAGGTAGCCGGTAAATTTGTGCATGTGGCATTAAACCTCGCCGCAAGGTAGCAACGCACCATTAACATCCATGTATATAGGCGATGGTTGACTCTTTCCATCAGGAGACTCATCTGCTTGTTTGCTATCTTATGATATAAATAAAACACTTGATTGTTGTTTAAAATAAAAAACAAAAAAGATATATGTCTCCCTATATACGAAATGTGAAAGAATACAGGCGCACATATATGTGTGTGTGATATGTTTGTAACAGTAGATATTTAAATGAAATATAGTAGAATAAGGCTTTCTAATTATATACATTTATAAAAGGCAAAAGTGACTGACTGATGTATCAAGGCACAGGCCAAAACCTTAGGGCTAGAAACTTAAAATTTCACACACGTATTCCTCTTATAATGTAGGCATCCACTAAGGAAGGATTTTTCAAAATCCAACCCCGAAGGGGGTGAAATGGGGAATAAAAGTTGGACATATTTGCATGAAATTTTGTATAAATTGAGTACAAAAAAAAAACAATTACGTGTTTAAGCATTTTTCAAAATTCGACATTTAAGGGGTAAAATAAGGGAAGTAGCTTATAAAGAAAGGTTAAATAAGTCCTAAAGTAAATATGTGCGAGCAAAGCCGCGGGTAATAGCTAGTACCGTTATAAATTGTCTTTTCTAAACTTAGCATAACATAGGTTTTACATTTATTAGTAGGTCAATAAAAAACATTAATGAAATTATAAAACAAGCTTAGTTTTAAGGTGAATATAGGCTTCATTATATTAAATTTACTATCGACCGCCTGTGTCTGAAATTCGACCATAGACTAAACAATAAAAACAACTGAGTTTAATTTTAGAAAATATAACGATAATTTTTAAACGTAAAAATAGCGTCGGATACTAGCTAGTATAAGTAATTATTCAGCTAGTGAAAAATAACATTTTTTATTTTAAATATTAATTATTATTATTCGTTGAAGTATCTCTATCTTGTAACAAGTTGCTTGGTAATCTACTGTAAAGTTTAGTATTTATAGATGAGTACAAGTTTCACCTTATTTTTGGTAGAAAAATACCGACGTATTTTTTATAGGAAAACTTTTCAGACAACCAGACGTCGGTCTATAAATAAAGATGTCATTGGATGAGATTGTTAGGTTGTTTAATAGCAACTGTTGATTATATAAGATTAGAATTATAAAGTTACAAAATAGGCATTGAAATTTTTGGTTTTTGTATTTGTAACCTTTTTAACTTCCCGCTACGTATGAAGATAGGGAAGTTAAAGATTTTGTCCCGATTTGTGAAAATCGAGTATTGAGGTCCTAGGAACCTTCGCCGACTATTTGAGGTCAATATGTCTGTATGTATGTGTGTGCATGTGTGTGTCCGTTTAACTTAGTCTTTCTTTAAAAATTTGGACCAATTCTGTCCAGAAGATTTTAAGAAATTTTGAACATAACCTCAAAATTTTGTTCGGGAAAACAGTACACTACTTTCCATTGATCTAGAGTTATGAAATTTGTCAAAAATGTCTTACAGCATATACTTATAAGGGGAAAAAATATTAGAAACATAGGTTTCTAATATTAGGGGAAAAAATATTAGAAACATAGGTTTCTAATATTTTTTCCCCTTATAAGTATGTGCTATAAGAAATTTTTGACAAATTTCATAACTCTAGATCAATGGAAAGTAGTGTACTGTTTTTCCGAACAAAATTTTTAGGTTATGTTCAAAATTTCTCAAAATCTTGTGATATAGATCACAAAAAACGCGATGAAAAGAAATGACCGTTTATGTCGCATATTTTGCGATTTCACAAGGGAATCAAAACCTACAAGGGTTCTTTCTACTCGTTGATCTAAACTTATGTGTAGCAAAATTTTGAGGTTATGTTCAAAATTTCTCAAAATCTTGTGATATAGATCACAAAAAACGCGATGAAAAGAGATGACCGTTTATGTCGCATATTTTGCGATTTCACAAGGGAATCAAAACCTACAAGGGTTCTTTCTACTCGTTGATCTAAACTTATGTGTAGCTAAGGTTACCTACAAGTAAAAAAAAAAAGTATCTTCACGCCCATATCCCCGAAGGGGTAGGCAGAGGTACAACAAATGCACCCACGATTAGCCGAAGATACTTGGTCCCACAATGTGATAGGTGGCAAGCCTATCGCCAACCGGGCACTTTCCAATCCCGGGCAACTTTGTGTTTCTCAGAAAACTAAAAAAACACTTTTTTTATGTGCCCGACCTGGGAATCGAACCCGGGACCTCATGTGGTCAACGCCAACGCTGGACCACTAGACCACAGAGGCGACTACCTACAAGTTTATACGGAATCCCTGATATACGAGTCCAACTTGCACTTGACCAGTTTTTATATCACAGGACAGCTAGCTCGGGTCTGGTACCACCGCCTAACTTATTCCTGCAGCAAAAGCGTCAGTGCTTGTCATTGTCGTGTTTCGGTTTGAAGGGTAAGGTAGCCGGTAAACTTATGCATGTGACATTGGACTTCATCTCAAGATAGCAACGCACCAGTTATATCTTTGGTGTCTATAGGCGATGGTTGACTCTTTTCATCAGGAGACCCATCTGCTTATTTGCTATCTTATATTATATAAAAAAAATCTCAAAAGCCTTCCTTGTAGCCAGATTTTAGCTTCTAATTTTTTTTCTTCGATGTTATGTTAGGAACGTTACACAGGAGTGATCCTGTGTAACGTTCCTAACATGTATTTCTAAATATTTGGTACTGTAATTACCAACTTATATCAAAGAATATTTTTATTAATTACAGGTAAAAGCAGTCCAATAAAGCTAAAATTAGGATTACCAATATTCAGCAAAAGCGAATGCGACAGCAAATACAGACGTTTTCACGCTGAGTTAACTAACGGACAACTTTGTGCCGGGGGAACATTCGCTGAAGACGCTTGCAAAGGAGACTCTGGTGGACCGCTTATGAGAAGGAAACCTTCAGGAGAATGGGAATCGATAGCTGTGGTGTCGTTTGGATATGACTGCGGAAGAGATGGATGGCCAGGAGTGTATACATCCGTTGCTAGCTATCTAGATTGGATTAAAGACACACTTCGTACGACCAACGTTTAAATTAGATTCTAAGTTTTCAATGTAGTAGTTAGATATTTTTGTACAAATGGATTGTCCTGCTTTTCAAAATAAAAATAAAATTTTTGACTTCTTTTTATATAAAAACTTATTAGCTTAGTATTTTTCCCCATGTTGGTTCCTGGCTCTTTTGTAGAATAGTATAACTGCCGTTCTGCCAGGCAGGCTAAAAGGCGACCGATTGGCTATGCGAGTCACTATCATCGTGGTAACTAGGTGATAGAGTTCTGCATTGCCTCGCCCGGGTCTGCATACATGCATGATTTTTCTACTAGACCCTCGAAGGATTTTGCTCGGTACCTTCATTTATTTTTTTCTGTTTTTAAGTGATGAGATGACTGATAATTGAACCTTTTTATGAAGGTAAAATAGAACAGACGAGAATTGAAACAGAATAGAATGGTTCCGGGCTCCTTTGAAGAATAGACCAACTGCCGTTCTGCCAGGCAGGTCGTAAAAGGCGACCGATTGGCTATGCGAGTCACTACCATCGTGGCTACTAGGTGGTAGAGTTCTGCATTATCTCGCCCGAGTCTGGTACCACCGCCTTACCCATTCTGCCGCAATAGCGTAAGTGCTTGTCAGTGTCGTGTTCCGGTTTGGAGAGTAAGGTAGCCGGTAGACTTATGCATGTGGTATCAGACCTCGCTACAAGATAGCAACGCACCATTAACATCTTTGGTGTCTATGCGCGATGGTTAACTCTTTCCATCAGGAGAACCATCTTATATTAAAAAAAAAATTAAAATGACTAAATTGATTATATGGTCGAACAAATTTCCTCTAGGCAGAGTTTAACTTGGCCTCAGAGATAGTCTAATGTCGGAGCCATATTAGTTTTGGAAGAATCGTGGTGAGTTATTGTGGTAAAACTTTGTGGTTATATTACAGCAAACTAGGTGGCCACATATAGTGTGTAAGGGACGGTCCTCCGAAAAATTAAGAGAACATGTCATGTTTACGTGCTAGTCCTGATAATAATTCCTTTTCTTGTGGGAAATGCAAAAATTCCAGCCGTAGGTATAAATTGCACGGCATATTTTGAGTGTTTCTTTTAAGTACATTAAATGTTTTTAGAAAAAAAAAACACAAAAAGACTACAAAATTATAAAGTATACAAGATTGAGTTAAAAAAAATCTTCAAAAAAATAAAAAAAACACAAATTTCCAACAGTTTCCTCCAACACAGAATCGTGGTCCAAATCTATGGTTTCAAATTTCAATAGACCGTCCTTTACAACCTGTATACTCTGTTGACAAAATTAGTATATTTTGCTTCAACGAGCGATTGCGTACGATGTATTTAGTCGCGGTAACCACTTAAAGTCCTGGGGTTTTACCTGCATAGTTTCCGTTCCTATCCTATAAAAGCTATCCTATATTGAGCCCGAAGGTCGCCAACTATTTTTGTACCAAATTTCATCCAAATCCGTTTAATGGTTTAGGCGTGAAGAAGAGACAGACAAACAGAGCCACTTTCTCATTTATAATATTAGTATGGAAGTATGGATAATATATGTATATAATAATAATAATAATAAATAATAAATATACACGGGACAAATTACACTTACTGATCTAACCCCAAAGTAAGCAAATTATTTGCTTGTGTTATGGGTGTTAGTCAACGATACTAATACATAGGAATACATATATAAATACTAGAATATATATAATAAACACCCAAACCCGGAAATACAAACATTTATGCTCATCACACAAATACTTGTCCCTGTCGGGGATCGAACCCGAGCCTCGTTGATTGCGTAGTCAGGGTCACTAACCACTCGACCTACAGGGCGGTATTGATAAGAATTAATGTGCCTTGCACTCTATACAATTAGTTCTTTATTAGCACAGCTCTGAAACAGCGAAAAAATTGACATTCAATCACTGCACATATCAATAATAATATAAGCATTGTCATTTGAAACACTGAGTTGTGTGGTACCTTCGTGATCCTTCTTTTATATGAAAACGTGCACTTTGGAGTTTATTTTAAAAGAGAATGGGCAAAATCGTATGACGCTTGGTCTATCAGCGGCCAGGAACAATTTTGACTATCGCCCTACAATCACCCTCAAGAAGTTTTATGTCTGGGGTGCAATTATTAATTGAATTAAATACATTTTTATTGTTGACTTCGTTTACTCCGCACAGCTTCTCCCCCGTAGGTGATAGCGTGATAATATATAGCTTATATGTTGACCCGACCTGTTAGTAATATTCATACAAAATTTGAAGTAAATCCATGCAGTACTTTTTGAGTTTACCCGGACATACATACAGACAAGCAGACAAACAGACAAAAATTCTAAAAACTATATTTTTGGCTTCGATATCGATAGTAGATTACGCCCCAAGTATTCTTTTAAAAAATATTCAATGTACAGTTTTGACTTTCCTACGATTTTATTATATGTATAGATATGTCAGCCTGTGATTTAGCGTGTTATAACTACGGTTTAGTCCTAAAAAATAAGGAAATAAAATAAAATGCCTTGTAGACTACATTTTAATGTAGTGTACAAGTCATTTTATTTTATTTCCTTATACATTTACTACTATGACAAAATAATAATAACGATAACGTCATCAGAACTCAGTGCTATTATTGTATATTAATACATTACGGCACTAGTACGCCTAGACATCAAGACGTGAATATTATGTAGTCGTCATGAGGACACACTGTACATTATTGTACATTAATACATTTAATGTACACTCAAGACGAGGACACTTTATTACCGGCATCAGAACTCAGTACTATGAGTTCTGATGCCGGTAATAAAGTATCCTCGTCTTGATGTCTAGCCCATGCCAGATACCACACTAAACACATAACGTGTGCGCAGCAACCGATTGTACGCCTTCCACCTATACAACTGCAATAATAATAAGCAGTGTAATTACTGGCACCGAGACTTAACATCTTATGTCTCAGGATAGGCAACACATGAATGAAATACCTGGGCTAGTTCCAGCCCAAGTATCCCGTTTTTATTCATTGGCGACGTCGACCACTTACCATCAGATGGCACGTTTGCCAGTTTGCCTATCTCAATAACATAAAAAAACATACACAACTACCTAAAATACCTACACACAAATGACTAAGTAAATAAGTCAATATTATAAAATAACCAAACAGTTTTAAAATTTGTTTTAAATTTAAGCGATCTTTATTGATACGAGTTTTCAAACTCGCTTAACTCACCAACATGTAGAATAAACTAAAATAGCGTTATTTTATGAGATGGGATTTCCTAGAACAGAACAAAGATATCCAATTAGTCGTAACGTATCATTTGCATAGGTGTCAGTGGCAATCAAATTAAGTGGAGCGCTGACAATTCTACGTGCATAATTAAATAATTCACCCACCCTTCTGAATCGTATGATAGGTGACCTGAAATTATGTATTCTTAAACCTTTACTCTCAAACGAATGGGCTTTTCGTGTACAGTTTTAATGAATAGGCATACTCTTATGGGCAAGTTAATAGATGAAATAAATATATATCATCAAAACTTTCCATGCGCGGTATACTACGGTAGGATGGAATATTGTTTAGTTATAGCATAGAAATAGTAAGCTGAAAAATTCCATTCAAAACAATTTGGATGTAAATAATAATTAATATTAAGCCTACATCAACATTTTTTATTTAAAAATATTCCTTATAGTTATTTAGACTAAATCGTAATCTGTATACGTAAACGGTTTAATCTGTATCTGTAAACGGTTGACCCTGCCGGCCATCCCTGAAACTTCCCGCTAAATTAAGGTATTTCAAATCAAAAAAGTAAAAACTATACGCATAAATATTTTCAGTTCAAACATCTAGTTTGTTAAAAATGGAAGTATTGATTTTTAAAAAGCTGTATATTTTGGAAACGATGATCGGTTTTGAACTTTCAAAAGCCATTCGACTTTACTTTTGAGATCTAAAATATTGCTTTAGCTAAATAATAGATAGATTGAAAAATTTCGAAGCAATGTCAGAAAACATTTTTTCTTTCAAATAATTTCATCATTGATAAATCC
Organism: Apodemia mormo; assembly: GCA_036924255.1. NCBI lineage: Eukaryota > Metazoa > Arthropoda > Insecta > Lepidoptera > Riodinidae > Apodemia > Apodemia mormo. Next base: position 32,789,922 of record JAUPFN010000008.1, on the reverse strand, counting down.
CAAACAAATTGATAAGTTTTGATCCAATTAACGATATTTGTCGCAATTTTTAAAGGAGAAAAGCTAATAAGATTTTTAAGTCAATCAGTGTATTTGCCTGAAAGTTATTTCAAAAATATTAAGTAAATTTGCTAAAAACAACGTAATTCTAATATTTGAAAAGCTGTAACTTTTGTAAATTTGATTCGATTCTGATTTTTGAAATGGCATTCAACGTAATATTTTCAGTAGTAAAATATCGTAGAATTCATATTTAAAATATTCTGTGAATAAATATAAAAGAATGAAAAATTGCACGTTAAAAACAAATCATCAAAAATATTATTTCACCGATTCCCTTCGTGCTAGATATTGAAAACCGAACATTAATAAATGCTCCGTTTCACTATGAATAACCTGTTTATCAGTTACTGAGAGTAGTAGTTATCAGTATCGCCACAGTTTATCGACTCATGTTGGCTATTGCTTGATTCTTGCGATAACCGCGACTGGCAGTTTTAAGTATTCATTATGCCCTCGCTACTGGATTTCGTATGGCCAGCGGGATTATTTTTTGCCCGTTCTAGTGATTAATTCAAGTACCTGGATGATTGAATCAGTAGACTATAATATTATCATATACATTAGACCAGCGATTCTTACTCTTTTCAGTCCGCGGACCCCTAGAAAATTAAGCACAATTTCAAGGATCCCCTTAATAAAAACTATTGACATTTATTTATCAATTTAAATGTTCATAGATAAGACAAGGAACCCCCATACACATACTCGTGGACCCCGCGGACCACAGGTTAAGAAACACTGTATTAGACCACGTGGTATTCGAAACAAACTAAATTGTATTGTAATGTGAAATTGAGTGTTTTTATATTACAAACACTTATTAAATTGGAGTTAGCTAAGTATCGATAATATCAAGTATAGAAAAATAACAAAATAATTGTTTGTCTTTGAAGTAAGTAAAATAACATCATTTTTTAAGAAGTAAAACACTTTTATTTATTTTAAAATTTATACATTTATTATGCACATTACTTAGGATACATTTTTTTATAGGTAGCAACCGGATAAATGGTTTTCTCGAAGAAAAGGGAAACCATTGCTTGTAAACACTAAATATGTTAATGGCGCGTTGTTCTGTGCGTGCGTGAAGTGATGGCAACGCAACATGCATAAGTCTATCTTAGCCTCCAAACCGGGAGGCTACCTTGCCCTCCAAACCGGGACATGACAATGACAAGCATTGAAGCTATTGGGGCAGGAATAGGTAAGGCGGTGGGTACCGAATAGCCGGGTGAGACGTTGCGGAACTCTACAACCTAGTAATCACAATTGTAGAGACACGTATAGCCAATCGGTTACCTTTTACGACCTGTCTGGCAGAACGGCAGCTGGTCTATTCTTCAAACAAGCCCGGACCAATACGGAGGACTAAGACACAAAGTAAAACCAATTGATTATTATTTCCTTTTGATCAAAAATAAGTACGTAAACCTCCTCCTCATCCTCGCACCCCGTTGCATGATTTTGTAGTAACTGTCATGGATATAATTTATTTCATGTATACCAAATTTTATTTCGAATCGTTCCGTCATTTCAAGTCGTTTAATTAATCAGCATAGAAACATCTCAATAGAAACATATGTAACTTAGGTTATTGCTAATAAATAACTTTTTTGTAAATTACTTTTGCACCTATTAATTACACTACCAGCAATAATAAAAGAATATGATGTTTATCATATTTAGTAATAATAGACATATGGATATTCTTAATACTTGTGTACGAGTATTTATAACCGCTAGAATGTTCGTTCTAAGGATTTGCGAATATCTTTTAAAGGCTTATAAATGTAAAAATCGTATTTTGGAGAGTCATTTTGGTTCATGTAACAGTGTCAAAATATCTAAAAAGTAATAATATGAGCTCTAATCGCAGTAACAATCCATTTATACGACTCAGGATGTCTATATTGACTTCCCCAAAGCTTAAAAAATCTTATCTACTAGTGATACTCATACATATCCGCGACTACTCAAGCTTGAAATAAAAAATGCTTTGTTCAAATAAACCCTCACAGGCAATTTTGACAACTCAATATTTTAGAATTACTACCGGATCATAATGAATTACTGAATTCTTACTTTGCGATACGGTTGGTGAGTCCTACGGCATATTTTTCTACTTTGATATTAACTGCTTGTTATTAGCCTTGGTATAAGAGTAATAAGTTCATATATCGTACGGCTGTCGTCTATCGTATAGGTATGTGGCGCCGCTGGTCCGATGCGCTGAAGGGTCATAGTGATGGAACCAGCGGACCAGCCTCTTGTCAGGTGACGTCATAACCGCAGAGGTTGATGACGTCACACAAGGACAAGTAAGGGGAAAAGGAAGATCTTCCCAGCCAGGCAAGGTGTACTGCCTGGGGACCGAAGTCCATTTCAGAAGCGTTGAAACTTGTATGTAGCTTGTGCAAGATAAATAATTGTGATATTGCGATTCAGGATTTTATTTTCAATTTCATCATTTTCTATTTTTTATTTTTTTCTATTTTCTTGTAGCGTTTATGATTGTTTGAGCCGCTACAGGTATGTGTTAACCGATGCATAGGTAAAAATGTAAAATTTATTTTCATGATACTTTTTAAATATTTTTTACAACATAGTCATAATCAGTTGAATACGCATTTATGATATAACTATCGACCTACCCACGGTTTCACCCGCGTAACTTTTGTTCTCGTGGGAATGTCGGAAAGATTTATATACTAAAACCTTCCTCAAGAATCAGTCTATCTATTTAAAAAAATTGCATCAAAATCTGTTGCGTATTTTTAAAGATTTAAGCATACATAGGGACAGACAGAGAAAGCGACTTTGTTTTATACTATGTAGTGATAAGACATACAAGAAATAGATTTGTTGAACGAGATGATTTTCGAGTAGTGTTATAATAGTACCCCGATTCTCAGTCTCTGTCCAGGCGTTCGATTGAATACGTGCTTTACTTAGAAGACTGTAATTTTCTTGAGAAATCCCTTCATTTATTCAAAATAACATTGATAAATGGCATAATATAATATATAAAATATTCTTTATTTCTAATAAATAGAAATTTTGGTTATGCTTTAAACATTCGTAATTAGGACAAAATAAAGCAAGAGAATTAAAACTTAAGAACAGTGTTATTTGAACATCTGGGAAATTATAGAAAGATTTGTAGTATTTTTTCAGTGGTATCAGAAATAAAATGATTACACGTTATATAGTGTATATCAAAACACAAAACAATACATTCTTGTTTATAAATATATAAAGTCAAAAGTAAGGAATCAATATTTTAAGGGCAAATCGGCATATGACGGTGGCTATCCTCTGAACATTACTATGAATGGTTTAAATACATCATAATATATCTATAACGTGTAATTTGATAATTATGAAATATTTTGTACATTACAATTTCAGACGAGAATATGAGGGGTATAAAAGCAAAAGCGCTTCAGTCACGAAACACCTAAACTGAGTAAACCGCAAATTTCCACTGTGTCTTAATAAATTGTATTTTTTATCAGAAACGGATGTTAGTACATTCGATAGAATATATTTTTCAAATAACAATAATCAAATCAAACCAAATATACATAAATTCTTTATTATTTAAGAAATAGTGTAGGACTGAGGTGTTTTTGCATTCAAGCATTGGACTAAAGCATGTTTGCTTTTCATTGCTTTGGATCGAAGCGAATTTGCATGTCACTATTTAATTCGTCAACTGTCAATAAATGGCGGTAGCTTAAAATACCGATTGCAAAATAAAACAAAGTTTAGAATATAGAATTTTATTAATTTTCTTAATAAATTAGTTACAGGTAAGGTACATTATATTGTATTATAATTATTTATGAAAAGTAAAGATAAAATAATATTCTTGCTCATTGTAAAAAAATTAAATAAAAGAATTAAATCGGGAGATCTTTTGCAGAGTAACTTAACCAAAGGAAAATAAAACCCATTACTAAAAGCAGAAAAAACAATTCAGTGTAGTGTGAATAAAATGTTAGTATGTTAGGAGCTTTTTGCAATAATTAATTATTAATTTAATAAAAATTGAAATAAAATTTAGAAGAAGCTTTCTATGCAAACCCTACTTTACCCTATCACAACGGCCAAAATATTAGTAAGTTGTTTGTTACCTTTCTGCCTTTTCCTTCACTCGTCGCCACTGATTTTAATTTACCAGACGTTTTCGTGTTCGTCCTGCACATGCTGGTGTAATTTTTTCTTCCATTACAATAAGTAATTAAATAAAAAACACAAATTAAACACGCGCTATGCGCAGTCAACTTACTATGAAAAGTAATTGATTCGCCATCTTAGAAATTTTGAAATGGCTGCTTCTGATTGGTTGATTGTGATTGAGGCGGATTTGCTCCTAACAAATTTTGGATTGAGGTGGTTTTGCATGTAATCATTACTTTCTAAGTGAATTTTATGTAGGATTGATTTGGATTTGCATGGTGACGATTATACTATATTTTTGCAATTTTTTATCGCTACAATTTGGTGTGCTCAGTGTAATAAAATGCATTTTTGGACTGAAGCGCTTTTGCTTCTATACCCCTCATATGTTCTTGTTTCATATTTTTTAAAGCGTGAATTTTAAATCGTCGTGTTTTACTTTTGAAACTCACTTTTTATTTATTATAATTTATTTGTTATCATTTTTTTATTTTTGAACTTGGATTTTTTTCGTTTTTTTAATTTATTATAGATTTTTATTTTTACATTTAAGCCCAATGGCATGCTTTATTTTGGATAATTTTATGAGATTAAAATATTGCATGACAATTATCGAGGGTTGGGGCTGATTATAACTGTATTTTTCTTCCATAGCAGCAACATTATTTAGGGTAACTTTTAATTTTTTATTGAACTTGATTGATGTAAGGTTGATACGGTAGTAAGGAAGCGGTAAACTTCTGCATGTGGCATTACATTCCCAATGACAATAAGGCAAACATCTTTAGTATCTACAGATTATAATTCTCTTTGATTGCTATGCCATTTGATATAGTAATCCCATGCTACAAATAAATTTGCTTCCCTTTTTCTTAAGTTTTCCTGTTGATCTATATTTATGAAATAGGAATTTATCAATCATCCTAATATAATATTAGCGATACCTTTTACGGTAAATTAAACGCTATATAACGGTGCTAAGCTGTATTTATCGTCAATAAACTATTTTCTGCCGTAACGAGTGTATAATCAAATGACGGGCGCAGGAATTGGGGAGCCGAACGCAATTAGCAGACGAGACATGAAAGTTAATAAGGTTAATCCTTACACGAATTGCAAAGGAAATTGCGCCCCACTTTTCGTCGTGTTGGTTGATTGGGCACTAGGTCGATTAGTATTAAAATGCCTGCACTGATACGAATAATTTGTGTGATAAATTCGTATTAGAAATGTACTCATTTATTATAATAAAGGAATTATGGATAATGATACTATAAACATTATGTTTCCTACATTTCAATCTTAATGGGTTTTTAGGACTAGATTTTATCAGCAACAAAAACAAAATTTATGAAATTGTTGCTCGTTTTTAGTCTAATCAATTCATATCATGAGAAGTGAGGGTTTGATTACTGGGCAAGGCATAAAGTGCGATGGTGATATGTTAACACACCCATTTCTCGTAAAAGTTTGTAAACCAGGTTTCATATATGAAAAAAATATATCAATAAACCTGTTGGCCTTGCAGGCCATCCTTGAAACTTTCCGTTAAATTGAGGCATTTTATGTTTAAAGAAACAAAAACTATACCTAAACAAAGATTATTTTCAAAATAAAATTTAAAAACCTAAATTTTGTTAAAAATGACAATAGTTTGATTTTTAAAAAGCTGTATAGGTATTTTAGAAACAAATATCGATCGATTGATCTTTCGTATGCATTCAATGCAATTTTTGAGCTCTAAAGTGTTTTCTTGGCTATATAATATAGATCGAAAAATATTGAAGTTTGAATGCTAAAAAACATATATTTTCAAAAAATTATGTCAATGAGAAAGCCAAAATAAATCGGCCGATTTTATATAGAGACTGAAAAATGTTGAAGTAATGCCAAAAAACATATGTATATTTTCAAAAAGTTTCGTGATGAACCAATTCCTAATAAATCGGCCGATTTTGATCCAATTTACGGTATTTGACGCAGTTTTATAAACAGAAAAGCTGATTAGATTTTTAAATCAATCGGTATATCGCCCTGAAAGTTTTGAAAAAAATATAAAGTAAGTTTGCTGTAAACAACAAAATATTAATTTTTGCGAAGGCGTAACGTTTGAAAACTTTTTGATTTTGGGTTCGATTCGATTTTGATTTTAACACTGTATTTGACGAAGTGTTTTAAGTTCTAAAATATTTTGGAAGGTCTAAAAATTATTGGTTAAAAAATATCGAAGTTATGTCGAAAAAACGCTTTTTCAAAATTTTTCTTCAGCTATAACTCCTAAACGAATAAATTAAATTTGATGCAATTTATACATTGGACGCAAGTTTTTGAGGAATAGAGCTGGTAGTTTGTACTTAATCGGTACATTAATCTGGAAGTTATATTAAAAAAATACTGTACAAAAATGATGTGGTGTCGCGGGACACCAGGTAGGAACGAACTTCCTTCGGCTAAACGGCACTACTCGCTTGTGTACGCGACTGTCGCGCCTGCGCACGTCTCATTTAACGCTTTTATTCCACGCATTTTTCTTACGGTTTTACTATCACATTTTTTTCAGTTCGGTCGCGCAGTAAAATCCCTATCCCCTCCAAGCCTGCCGTAAGGAACTTCGTTCCAATAATACAAAAACCAAAAACGTATTATATGTATGTATTTAAGTTGAGGATATATTGCGACGTGAATGCCTTAAAATAGTACGTAATAATTGAAAATTCAAGTACTTATAATAATAATTACAGGTTTTTTGTAAATTTTAGCGTTTAAGTATTACAATAGTATAAGCATCTATCAATATGTTTTGAGGCGAATTTTCTATAGACCCTTATCAATCTTCTTTGTGTCCATTATTTACAGACATAAACTTATTAAGCATTTAATAAAAATAAACTCAACAATTTTTAACACAATAATAATTGTTTTCAAACGACGAGAAAACGGGGGTTACAGTTCGACATGTATGTATGTAATATTGTTTGAATTGTATTATATATTTGAATATTTGAGTTCGATGATCTATTTGGCATCCAACAACTGTATAGTATTCTAAATTTTGCAAGTGTATATATGTCTGTAGATCTGTATGTATGTATGCTTATCCACGAATTTCTCTTTATTTAATTTAAAGGAGGTATAAATAAAACCCGTATCAACATAATTCTTTCTGATTTAAATCAGGCATATTACAACTTAAGGAACAGTTTAAAAATAAAGTTTATTTTTAAATTACTTTTATTATTCCCTTGAGTTGACATTAAATTATCTTGATGTGGCTTTTAGTTCCTGAGAAATTCGTGCAAATATACAAACGTATATGCATACTAACATACAAACGTACGTGCACTTAGGAAATTTTTAATACACATGCTCGGAATATATCAATCATACTCAAATACTAACAAATTCCATCAGTATTACATACATACATGCCAAACTGATAACCACCGTTTTTAAGTCGACAGAAAATATGCAAAACTGATAAGGATAGTTATAATTTATCCTCTAAAATTTCGACATAAGTAATTTGTCTCACTTAAACAAATGTCTTGTTAAAAATAGAAATACACTCGTAAAATATGAATATATAATAGAAGCAATATCAAAATGAAGGAAAACGTACATAATTATTATTTCGTCCATAACAGAAACTGGTAAATCCACAGATGACGCATTGAATCGACAAGACCTGATGAACATAGTACAGCGCGAAAAAAAAAATTCGAGTCTATTGTGAGTGTTGATTAAGCGTGAACGTCATCTATACATATAATAAAATCGTAGGAAAGTCAAAACTGTACATTGAATATTTTTAAAAAGAATACTTGGGGCGTAATCTACAATCGATATAGAAGCCAAAAATATAGTTTTTAGAATTTTTGTCTGTTTGTCTGTTTGTCTGTATGTATGTCCGGGGTAAACTCAAAAAGTACTGCATGAATTTACTTCAAATTTTGCATGAATATTACTAACAGGTCGGGTCAACATATAGGCTACATATTATCACGCTATCGCCTACAGGGGAGAAGTAGTGCGGAGTAAACGAAGTCCGCGCGGACGAAGTCGCGGGCAACAGCTAGTTTTAAATATTTAAACATTTTAGCTTAATGACACATTTTTAATACCTTCATTACATATAAAATTTGTACAAAAATCTATTATATAAGAAGTTATTTCTACCTTATATAATTAATTTATAACCGGCTAATAATAAAAATATTTTGAATTTATTACTTTGATTTTTTAAATATTATTAAAACTAGCTTTTCCTTGCGGTTTCGTTCGTGTGATTTAAAATTATAACCTTTTACTCACTCGGGTAAAAAGTAGCCTATGTCCTGCTCCATAAACTCTTCTATCTTATCTTTCAGTGAAAGTTTCATCAAAATCAACCCAGCCGTTTCAAAGATTACCCTGTACAAACAGAATAACAGACAGACAGGCAGAATTTTTAAAAATTGTTATTTAGACATTAGTATCGTAAAAAAACACACTGCACTTAAAAAACCTAGTAATGATCAAATCACAGACACTTCAATTTTATTTATATGTATGGATTTATGTAATATACATATATATATATATACAAATAATTTATTCGTCTTTTTAATGATCAAAAATTGTTTGATAAAAACACCGTTCGAAGTTCAAATTACATTTTGGCTATCGAGTATTTTAGGATTATCACCGTACTGTGACAATTCAAAGAAATTGAGAAAATGTTTTTTTATTGGTCTAGGAATAAGTATAGAAAAAATTGTTAGATGAAAAATTAATGAAGCAAATATACAATTCGAATATGGAAGATTGAAGGTATTGGATATGACTTATCAGATTGATCGTGTGTTATTCGAATGTCAAGAGTATCCCTAACTGGCGTGTTAAAAATCCTCTACGGCAAGGCAAAACAGCAGAGACCGATATTTTATATGGCACTCGGTTAGTCTGTTTGTCTCGTAACGGATCTTTCGTAGCAAGCGATTTAGTGAAATACGCTTTAAGATTTCACAATATTTTCTGATATGGGATACGGTTATTAGTATTATGGTAAAAAATATTTTTTTTAATTGTTGTTGTTGCCGACGCTACTTTGTTATATTATCTATGTTTATATAAACTGAAGTTGACCTCTAAGATCCAGTGTAGTAAAGCGGGGGAACTAGTGATCTTGTCATTATTATTAAAACGTATTTTAACAAAAACAAGTTCTTTTCGCGTTCATACAGTGATGGGAATTGTTCTGTGATATTAGTAATACTCGTTTAGTGTTTTATAATAAAATGAATTATTTAATAACAATATTCGGCTTAACGCTGATATGGAAAAATGCAGGTATGTAATTATTAGTTACACTTAAATTTTTACGTTTTTAATAATATTAATATAAGTTGATTCTTCGAAGTTACATGCAAGAGTTTTAATTACAATAAATTCAAAATAACCTATTTGTTATATTTTTTTATAATCTTATATTTATTTGATGGTTATTAAGAAAAATAAGTATGAAGTAATTAAGAATATTAATTAATTAATCAAAAACAAAAAAAATACTGTTCAGATTGCTATTTATTTTTTTAATTTGATACTCAATTTAGTAATCCGAACAATGCCTTGTTATTTTCCTCCTACAGAAGCTATATTTAACAATAACATGTTTTCGGTTTGTATTAAAATCTGCATTTTTTATAATTCTGTGCGTCATATAGGTAGGTAGGTGTCTTCCCGATGTTAAAATAGGTTGTTAGTTTTGAATAATTTAGATATCATTTTATAGACAGTATTGTGGAAATTGTATTTTAAAAACACGTGGATTGCTTGTTATTTACACGTAGTTGTATCCTTGTATTCCAGTGTTGTTATTTACAGTACTGGAATACAAGGATATTTTTGTACTCATTTAGGTATACAGATGAATATGATACCCACAATTTACGTGTAACTTACAAGAAGTTAGGTACGAGTATAATAGAAACTTATCACAACATTACTAGAGATATCGGCCACAGAATACTTAACTATCGGCATCGCTGTAGTCGAGACATATACCCGATTTGTGATTATTGTCCAACCTATCCACACATTAAGTTCATTACAGTCACATTAATACATTTAGAAAGAGTAGGTATAATTAGACTTTATATCTACTCTTTCTAAATCGTGGTTGCACCAATTACGCGTCTTCGAAGATATGAGACATGAGTATCACAGTTTTTATTTAATACACGACTATTGTAAACATGAACGCTTGTGTGTGTATGTATATATGTGTTGTGTGTTTGTTTCTTTCTCACCAGTCAACATAAAACAGAGACATACATATTTGTATAAAAAAATTATATACAGGTAGTCTTTGTTCGGAACTAGTTTTAAGGTTGTTTTCTTTTAGTAAAAGTTAATATTCTTGTGTGATATACAAAAACTTTACATACAAATACCTATTAGGTATTTATTAATTAACGACAGACACTGGACCTGATCGAATAGGTCTTTCCTGGACCTGATCGCGTAGCACCATCGCATCCATCCATATTGTCATTCGATTATCATGTAAACACTTAAATGTTACTAAGAATAAAGCTTCGTATTTTTGAGTATTAGATTATATCCAGTGAGTAGCTTTTACGTAATACGCGGACAAAGAAACTGTTATACCTGCTAAATTATTATTATTTTATTTAATTATAAAATAAAATAATACAGTAAATATGAAAAAATATGTATCTTTTTCTATAAGAAACCAAGCATATCAGTTTTCAACTTCATTATTTTCGGAAAATATGTAGGTATGTAGGTACCATTGACAACCTACACTAGACTTATAATGTTTGATTTTTTGCACCAAATTAATTCTGTCAATAACTTAAGACGCGGGGAAAAGAAACATAGTATTCCGATTAGCTAAATCAAAATAGTTATTTACAGCTTATTGGATTGGTCTGTACTAATGTTTTCGGATTATTATAAGATCTATTAGTCTGATATGTTGTAAGAACAATTGGTCTGTTATAAGGTCTCTAGTTTGTTTACTTAATGGTACAGATACGGAAAGTCCTCGTTTTATATTACATGAAAAGATGTAGAACCATGGAAATGAAGTTATTCATTAAATAACTTCATTTCCATGGTTTCCACAACGAAATTATTTTATTATAAATATATACAAACACGCAGTTCTCTTGCATAGTCCTCATGACCGTTGGGAGGGATGCGCTGTGCCGCGCTCCCGGCTGCATGGGTACCACCATCTTGCTTATTTCTCCCGTGAAACAGCTTTGCTGCATTAATATATAATAATAATAACTAATAAGTTAATGCAGGTTTATTTAATAACATATTTAATTATCTAGTTACATAATTATTGAAGCGTAATTTGTTATGTTGTTAATAATTTATTATATTTTAAACAGGAAATATTATTGGTACTGACTTTGATAGGTCATACATCATAATAGGAATTCCAATATTCTGGTTGTATTAGGTATGTTGTTATAGTAGTAATTTAGTCTGGGACTAAATAGTTATATATTTTTTCTTCTTATATCTGTTTTTAATCCTTTGATTCATTTGCTACAAAGTACTTTAACAACCTGCTGCTTGTTACAGATTAACAACCTGCTGAAGCCCGGTATCTATGGGTTGCAGACCATAGCACGGTTGTTGAGAGTTACGCATCCAGCGCGCGGACTAGTACGGCACAGATCCGGTCTCTCAGGGAGGCGATGGTCGATCGTTTGAACGTGTCTTTACAGGCAGTCTCCGATTGGGGCGATGCCAATCTGGTCAAGTTTAATGCAACTAAGACCCAGGGATGTCTATGCTCCGCAAAACGGAGTCCGTTTCACCTATCTCCGTCTTTCCAGGGTGTGTCCGTGCCGATAACTGACCACCTCGATATCCTCGGTATCCCCTTAATGCCTATTCTTAACTTTGGTTCGTACATCGAATCTAAAGCCCAAGTTGCCTCAAAAAAGCTTGGTATTCTGGTGAAAGTGAGAGAGTATTTCAGCCCTGGACAGTTGCTCAACCTTTATCAAGCACAAGTCCGGTCGTGCATGGAATACTGCTTTTACCTTTGAGAGGGATGCGCCAAATACCAGCTGGAGACACTTGTGGCGATAGCGAGGCGTACCAAAAGGCTCATAAACGACGATGATCTGGTAAGCAAAGAACTCCAGAGCCTCGCTCATCGCCGCAGAGTGGCTAGTTTATCGGTTTTTTATCGGATACCTTTTGGAGATTGCGTTGCGGAATTGTTCGACTTGATTCCGCCATCCCCGTTTTTCTATCGATTGTCGAGGCGCAGATTCTAGGCATCGCCACATGGTGGAAGTTTCACATACCCGGACAAAGAGGTTCGACTCGACATTCTTCATTCGAACCGCAAGGGACTGGAACATGCTTCCTGAGTCTGTGTTCCCCGACGAGTACAATCTAAAGATCTTCAAGAGATGAGTGAACAGGTACCATCTAGGGAAGAGCGTTCCATCTTAGGCCGTATCTTAGCTTACCATCAGACTAGATCGTGGTCAAATGCTTCCCTATCGTAAAAAAAACTATTTTAATACCTACTTGGAAATGTTTTTTTTCAATTCCGTATTAAAGTTTATAGTATTATACTAAAATTAAACGCTCGCTGCCCGCGGTGCCATAAATTATCGGTGCGCTAGGGACAAGTGTTAACAGCGTCGATAACTGTTTATAGTTTTATAGAAGGGTAAAGAATAGTATGCGCTGGAGCGCGGTAATTTTTAATGAGTGCGGGTAATTTAAGAAATAATATATGTAGTATATTAATGAGTGCCGGTAATTTAATAATTAGTTTGCAAGAGTAATTTAATAATTATTAATTACATTTAGAAGGTTTAAATACGTGTTTCAATATGTTTCTATAGTCATTTGACATTTGGACGTTGCCGATTAATTACTTAACATAAGTTAAAATGGACACATTTTTGGAATGCAAAATTCAACGTGTTGGGACAAATATTCAACCTCAAACGCGTATTGTCATTAACATTGTGCTAACATTTTTATCAGAAATTAAAGAAGATCCAGAAAAATTGAAACGTATTAATTTTAACCAAGCTCGTGAACTTACTTCCAAGATTGTGGGCCAGTTTAAAAACTGTTGGGAGCATTAAGCGGGAGTGCACTAATGAAGGCTCAACTTGCTTGCACGAATTTTAGTTTAGTTGAGTTGGACAAAAGTGTAACTAAGCGAATACTGTCATCTTTTTATTCTAATGCCTAGTATCCTACTATTAAAAATGTGTTACAAAAAGCTAAAGAAAGCATCGATGGACTAAAATGCAGTCGTAGTTCTATGCGGAATATACTGATCGATCTGGGGTACAAATATAAAATAGCTCCCGATGGAAGGCCGCAGCTTATGTAGAGAAGAGAAAGAGTGTTTGTGTCACGTCACAATTTTTAAGAACACTTGACGAATTTAGGAAAAGTAATATCAAACGTCCACGAATTTATTTGGACGAAACGTGGATCAGAATCATTCCCGAAAATGTGTTTGGGTTAATGCTAAAGAGGAAGGTGGTATTAAAAATAAAATCGGGAAAGGAGGCAGGCTTATAGTTTGTCATGCTGGATGTTCCAATTATATTTTTTTACCGGACGTCAAATGGTTCGAGAATAGAGAAATTAGACTCAACTTTTACAATGAAAAAATATAAATCTCAATGCAAAGTTGTTAATTACGGAGTGCCGCAAGGTAGCATTTTAGGACCTTTATTGTTTATTCTAGGTATAAATGACTTGCCTAAAGTAATAAATCACCAGTGCTATCTTTATGCAGATGATATATCTGTTGTGGTAACAAGTCATAAATTAAAAATACAAAATGAGTGCAATAATACATTAAAATCAGTAGTAGACTGGCTTAACGCTAATAATTTAAAAGTAAATTTTAATAAAACAACTTATGTAAATTTTCAAAGTTATAAAACTAGTCCTTTAAATTTAGTAATAGCCTATGATAACACTATATTACAAGACAGTGACACATTTAAGTTTCTAGGTGTTTGGCTTGACAAAAACTGTAATTGGAAAACACACGTACGTAAGTTATGCAGCAGTATCAATTCGCATGTATATGCTCTGTATAGGTTAAGGCAGATAGCTGGTGAAAACATAGCTTTAACCTCCTATCATGGGTTTGTAGCTTCTAAGTTGAGATATGGGATACTTATGTGGGGAAACTCAACACATGCTCATAAAGTTTTTATAGCACAAAAAAAAATGTGTTAGGGCAATCTGTGGATTAAATCCGTTAACCTCTTGTAAACCCTTCTTTAGGAAACTTAAATTGTTAACATTAGCATGTATGTATGTGTATGAAGCTGCAATTTTTGTAAAAAAACATCCTGACATATTTCCTAGACTAGGGGAGTCTGCAAACTTTAATATAAGAGATAAAGATAGGATCGTAATGCCAGTAATAAGCAGTTCAATGTTAGACAAAAACTGTTATGCAATGTGTTTAAAAATATATAACAAATTACCAAAAGACATAAGATTATTAGAAATAAATAAATTTAGAAACATGTTACATTCATTTTTGATTAAGAAAGGGTTTTATACTGTAAATGATTTTTTTTGTTAACCTTTGGACTTGGACAAACCTTTGGTTTTGACATCTTTGGACTTAGTGGTAATACTAATAATCCTAATTTTAATCTCATAATAGCCTATAGGAATGTGTTTTATAATATTTATTTTTATTTTAAATCCTCAAATTGACATGTTACCATAACAATATAAATAATAATGTAGTATTTAAGATTAATATAATTTTTTCAAATGTGCCATATATGTATAATATTACAATTTTTTAATTTTTTTTTCTTTTTTGACATTCGATATTATAATAGAATATTTCTTCGCCGTGTTGGTCCCGGCCTCCATTGTAGAATAGGCCAACTGCCATTCTGCCAGGCAGGTCGTAAAAGGCGACCGATTGGCTATCGAGTCACTACCATCGTGGCTACTAGGTGGTAGAGTTCTGCATTGTCTCGCCCGGGTCTGGTACCACCGCCTTACCTATTCCTGCCGCAATAGCGTCAGTGTTTGTCGCTGTCGTGTTCCGGTTTGGAGGGTAAGGTAGCCGGTAAACTTATGCATGTGGCATTAGACCTCGCCACAAGATAGGTACGCACCATTAACATATTTGGTGTCTATAGGCGATGGTTGACTCTTTCCATCAGGAGACCCATCTGCTTGTTTGCTATCTTATGATATAAAAAAAAAAAAATTTGATTATTATAAAAGTTAATAAAATCTAATGACTTAAACATGTACTTATATAAATTATTTAAATCAGAATATTAAGAGTAAGAATGTTGAATGTTATTTTAAGTAAATATGTATGGAAACAAGCAATGAAATAGAAGTAAAAATGAAGATTACCGATGTATGGATGGATAATGGACGCTAAAGGTTTCATAGAATGGTTTACCCGATTGCTGGCTAGCTTGGAAGAGCCATCGGTTTTTACAATGGATAACGCCAGCTATCACTCGCAACAAGTAAACCGCGCATCTACAACGGCAACTAAAAAATGTGAAATACAGAACTGGTTCAAACAAGAAAATATTCCATTTTCAGAGTCGGAGTTAAAAGCGGAACTTTTATAGAAAGTAAAAAAGATTTCGCCCGGATAAATTATACTATTTGGATCAATTAACCAATAAATCGGGCCACGAAGTTATCCGCCTGCCTTCATATCATTGCCAATACAATCCGATAGAATTAATATGAGCTCAAGTAAAGGGAGAAGTGGCGAGTAAAACACTACATTCAAAATATCTGACGTAGAGCAATTACCAATGTAACTGGAAATTTGGCGAAAATGTGTTTTACATGTCGAAGCACTTCAAGAAGATTTGCAGAAAGTACATTTTTGTGATTGATTTGTCATCAGTTTAGGTGACGTTTAGGTCTACTTTAATTTTTTTGTATTTTGACCAATAAATATGTAATTATTGAATAGTTTTCTTCTTATTTTACTGTACAATTTTTTACCTATTTGTTTCTTTTTTCATAACATAAACATGGACACTTCAGTGGCGCAACAGAGTGCACCCTGTTTCCACATTTTATTACTGCGCGGGCAACGAGCATTTAATTTTACTATAATATGATATTTCTGGAACCTATTGAAGTTTAATATAGGGTCACGTACTGGAATATTAAAAATAAATACCGTTGTCACGCCCAATCTCCGAAGATCGAGGCATACGTGTAATGGGCATATGATTTTCCAACAGTGTTCCAAGAATGTTCCCTCTTGTGTCTTGACCAAGTTAAGTTTAGAAGAAATATATTCTTCTAGAACAAATCAAGCGTGCTAGTTTTCAACTTCCTTTAAAACTGTTTGACAACGTCAGTTTTAAAAGAAGTTCTATTCAATTCTTGCAGATACGCAAAGTGAATATCTTAGCGTCTAAATAGAGATTATTTCTACCTATGAAGTATTATGTCAAATGATATGTCCAACGCGGTAGCAAGTAGAGATAGTGTCTTCAATGACGAGAAAATGGTTCTGCAACATTTTAGAGCGCTGAGGCTATTACTTTACTCTGTTATGTACTTTTATATTATAGGATAGCAAATAAGTGAATGGCTCTCCTGACGGAAACAGATAACCATTATCTATAGACACCAAAGATGTTAATAGTGGTTTGCTATCCATGTGGTGGGTTGACATATCACATGTATAGCTTTACCGGTTACCTTACCCTCCAATCCGGAATACAGCATTGACAAGCAATGATGCTATTTCGGCAGTATGGTACCATAATAGTACCAAACCTAGGCGAGACCTTGCAGAGCTCTACCACCTAGCAGTAGTCACGATGATGATGAAATAAAATTTCAAAGTGGTGATAATCTCTAATTTTGAGTTATTGTGTCATACGATGTGTCCAATGCGGTAGCATGTACAAATAATGTCTTTAATGACGAGAAAACGGTTCGAGAAAATTTTAAATCCTAAGCGGGAAGGACGGTGATTATAAGATCAACTATGGTAATTATAATTATTACATTTAAATAAAAAAGTCTGGTGCTGTCCGAAGGTGTTATTAAGTCTTTGAAGCCAGTGCGTTCGCGTGGAGTTATGAATGTGCAGGAAGCAAGGCAAGACAGTTTAGACCGGGATATATTATGGCACTCAATTTTCTCTGCTGCTGTTGTTATTTAAATAATTACAGTATTTTGTGTAATGGACTAAGTATTTTATCTAGCGAGTTAAATTACCCGCTATATAATCAGATGCGTCAATTTCCGTTAGTCATGAGGTTCCAATTTCGAATTCTTGGTATATAATGTCATACGCTAGAGACCAAGCAATAGGTCCAGGTTACTATACTAATAGCAAAATTTCTTTAGTTTCAGAAAGTTGCGTAACACCTCTTGGCCAGAACAGTCAATGTATTTCGTTATACGACTGTCCCGCACTATTAACTGCTTTTGAGCAGCGTCCATTACCGAGTCAAGTAGTCACTTTCCTAAGAAAGTCACAGTGTGGATTCGATGGTTATGTTCCAGTTGTATGTTGTGGACCACTGCCTTCATATCCGTCAAACAACCCGACAACAGTAAGTTATACTTTTAGGTTAAACGGGGCTCAATATATTTCATTATATTTTAGAGAGTAAATATTGTTATATTTTAGAAATCACATTTATTTTGTTTGAGTGACTAGCGACTGACTACGTAATTAATGGGGCTCGGGTTCAAGTTTTCGATGGGGACAGGTGATTTTGTGATGAGCACAAATGTTATTTTTTCTGGGTTGAGTATATATTTAATTCTTAGTCGGATGTACTGCTTATTAATTCTTAGGTCTTATTATTTCATAGAAACCCAAGGAATTTTTACATGACGTACGTTGACATAGATATCATCCAGTTAATTAGTTGGTTCTTTCTCTGAGTTCTGTCAGTTTTACGGGGAGTATAATAGTTAAAAGTGGATAAATGAGGTGAAAAATTCAATAGTCTTATTCAGAATACCTGACTAGCTGGCATTTGATGCCGACAGGTGAATCAATCTAGAATGAAATATTGTGGATTTTTAGAACAAAATAAATTTGTTTTTCAGAGCAGGCCAAGACCAACACAACCGACTATTTCCGGGACCATCGATCCAGTAAATCGTGAAGATTCATATCCAGCACCACCTGGCCAATGCGGTATAGATAATAATGGAGACCGAATATACGGAGGACAAATCACAGAGCTTGACGAATTTCCCTGGATGGCTTTATTGGGATATAGACCAGGTAACTACTTACGCTTTATTTAATAAAACTTTAATAAAAACAAACTCATGATCACTCCTTCCCTTTTTTTCTACTATTTCATAAGTCGACTCAGTACTTTGTCTTTTTCCATTTAGTTTTGTTACATGTCATTATATTATTTAAGTTTCTTTTAAACCCCCTTTAATTGTATTATAAAAAGTATGGTAATCTAAAGAAAATATAATAGTGTTAATTATTGAAGTATCAGTTTTTTTTAAGGCACGACTTGAAAGTAACTTAGGTTTTTATTTAGACGCAAATAATTCTTTATATCTGTTGACGTATTTTTCACATTTAAATACAAAATATTGTTTTTTTTTATGTTATTGAGATAGGCAAACTGGCAGTCATGCCACCTGATGGTAAGTGGTCGACGTCGCCAATAAACAAAAATGGGATACCTGGGCTGGAACTAGCCCAGGTATTCCATTCATGTGTTGCCTATCCTGAAACGTAAGATGTTAAGTCCCGGTGCCAGTAATTACACTGCCTGTCTTGCCCTTCTCTCCGAAACACAGCAAAGCTGTTTCACGGGAGAAATAGGCAAGATGGTGGTACCCATGCAGCCGGGAGTGCGGCACAGCGCATCCCTCCTACCGGTAAAGTAGATTAATTTTGTTGTGTTGTTGTGAGTATATAAGATACAAACAGTGCATTATTTATATCACCATTAGTTTATATTGATATTAGCTTTCAATTTTATTTTTAAATTTTATCTTTTTAAAACTTAAGTGATTTTATTGAAACTTTTTACCTATAAAATACGAAAAGCTTTTCCCCCGGCCAATAATTTGTATTTAATATTAATAAAATTATTTACAATTGATAAAATAATGAATGAGTAAAACAAAAAAAAAAAAAAAATAAATCAGTATATATATGAAGGAGCAATGCTCGAATATACAAAAAACATGAACATTCGAATTGAAGACGTCCTTTTTTGAAGTTAGTTAATAAGTGAGAAATCTCAAGTAAACAGCTCAGAAAAGATAGGCCGAGATAATATTGCATCCACGATAAGAAAACGGCAGTAAATCTGGTAGCCCACCTATCGGACCACGATGCCAACCTATCAATACTAAGGGTATAGGTATATCCTCCTCCTCCTTAGTCGTTCACTCTTGACAAAGTGGTCGTGGTTGATGACGATGCATTTTCGGTAGATACAGCAGCCCCCGCGATGCGCCTCCACTTGTTCCGGTCTGTAGCGTCTCGGGTGTTTTGGACTATAGAAGTTTGTGTTGCAGCTCTTATAAGGTCTGTCCAACGCGTAGGGGATCGTCCGCGTGACCGCTGGCCTTCTACTCGTCCCTGGACAACAAGGCGCTCCATGGAGTGTTCGTTTCGAACAATGTGTCCAAAATATTTGAGGATTCGTATAAGCACAGTCGACGATAATCTCTCTTTGATGTTAAGTTCCTCCAAAATGGAGCTATTTGTTCGAAACGCTGTCCAAGGGACACGCAACAGTCGCCGCCAGCACCACATTTCTAGTGCGTCGATTTTGCGTCGGTCTTTGAGGCGAACCGTCCATGTTTCAGCGCCATACAAAAATATTGGAAATACCAAGCTTCTCATTAGGCGGACTTTCGTGGCTTTGGTGATATTTCGGTTGCGCCAGACTCTTTTGAGCTTATCAACGGCAGACCTAGTCATAGCGCATCTCCTTCGAATCTCGTCCTCACACCCCCCAGTATTCGTGATCGTGGATCCGAGGTATACGTAGGATTGAACAACCTCACAGTTGCCAATCATTGATATGTCAGGTTGATTTAGTTCAGCACGGTCCACGATCATCATCTTGGTTTTGTCTCTATTGATCGCGAGTCCGAAGGTGAGGCTTGTTGTTTCTAAGCGTGTCAACAGGTGTTCCATGTCTTATATAGGTATATCCAGTCCCGGGTAAATATTTCCTAAAAAAACTTGAAATACTATTATAATATTTGAAAAGTAAAGAGTAGTAATAAGCAAACTTATTTAAATAAGAAAATACGCACACATTTTTTTGTACCAAAACATATCAGCCAGCCAGCTTGATCAGAAATCTCAGTAGCGGCGGGAGTCCAGCGGCTAATATGTTGCCACATTCGTGCCTTAGATTAGTACGTGAAACTGTGCTTATTATGCCAGAGAATCGGCGTGATGACACTTTTCTTTTTTTGACTTTTACAACCATCTTCGGACAGGTCATAAAGGCAACCTAAACTCATCTCTAGGAACTTTTCTTGTCATCACACCAGTGCTCATCAGTTGCCAAGGCGTTGGTGTCTAAGCTTCTTTGTATTTTTTAAATAATATTTACTTTTCAGTCAATAATGTTGCGCTAACATATCAGTGTGGAGGCGTACTTATAAACCATCGATACGTTTTATCCGCGGCACATTGTGTCGTTGGAGAAATTGAAACTGCCGTCGGGAAATTGTAAGTTTAATATAAAATTTGTTAAACACGATAACTTATGGTTAACGGGGAATTTGCTTAATCAAATCTATGGTCTAAATAATATATGAATGTATATCTGCTACAGATATGTGATCCACATACATCGACATTGCTGTTATCGATATTGATTCCGTACATGCACTCAACAATAAACACGCTTAATAATAAATATCGACGCTTAAAAATAAACAAAGACTATATTAATAGACGTATTTTACTAATGTTAATCAGGCTGTGTGTATTTAATGCATTGAGATGTTAACCCAACTTGTCAAGTGTTGTGTTGTCACTACAAAATGTTTATCTCATTCCTAACAAAACCTTATTATTGTTATTAATTTACAAATTACAAAGTCTTTAGTCAATCATAATGCGTCTCATACACAAGCAAGTCGATTTTTTTAACTGTACGTTTTAAGTTTGTATTATTAATGCATTGAGGATAGTTGGACTTCATGAATAATGAATAATATTACTGTCAATTCGCTATATACAAAAAGAGCTTTTTTGCTTGGTTGAATTAAATTTAAACTTGTTATTTATTATACCTATGTCTATACTCTGAAATTAACTCCAACGCTAAAAAATAGTTACCAGTACTGAAGAATAAGTTCCAACGCTAAACCAATAAAAACCGACGATGTTAATTTTGATATGTTGAATCAAAACTGGTCAATAGTTGCAATTAAACATGTTTAAAGTTAGTAACCAACATTGTTCACCCAACATTGTCCTGTGACTACCTACTAATTTAATTTTAATTAGTAGATAACATTGTTATCCGACCAGTAGAAACTCATGATTACTTTAACGCATCAGTAACATCTTAATATCTATAAAACAACTGGTAGCCTCTCAGAAGAATCTGTTTTTGTTAAATACCCTGACAAAAAACATGAAATAGTATTTATGATATAATAGTACAATAATTATATTATATAATATAATAATGATTCTATCGACATTGCAGAAATGTCATCTTGTAAATCTATATGACTTTCAAAGCTAATATATTTTTTTTGGTTTTGTTCTAACAAGAGATTCTTGTGCCTGAACTAACTTGATTGTCTGCTTTTTTTAAAGAAGAGAAGAAAAATATCATGAGGGTTATTTGATACTAAATGACCACAACCTGACGACATGTGTTAGCATACTTGATGGTAAGTGATTACTGCTGCCAATGGATATTAGCAACATCGAAGGCCTTGCATTTATGTTGCCGACCTTCAAATAATACATTAACTCCTGTTTTGAAGCTCCCTAAGAAGACATTATCATGGACAAAGACAATTTTACCACGCGAATGAAGTCGCAGGCATAGCCAGTTATCTATTTTTTTCATTCAAAATATTTATAGTTCAAAGATAATACGTTCAAAATGCTTTTTGTGTTTAGATTTTGAGTCCCATAATTAAGTCAATCCAGCTTTTTATACTTCTTCTTTCGACTTCAGCTTATTATAGGTGACACATTTGGAAATTAGATATACCATAGATTATTTTATAAACAACTAACTGTTACTCGCTAATTTGTTCGCATGATTCAAAATCATTTCTTCCTTTTAATCAGACAGGAAAATGTATTCTGTGTTACTCCTGGTTACCAAACTCAAGATTTTTTTTCCATTGGAAAGCTACATTTCCAATGGAAAAAAAATCTTGAGTTTGGTCTAGTAGTTTTTGAGTTTGTTTGTTAAAAACTAAAAATATTTTTTCTTTGTAGTCTATATTAATATTATAAATGCGAAAGTTTGGATGTTTGGATGGATGTTTGTTACTCAATAAAGCAAAAACGGCTTAAGTGATTTGGATGTAATTGAGCACACATCTAGACGATGACCTGGAATAGCATAAAGGCTACTTTTTATCTCGGAAAAATGAGTTGTTCCCGCGGGATTCACCAAAAACTGTTATAATGCAGCGAGCTGCACGATGCAGTTAGTCTTTATATTATAGAAAATAATTTATTTTTGCCATCAGTTATCCGTATTTTTAATATTTAAATATCATTTTATAAGTTCCAAGGGATTTTTAAATTTATTGGTGCCGCCCTGTTGCTTATAATTGTTTTTTTTTTTTGTTTAAAACAATTACACATTCCTAACTTTTTACTCAATATTTCCAATTTTAAGGGCAACAGCTCGTTTGGGTGAATATGACACGCAGACCGAAGTGGACTGTGAAAACGATTTGTGTGCGGATCCTGTCCAAGAAATCGCCGTACTATCCGTACATCCTCACCGAGGCTATTCAGACAAGAACAAGAACAGGAAGGACGACATATCTGTAATTAGACTCGCTAGGAGAGTAACTTTTTCAGGTAGATTTCTAACATCCGTAATTGTTAGGAAACTAGCTGACCCGCGCAATTTCGTCTGCGCATAGTCTGGAAACTAGTCATTATAGTCTTGCTTACAAATTTTCATCCCCTATTTCAAACATTAAAGGGTTAATTTTTTTTAAAAATTTAGCCTATGTTTGACCATATAAACAGTATAACCAGAGAGATATAACTGTAAATTTTTGCTTTAAAAATACAAAAAACCTTTTTCTGTTTTACTTTTCTCCCTCTTTTTCTTTTATTATTTTCTACTTCAATCAATAAAAAGTGTCGATCGATTATTATTTCTCTCTCCCTTTGTTAACCACTTCCATAGTATATTCATCTCACTTTCTTACATATGAACCAGAATACAAAGTTTCACTTCTGCACCGTGTGACCTCACACTCGACTTTTTTCCTGCTGAAAAAGCGTTTGGAGATTAAAGTAACCAGTAAACTTATGCATTTAGATAAACTTAGCACTCCGTCACACGGTTGGCAAAGCATTTTTAAAGTCTTTGGTTTCTATTGGCGATCATCACTTATTTGGACATATTTGATGGACATATTTGGTGACCCGTGTTGGTCCGGACTTCTTAGAAGAATAGACAAATTGCTGTCCTGCCAGGCAGGTCGTAAAAGGCGACTGATTGGCTATACGTGTCACTACCATCGTGACTACTAAGTTGTAGAGTTCTGCAATGTAGTATTTGGTACCACCGCCTTACCTATTCTTGCCGCAATAGCGTCAATTTCTATCATTGTCGTCTTCCGGTTTAAAGGGAACAGTAGTCGGTAGATTTGTCCTGTGGATTTGCCATCCCACCAAACGGATAGCAACGTACCATTAACTTCTTTGAACAATTTGAACTTTCAACAAGCGATGGCTTCTCTTTCCATCAGGTGACTCATCTGCATGTTTGCTATCTTATGATATACAAAAAAAACAACGATTTTCTTTTTTGGTAATTCCTGTTTTTTTTTTTCAGATTACGTTCAACCAATATGTTTAGTGGACCCAAGTTTCCGGTTAGATGTTGGTAATTCCGTTTATGTTGCGGGCTGGGGAAAAACCTTGAATGGTATGTATCGCTATTGATTTAGAAGCACAACGATTATTGAATTTCCCAGAACTTTGTGTTGCATTACGAGTATACCCAGATTGTTCCATTGAATTACTTTCTATATCGTGTATGAAGATGTTTGCCTGTTAACAACACCTTAAAGATAGATGCATTAAATGCAAGAAGCGAAGGTAGAATACGTTCTTACTAAATAATAATAATAAAATATTATCTTTATCGCTTCTGTGGTCAGTGGTCCGGTGTCGGTGTTGACCACATGAGGTCCCGGGTTTGATTCCTGGGTCGGGCAATTCGAAAATGTGTTTTTTTAGTTTTCTGATAAAAACAACGTTTCCTGGGATTGGAAAATGCTTGGTTGAAGATAGGCTCGCCACCTATCACATTGTGGCACCTTGTGCCGCAATAGCGTCAGTGCTTGTCAGTGTCATGTTCCGGTTTGTAGGATTAAATATCTTCGGTTAATCGTGGGTGCACTTGTTCTACCTCTGCCTACATCTTTGGGGGATACAGGCGTGAAGATACTTTTTGTAATCTTTATCTTATAATAATATAATATTTATTATCTTTATATATAATTTTTAACAATATTTATTATCTTTTCCCTCGTGTTGGTCCGGGCTCCTCTAAAGAATAGATCATCTATCTGCCTTTCTGCCAGACAGATCATAAAAGGCGACCAATTGACTATGCGATTCACTACCATCGTGGCTACTACGTGGTAGAATTTTGCATTGTTTCGCCCGTTCTGGTACCACCGCCTTGCTTATTCCTGCCGCAATAGCGTCAGTTCTTGTCACTGTCATGTTCCGGCTTAGAGGGTAAGGTAGCCGATAAATTTGTGCATGTGGCATTAAACAAGATAGCAACTATTAACATCCATGTATATAGGCGATGGTTGACTCTTTCCATCAGGAGACTCATCTGCTTGTTTGCTATCTTATGATATAAATAAAACACTTGATTGTTGTATAAAATAAAAAACAAAAAAGATATATGTCTCTCTATATACGAAATGTGAAAGAATACAGGCGCACATATATGTGTGTGTGATATGTTTGTAACAGTAGATATTTAAATGAAATATAGTAGAATAAGGCTTTTTATTTATATACATTTATAAAAGGCAAAAGTGACTGACTGATGTATCAAGGCACAGGCCAAAACCTTAGAGCTAGAAACTTAAAATTTCACACACGTATTCCTCTTATAATGTAGGCATCCACTAAGGAAGGGTTTTTCAAAATTCAACCCCGAAGGGGATGAAATGGGGAACAAAAGTTGGACATATTTGCATGAAATTTTGTATAAATTGAGTACAAAAAAAATAATGAATTACGTGTTTAAGCATTTTTCGAAATTCGACATCCAAGGGGTAAAATAAGAGAAGTAGCTTATAAAGAAAGGTTAAATAAGTCCTAAAGTAAATATGTGCGAGCGAAGCCGCGGGTAATAGCTAGTACCGTTATAAACTGTCTTTTCTAAACTTAGCATAACATAGGTTTTACATTTATTAGCACGTCAATAAAAAACATAAAATTATTTATATTTGTCATTTGTCTTTGCCATTCTGTCAGTTATCAATTGTTTTTCCGTGCATATTAATGAAATTACAAAACAAGCTTAGTTTTAAGGTGAATATAGGCTTCATTATATTAAATTTACTATCGACCGCCTGTGTCTGAAATTCGACCATAGACTAAACAATAAAAACAACTGAGTTTAATTTTAGAAAATATGACGATAATTTTTAAACGTGAAAATAGCGACGGATACTAGCTAGTATAAGTAATTATTCAGCTAGTGAAAAATAACATTTTTTATTTTAAATATTAATTATTATTATTCGTTGAAGTATCTCTATCTTGTAACAAGTTGCTTGGTAATCTACTGTAAAGTTTAGTATTTATAGATGAGTACAAGTTTCACCTTATTTTTGGTAGAAAAATACCGACGTATTTTTTATAGGAAAACTTTTCAGACAACCAGACGTCGTCGGTCTATAAATAAAGATGTCATTGGATGAGATTGTTAGGTTGTTTAATAGTAACTGTTGATTATATAAGATTAGAATTATAAAGCTACAAAATAGGCATTGAAATTTTTGGTTTTTGTATTTGTAACCTTTTTAACTTCCCGCTACGTGTGAAGATAGGGAAGTTAAAGATTTTGTCCCGATTTGTGAAAATCGAGTATTGAGGTCCTAGGAACCTTCGCCGACTATTTGAGGTCAATATGTCTGTATGTATGTGTGTGCATGTGTGTGTCCGTTTAACTTAGACTTTCTTTAAAAATTTGGACCAATTCTGTCCAGAAGATTTCGAGAAGTTTTGAACATAACCTCAAAATTTTGTTCGGAAAAACAGTACACTACTTTCCATTGATCTAGAGTTATGAAATTTGTCAAAAATGTCTTACAGCACATACCTATAAGGGGAAAAAATATTAGAAACCTATATCACAAAAAACGCGATGAAAATAGATGACCGTTTATGTCGCATATTTTGCGATTTCACAAGGGAATCAAAACCTATAAGGGTTCTACTCGTTGATCTAAGCTTATGAAATTTATGTGTAGCTAAGGCTACCTACAAGTTTATACGGAATCCTCGATATACGAGTCCAACTTGCACTTGACCAGTTTTTATATCACAAGACAGCTCGCCCGGGTCTGGTACCACCGCCTAACTTATTCCTGCCGCAATAGCGTCAGTGCTTGTCATTGTCGTGTTCCGATTTGAAGGGTAAGGTAGCCGGTAAACTTATGCATGTGACATTGGACTTCGTCACAAGATAGCAACGCACCAGTAACATCTTTGGTGTCTATAGGCGATGGTTGACTCTTTCCATCAGGAGACCCATCTGCTTGTTTGCTATCTTATATTATATAAAAAAAATCTCAAAAGCCTTCCTTGTAGCCAGATTTTAGCTTCTAAATTTTTTTCTTCGATGTTATTTTTCTGAACGTTACACAGGAGTGATCCTGTGTAACGTTCCTAACATGTATTTCTAAATATTTGGTACTGTAATTACCAACTTATATCAAAGAATATTTTTATTAATTACAGGTAAAAGCAGTCCAATAAAGCTAAAATTAGGATTACCAATATTCAGCAAAAGCGAATGCGACAGCAAATACAGAAGTCTTGGCGCTGAGTTAACTAACGGACAACTTTGTGCCGGGGGAACATTCGCTGAAGACGCTTGCAGAGGAGACTCTGGTGGACCGCTTATGAGAAAGAAACCTTCAGGAGAATGGGAATCGATAGCTGTGGTGTCGTTTGGATATGGCTGCGGAAGAGATGGATGGCCAGGAGTGTATACATCCGTTGCTAGCTATCTAGATTGGATTAAAGACACACTTCGTACGACCAACGTTTAAATTAGATTCTAAGTTTTCAATGTAGTAATTAGATATTTTTGTACAAATGGATTGTCCTGCTTTTCAAAATAAAAATAAAATTTTTGACTTCTTTTTATATAAAAACTTATTAGCTTAGTATTTTTCCCCATGTTGGTTCCTGGCTTCTTTGTAGAATAGTATAACTGCCGTTCTGCCAGGCAGGCTAAAAGGCGACCGATTGGCTATGCGAGTCACTATCATCGTGGTAACTAGGTGATAGAGTTCTGCATTGCCTCGCCCGGGTCTGCATACATGCATGATTTTTCTACTAGACCCTCGAAGGATTTTGCTCGGTACCTTCATTTATTTTTTTCTGTTTTTAAGTGATGAGATGACTGATAATTGAACCTTTTTATGAAGGTAAAATAGAACAGACGAGAATAGAAACAGAATAGAATGGTTCCGGGCTCCTTTGAAGAATAGACCAACTGCCGTTCTGCCAGGCAGGTCGTAAAAGGCGACCGATTGGCTATGCGAGTCACTACCATCGTGGCTACTAGGTGGTAGAGTTCTGCATTATCTCGCCCGAGTCTGGTACCACCGCCTTACCCATTCTGCCGCAATAGCGTAAGTGCTTGTCAGTGTCGTGTTCCGGTTTGGAGAGTAAGGTAGCCGGTAGACTTATGCATGTGGTATCAGACCTCGCTACAAGATAGCAACGCACCATTAACATCTTTGGTGTCTATGCGCGATGGTTAACTCTTTCCATCAAGAGAACCATCTTATATTAAAAAAAAATTAAAATGACTAAATTGATTATATGGTCGAACAAATTTCCTCTAGGCAGAGTTTAACTTGGCCTCAGAGATAGTCTAATGTCGGAGCCATATTAGTTTTGGAAGAATCGTGGTGAGTTATTGTGGTAAAACTTTGTGGTTATATTACAGCAAACTAGGTGGCCACATATAGTGTGTAAGGGACGGTCCTCCGAAAAATTAAGAGAACATGTCATGTTTACGTGCTAGTCCTGATAATAATTCCTTTTCTTGTGGGAAATGCAAAAATTCCAGCCGTAGGTATAAATTGCACGGCATATTTTGAGTGTTTCTTTTAAGTACATTAAATGTTTTTAGAAAAAAAAAAACACAAAAAGACTACAAAATTATAAAGTATACAAGATTGAGTTAAAAAAAATCTTCAAAAAAATAAAAAAAAAACACAAATTTCCAACAGTTTCCTCCAACACAGAATCATGGTCCAAATCTATGGTTTCAAATTTCAATAGACCGTCCTTTACAACCTGTATACTCTGTTGACAAAATTAGTATATTTTGCTTCAACGTGCGATTGCGTACGATGTATTTAGTCGCGGTAACCACTTAAAGTCCTGGGGTTTTACCTGCATAGTTTCCGTTCCCGTGGGATTTCCGTAATAAAAACTATCCTATATTGAGCCCGAAGGTCGCCAACTATTTTTGTACCAAATTTCATCCAAATCCGTTTAATGGTTTAGGCGTGAAGAAGAGACAGACAAACAGAGCCACTTTCTCATTTATAATATTAGTATGGAAGTATGGATATTATATATTATATATAATAATAATAAATAATAAATATTCACGGGACAAATTACACTTACTGATCTAACCCCAAAGTAAGCAAATTATTTGCTTGTGTTATGGGTGTTAGTCAACGATACTAATACATAGAAATACATACATAAATACTAGAATATATATAATAAACACCCAAAGCCGGAAATACATACATTTATGCTCATTACACAAATGCTTGTTCCCGTCGGGGATCGAACCCGAGCCTCGTTGATTGCGTAGTCAGGGTCACTAACCACTCGACCAACAGGGCGGTATTGATAAGAATTAATGTGCCTTGCACTCTATACAATTAGTTCTTTATTAGCACAGCTCTGAAACAGCGAAAAAATTGACATTCAATCACTGCACATATCAATAATAATATAAGCATTGTCATTTGAAACAGTGAGTTTTGTGGTACCATCGTGATCCTTCTTTTATATGAAAACGTGCACTTTGGAGTTTATTTTAAAAGAGAATGGGCAAAATCGTATGACGCTTGGTCTATCAGCGGCCAGGAACAATTTTGACTATCGCCCTACAATCACCCTCAAGAAGTTTTATGTCTGGGGTGCAATTATTAATTGAATTAAATACATTTTTATTGTTGACTTCGTTTACTCCGCACAGCTTCTCCCCCGTAGGTGATAGCGTGATAATATATAGCTTATATGTTGACCCGACCTGTTAGTAATATTCATGCAAAATTTGAAGTAAATCCATGCAGTACTTTTTGAGTTTACCCGGACATACATACAGACAAGCAGACAAACAGACAAAAATTCTAAAAACTATATTTTTGGCTTCGATATCGATAGTAGATCACGCCCCAAGTATTCTTTTAAAAAATATTCAATGTACAGTTTTGACTTTCCTACGATTTTATTATATGTATAGTTATGTCAGCCTGTGATTTAGCGTGTTATAACTACGGTTTAGTCCTAAAAAATAAGGAAATAAAATAAAATGCCTTGTAGACTACATTTTAATGTAGTGTACAAGTCATTTTATTTTATTTCCTTATACATTTACTACTATGACAAAATAATAATAACGATAACGTCATCAGAACTCAGTGCTATTATGTATATTAATACATTACGGTACTAGTACACCTAGACATCAATACGTGGATATTATGTAGTCGTCATCAGAACATACTGTACATTATTGTACATTAACATTTAATGTACAATAATAGTACTGAGTTCTGATGCCGGTAATAAAGTATCCTCGTCTTGATGTCTAGCTCATGCCAGATACCACACTAGACACATAACGTGTGCGCAGCAACCAATTGTACCTTTCTCGGTAAATTACAATATAAGAATTATATATTCTGGACCTTACATGTCTAGATAATATACACATACGTAATAACCAGTAGTCTTCTTCTTCTTCTATTGTTTGTTCTATATTTAATCTCTGAGCTGACTTATTTGTCGCTCCCGGTATACTTCAATATTGTGCAAGCCTTCAACTAAGTATTCAGCGTAGTAGCTACTAGCCCGTTTTTGGGTTAAGTCTTGTAAGCGGTATGTGGACAACGTTGTGAAATACTTTTGAATACATAAACTAATGTTAAGATAAGGATTTTATAAAATAGGTTTGTTCATTTTCTTGCACTTATTATGTAAGTATTTTAACTACAGGTATTTTTTTCTAAATGAGCTGCAAAGTTAGGATTATAGTAAAAGTTAGTCCTTTACTTTAATAGTACTTTCATTTAATACCTATCTCGTTGTTGGCCGCTCATAGACCAAATTGCTCTTTCTCTTTTATTTCTTATATTTTTTTGCAATTGCCTTAAGAATATAACTGTATTTTATCAAAAAGATTTTAAGTATGAGTTCTAATGGTAGGGGCCCAAGATACTACATTAAACTAAATTAAGATTTAATAATATTTTTTAATATTAACTGTAGTAACTATAGAGTACTACAAGAAAGCATCTTAGGACCCTTACTTTTATAAATTTATATTAATAATTTTACTGAAAATAGCCCACATAGTTAATTGCGTTACTTTATTGGCTTCAATTTATCGGCTAGGTTCTTTCCGAAGGGTCTTTCTTAGAGTCTTTAAAAAAGGTCAGCAACCAATCAGTATGTACGTGATAGTTTCCCTTGGTGTCTTGTTGGTTTCACGGATTCATCAACATCAACAAAGCCATTTTCTCTACTGATGAAAAAAAAAATAACCACCGCCTATGGTCATCAAAGTCGGTATATAATGCATAAACCTCACGGGGTTAAAATGTCACATGCGTAAGATTAGCACATGATGACGCTAGTGCGACAGAAATATGTTATATCAGCCATATTCTGCTGTCCTAATCAATGGATGTTCCTATGGTTAGGAAAGTATAATATTTTTCTTAAGTACTTTCTTATTTTTATGACAGTACCTACTTCTTTCTTCAAATTCAAATGCAATAACTCTCACTTCAGTAATAATTACCGGTGGGAGGGATGCGTTGTGCCGCGCTCCCGGCTGCATGGGTACCACCATCTTGCCTATTTCTCCCGTGAAACAGCTTTGTTGTGTTTCGGAGAGAAAGGCAAGACAGGCAGTGTAATTACTGGCACCGAGACTTAACATCTTATGTCTCAGGATAGGCAACACATGAATGAAATACCTGGGCTAGTTCCAGCCCAGGTATCCCGTTTTTATTCAATGGCGACGTCGACCACTTACCATCAGATGGCACGTTTGCCAGTTTGCCTATCTCAATAACATAAAAAAACATACACAATTACCTAAAATACCTACACACAAATGACTAAATAAATAAGTCAATATTATAAAATAACCAAACAGTTTTAAAATTTGTTTTAAATTTAAGCGATCTTTATTGATACGAGTTTTCAAACTCGCTTAACTCACCAACATGTAGAATAAACTAAAATAGCGTTATTTTATGAGATGGGATTTCCTAGAACAGAACAAAGATATCCAATTAGTCGTAACGTATCATTTGCATAGGTGTCAGTGGCAATCAAATTAAGTGGAGCGCTGACAATTCTACGTGCATAATTAAATAATTCACCCACCCTTCTGAATCGTATGATAGGTGACCTGAAATTATGTATTCTTAAACCTTTACTCTCAAACGAATGGGCTTTTCGTGTACAGTTTTAATGAATAGGCATACTCTTATGGGCAAGTTAATAGATGAAATAAATATATATCATCAAAACTTTCCATGCGCGGTATACTACGGTAGGATGGAATATTGTTTAGTTATAGCATAGAAATAGTAAGCTGAAAAATTCCATTCAAAACAATTTGGGTGTAAATAATAATTAATATTAAGCCTACATCAACATTTTTTATTTAAAAATATTCCTTATAGTTATTTAGACTAAATGGTAATCTGTATACGTAAACGGTTTAATCTGTATCTGTAAACGGTTGACCCTGCCGGCCATCCCTGAAACTTCCCGCTAAATTAAGGTATTTCAAATCAAAAAAGTAAAAACTATACGCATAAATATTTTTAGTTCAAACATCTAGTTTGTTAAAAATGGAAGTATTGATTTTTAAAAAGCTGTATATTTTGGAAACGATGATCGGTTTTGAACTTTCAAAAGCCATTCGACTTTACTTTTGAGATCTAAAATATTGCTTTAGCTAAGTAATAGATAGATTGAAAAATTTCGAAGCAATGTCAGAAAACATTTTTTCTTTCAAATAATTTCATCATTGATAAATCCCAAACAAATTGATAAGTTTTGATCCAATTAACGATATTTGACGCAATTTTTAAAGGAGAAAAGCTAATAAGATTTTTAAGTCAATCAGTGTATTTGCCTGAAAGTTATTTCAAAAATATTAAATAAATTTGCTAAAAACAACGTAATTCTAATATTTGAAAAGCTGTAACTTTTGTAAATTTGATTCGATTCTGATTTTTGAAATGGCATTCAACGTAATACTTTCAGTAGTAAAATATCGTAGAATAACAAAAAATGATTTGTTGAAAAATTTCGAAGTTATGTCGAAAAAACACTTTTTTCAATTTTTTTGTCAACGATTACTCCCAAACGGATAAACCGATTTAAATGCAATTTATGTAATAGACGTAATTTTTTGAAGAATAGAGCTGATAGTTTTTGTACTCAATGGGTACATTAATCTGGAAAACAAATTTTTTTTGGGGTTTTTTCAAAACTTCTCAAAATCTCCTGGGCCGACTTAGTTCAAATTTTCAGGAAGTCTAAGTTGAGTAGTATCCAATCCAATGTCATCAACCGCATTTTGATCGGTCGAGTCGTTCAAAAATCATGAGATGCTTACATTCACACATACACATACTCACATATATACAGACATACTGAAGTCATCGCGAAAATAGTCGGAAAGGGTTTTTAGGACATCAAAACGCGGAGATCGGGACAAAATCAGTAACTTTCTTATCTACATTCGTAGCTGGAAGTTAAAAAAAACTATAAAGAAACTTCTTATTCTATGAAGTAAAGATACATGCAAATTAAAACAGTTTTTGTCATTTTCATATTCGCGTGTGTGTAGGGTACTTACATCATGATTTGTTTCAAACAAACAAACATTTTTGCAAATATAATATTAACGTTATTGGATACTGTTTTTTAAAAAAAATTTGGGTTAAGACTTCTTAAAAACGAGGAGGTTTTCAGTTTGATCAGAACTCAGTTATTTATTGACCAATTTAGATTTTTTTTTGTTGTTTGGACAGGTATATTTCGAATTTGGTATCATATAAATTTGGTAAAGATTTGATCCAGGATTCCAGATATACAGGAGAATGGAACTGGAATACTTTATTGTGCACACTTAAAAATATATACATAAAAACTTATTTAAAACGATCAGTACAATAGACGAGCTTATCTATATTATATTGTAATACCTTTATGGTGTTACATATAAACTGGCAGCTTTGTCTGCTTTCAAATGTAGAACTGTTTTGTGTAGAAGAAAAAAATGTATTAGAATAAGAGTGTTCATTTTGATTCGGGGGAGAATAGTCAGATCCCCGAGAAATAAACGAAGATATATTATGAGAGTTTATTATTAAAAATCCTAAAAAATCCTGTCGATCTTCGGATCCTCGAGCAGTCAAGCGAGTCAAAGGAAAACCCCCTAGAAAAAGGTGGTACGATTGGTGGAGTAACACGTCCGGCTGATAGATCGCCGGGCGGGTGTTACAAGTTGGCGGAGGCGCCGTGCAGTCGCTACGTGCAATCGCTACGTGAAGTCGCTACGTGCAGTCACTACGTTCAGTCGCTACGTGCAATCGCTACGCTGGACGAAGAAACCAGGAGAGCTAAGTATTGTGGTCACGGGTAAGAGTCAAGATGGAGGCCATCGAGCGTTTCAATGGAACGCAGAATTTGACGTTCGCAGAATTAATTAAAGACTTTAAAACGGTCGCGGCAATAAATAAATGGGATATAGAGAGTTTACCTTTACTTCTGGGATTGTATCTTGATGGCCCTGCGTTAGCGTTTTATAAAATGATATATACCGACACGACCAATTTCAATGAATTATGTATAAAAATTGAAAACGAATTCCCTATCTCGATAAATTATATGGAGCGATTTTATGTATCCAAACAGGGCCGCGATGAGGAACTACTAACATATTTTTACAGACTCAGCGACATTGCGGGAAAGGCTGAGATATCAGACGAAATTTTCATAAAACAATTCATCAAAACGATGTTACCCTCGCTAAAAGAAAAGCTTGGAATGAGAGTGTATTCGTCGCGAGAAGAATTACGAAACACAATCATTCAATACAACGAGATCTTTGGGGGTCAAATAAAATCGAGTAACATTCCTTTACAACCACCAATGGGGGTGCAACAGAAGGTAAAATTCAGGGAGGAACCAGACATTCTGCCCGGTACGCCCATACGCTCGCAGGCAGAACGTCCACAGCCGACGGAAGTTTTTCACATGCCCCGGTATAATCTAAGGCCGAGACGTTATGAAAGAACGGCCTCAAACACACGTAATGATTTCAGACGCAGTCCGATGACACCACAACACCCAAACGTACAGGGACGCCGCCAATGAATGAAACGTGGGAGATGAGAGCTGCGTCCCAAACAGATGAAGATCTCCCGACAGAAAGCAAAGGTTTGTCCAGTCCATTTATACAGGTCATAATTAAGGGTCATTCGTGTTCAGCGTTAATCGATACGGGAGCAGATATATCGTGCATGTCGGATGATCTCGCGGAACATCTAAAAGTAACATTCAAAGATGATGCACCCAATAGGCATTTTGTAAAATCGCTAGGAGGATCGTTACTAAATGTGATAGGAAAAACGTGTGTAAATTTAATGATAAATAACAGTATTTTTGCGAATGAAATGTTAATAATAGAGAATATTAAAACTAAACTTATATTAGGTCGAGATTTTCTAAAAAAATATGATGCTGTAATAGACTTTTTAAAGAATTTTATATGTCTTAAACAGCGTTGCTATGTAAATTTCATTAATCCTTCGTCGCTACGAAATAATAATGATCTTTCCATTATGGACGGCTGCCATAGAAACGTTGTAAATAGTAATGTCACTAATGTAGATAAATCATGTAATTTGTTAAAATCGGATTACATATATTACGTGAATTACATAGAGAAAAATGAGGATAAGTTATATCCGTACGTAAATTCCAGAAATGAATGCGAAATGGATGAGATTAATATTAATCCGGACTTATGTAAAAATCAAAAGAATATGTTAAGAAATCTATTTAGTAAGTATAGGAAATGTTTCGCATATAGGCCCACAGAATTAGGTAGATGTAAACTAACAGAAATAGAAATAAAAACGGTAGACCAGGTAGCAGTACACCACCCGCCATGTCGTGTCTCACCTAAACAACTAGAAATAATCAATACACAAGTTAGAGAAATGTTAGACAACGGTGTTATTCGCGAATCTAAAAGCTCTTATGCTTCCCCGGTAGTGTTAGTGCGGAAGAATGATAACACATGGAGATTCTGTGTGGACTACCGTAAGTTGAATAAAAAGGTAGTAACAGATAGCTATCCATTGCCTATTATTGAAGACATTTTAATATATCTTTCGGGTGCCCACTATTTCGCTGATTTAGATTTAAATTCTGGCTATTAGCAACTTGTGATTTCGGAAAGTGATAGGCACAAAACGGCATTTATCACACCGTCAGGATTGTATGAGTTTAACGTGTTACCTTTTGGCTTAAAAACAAGTCAAGCAGTATTTCAGCGTACAATGGATAAGGTGTTAGGGGATATCAAATACAAGAATGCCATCTGTTATGTTGATAATACATTAATATGGGGGAAAACTTTCACAGAACTTAAGGAAGCATTAGAAAAGGTATTAATGCGCCTTAAGGAAGCGAACCTTACGCTTAAACCAAATAAATGTAGTTTTGGGTATGGGAAGATAAGTGTGTTAGGACATGAGATATCGGGGGATGGTATTCGACCAGATAGCAGGAAATTAAAGGCGATAAAAGAAATGCCTGTACCGACAAATGCAAAACAGGTAAAATCGGTACTTGGAGTATTCTCCTATTACCGTAAGTTTATTAATAATTTTGCCAAAATTGCTCTACCCTTGACAAAATTATTAAAGAAGGGGTCGAAGTTTTGTTGGTCCTCGGAACACCAAAACGCGTTTTCCATTATCATAGATCGAATGTGTAACCCGCCTATTTTAAGTCATTATTCTAGTGATAAGGATGTTTTAACTAGGTTGTATATAGATGCTAGTGGAGAAGCTCTGGGATATTGTCTAATGCAAGGAAAAATAAAGATGCATCCGATATCGTATGCATCGAGGAAATTGAGTGAGGCAGAAAAGAAGTATTCCACTACTGAGAAAGAATGTTTAGGTCTAGTATGGGCGTTAAATTATTTTAGGCATTTTTTATGGGGATTGAAGTTCCAAGTCGTAACCGATCACAAGGCGTTATGTTGGCTTAGAAATAGGAAGGATATGAATGGAAGGTTGGTGAGATGGTCACTGAGCATACAAGCATATGATTTCGATATTGTACATTGTGCAGGCAGAGAGAATGTGGTTGCCGACTTTTTAAGTAGAAACCCGTTGAATATGGAGAGTACAGTCGAGGATGCTCAGAAAGAACAAGAGGATGGTTTGGAAGTGTATAAGTTAGAGGTAGTTAAGGTCCAAGAAGAGCAAGGGTTAGATGAGTCATGTAGGCGATGGTTATCTCGAGTAAGGATGAGCGATACCGGAATATATAAGGGGTATAAATTGAATGATGGAATATTGTGTAAGAGAGTAAAGCGAGGGAATATTATGAAAGATCTTGTAGTTATACCAAAGGGTTTATTATATGAGATCTTACACGAACTGCATGACGACCCATGGTCAGGTGGTCACTTAGGTTAAGCTAAAACATTATGTAAATTCAGAGATAAATATTATTGCGAGAATGCTGAGAAGGAGATCGAGAAGTATGTAAAAACATGTAGGTTGTGTCAAGAGAGAAAAAAGGTCAAACAATTAGCTGAACTACAGCCTATAACTGTGACCCATATGATGCAAAAGGTAGGAATCGATATCTTAGGGCCTTTTAGAAAATCTTTGAACGGGAATAAGTATATTATAGTATGTGTTGAATATGTGTCGAAATATGCGATATGTAAACCGGTACAAAGGGTAACGGCAGAGAAAGTGAGTGAATTTTTGATTGAAGAGGTGTTTTGTAGGTACGGAGGTGTTAAGGAGGTAATTTCTGATAGGGGAGCAGTATTCACTTCACACCTAGTGAAAGAAACTGTGAATCGATTTGGGGCAAAGTCGCGATTTAGTACGGCGTTTAGGCCAGAAACGATTGGGTTAGTAGAGCGGTTCAATAAAACGCTGATTCAAATGTTATCGATGTATGTTGCCAGGGACCAACGAGACTGGTGTAGATTTGTGCCATTAGTATGTCATGCATATAACACTAGCAAACAATCAACCACTAAGGTTTCACCATATATGATGATGTACGCTAGGGAACCGATATTCCAAAGTGACATGGGGGTAAATAGGGATAGTCAAAACCGAGAAATAAATTATGCCGAGAGACATAATTTACAAGGTGCGTTATTTCGGAAGGCAGTACAAAACATTAGGAGGACACAAGTTAGGCAAAAGAGATATTTTGACAAAAGGGCTAAAGTAAAGGACTTTTCACCGGGACAATTAGTATTAGTATATACACCAAGACGGGTGGACAATAGGAGTTTGAAATTATGTAGGTTATATAAAGGGCCGTTCAGAATAGTGGAAAGAATATCTAATGTAAATTATGTAATTACGAAATTAAGCAATAGGAGATATAGAGATATTGTACATATAAATAGGTTGAAAGCATTTCATGTACGTATGTAAAAAATATATAGTGTACTTTATAGTCATTCATTGTAATAAATAATTGTTACATGTTAGACCATTACTTTTGTTTGGGCTTGTATATGAGAATACTAATATTTGTATTTGTTTCATGTAATATGACGGGGTTCAACCAATGCTGTGATGATGGACCGAAGCTAAAAAGAAAAAAGATGACCAAAAGAATATTAAATGAAGAAATGTTAGGTTTTCAATCGAAATGTATTCCTCTCAAGTTCTTCTATTCAATAATAAAGTCTTATGGGGTATAATGTATACTAGGGAAAGAGCCGCCTTAGTATGAAGTCGAAAAAAGTCAGTATAGGTTGGGGGTTGAGTCTTATAAATGGGAGTTCAACTTTGTAGTACGACATAGTCGACACAAAGAATATCTGAATAAGATATACATGAACTCGGATAGTTATGGGAGATATTGTAATGATGGTTTAGTATGGTTCAGAGTAAGAAATATTGATGATCGTGATATATATATTGGGGCGAGCTCGATGTTGAGAGGAAGTGATACTTCAATCTTTTTTCTTTTGGTCCACCAAAGAAAAGAAGTTTGAATTATTATGCCTTTCCATCTCTTATTATCTCTTATACAGCTAGAGCCCTTCAGGCTAAAGTTTAATAAAATAATAAATGTTTGCGATAGGATAAGTTAGGTGAGGGGGCTGTGGTCTGTCTTTTAGAGAGGTTTTGGTAGACCAAAGTTTGTGACATGGTGTGGTGGTAATGGTCAGAACCACACATGGGGCAAACTATCTTTTAGGAAAAGACAGTCCCACCAAAATGTGCCTTCCTCTCGTAGGTAGGGCAATCGGGATAGAAATAGGTAGGCCATATGAAGGGAGACAAATGCCCCTCCAGTTTCAGCTGCTCCTTAGGTATTACATCAGCTACCTTGGGGGGTAGCTGATGTAATACCTTTATGGTGTTACATATAAACTGGCAGCTTTGTCTGCTTTCAAATGTAGAACTGTTTTGTGTAGAAGAAAAAAATGTATTAGAATAAGAGTGTTCATTTTGATTCGGGGGAGAATAGTCAGATCCCCGAGAAATAAACGAAGATATATTATGAGAGTTTATTATTAAAAATCCTAAAAAATCCTGTCGATCTTCGGATCCTCGAGCAGCCAAGCGAGTCAAAGGAAAACCCCCTAGAAAAAGGCGGTACGATTGGTGGAGTAACACGTCCGGCTGATAGATCGCCGGGCGGGTGTTACAATATTACACGTAATAAAATCGTAGGACAGTCAAAACTGTACATTGAATTATTTTTTTTAAAATACTTGGGGCGTGATCTAAAATTGATATCGAAGCCAAAAATATAGGTTTTAGAATTTTTCCTGTTTGTCTGTCTGTATTTCTGTATGTATGTCCGGGGTAAACTCAAAAAGTACTGCATAGATTTAGTTCAAATTTTGCATGAATATTACTAACAGGTCGGGTCAACATATGGGCTACATATTATCACGCTATTACCTACGGGGGGAAACTGTGCGGAGTAAACGAAGTCCGCGCGGACTAAGTCGTAGGCAACAGCTAGTCTCCAATAAAATAGATTTTTTCCAGCTGAGCCAATGAAGTGGAAACACAATTATCGAAACATGACAATAGCGTACAATAATCATTAAACTTGATATGAATATATGTTAATTACAGGCAATAGTTTTGTCAATCACTATAATTTTGTATTAATTTTACAATAAACCAAATATCAGAATGATAACCAATCCATCCGATCGTCAGATATTTTCTTAACGTCGCCTCGCCGTCACAAGTATTCTTTTTTTTAGCGCTCAGACTACAACAGCGCGTAACATCGGCCATCCTGAAAAGTGAATATACCATCAAGGTATTCACAAAAACACATTAGAGAAGGTTTTGATTACTTTAGCATAGTTAAGTCGACCCTACAGCTTAATTATTGTCTAACTTTCTAAAAGGTCAATCAAACTTTGCGTGTCCACAGCATCTTTATCGCTATCAGCAGAGTTTGTATCATAGTTAATAACACTTTTACGAGGTCACATTACATCAGCATGTACTATTCAACAAGTTTATAATATCCCTTCATTTCTTTTATACTGTGAATATTATAGCGATCATTTAGACAAACTTGTACTATTTTATATATTATTATTCTATTCTATACTTTCCATCGCCGGCAGTTGGTTAAATTCCATTGTTATTAGACACTTATACTTTAATATCACTTCACAGCATTTATATTTTTAATATATTACATAACCGACTTCACCTTTTAGCATCTTCAGGATATAATTTCCCTCCGATCCTATTTATGTTACACTTAACTGTCATATGTCTTATTTTCTTATTATATTATCATTTGTCCTCCTTTGTTTTTCTTACATTTAATACCTAAACTTTATCCGCTATTTTGGGCACCCAATTTTTCTTATGAGCAAACATAAGTTTGTACGGGCTGAATTTAATTGTGTCATACACTGTGTGATTCATTTTTATGATAATTTCCGGTATTGCCTCGTCCCAAGTAGACTATTTATAGTTAGTTGTGCACAACGCATTTAATAGATTTAACAGAGTCAAGTTTATACGTTCACTTGTCCATTAGTTCGTGGCACGAAAATCGCATCCAATATTAGATGGGTTTTATGTCTTACACAAAACTCCTTGAAACATCAATTTAAACAACTTAAAAATTTTCAATTACATGGAGGACATTTCAGAATGGCACTCACTTAACCTATATGGTGAGCCAGGTTGACGCAAGAACGAAAACCCATCACGTAAATAACTCGGTGCGTGAGGTTTAAACAGAATGTTAAAAAGTAATCAAAGATTATGAGTGTTTTGCTTGATGTTTTCTTGATTTTCGGTAACATTATTTGCTTGACTCAGGATTTAGGCTGGGGGACGCCGGCAAAAAAAAAGAATACCTAGTTAGAGATTACGTACAAGTGTCATAATTTATCAAATCGAGAAAACCCTCACAGTATAAACCTGGGGTGAAATATATATCCCATTAGGTTTGTAAAACAAAATAATTATTTATAACTTGCGAGAGAAACAAAACGAAAATCAAAGTAATACTGATAGAATATTTAACGAAAAAAGTTATTTCAAAACAGATACTAAATCATACATACGAATACATTCATTCATTTTATTCGGAGATAACAAATTCGCGTAGGGGAAACTCGAATCGGAATCTAAAAATTACGGCAGTTTAAAAGTAGGCAACATTTACATAAAACTACTATACTGGAAATGATATACTTACGGCAAGCACCCCATTTGTTTGTTTTGTTAGGAAGTAGATGATGATATTGGTGAAACCAATTGAAATAAGTATGTTTTGATCGGTGTATGCATTTTATATTAAATATTTATCATAGACACCTAATAAAAATTAATTTATATGGCTGCTGATTTGGCTGTAGTCGGAGAAACAACAAGATACCTAATAAGTTGGCACGATATGGTCAAAATTTGTATGAAATATTAATAATTAGTTAGAGATGCAACGAATGACGTGGTGGCTGGTAGTAGCTCTATTGAAAAATATACGTAATATGTAATTTTTTTATAAACAATATGGACCTTGACAATAACATTGATCAAATGATATAGGTATAATATTGGCATGTTAGATGTCTGTTAGCAATCTACAGGAAAACACCAATGAACACGCCATCATGAACACGAATAACAATATTATTAACCCGATTTTATTGTCAGTGAACACAGATCATTATCTCACTATCTATAAAACATAATTTTCATTGTATTTCTGAGTATTTTTGATTTTACTGCAAAACAAAAATGGACTGTATTTACTTTATAGTAACTTTATTTTTATCTATTTCTGATTCTGTAGCAATCGGCAATGACGAGGTAAGTTTATTAAATTTTTTA
The DNA here is from genome assembly GCA_036924255.1 of Apodemia mormo. Taxonomy (NCBI): domain Eukaryota; kingdom Metazoa; phylum Arthropoda; class Insecta; order Lepidoptera; family Riodinidae; genus Apodemia; species Apodemia mormo. The sequence continues at coordinate 32,747,277 of JAUPFN010000008.1, read as the reverse complement.
CCTTACAATCAGAAAAATATATACAGAAAAAATATATGAGATCATATAGCGACGAGTCTACATGGTGATAAAGAATAGGGAATCGGAAGAGACATTGTTTTTATCAGAAAACTGAAAAAGATGTTTTGAATTGCCCAACAGGGGACCGAGACCCCTTTTGTTAATGTGTATGTACATTTTTTAAAGACCAGTACTAGTTTATTTATGGATAGGGGGCACAGGAGTAGATTACTTAGGGCATCCAGAAGTCTTAACCCAGCACTGATTACACCTCTATGGTTCTCTGCCGAATTCCTACGATGGATTGGGTAATTTGTTCGTTCATCAGTATTTTTTCTTTACTATAGGATATCTATATAAGTATAAGGTAAAGTAGTAGGATAGGCTGAGCAATGACCACCATTGTTTAACCTTAGTAACGCTAATAGTGATATGCACCGATGACTTTAAAAGTGTAAACAGAACCCAGTGGCACATTGTATAACCACAAAACAAATTATTACAGAAATCAATCTAGATACAAAGGGCGCTCGGTGTTGGTCCGGGCTTCTTTGAGGAATCGACCAACTGCTTTTCTGCCAGCCAAGTCACAAAAGGCGACCCATTGGCTTTTACGTGGCACTATCATCGCGGCTACTAGGTGGTAGAGTTCTGCAACGTCTCGCCCGAGTATTTGGTACGACAACGTCAGTGCTTATAATTGTCGTGTTTTCACCAGATGGCGACGTTTTGAGGACCTAGAAAACTTTTCCGACTATTTTCACGATGACGTCAGTATGTTTGTATGTATGTATGTGTGTGTGTAAATGTGTATGTAAACATCTCATAACTTTTGAACGGCTGGACCCATCGCTACGCGGTTGATGGCATTCGATTTGATTCCACTCAACTTAGATTTTCTGAAAATTTGAAGCGATTCAATCCACGAGATTTGAGAAATTTTGAAAAAACACTAAAAAATTTTTGGTGAAACAGTATTTTTTTAATATTACTTCCAGATTTATGTACCGATTGATTACAAAAACTAATCAGCTCTATTCCTCAAAAAACTACAATACATTTAAATTGCAAATTAATATAAATTGCATCAAAATCGTTTTATCCATTTGGTAGTAATCGTAGACGAAATATTTTGAAAAAGTGTTTTTCGACATAGCTTAGAAATTTTTCAACAAATCATTTTTTAGTATTGTACGATATTTTAGTACTAAAAAAACTACGTCAAATGCCGTTTCAAAAGTCAAAATCGAATAGAATTCTCAAAACTTATAGCTTTTCAAAAATTAAAATTACGTTGTTTGTAGCGAACTTACTTATATTTTTAAATAACTTTGGAGTCAATTCACCGATTGACTTAAAAATCTTATCAGCTTTTCTATTTTAAAAACTGAGTCTAATGCCGTTAATTTAATCAAAATTAGTCAATTTGTTTGGGATTTATCAATGAAGAAATTTAAAAATAAAATGTTTTTTGACATCGCATCGAAATTTTTCAACCTATCGATTATTTAGCTAAAGCAATATTTTAGATCTCAAATATTCAGTTGAATGCCATCATCGTTTTCAAAATATACAGCTTTTCAAAAATTAATATACCTACTGCCATTTATAACAAAATAGATGTTTGAACTAAAAAATCTATGCTTATACTATTTATACTCTTTTGAGCTTAAAATACCTTAATTTATTGGGAAGTTTCAGGGATGGCCCGTAGGGATGGTCCTTTTTAAACCTAAAAATGTGTAAACGGTTGAGTCACCCGTTTACAAAGGAATTGGTGATCCCTGAACTATAATAGCACACATATATAAATGAAAATGAACATAAAAACTGACTTCATCTACAATAATATAGTAAAAATCTGTAAGCCAGTTGACCCTGCAGGCCATCCCTGAAACTTCCCGTTAATTTTTTTATTATTATTTTTATTTTAATTTAATAATATTATTACATTAAGAGGTATTTTAGTTCAAAACCTCAAGTTTGTAAAAATAACAGTATTTTTACGAAATGATGTCTATTTTCAAAATGATTTCCGAATTTGATCTCTTGAATGGCATTAACGCAATTTCGAGTTATAAATTGTTTCATTAGGTACAAAAAGGTTAAAAAATTTCAAATTTCAAAGTCATGTCAAAAAAACTTTCAAAAATTTTCGCTTTACGATTTCGATTAACGGTATTTGATGTAGTTTTTTTAAGTAAAAGAGCTGATTAGATTTTTAAAGAAATCAGTAATTCAGCCTGAAAACTTCTCGTGAAAACTCGATTTTCGAAAATCTGGGCAAAATCAGTAACAAAAGATTTGATTATTTCAATGTTCCTAATGGATATACAGTATACTTAAGTCCCTTTTTTGATTCAAGCGAATGAAGTAACGAGATACAACTTGTAAGACATCTATACTAATATTATAACAAGAAAAATAAATCTATTTTTATATATTTGTAACGAGTAAACTCAAAGACTACTTTCTTTTTAAACTACTTTAGACATTTTTTAAGGCTATTTTAAAAATTCTTTTACATTAAAAGCAAAATTGTCCAAACGTAACATCCACTAGTTTTTACCTGACTATGCGAAGTGAAGTAATGGTTTTGGGTCACGCCAACGAAGTCGTAAGTAATACAAAATAAAATCCGACTCGGTTAGTTACTTTTTCTTTATGGTTTCTTTCATGTGTTTTATTCCGCAAACCCATCTTTACTTAAAAATAATAATATGATACTGATTAAATACATAAGCCGTTGCTCTTTTCGGCAAGGTACTGACAGAATATCAGCGTTATAGTCTACACTGTGACATAATGCTCAGGCAGTAACCCTTTCCTAAAGTGATACTAAAATGGTATTTTGGTTAATTACTTACTTATAGTTTTAGTTTTATTCTTAAGCTAAATATAGTTAAGAATCTACAATATGCTTAATTGTTTTATGAATCTTTATTTTTGCTTTTTGTATTATTTTTTGGAAAAAAATATTTTTCTGTTCTATTCTATTTATTAATAACCGAATTTTGAGGTTATAAACATAAAAAAAGCTTACTTGAGAACCTCCTCATTTTGGGGAAGTTTAATTACCTAAATAACTTTAATTTATTTTTAAGGTTTGTTGCGCGCCTCGGTTTATAGATTCAATGAGGAGTTGTCCGGACTTTGAAAACAATATCTTTAATGCAGATGACCTTACAATGGGTGTTACAGACGGTGTTCTTAGCCGTGAAGGTCTTCTCCTTTCTGGTTCTTTGAATTTACTTAAAGACATCGATGAAAATTATGAGGCAAGTTTAAAATTATTCTCTTTCAATACTTATAGACAGCTGTCAATTTAAGTTTTAGCTCTGAAGATGCAGTTAAATGTGAAACCGGTTGGCTATTTCTCCGTGTTGGTTCCGGGCTCGTTTGAAGAATAGACCAACTGCCGTTCTGCCAGGCAGGTCGTAAAAGGCAACCGATTGGCTATGCGAGTCACTACCATCGTGGCTACTACCACCGCCTTACCTATTTCTGTCGTAATAGCGTCGGTGCTTGTTGCTGTCGTGTTCCGGTTTGTAGGGTAAGGTAGCCGGTAAACTTATGCATGTAGCGTTAGATCTCGCCACAAGATAGCAACGCACCATTAACACCTTTGGTGTCTATAGGCGATGGTTGACTCTTTCCATCAGGAGACCCATCTGCTTGTTTGCTATCTTATGACATACAAAAAAATATTTAATTAAAAATAAATATATTATATAGTTTGTGATCGTGAAACAGTATAAGTGTTTAAAATAAAATAATAATTATGACGGAGTTTCACCAAGTGCTGACGATGGAGTGTATAAATTATATCATAGAGGTAAAATTTATTTCACACACACACAAACATATCTTCACGCAGATAGGCAGAGAGAACCAGATTGCCATACATCACGATCCTTGCAGGCTTGTCTCACTTCCTCCACATTCATCACTCTCTTCATCTCTCTTCACACACACCGGTTGCGAAGACTCTTGACACCACCTTCAGACAGCACTCGATAAATCTGATCATGGTATGATCTTGGTCTTCCCCGTACCTACATCTTAGTAAAATTTATTTGTTTGTAATGAATAAAGTCAAAACTACATGCATAGGCTTTTTATTGTATTCTACATTTTTTATTGTTGGCACTTCGTGAAAATAAAGAAAAAATATATTTTCACACCCGTATCCCCGAAGAGGGAGGAGAGGTACAAGTTCACCCACGATTAGCCGGTGATACTTGTTCCCACGATGTGACATGTGGCAAGCTTATCGTCAACCGGGCACTTTCCGATCCCGGGCAATGTTGTTTTTATCAGAATACGGAAAAAACACATTTTTAATTGTCCGACATAGAAATCGAACCCGGGACTTCATGTCCTCATGTCAACTCTGACACTGGACCACTAGACCACAGGGTCGATTAATAAATTTTAATAAAAAAATTATCAATTCATGCATTCGCACTGTTAAAAAATAAGCATAAAAATCAATTGCTGTTTGTTAGACTCGCTAAAACTCGAGAACAGCTAAACCGATTTGGCTAATTTTGGTTTTAAATTAATTGTTGAAGTCCAGGGAAGGTTTAAAAGGTGAGAAAATATAGAAAAAAAACAAGAGTAGTTAAAAAGGCAGAACAGCATTTGCCGGGTCAGCTAGTATAATATAAAAATCAATGCCACTTTTCGTTGTAATTTTATAATTCAAGAAATGCCTCACCTATCCAAACCAATCCAAAATGTTTAGACTTTTTTCGGACTATTTATTAGATGGTTTATGTGAAGTTTACACAAAATCAGTAGAGCGGTTCTTCATATATCACATTTTTTGTAACAAATGAATTTAATAAATGGCGTTTTTTTTTTTAATTTTCACTTTATTCGTAGCGAAGCACGTACCGGGCCGTAGATTCAGGCGTTACTTTGCGGAAATACATAATTTAGAGAAGAAATTGTGGTATTAAAGAACAGAATATCCCATACACTTTCTTCCACGTCGCGTCGGAAGCAAATGCAGTAAGCACTTCACTCTATGAAGGGTGAAGCAATAAAGCTTCACCCTTCAAGCAGAATATGTACGACAAAATATAAATAGTTATATAAATAAATAGTTTTTGTAATTAATATAATAAGGTAAAAAAGTATTAAACAGTTTTTCAAATTTAGTCAACTAGCCTATTCTAATTTATATTGAAAATCGAAATGACAAAATTTAATAAATATGAAGGCAGATGTTTTTGCATTAGGGGGTCCATAAATTACTTGAGGTGTTTTTTTAATTTTCTGTCCTTCCCTCCACCTCTGGTGAGATTTCCGCATTATGGTCGACGATTTCCTCACACGTAGGGAAAAATCTTATTGTTCTTAAAAATTAACTCACGTCCTTAAAAAATAAAATCAATTTTATTTTATTGTGAAAAGATGATATTTTTTATTTCACTGAGTGAAAAGATGTGCTTGAGTCAAGCGAACGAAGTCGCGGGGAGTCGCTAGTCACTACATAGTATAAAACAAAGTCGCTTTCTTTGTCTGTCCCTATGTATGCTTAAATCTTTAAAACTACGCAACAGATTTTGATGCGGTTTTTTAATAGATAGATTGATCCTTGAGGAACGTTTTAGTATATAAACCTTTCCGATATTGCCACGGGAACAAAAGCTACGCGGGTGAATCCACGGGCAGGTCACTAGTAATGTATAAAGGAACATAGAGGAAGAAAAGCTAATTAATAATTTTACCTATCGTGTCGTATGATTCGCACTCAGGGGCCCGATTCATATATGTAACTTACACATTTTCTTACGTATTAAGCCACGTCGTAGCTCGACGCGAAGATGCATCGCGTTTATGTGTGTAAATACCCTTAGAGCTTCGACTTAATTAACGTGTTGTTGCGTAAATTGGGGAAAGTTTTCTTTACTACCTTGCAATAGAATTGACCTCAAGATATGTACTAGTATATTTGTAAGATTTGACGATTGTTTAACTAAAATTATAAAATACAGATACACTTTGAGAACGTGAATTTGATTTGAACGTGATTAAGGTATAAAGAAAAATGTACAAAAGAGTGACGTTCTGAGGTACTTTGATCTTTATCGCGTGGTCTCTGAAGGTCTTTCAAACTCACATAATGGCTTCTGTGACTCTTGACAAGAGAGTTCCAGAAACTATTGTGTTAGCTTTAGTTAGTAGTCGGATTTAGTGAGAGTGTAAGTGGCATCAGGATTCCGACTCGTTAATGGCTCTTGACCGGAGTCTCGAGTGTTGGCAGGCCGAAAATTTGGCGTGTGCTTGTAAATTGTTAATGTTATAATTGGATCATCGCGATTGGATAGGCTATATTGCCATACCCTGGTAAGATGTTGCAAAACTCTACCATATAGAAAACGCAATGGATGGCAGAACTCCATCATATAAAAACCATGAAAGAAAGCTGAACGTGTCACTAGAGCGACACATTCAGCTTTTACTTGCTTATTACAAGCTTCCTAAGAGTACGATGACGGTTTGTTTATTGTTCAGACGGAGACCGAACTAACTTGTGAAAAATCATTGTTTAATTGCCATAATACTACTTATGAGAATACGACATTGCGAAACTTATGGGTTATATATATTTTTGTTCTTACTCCTTTGCTACCATACTGTTGTACTGTCGTCGATAAACTTGCGTGTCTGGTTTTATGTTTCTGCCATCATGGTAACAGCGATGCAAAAGAATCAAGATATTTCGATTTCGTTGTAAGAATATGTATGTATTTGTCGGTGTCGGATTCATCATAGTAAACTATGAACATAGGGAATCACGTCTTGAGGGGCACCTGATACAGCATTAAAAAATATTTGCTGATAAATGAAAGTTTGAAAATCCGCGTGTTTTAAATTGACTAGAAAAGTGACGTACTGATCGGTCACGTAATGATCTAATTGTAATAAATAAATGCACTATTTTTTAATACCGACGCTACACTAGTTTACTTATGGATGGGTTGGGATTGCAGTCGTGGATTGCTTAGGGCGTCAAGTAGTCTAAATCTGGCACTGGCAACAGTCGTGTAGATATGGAAGTTTTGATTTCGCTTGTATCTTTGGTGTCTAAGGTAAGATTTACGACTCCCGGCTCGCATTGTGCCGGAACGGAACGGAAGCATACGCGTGCCACGGCAGCCGACAGTGCCCACGGCATGCGTAAGACACAATTTCAGTGATTCGACTGGATGCAACAACTAATATCCGTTTACATTCCGCAACAAAATAAAAAAAAAAAAAAAAAAACAACCGTACGGTTCAGGACTGATTTGGTGCATGCTAATGGAGCCGATTATTTTTTGTATAGTATAGTATAGTTTGGGGCCATTCGCAGCAATTCAGAAACGTACATCGCTGAATGTGAATATAATATGAACTATTACTCCTATTTACATGTTTCGAATTCCTTTACCGGCTACCGCATTGCACAGAGTACATTGCAACATAGGTAATTAAAACCGTATTAAAAAATTCCGTACGGCCCGGCCCGATACAAGCCAGTCGGTCTGAATACATATTGGCGATGGTTACTTTTTACTAGCTGTTTATATCTTATTATTATACAAATATTACCATCATTTTTGAATACCTTTTTAGATTGAATTATCCGTATATAAGCTGACAGATATGGGTAAAGAATATGTGTACGGTGCTGCCGTTTCGATGTGTGTTGGTTTAAAGTCAGATGATGCACCTTGGAGTCCATTAGTTAAGAGTCTAAACTTGACTGACTGTCCGATTAAACAGGTAAGTTTGACCATTCAGACTAACTCTTTTTATAATATTTTTGAAAATCGTGTGTGAAGACGCGTAATTTCTTTTTGGAGCCAGAGCTGCTTGAGGTTTGAATCAGTGACCTTTTTTTCTTTTTCTAAGCTAAGCTAATTCTAAGCGTAGATGAGGTCATACGATACACAAAGGTGTTAGGCATACGTAAGAATAAATAAATAAATAAATATTTACGGAACAAATTATACTTATTGATCCAACCCCAAAATAAGCAAATTATTTGCTTGTGTTATGGGTGTTAGTCAACAATACTAATACATAGAAATACATATATAAACACTAGAATATATTTAATAAACACTCAAACCAGGAAATAATAACATTTATGCTCATCATACAAATGCTTGTCCCCGTCGGGGATCGAACCAGAGCCCCGTCGATTGCGTAGTCAAGGTCGCTAACCACTCTACCAACGGGGCGGTCAAACATAAGAAAGAAAGAAAATATATATTTGCAGGAATATGGGTGTTACATGGTGTTAAAATTTAATTAAGTTACCAACATATTCTACCATTATATGGTGTGCAAATGTTTAAAAATTATTGGAACGAAGTTCCTTACGGCAGGCTTGGAGGGGATAGGGATTTTGCTGCTCGACAGAACTGAAAAAAATGTGATAGTAAAACCGTAAGAAAAATGCGTGGAATAAAAGCGTTAAATGAGACGTGCGCAGGCGCGACAGTCGCGTACACAAGCGAGTAGTGCCGTTTAGCCGAAGGAAGTTCGTTCCTACCTGGTGTCCCGCGACACCACATCATTTTATTACTATAAAACATTGCATTGAAAACTCTCTATCGATTATTTAGAATTAATACCGTACTCTGCAAATAATGCACATGATTTATAAATGTGATTTAAGGTAGATGGTAATTTTTAAATAATTAATTAACAGCTATTTAGATAGTCAGGTAGTCTATTAATGACACTCTCTTTTTCCTGTAAAAAAAGAGAGTAACTAATAGATTGCCGTGTATGTAATGTGTTTTTTCTAAAAGTCTTAATTCCATGCATTTTTAATAGTTTTAAACTCGCCGTTTATTGATCAATAGAAAAGTTATGTCAAATTGTTTGCCTTAATGAATGACCATTAAAGTAAAACGCTTTGGTTCACCACAGTTATTTGTATGTCAGGTGGCAAAATGAACGCCCCTATTGTCGCATTGAAATTAACCGCTGTTTCTTACGAGATTTGGATTATTAAGTTAACTCTATAAAAATCCGTAACAACTTTGCTAGGCGCGGAGATCTCATATCTCATAGTCGGAACTCAGGTCTCATAATCTGTCCCTTATCATTCTGAGCATTAAAAATATATAGTGTTAAATAATGTCAGTTTCCACATGGTTTCCACAGACATCTTCGTGTCCAAGCCCGACTCGCGCTTGGCCGTCTTCTTAATAAATAACACCATAGATTTATAATACCTTTTTAATTCTGTTACTTTATTGACAGGACGTTTATCCTGTTCAAGGGGATGTTTTAGTAAATCTAGATTTTGCCAAAGATGCCATGGATCATGATTTCTGCGGGGAATATGAAGTGGAAATGTCGATACTGAAGGCAGTAGAGAAGGTGTCATGTCATATAATGTCATTGGAAATTTATGAAAAATCAAACAAATAATAAATATACAATATTGTGTGTTGTTTCTCTTAATAAATTATTCAATTTTCGTCAGTTTTTTAATAATTTAATTGAAATCACTTTCATATTACAAGATTGTTTGAGTTGTTTTTGAGTTTCTAAGTTATAAACAAATGTTTCTGCGATAAAAACCCTATGTTCAGTATTAATCAAATCAAACTATCTTTGTAACAAATTTCATTTAAATGAGTTCAGTGGTCGAAACATAAAGAAGAGATAGACAGAGTTACTTATTTTTAATTTTTTATAGGGATTAATATATTATTAACCGTTACCTTCAGTATAATCGCGTAAATCTCGATCGCACAAGAAATTTGGGATTAAAATTTAGTTTTAGCCACATGAATAATATGACTTACTAATGGTGAAAGAAACTTCAAAACCAGTTAACAGTTCCGGAGATTACTTTCGACAAACAAACTTACAATCTAACAACCTTTACTTCCTTATATAATTTATATAAGTATAAACTAGTACAGACATATCTATACTAATATTATAAAATTGTAGAGTTTGTTTGTTCGGTTGGTTGTACGCGGTAATCTCGAAAACTACTGAACCGATTTGAATAATTCTTTTTGAGTTGGATAGCCTGTTTATCGAGAAAGGTTATAGGCTATATAACATCATGCTACGACCAATAGGAGCGGAGTAAACAAAGTCCGCGCGGACGAAGTCGCGGGCAACAGCTAGTCTATGTATATTAGCGCTCGCCGTGACCGAAATTCGACTAAAAACAATGAAAATTATTTTATGTTCGACAACAGATTTAAGCAATAAAGAAAATAGTAAGTATACACGTGTGTGTATATTGTCTTGTATGTCACATGAATGTATTGTGTGTAATGTTTATTTTTATTAATTTAAGGTACTTCTTATGCATTTTATTTAAAAAAATCTATACAGGGTTGACCTTGCGGGCCATCACTTAAGCTTCCCGCTAAATTAAGGAATTTAAGCTCAAAAGAATACAAACTATAAGCATACATTTTTTTCAGTTCAAATATGTATTTTGTTAGAAATGGCGGTAGGTATATTGATGTTCGAAAAGCTGTATATTTTGGAAACGATGATCTCAAAATTGATTTGAATTCCATTTGCATTCAACTCAATTTTTGAGATCTAAAATAATGCTTCAGCTAAATAACCGATAAGTTGAAAAATTTCGCAGCAATCTCAGTCACAATGAAATTGACCGATTTTGATCCAATTAACGGTATTTGACGCAGTTTTTAAAGAAGAAAAGCTTATAAGAGTTTTAAGTCAGTCGGTGTATTAGCCTGATAATTATTTGAAAAATATTAAGTAAGTTTGCTAAAAACAACGTAATTTTAATATTTCAAAAGCTGTAACTTTTGAAGTTTAGATTCGATTTCGATTTTTCAAAACTTTTCGTTTACGATTTTTTCCCAACGAATAAATCGATTTTGATAAAGTTTATGCATTAGACGTAGTTTTTTGAGTAATAGAGCTGATGAGTTTTTATGATATTTAAAAAAATACTATTTTGCCAAAAAAATTTTTGGGGTTTCTTCAAAATTTCTCTAAATCTCATGGGCCGACTTGGTTTAAATTTTCAGGAAGTCTAAGTTGAGCAGAATCCGATCGAATGCCATCAACCGCGTAAAAATGGGTTTCACTTTAAATAAAATGTAATCTTTAACCGCGCTAAATTTCTTACCCCACCGTACCCGCAATTAAAAGAGGTACAAACTATTCCTCTCACATATTAATATTACGATATACATATATGTAAAACAAACTCGTGTTAATTACACCATTTATTACTCAAGAACATTGATATAAAAAACCCAAGATACACAATCAGTGTGTCAAAAACGTCCTCCAAAAATGAGCGCACAATTTTAACTTTGTGCGCTCATTTCAAATAGAATCGCGTCGGTCGCGACACTGTCAATTTTATTTCTTTTCGTACATTGCTTTGTAAAAACAACTAAGTCTTGCACTTAAGGTTGGATATGCAAAGACATATGTTTTTGCCATATCTATAACTACTTAAATGAAATTAGGGACACTTTTGAGTGTCAGTTTTGTTCGGGACTGTGCATCTAGGGTTTTTTATATCAATGCTCAAGAACGACTCGACCAATTTTTATGATTTCTGAGTTTTTATTAGATTTGTCTTCATCGGATTAGATTAATAAATATAAAAATGTGATATTCTTCAATAAAAACTTAAAATCCTTAATCTGCTCATTCATGGATTACCAGGCAAAAACAAGTTCACCGGATCAGCTACGATTTAAAAATTATTATCGTGTAGCTGTAAATGTTGTCATCTCGATTGGTTTTTGGTCTAAAAGGCTATCATAAAAGTTGACCTGGAGCTTCTCTGGTTTCATGATGAACTAAAAATCTCGCGAATTTTTATAATTACAGTATGTTCACGCCCGTACTCCCGAATAGGTTGGCAAAGGTACAAGAAATGCACTCACAATTAGCCGAAGATTTTTAGTCCCATAATGTGGTAGGTGGCAAGGCTATTGCCTAAAATCGCAGAAAACTGAAAAAAACATATTTTTGATTTTCCGAACCCGGGAATCGAACCCGGGACCTCATGGAGTCAGCACCGATACCGGACCACTAGACCACAGAGGCGATTATATAAAAACGAAAGAAATAAAAAACATACTGACGCGTAAATATAACTTCTAAATTTTTTTATTGAATTTGATAAAGCACTTCTGATTTATGATTTTTATAAACATCTAAATTAAGTACCTACTCCTATTTAGGAAGTGAGTTAAAAAAATATGGTCTTAAGTTTATGTGTTCAAAAATTTACAACTGAGGATAAAAATGATGAATATTAATAATAACTAATAAACTAATATACAAACAGATTTAGAAAAACATACGTGAAAATATTATGACATTAGTCCCAGGGTCACTATCAGCGCTATGCAAATAGAAATCCGTTTCGCCCGACGACTTCAAATTGTTAAATTATTCAAATATCACATTTAAATTTCTAGATTTATGTCTAGATTATTTTAAAAGCAGCTAGTACTTACGATGTTTTATTGATGTGCTAATTAACTGTTAAAATAAAATATTATAACGCTGCTCTCTGTAAAGGATACACAGAATTTTCCCCCGTGTTGGTCCGGGCGCCCTTTGAATAACACATCATTAGTTGTTCCGCCAGGCAGTTCGTAAGAGGCGAACGTTTGGCAAACAAGTTAGTGTCATCGTGGCTACTATCTTGACCGGGTATGGGGACGACTGCTTGACAAATTCTTGCCTCAATAGGGACAATCGTTGGTAAAAGGTAAGGTAGTCGGGAAATTGATGCATGTGGCATTTTATATAGACAGCATCTTACCTGTCGTATAGGCCATAGATGCCTCTTTCCATCTAAAAGCCATCTGCTTGCTTGCTATCTTATGATATAAAAATTATATAAAATAAAAAAGATGAATCATGGAACCGTTTGGCTAAAACAAATCTTTGTTTTAAACAGTACCTAACCATTTCATTAATTATCAACAATGAAAATCTTAAAAAAATATTTTTTCTGTAAACCTCATTAAAACACAATCAGCTCTAGATAAGGAGGTTTTATTCTGTGAACAGTATTCTATTTATTCCTTTCAACAATAGGATGCATACAAAAGTGTTGTTGCCGCAATGTGAACAATTTCGAGTTAGTCATTCCGAGGGCCTCAAAAACAATACCGTTGACGTCTACTGAGTCTTCAACATAAAGGAAGTGCTTTAATTTACGAAGAAGGGTTATTTGAGCCGAGAAAATTATTTCAGCTTTGCTTACTTAGCAGGCCTTTGTTCATTTCATTTCAATCTCAATCCATATGTGCACTGGGGGCAATTTTGACGTGGTTTAATATCGTGGCTTTCTGTTAAAGAAATATTATAGGTTTGCTTATTTGAAGCATTGTCTTCAATAAAACACGTTAAAGCATTTTTACAATTATTTTAGACAAATTTCCGCATCTATCTAGGAGAGTGTTTCGATGAATTGTTCGGATGGATCTCTGCCGTTGAATTTCAATAACGGACCTTGATGTGATGTGAAACATGCGATTTTCTAGGTAATTTTTACCACTGTGGAAAAAAATAATTAAATTTGCTATTACCGCGAACTGTTCTATGTATCTTCCGCCATGGTACTGAAAAGAAAGACGTCGGTTTAATAAATGGATAAGACTCATCGATGGTCCGGACAAAAAGAAGAAAAGCATATGGGTGGATAATTGTGCCGCTGGGGCCTACTTTTTGTCCAGACCATCGGTGAGTCTTATTCATTTATTAAAACCGACGTTTTTCTTTTCGGTACCATAGCAAAATATACATACAACAGCTTGCGGATAATAGCAAATTTAATTAATTTCACCTTTTTTAAATTAGTAATACATATTTTTCCACTCTTAATCGTATTTATTTCAGTTTTTTTAATATATAGAAGTTTTGCATTGTCTCGCTCGAGTCTGGTATCTCCGCCTTACTTATTCCTGCCACAAACGCGACAGTGCTTGTCACCGTTGTGTTCTGGTTTAGAGGGTAAGGTAGCCGGTTAATTTATGCATGTGGTATTGAGTCCGCCAGAAGGATGGCGACACACCAGTAACATCTTTTGTTTACATCAGTAGTGCCATCTATTTGTTTGCCATGTAATGACATAAATAATGTTTCGTCCGGGATTAGCCTTTACTTTCCTTGTCACGATAGTCTCTATACTTGTTACTGCCATGGTCCAGAAAAGCTTATGGATGGAAAGAAATCATAATCTTTCGAGTGTATAAGCGACCGTTATTTCACTTTATTAGGAAACTGATCTGCTTAACAAATAAGCATATCCTATATGATAAAACATTGTGTAAAGCAAAAATTATTCCCATCATCCATTAGTCAGTTAATGGCAGAGATTAATTATTGTTTGCGACTAATTGCGAATAGATGATTCATAAATCAGGGCTCCTGCTGAATATCGTATTATTTTCATCAACCAACAATAAATATATTAGACTTGTTAAGTAGGTAAAATGCACATTAAAATCAAACAATAATTAACTAGTGTCTTGCTTCGAACTGCGAATTCGCGATCAAGTAGTTTCAACATTAGATTTTTGGACCAATTTTTATTTTTTACTTCTATCTCGGCAAATCGGATTTGGCTCATGTGCGAACTTAATTTTTTTTTCGTCTCATTAATTCGCCTATCAATTAAATTACCAAATTATCGTCGAATAAAATTTATACATACATGCATGATTTTTCTACTAGACCCTTGAAGGATTTTGCTCGGTTCCTTCATTTAATTTTTTCTGTCTTTAAGTGATGAGATGACTGATAATTGACCCTTTTTATGAAGGTAAAATAGAACAGAATAAACTAGAAATAGAATAGAATGGTTCCGGGCTCCTTTGAAGAATAGACCAACTGCCGTTCTGCCAGGCAGGTCGTAAAAGGCAACCGATTGGCTATGCGAGTCACTACCATCGTGGCTACTAGGTGGTAGAGTTCTGCATTATCTTGCCCGAGCCTGGTACCACCGCCTTACCAATTCCTGCCGCAATAGCGTCAGTACTTGTCACTGAAGAATTCCGGTTTGGAGGGTAAGGTAGCCGGTAAACTTATGTATGTGGCATTAGACCTCGCCACAAGATAACAACGCACCATTAACATCTCTGGTGTCTATAGGCGATGGTTGACTCTTACCATCAGGAGACCCATCTGCTTGTTTGCTATCTTATGATATATATAAAAAAAAGATTGTTTGATTTCTTATCTATAGTATAAAGGATTATTTGGGAAAAGGCCACTCTTTTTTCTGACTGGTCCGACTCAACTAGGTAGAGCACCAACGCCCTATTAGGTTTGTTATAAACACATAAGCGTTTGTCACGATAATAGTTTATTTGGAGCTCGAGAAATCTGGTAATCTCGTGTTTTTTATATTATAAGATAACAAAGAAGAAGATGGCGCCACTGATGGAAAGAGACAAATATCGTCTATAGACACCATAATTATGTTGATTAAGTTAATGGTGCGTTGCTATCCGTGTGGCGAGGTGTTAATGCCGCTTGCATAAGTTTACCATTTACCTTACCTTCCATACTGGAGCACTAATGCTATTGCAACAGGGACAGGTAAGTAGGTGGCACTAGACCTGGGCGAGATAATGTAGAACTTTACCAATAGTAGCCGCGATGGCAGTGACTTACATAGCCAATCGTTCGCCTCTTACAAACTGCCTGGCTGCACAACAGATGGTCTGTTATTCAAAGGAGCTGGGAATAACACTGGGAAAATCAACACACATTATAAATAATACTGAAAATTTATCAGAGGTAAGTTATTGTGAATGAAAATAATTTTTCCTGCATTTTTCGGGTATTATAGAAATAAAGAATAATATTCATAGCAACACAATACAGAAATATTATAAGTTATTGTATGTAACCCTAGGTGACTACCATCGACTTACCATCACGCGTTGGTAGGTCGATGGTGATTAAACAAAATAGGCACCGAATATTCGGCACTTAGGCCAAGGACCTTGCTGGATATTTGCAAAGACACTATTCGTGGCATCTCTGGTTTTAATATGGGATGTGATCAAACTGAGTCTCAGTTTGTTTATCCCGTAATTTATCTAAATAAACATTTGTGCTTAAACTTAAAAAGTCTGAAACAAATTTTTTTATTTCTCTTTTAGATTTGGTATAATTTCACCGATCGAAGTTGTTTTTTTTTCGAATTTGTTGGTTATGTTTTTGAAATTTTACTTTTTTAATGTGAAACATCTAACTTGGCAGATCAAATCAACTGTTCTTGATGCATTACCGGTAGTAGAGTATGTGTATAAGTAAAAGTATTATTTACTAGCTGCAGCGTGCAGCCCGCTGCATTATAAAAGTTTTTGGTAAATCCCGCGGGATTACTTAATTTTTCCGGGATGAAAAGTAGCCTATGTGCTATTCCAGGTCATCATCTACCTGTGTACGAAATTCCAAATCCGTTCAGTAATTTTTGCGTGATTCAGTAACAAACACCCATCCAAAGATTCAAACTTTCGCATTTATAATATTAATATAGATTAATATAGATTTATTTATTTAAACTCTTTATAGCACAAAATATAAAACAGGCGAACTGAACCTCCAAAGACATTTTTTACTAGTCTTGCAGTTGTGGAAAAATTATCTTAAAAAGAAGTGCACGGTTTATTGAAATGAATGAAACGAAAATATTTATTTGCAAGAATATGGGTGTTACAAGTTGCATATCAAAAATTAATTAAAAGTTATCAACACATTCTGCCATATTATGGTGTGTCATATTATAGTCTGTGAAAGATAAATATTTTATAAGTTGATTATTTTAGAATTACTACCGGATCGGAACGCGGCCACACATTGGAAAGATCCGGCGAAAGAAATGCAACGGTCTTGTGTTTTCTTTTCTTTTTATGTGATGCAAATTATTTTACATCATATAATTTTACAATTAACAAAATTTAATTAAAAATGTTTACAGTTTACAAAGTTGTTTTATCATTTACAAAACTTTATTATTTAATTTTTATTACATTTAAATTTGAAGGTGAACTTTATTTTTTTATTAGCATTTAATTTTATCGCCTTAAAATTCGCTAATATCATAAAATAGTATATTTTCTCTAATAGCAAACCAAACATTTTTTTGTGAAATTTGTTTATAGTTATATATTTAAGACTATCGGGAATATGATTGTATTTATTAATTATCATACAGTTTTCATTTTTTTAAATAAATATTCTATTCCTTGACTAGGCACATGCAGTTTCTCGCTTTATATAAAACATGAATTCTCTGATTCTTCAACATACGTTTTAAACAAATGTTGATATTTTTTTACAAATACGCATACCGACAAAATATAAAGACAAAGTAATTGTAATATTTTAAGAATTGTGAAGAGGGGTTTACATATGTGCAGCTGGTTAACATTACATATTGCACTTATACATTTCTTTTGAATTCTGCAAGTTCTAATTAAGTTAACTAAGTTTCCTCAAACAAAGATTCCATATTGTAATACAGATGGAATATATCCGTGGTATTCTAATAAAGCAGCAATTGGCTACCTCTCTTATTCTTCTCAAAACATAGACAAACCTATCAATTTTATTACAAAGAGAATCAACGTGTCCTTTCCAATTACAGTGTTTGTCAACTAATATTCCTAGAAAATTATATTCAGTATTTTTTATATTTTTATTGTTAAATAATATATTTCATTTTCTATTACTATTGTAACATGTTTGAATTCAACAATTTATTTTATTAATTTAAAAGCAGACTAAGAGTTTGAAACGATTAATTCGTGCATCAATCTATTTCAAATAAAGTCTCTGAAACAAAGACTTGTTCCAAAAGCAATCAAGATACTATAATTTCATATTTCTTTGAAATCCTTTGACAATCGCTTCATTCTTCAATCTGTTTAGTAGACGGGACCGGCCGAGAGTACTGACTGGCTATCACGCTCCCCGAGCACTGAATAAATGAATATTCACAGCCAATTCCAAGCAAATGATAGCTAAAACTCTGAAGACAAACTTTATGTACCTAACTTGGTGATACTATAATATGGAATTCCATTAGTACTATAAATACAAAAGTTTGCGAAGGTGTTTGTATTATTTTAACTTATAAAATTTTGACGGCTGGATTGAATTAACATATTGTATACTTTCCGTCGTATTCGGCACTTGGTGAAAGAACAATGGCGGGTGGTCATACAAGCATATACCTGAAAGAAATTTGCGATTTCTTAAAAAACTTGAAGGTTTTTGGAATTGAAATTAATGCTAAAAATTTTACAATAAATCGTCTTATCAAACTAAGGGGTTTAGTTTTTTAACTTCCCGCTGCGTATGTAAATAAGCAAGATTTTGCCCGGATTTTCTAAAATCGAGTTTTCACCAGATGTCTACGTTTTGAGGTCCTAGGAACCTCTTTCGACTATTTCACTATAACGTCAGTACGTTTGTATGTATTTTTTGACATTCTAAGATATTTTAGTACTAAAAAAACTACGTCGAATATCGTTTCAAAAATCAAAATCGAATCTAATTTTCAAAAGTTACATTTTTTAAACATTAAAATTAAGCTGATTTCAGCAAAATTACTTAATATTTTTGAAATAACTTTGACGCTAACAGCGATTGACTTAATTTTATCAGCTTTTTTCCTTTAAAAACTGCGTCAAATACCGTTAACTGGATCAAAATCGGTCAATTTATTTGGGATTTATCAATGACGAAAATTTAAAAAAAAATTGTTTTCTGACATTGCTTCGAAATTTTCCAACCTATCGATTATTTAGCCAAAGCTATGTTTTAGGTCTCAAAAATTCAGTTGAAATCGTTTCTAAATATACAGCTTTTCAAAAATCAATATACTTACTGCAATTTTTTACCAAATACCTGATGTTTGAACTAAAAAATCTATGCTTATAGTTTTTACTCTTTTGAGCTTGAAATACCTTAATTTAGCGGGAAGTTTCATGGATGGTGCCCAGGGCCAACTATTTACAGATTTTTATATGCTTTGAAACATTACTAAAATTCAAACATTAAAGTTTTATGATATTTTTCTACCAATTAAGTAAAAAATCCATTAGAGTATCCAATAAAATATTAGATCAAAAAATTTCCAAATTTTAGATTTTAGGGGGTTTTTCAAATAGCTGTATTTTTTGTTAATAATGGTCTCTTATCTATCGATTTAAAAAAAGTATTTTAATAGTTGAAGTTTCTAGTTTTGTGATTCTAGTTTTCTAGATTGATGAAAATATTTAAAAAAAATATATCGAACGGTCTCAATACCTTATGTGAAAACTTTACTTCCGGTTTTCTGTAACATTCTGTAACAAAAATTTAATTTTGATCAAAAATTTAAAAATAACGTAATTTGGACTATATTTGAAGAAACTTCATTTATTTTTTATTATAACTTTACTGGTACTTTTACATCAACGTTAAAAATGTATTTCCTCAAAAATGTCCATTCTTCAAAAGACCATAACTAGACAATAAAGCGTCGTAAAAAAAAATTGTGTGCGTATTAACGTCTCCTAGAACTTTAACTGACCGGAATATAAACAAAATGTATAACTTCACTTTTTTTCCTTGTCCGCTTAACGTGAAATGCCCCCTATTTGTCTTTAACCATCAATATCTTAGCAACCAACATTTGAAGCAATTTTTGAAATCTTGAATAAATCTCATAACAACCAGTAACGATTTTTCAAAAAAAATCCTACGTTTAAAAAAAATACAGTAGGGATAGAGAGTAGAAAATTTGAAGAGAATCGCATAAAAAAATTGAGGTGGAATAATTTTCAGTACTCATGCTCCGAATCAGTCCTCCTGGACTATATAACAATTACGTTAAACGTAACCCAGGAGTCCAGAGGAGTCCAGGAGGACTATATAACAGTTACGTAATCAAGCTAGCAATCAAACTTAGATTGCTATTTCATCCTGCTTCTCGTTTGTCATTCTTATGAAAAATAATGACACTAAATGACAGATCATCATACATTGTCTAATATTCACGCACTTATTTGGTCATTAGTTTATTTAAAAGAGTATAATATATAATATCAGCTGTCCTTTGAAGTGATATTTCGAATTAGTAATCGTCAAGCTGTAAAAACTCGATCGGCAGTCATATAAGCCTTGAAAGTAATGAATATTACCTAATTTCATTTTATGTATTCTTAACACATAATGCGTGTAACATTTTTTTTGTATTTCAGCAAGTAAGTATCTTCACGCCCGTATCCCCGAAGGAGTAGGCAGAGGTACAACAAGTGCACCCACAATGAGCCGAAGATACTTGGTCCCACAAATGTGATAGGTGGCAAGCCTATATCCAACCGAGCACTTCCCAATCCCGGGAAACTTTGTGTTTATCAGAAAACTGAAAAAAACATTTGTTTTATGTGCCCGACCTACACACATGGACTCATGTGGTCAACGCCAACGTTGGACCACTAGACCACAGAGGCGATTTTACTGTATTTCAAGTTAATATAAGTCTTAATTTCGGCGAATTTTACACTGTATACAATCTTCTTTTATAGATTTTCAAATTTTTCACTTCATAATATATAGATGTAGTGGATCTTTATAAGGATATTTTAATGGGTCACGTGTACCAAAGCTTCATATATGTGTAAATAAATATGCTTTAGAAGTAGGAAAATACACGAAAAGACGCACAGAGTGGACAAAAAAGCCGCACGCACATCAAAAATGTGATAACTAGCGTAAGGGAGGTGTGAAGAGCTCTTGAGTTCTTTCAATAATGCGCCAACGAGTTCGCAATAAAATTGTCAAGGAGAGATCTGCTAACGACGCACTTTGAAATCCGAGGTTGGAGTTTTGACGTTAAACATGGTGATGGAGAAGATTAAACGAACGTGGGGTAACATTGATATTTACCGACTTTGTTACAATCGAGCGAAAGGTGAAAGGAATTTGACGCTATCTTTTATCGCCCCTAATAATTTTATTTTGATTAGATACTTGTCTTAATATTATTTTGTTTTTGTATTGAAATTTTTAAATGAATTTTAACTTTATATGTTGTCAGATTGTTATTTTTGACGTGATAAGGTCGTTTAAATCGATGAACGCTGGCTGCATGCGCAAGAAAAACATGACTCATTGTCACGTTTCACTTAAACCGAGCGTGCAAACGAAAGCGCGGAACAAGCGATAGACAGGCATGATCTTGTTTCCTTATGACTTTAACACGTAAAATTGTCGCCCGTAAACCGATTTTACAGATAAACCATATTTTTGATTACCTTTTTAATTAATTTTATGTATTTTTGCTTATGCATTAGGTCTCACAAAATGCGACCTTTTTACGACTAATAAATATTATCACTAGTTTAAATGACTGCTATCGATATGTGACGCCTCTTGGTTATTCAAATAATTTTGTTTCTAAGGGGCAGTATTGATCTTTGAATTCCGATTTTAAATCGTATATTTAGTAAAGTGTACTTGAGTTGTAGAGACCTTGAACCTTCAATATAGCGAGATAAATCAATTTATAAAGGTTAAAGATGAATGCTCTGTACAGTGTACGCGCCTTTTACGATTTGCAGGTTAAATGTTACATTTAAAATTCTGAAATATTAGAAGCAAATTCCTTACGGATTAAAAAAGTTTGGTGTGTGATGTTAGTAAAATAAAACTTAACAATTAATATATAAAATCCGGAAGACTTTTTAATAGACTGGTAATTTGAAGGATTAGCACTTTCAAATAATAAATAAATCTAGCGATAGCCCACTGGTCGAAATTCGGCCGCAATGCAAATACCTATTAAACAAAATATGACTCAGTTTGATCGCAGATATTTAATCTTTAATGTTAGACAACATACTATGAGCAATATACAATAACATACGAGTGTATGTCAAACGTATCTCCCATAGGTTTGAGACAATGTGTAAGGTTTTTTATTTATTTCTAATAATTTAAGTGTATTATATAAAAATATTAGCTTTCTAGATGTTTTCGACTTAAAAACGAGAATTTTAAAAAATTACGAGAATTTTTTACTGTTTTTAAGTTCCTTTCTCGTAATTTTCCTTAAAAGGGGTATAAAGTTCACGCTTCGTGCATAAGCTACAGATGACAAATTTCTTCGGTTTCATAGTATAAAAGCAAAACAAAATATATCATCACGTCGATTACCTAATAGAAAAAGCAGGGAAAACTAAACGTTAGCACATGTCAGGCTCACCACGATTCATTGATTTATTAGTTGGCAAGATGGGTAGCGATCTCCATCGCCGCATGTTACCGACCTGCTTCTGCCATAACCGAGACCGACGTCTGTTATCTTTCACATCTGCCAAATAAGTAGATTCATTTTAGAGTATAAATGAATAAAATGAATAAATAAACTTCGCCGTGTTGGTCCCTGCCTCCTTTGTAGAATAGGCCAACTGCCGTTCTGCCAGGCAGGTCGTAAAAGGCGACCGATTGGCTATCGAGTCACTGCCATCGTGGCTACTAGGTGGTAGAGTTCTGCATTGTCTCGCCCGGGTCTGGTACCACCGCCTTACCTATTCCTGCCGCAATAGCGTCAGTGCTTGTCGCTGTCATGTTCCGGTTTGGAGGGTAAGGTAGCCGGTAAACTTATGCATGTGGCATTAGACCTCGCCACAAGATAGCAACGCACCATTAACATCTTTGGTGTCTATAGGCGATGGTTGACTCTTTCCATCAGGAGACCCATCTGCTTGTTTGCTATCTTATTACATTAAAAAAAAAAAAAAGGGTTTGTCTCAATCTGTATCATACCAATGACCTTACAATTGTAAACGCTGAGTAAGGTGCGGTCTCACAGGTACATATATTTTTTAATATTTTAAGAGAGCAATCATGCAGATGGCTCTCTTGATGGGAAAAAGACAATCATTGATGTTATATAAGTTGTCTATATAAAGATGTAAATTGTGCAGTGCTATCTGTGTGGCGGTGGTACCAAACCCGGGCAAGACATTGCAGAACTCTACCACCTTGTAAGTAGTCACTACGGTAGTAACTCGTATAGCCAATAAGTTGCTTTTAACGAGTTACCTAGCAGCATGTGGTCTATTCTTCAGAGGGCCTGGACCAATATAAGTTTGAACATGAATTTCGGCCACGGGATATATTTAATATTTCTATGCAGACTATTTTACATTTAAGATATTTTAGACGAATTATAGCTAAGTAAATACTCGTATGTAGGTAATATATTAATGGCCAGTTTCCGAAACGCAGATCATTTGCACACACAGATCATTTGCACACACAGATCATTTGCTTGTCAAAATTATATAAAGGACAGATTGTTTGTTAAAATTAATTTGCGTTTCGGAAACCGGCCGTAAGTATAATAAATATATGAAGTGTTATTACTCAAAATATTTTTGATATATTATGATATGATATTATTTTCTCAATTTATATTATATTAATATTCGTAACATTGAAAAGAGAAAACATTTGTATTTTTGTTCATTAGTAACGGATAACCACAAAAACTACGAGACGGATCTTAAGAATTATTTTACCAATAGAAAGCTATAAAATCCAAGAGTGATAGAGGCTACTTGTTTACCGAACTGGAAAGTAAAAAGAAGTAATGGCCGCGTTCAGTTCCTGTAGTAATTCTAAAAAAGTCGACTCAAAAGTTTAAAGTTTATTAGAATATAAAATGATAATTTTTAAATATTTACACACCATACCATGGTTGAATATGTTTACGGCTTTTCATTATTTTTACGGTTCCGTACATAAAAGGCAAAACGGAACCCTATTACTAAGCCTTCGTACCAGGCTGTACCTTATAAACTGTGATAGCTAGAAAGCTGGAATTTTCACAAATTATGTATTTTCGTTGCCGTTATAACAACTAATACAAAAAATAAAAAATGAAAATATTAAGCGGGGTTTCCGTACAATAAACGTGTTCGTTTCGTTTTTTTTTTTGCTATGACGGTACAGAACCCTTCGTACGCGAGTCCGACTCGCACTTGGCTGGTTTTTAATAAATTTTAACACCCATATTATTGCAAATAATTAATTTCATTTCATTTCAATAATGTGAAAGAAGTCGCGAGTAATAGCTATTTAACACTTAATATTTAAAAACTATAAATAAGTATCTGAACCGCAAAAGTTGTTCTGCCCTTTTAACTACTCTTATTTTTTTCTATAGATATTTTCTCACCTTTCAAACCTTCCCTGGACTTCAACAATTAATTTAAAACCAAAATTAGCCAAATCGGTTCAGCCGTTCTCGAGTTTTAGCGAGACTAACGAACAGCAATTGATTTTTATATATGTATATATAGATAAAAGAGAATATTATTATTATCATTTTTTTGGTATTTTTAATGTTTTTCAATTTGCCGATAGGTATATTTTTAGAATATACGATATACATGTCTATGGCTAAGCTAATTCGGATACGGACAATAAAACTTTCCTCTTAGTAATTACGGAACCCATACAACGTAGATATTTGGGAGAAAAGTTAATGATGCTTAAAGCTTGGACTGTGTCCTGTAATTACAAATTAAAAACTTCGTCCGCCGGACCCCAGTTTTTTCTCATTTATTTGAATGTGAAGATAATATTGCACCCCAAATCACAAACGTATAAAGTATTTGAATCCTTATTTGTCACGTAATAAAGTCAAGTTTAAAAAATCAAAATGCTCAATTACATTAAGCGCTATCTTTTTTGCAGGACATGTTAATATTTTGATTATTTACGGACGGTAGATATTAACTTTTACAGACCTGTTAGATCGCGACTCATAATGCAAAGCATTGGAGAGAGCTCTATGATCGAAAAAAATTTCGCCTCCTTTTTGTCACTATTTCTATTATTTTTCTCATTCTAGTGCACAGAACTTATCAATGAGTATACACAAAGTTAGATTTGGTCTTTAGATTGTACCAATTTGACCACTTAGGTGTCAGATATTGACATTACTAGCCGTGCCCGCGACTTCGTCTGCGTGGGAAATTTTCTAAAATAAAAACAGCCTAAGTTATTTCTTATTACGTCAGCTATCTGCCAGTGAAAGTCCTGTCAAAATCGGTCCAGCCGTTTCAAAGATTAGTCGGAAGAAACAGACCGACAGATAGATATACAATATAGACAAACATTTTAAGAAATGATATTTTGGCATACGTACCGTGTATACATCCATATGCGTTTAGTAGAAAGCGGTTATTCTAGTATTAAAAACAGACACTCCAATTTTATTTATTTGTGTAGATATGTATATTGTATAGATATGCGACTACAGTACTTATAAAGTTCGGTTTAGAGATATTTATTTGTTAGATATAGATTCTTCTAGACTGCCTCATGGCACAGAATACTAGAGACTAACCGAAGTCAATATTACATACAAGTAACATTCGAGCATAGCACACATAGACACCTCTCACGGACACGATATCTCGGAAACTGTCCCGAACCATTTCGACATATCGCGGAACAAACTGTCCCGAACCATTCCGAGATATCGCGTCCGTGAGAAGTGTTTATGTGTGCGTTGCTCGAATATTACTTGTATTATGTATTATTAACTGCTGTTAGTCTCCAGTATTGTGCTCATGGTCTTCTATCCTATCTGGCTCAAATCATGAAGTCTCGGTTTTGATTTTCGGGTCGGGCAAAAGTGTTATTGACGTTTTTTCTCATAAATCTAAAATCACACCAGCAGCAGCTCGGAGTCTGGCGGGGTGGTGTGTTATCACTCCCATGCATCGAATGAGCACGCAAAGCGGTCGGTCCCGGTAATGACGAAAAACATTTGATAATCGTTATCAGATCGATAAAATGCAACGATAGGCATCACCACTCTCGTCAACCGACAACGGTAAACCTGGTGAACCGTAAAATTCTTTAGCCGTTCGGTTTACTCTGCCTATCCCACAATGGAACCGGGCGTGATACTTTTGTTTCTTGTTAGTCTATTAATTTTTATTTTAATCTATATGTCTTTCAGTGATTATCATATTGTCTGTCAGTGATTTCCAAATAAATAGGTTTTTTCAACAGCAGTGTGTTTTTGCAATATCAATAACTGTTAGGTACCGTTTAGGTTGGGATTTGGGGTGCAATATTGCAATATCTTCGCCGTGTTGGTCGCGGCCTCCTTCGTAGAATAGGCCAACTGCCGCTCTGCCAGGCAGGTCGTAAAAGGCGACCGATTGGCTATCGAGTCACTACCATCGTGGCTACTAGGTGGTAGAGATCTGCATTGTCTCGCCCGGGTCTGGTACCACCGCCTTACCTCACCATAGGCGCTTGTCGCTGTCGTGTTCCGGTTTGGAGGGTAAGGTAGCCGGAAAACTTATGCATGTGGCATTAGACCTCGCCACAAGATAGCAACGCACCATTAACATCTTTGGTGTCTATAGGCGATGGTTGACTCTTTCCATCAGGAGACCCATCTTCTTGTTTGCTATCTTATGATATATAAAAAAAAATATTTTCACTATCAAAGCACTTTTAAAATTTCTATCTGTCACTCTGTTCGTACGAGGTAATCTCTGGAACGGCCGATTTTGATGGAACCTACACTGAAATATAGACGAGTTTATAATTCACGACATACTTAGGCTACTTTTTACTAAGCAAAACGAAGTAATGATTTTGGATTACGTCAACCAAATAGCTAGTATTTTATAAGAATTCAGAAACGAATTCTTATAACGACAAAGTTAATACAAAACACTTTACATAAGAAATCACAAAGAATAAATTTGCCTGAAGGCAGCTAAATCTGTCTGGTTAAGTAGAAATATTGCTTAGTGAGATGAAAAATAAATAATATTTGATAAATATGAAAAAATATTAAATGATGCATCGAGTAAGGTAAGATACTCGTATTTTAAAAATGTTCAGAATGTAAAAATATATTATCTAAAGATATTAAAGATATTAAATTAAAATTAAACCGACGACGAGTAATGCGTAGTCATATAATATTAAAATCAATGAGTAAACAACCAATCATCCCTTGTTTACTTAGGGTTGTTTTTTTATCTTTATATCCTAAGATAGCAAACAAGCAGATGGGTCTCCTGATGGGAAGTGTCAACCATCGCCTATAAACAGCACAAATGGTGCGTTGCTATCTTGTGGTGAGGTCCAATGCCACATGCATAAGTTTACCGTTACCTTACCCCTCCAAGTCACAACACGGCAGTAACAAACTATGACGCTATTGTGGTAGAAATAGATAATGCGATGCTTCCAGACCCGGGCGAGACAATGCAGAACTACGATGCACTACGAACATCTAGAATCTACGATGGTAGTGAGTAGTGACTCGCATAGCCAATCGGTCGCCTTTTACGACCTTCCTAACAGAACGTTAGTTGTCCTATTCTTAAAAGGAGCCCGAGACCAACACGGAGGGACAAAAATTAAATGGAACCCCACTCAGGGTATACCCAGGTGGTAAACCTAAAAAAAATACGCGTCAAATTGAGAAACTTCCCGTTTATTTGTCGATAGATAAAACTAAAATACGAAAGTTAAAATATTTATTTTTTATTTTTATTTATTTAAAACAAAAATTTGTAAGCTGGTTGAATCTGCAGGACACCCTGAAACTCCCCACTAAGTTGAGGTATTTTTAGCTTACACCAGTCAAATCCTCAAAAATCTAAAGTTTTTTAAAGACAGTATTTTAATTTTTCAATACTATAACTTTTAATGATCGACTTTGATCTTTAAAATGGCAATTAACGCAGTTTTCGTGGTCTAAATATGCTATAATTCTCGAGTAAGTGAACCGTTTTGGATCCGAGTGAAAAGGTAGGTCCCAGGTAGGACACTACAAAAAATGTGAAAAATTAAAAAAACTGTCAGGGCAATCACAATCAGCCAAGGGGCTGCGAATTTGATCCATATTTGTAAAACAATGTTTCTGTCTTCTTTATATTATAATAATAAACGTTTATGTATATGTATCTAATAAATAACAGTTGAAACAAAACTATCAAGTAGCGCCTGCATATAAATCACATATTATGTTTGATATCAAATTTGCTCATCGGATTTTTCAGGAATATAGATTTTAATTTAATCAAATGATTATAACTTTTTATCCTTAAAAGCTATAAGGCTCAAAACGATACATATGAAGGTAGCAGTTCGTAGCAACTATTGCTTAAAAATAACTCGATTTATTTTGCGCAGTTTGTGATCACTGGATAGGTGACCGGCCATTCTGATATCAGAATGGCCGGTCACCTTAAATAGTAGTTTATTTCTTTCTGTTCTTAGGTAGCAACTATTTAATGATTAGTAGCAACTAGTAGCAACTAGGAAGCAACTTCCTATAATAATTTCGATGTAAAATATCAGTAGTGACCGTCAATTCTGATGCTCACTGTTAAAGTGTTTTCTAAGACTGTAATGTATTTGACATTTATCAAAATGGAATATTACCAAGTACCTACTGAATAAACATTTTGAAGTATTGAAAGTATAAAATGCATTAAATCCAAGCATTAGATTTTTAGATACATTAAGCCTCCCAACCAAAAAGCAAGTGTCAAGTGCCTATAGATACTATAGTACCAGGCCTAGGCGATACGTTTTAAAACGTAGTAGTAATTATGGTCGAAATAGTTAATCTTCGTTAGCCTTTTACCAGTGCCAGATTTAAGCATAGGCGGCAACATGGGCAATTGCCTATGGACCGCCACCACAAGGGGGCTGCCACCATACCACAAAAAATCTCGATAAAGGCTCAGTAGAAACAAAATATACTGAGTTTTGTAGCAAGTAGACGAAAAATTTATTTTTTTTGAGCAGAAAAACTTAACATTTAAAAATTTCGAGATGTGAGTGCTAAGTGTGAGTTTTTCCTTTCGCATTCGATCGTGAGCGCGTTTGGAGTTTACTAGGAATTTGTATGTGATTTGTACAGCGCCACCTAGTGGCTTACGATCGAGTGCGAAAAGAAAAATTCACACTTAGCACCCTGTTTGCACAAAATATGAACACAAATGGTGCTTTTCGCGCATTTTACCGCGTTGCCCTAGACCAATAGCAACAGAGCGTTAAATGGCGTGTCACACGGGGCGCGTTTCATTTTTCTATTAAAAAAGCAGGACTTTTCCCATTGAGAAAGCGAGTGAGACGAGTTTATGAAGCGGCATTTCGTTAACAACGGCAAACAGTTAACTACAAACGATTTGAGGGTCTTTACCACATGCACTGCTTATGGGCCGCCGAATTCTAAATGCGGCGCTGTCTTTTACAATCACCAGATATCTCAGAAGGACTCAAAAGGACTTCAAATATCACGATTCACGGTAAACAAGTGTTATAATGACTTTATTTATAAGTAGTTTGTATAGATTCATATATATAAAGAATATCTAATTTTTCTAAATGTAATAAAACCTATAGTCACAATACATAGCTTTCCTACAGGTAAAATAATGAAAGAATAGGCAGAGTGAACCGGAAGTCGTTAAATACTTCAATTTATCACTGTTCCCTGTTCTCTTGGATGGCTAAATGAGTGTCAGTGCCTATCGGCGCCTTTTTCAAGTAGGTAACAGCTTTTTTTGCTCTTTGAGCAATGACGTGTATAATATTACCACATTGTCTTTGAGGCTAGACGGTATCATCGGCGGCCATCGATATCGTATCCAAATGTCGATGTCGGCGGTACATCAGAAAGCTATTGCGATTTGTTTATGTAAAAAAATGTACTTAGATGTTTACCCATCCTGAGATTATATTTTTTATTTTACAGTCAAAGAGATTTACCAACGCAATCCAAACAATGTTAACTTACAATTAAGGATTTAAAACGTTATAATATCGATGTTTGCTGTTTCGTGATTGGTTTGCCGCGTTTCATGCTGTTTCGTGATTGGTTCGCCAACTAGCGCTAAAAGGCAACGTCATTATATCATATACCATAACCAATCACGACAACGCAAACATATTAGTATTAGGTATAACGTTATGAGTCCTTGCTTATAATCAACTGATCAGAATAAACTGTTGTTATAAACTGTTAAATAAATAAACTGTTGAATAAATAACTGTTGCTATTGAAAAAAAAGTAAGTAGGTAAAAAAGATATCAAGAAAACACATTGTTTCGTCACAATATTCGTGTTTAATGTTAATCTTCAGACTTACAGTACCATTTCACTCTAACAACGTATCTTAACTAGATTTATTGTTACACACGTTAACGGAATTACACTTCAACTTTTATTCTAGTAGAGGACCTTTCGGCTCCAACGCTCGCCAACAACTGACTAACAAAACAAATTACGCAGATGTACCGAATGATAAGAACGAGATTGAACGGAATGGATTGCAACCATTCCGTTCATTTATAAACAAGTCATTTTAGTCAAATTACATACTTTTAATTGAATAGTGTTCAAATAGTAGTTACAAAAATTACAAATCATGACAAATAAATATTATAATAAAATATTTAGTGTTCTAATTATTAAGAAAGTGTTGTTGACCCTCCAACCTATGAAAAAAGAATAATGTATTTACCAAGTGGCAATCTAGAAAACAACCAATAAATCAACCTTTATTAGAAATGATATCTTAGATTGTCCTCATAATTGTACATAAGAAACCCAATTAACGATTACATGTGATTGATATTAAATCCTTGTAATATTTGGTTCCAGTAATAAAAATAATAATAACTCGGCGAGTTTGCTTTTATCTATAATAAAACTCACGAGATTAGTTGACTATGTACTGTCAGCATACCATTTTCATTTGCCAGTAAAATAACCGCATACGGCATAAAAACCTGAATTACAATGTGTAATAAAACGTGTTATTGTGAGAATCCATAGAATCCAGATTAGGGGGGTCTTAGATGATTGTTACAATATTATTTTGTTGTTTTATGACAGGAAAATAATAAGCGCTGGGACGTTTATGGCACAATAATAAAACTGATATTAAGAAGGGTTCAATTGTTCCTTACCCCTGTATTCGTTTGTGAGAAGCAATTAGGCTTTTCTTATTATATGAGTATGCATTTAATAGGTACGAATGTATGTCGTACATGGTTGCAATTATAATAATCCTAAGGCACCATTACACAAACAAATGAATTGAATGAATATTTACTGTTTTTCTTCTTCTCTAGAAATTTGTATTTCTAGCCTCTCGTATTAAAAACGAACACGCAACAGGTATATACAGCATGCGTATATAGCATACAAGGCATGTATGTATGTATGTAGAAAACAAAAGGTCAAAGTAAATAAAGACTTATAACGATTCATTATTTCAAAATGCACTTGTACTGTTTCACAAAATAATTTTTATTTATTTATACCGCCAACCGGTTTTTACGACATCAGGGCTACCGATACCGTAAAAAATTAAACCAGTTGGAGATATAAACAAAATAAAAGTGATTTGTGGAACAGTATGAGTAGATTTTAACATAATTACAAATAGAGTTTCACTCGGTGGCGACAAGTATTATAAAAAATAAGTAGTGATTATTTCAATTTCAAGGATCATGTTTTTTTATATACCACTAGATATTGCCAGCGACTTCGTCCGCGCGGACTTCGTTTACTCCGCACTGCTCCTCCCCCGTAGGTGATAGCGTGATAATATGTAGCCTATATGTTGACCCAACCTGTTAGTAACATTCATGCAAAATTTGAAGTAAATCCATGCAGTACTTTTTGAGTTTACCCCGGACATACATACAGACAAACAGATAAAAATTCTAAAAACTTTTATTTTTGGCTTAGATATCGATTGTATATCACGCCCCAAGTATTCTTTAAAAAAAATATTCAATATATAGTTTTGACTTTCCTATGATTTTATTATATGTATAGATAAGATAGCAAACAAGGAGATAGCTCTCCTGATGGAAAAATTAAAAAATAAATAAATAAAAATGTTTATTTTCGGGCAACAAAGATCCATAAATGTTAGTTTCAAAATTATAGGTAAAGTTAGTACGTAATAACTAAGAATGGCACTGTTATGTTAATTATATATTTGAACAAACAAAGGGAAGCCAAATATGTTAATGGTGCGTTGCTATCTGTGTGGCGCGATGGCATTGCCATATGCATAAGTCTACCGGCTAATTTACCCTCTAACCGGAACACGACAGTGATAAGCAGT
Source organism: Apodemia mormo (assembly GCA_036924255.1). Classification (NCBI taxonomy): domain Eukaryota; kingdom Metazoa; phylum Arthropoda; class Insecta; order Lepidoptera; family Riodinidae; genus Apodemia; species Apodemia mormo. The sequence continues at coordinate 32,715,070 of JAUPFN010000008.1, read as the reverse complement.
GACGCTATTGCGGCATAGATAAGGTGGTGGTACCAAATACCCGGGCTAGTTGTTGCGGAACTCTACCACCCAATAGTTACGACGGCGATGACACGTTTTACACGACAAAGCTAATTGGTCGCCTTTTATGACCAGCCTGGCAGAACGGCAGTTGGTCTATTCTTCAAAGGAGTTCGGACCAACATGGCGAAAATATTTCCCCCATTTACTTTTTTAAGAATTTATTATTTTGTTTAATTATATAATAATTAATTTATAGCCTTTAAGTGCATAGGTACTATACGCATTAAATTTTGTATGCTAATCCAATTAATATTAAGACTTAAATTAATTTGGATCTATAAATTTAGAAATACAAAAATATAAAACTTATTTTAATAAAATAAAGAAAAACAATATGTTGTCGTTTAGAATATTATAAATATCGAATATTAAAATATGTAATTTAAATACATATAAATGATAGTTACTATTTGGTATATTTCAATGACTTATACACGTACAAAATATATTTTTCGTTTGTAATTATACAAAAAGTCGTTAAAATTGCTACAATCGTGTATATTAAAGTATCGCTTGAAGAATCTTACAAATTGAGCGAATCCCAAATTAAGATATTCACCTGTACTCAAATACATAATTATGTATCTATCTGTTAGGTATAAACTGAGCAAAGTCTTAATGAAAACACCCAAAACATTCAAATTCAATTAATTAACAAAGCAAAAAATAGTTTTACAACTCAACGAATTTAATAACCGCTAAAATTCAAACCCTTTATCATCGTTCCACTCCAATCGTAATTCTGCTAAAACAAAAGGGGCACGTGGTTTGCAAGATCAATGGTTGGCCATCGGCTCAATGCCGATGTATTTACGGCTTACTGCGCTGTAAATCCACCGATATCGCAGATAGCCTAGGGCGTACTTATGTATGGACAGAACAATTTAACATTTTTATCATATGGATAACATTTATATGTGAGTTTTGGGATAATTTTTGAGCAAACCTAAAAGTTCATGTGATTTTTTTGAAGTAGAGCTTATAATTTATTTACCATGAGTTGGTTTCAATATCTAAAATGCTCAATATATAAAAATTTGGTTTATGCATATTTTGGTAATAAATCGAAAAAAATTGTAGTAAGTAAAAAGCGTGTTCGGTTAAGTCCTGGTTATAAAATGTAATAACTAATAAGCTATAGTAGTTACGGTAAAAATAAGCGGCTATGAAAATCATGACCCATCTCGCCAGCCTACAAATTAGTGAATTGTGGTGAGTCATTAGGTTTAACTCTATTTATTGCACTCTGCCTACTGAGCATAAGTATATATAGCATGAGTCATAAAAGCTATTATTACTCCATCTCTTTATTTTGAGAGCTAACGTCGATGATGTCACATTTGTGTTACGGCATGATACCTATACACAATATTAAATTAGTTCTCCTTCGTTGTCAATGAGCATGCAAAACAAATAATAAAATGATCTCAGATCAAATAAAAAGTTGAGATGGTACATTGAGAGCAAATGACGCAAGATAAACTATGTCTTGCCGTGTAGGTACACAATTATACGTATTACGAAACTACGTCTTGCCATGTCAAGATGTCAGCTATAACGACGCGTTGATCAAAACGTCATCAAAAATATCAAAATTTACTAGTAAAATACTGAATTGTACTGCGAAATTGTGTAAAAACTAAACTACAAGGGACAAAAATCAAGATGGAATAAATATTTTCAATGCATAAAAATATATACTGCAACTCTGACCCATGCACACATGTTTATAAAACCGGTCTCACTTCGTTTATCTCAATGTTTCATATTATTATTATTTTTAATTGATCTGAGAATATAGCGCACGGCAGTCGGGCCACGTTAATGTCACAGAATATTTAGAGACTAACAGAAGTCAATGTTACATAAAAGTAATATTCGAGCATAGCACACATAGACACCTCTCACGGATACGATATCTAGGACTGGTGCGGAACAAACTGTCCCGAACCATTCCGAGATATCGCAACCGTGAGAGGTGTCTATGTGTGCGTTGCTCGAATATCACATGTATGTATGTAGATTGACTACTGTTAGTATAATGTGGTAATGTTATCTACATAAGTAGATAACATTATCGTAGTAGGACTGTTTATATTTTTTTAAATATCGAATTATCGATAATAGGCAGTCATCACATGCTAGCGAGAGTTAATGTGCTTATGAATTTTAATTTCTTTGTTTTTATTAGTTGTTGAAATTATATTTTTTCTAACAGTACGTATGGTAGTAGTATTGTCAAGTAAATTAAATAACTTAGTACCATAAATATAGTCTAGTTTCTATTCATATTAAGATGCAATAAGAATCCTTATAAATATGTTGCAATCTCACTTTCATTTGTATGTATAATAATTATTAATCAGATTGTATTTTATGATAAAAAAACTTATTTTAATTTATTTCATTGTATTTTTTTCCGTGTTGGTTCCAGCTTCTTTGAAGAATCGACCAACTGCCGTTCTGCCAGGCAGGTCGTAAAAGGCGACCGCTTGGCAATACGTGTCACTACTATAGTAAGTCCACTTCGCACTAAGTAGTGCATTTCGCAACGTCTCGTCCGGGTATTTGGTACCACCGCCTTACTTATTCCTGCCGCAACAGCGTCAATGCCGTGTTTTTTGTCGTGCCGTGTTTGCCGTCATTGTCGTGTTCCAGTTTGGAGGGTAAGGTAGCAGGTAGACTTATGCATGTGGCTTTGCTAATCCGCCACAAGGATGAGCGATGATTACTCTTTCCATCAGGAGAGCCCTCTGCTTGTTTGCTATCTAATGATAGGTATAAAAAACGCCGAAAAAAGTAGGTGTTTTCATTTTTATTATTTGCTGTTGTATGAGAGTGTATGTGACAAATACAAAAATACAGACAAGAGAGACTCGTCTAGGTCTTAGGGTTCCTTAATATTATACACGTCAATGGGTTCCTTACATAGAAGTTTCCTAAGAAAAGGTAAAACAAAACTATTCTCACATACTATGAAATAAATTAAACTTTAATAAAAACTCTTTCAACTATTTTTTTTTTTAATTTGTAAAAGAATAATATTTACATACCATAACCTGATATTTAAAACCATAATTTATTAAAAATACCACAAATAATGAAATTCAAAATAATTGTAAGTTATGTTTGAGGCTTTATCAATACCGCAAACCACTTTAAAGCGAGATTTATGCACGAATTTAATGTGTAATATCAATTTGTGGTTTTAAGTTGGCACTTCCAACTAACAAGACGAGAATTAAAATTTTAATTAATATAGGGACGTAAATAGAAATCTTTGTTAAATAAAGAGAACTGAGATGCACAAGATGTTAAGGTTGTAGTTGTGAGGCACTAATTGATAAATCAGGTACATTCACATAGAATGGATGTCTTCTCACTAGCTTAGTCCGCTCCTGGATAAATTTTCATATGAATTGAATAGAAAAGTGCCATTTTCTGCGATAGAAATTAGTATGTGTATTAAGTCAAATATTTATCACGCCGTTCTCATTGTATACAAATTTTCCAAGTATAAATCTATCAAGCCATTTTCAATTCAGTTGTATCATACCAGACACATATACAGACTAAAACGATTTAAGCTATAGCCCATTCACTGATTGCTGATTGTCTCGAAACTCTAATACTTCACCACTCGAGGTACCGGCTCATTTTCTTTTTTCCGTCGAGGAACTCCCCCCCCCCCCCAAATTTCATGATTCAAGTGCCTGGCGCATTCATAAAACTGATTGAAAGTGTATTTTTTTCAATAGGACTTGAACACTTCTGTCAATTAGCGTGAGAATTATTTACGGAAGATGTTTTTACTACGAAATAAGTTAAACGTCATACTTGGCGAATATAAGGTTATTCGAAATCGAGGATTTTTGATTCAAAAATAAAGCGGATGACCTAATCAGTTTTTAATTTTTGTATATTGCTGATAAAAAAATACATACAAAAAAAATAGAAAGACTTATACTCTAGTAAAAAAATATTTATTTACATACATATTTATATACAAGTTTTTTCGCGCTAAGTTACTTTTCTCGCTGCTTTTTTTTTATTATTAACACGCATATGATACAGTGATTAGTTAAATTGATTGCTCTGTTATTATGTCTTCTATAATGTTATCAAGAATTAAAGCATTAAAGTAATATAAATTTTAAAACTGACCTGCAAGGGACTACGACGTTAAAACGCTCTCGGTGGCTTTTGTCACCGAAGTACTTCAAGCTTGGAGTCTGGCGAGTGGTGTCTTATCACTTTCGTGCCTCGGATGAGTTCATAAAGCTATTGGTCTCGGCTATCACTAGGGATAGTCGATACTTGTTACAAATTCGGTCGAAAGTTGGTAAAATGCGGCGATGGGGATCACCACTCATCTCGACAACCGACAAACCAGTAAATGTTATTGAACCGAAAAGTCTATAGATATTTTACTCTGCCTTTTCCGCAAAGGAAGCTTATGTGATAATGAAGGAAGCTTATGTATAAATGATACTTTACTTTTGTTTATTGCTATCAAGCAACAAACTATAAATTCAATGGTTTCATTGCAATCATATATGATGCAATGAAACCATGATGATGATGATCAAAAACATCTACAAATACTTACAGCGCAACGAACAGTTTTAGATTTAAATTTGTGGATACTCTTTAAAGTTAACGGTCAGTAATTAGATAAGATGTACTGTCAATCTGGAAAAGAAAAAAGTTATTAAAGTACATACCTAAAAGCAGAGTCAATTTAAGTTGAATGTGAAGTTGATATGGGAGTGAGTTTTGGAGTGTAATTCTAGAGGATAATATTGTAGTACGTGTGCTTACATTGCTAGCTGACATACTAGCGGCATGACATTTATTAGATTCCACTACTATATTTGTTAGACATTTGCTATACAAATGTTTGCAGACAATTTCAACTTTTGAAATATTTCTGTCGGTATAAATAAACTTATTTGGATATGCGTGAAGATCCGCACTTTTTTAATCGCATCGTCCTCGACAATACGTGAAAAGTAATGATGAGCTTTAATTTACGCACCATAAAACTTTTTAATTTCTACATTGAAATTGAAGTACCCGTATATGAATACATGCTTGAAATCTATAGTTTTATGATTTTCTAAAAGTTTGATCGTGTTTTCTATTATTGTATCGTTGACTTAATCGTTAGCCAGCTTAGATCAGATCGTAAGTTCCTGATTTGAGAGTCGGGTCAAGCAAAGTGTTATTATTTTATTTTATATAAAAAAAATTATTTAAAATCCAGTGTATTGAAAGAATGTATTGACCCTCGATCCTCAGAAAAATGCATTTTACGATAACTATTAAAGTTAGTAAATTTTACGATGGGGATTACTGCTGATCTTGCATTTGATAAACTAGTGAATCGTAATTTAATAGAAGTTCTCTGGACATTCAGTTATTCCTGCTTACCCTACAAGTAAAGTTGGGTAATAATATTTAAATTATTCTAGTTTTATTCTAAACAAATTGTAACACTTGTCACATATTGCAACTAATATCTATTTTCTTCTTATATATAAAAATCAATTGCTGTTCGTTAGTCTCGCTAAAACTCCAGAACAGCTAAACCGATTTGGCTAATTTTGGTTTTGAATTAATTGTTGAAGTCCAGGGAAGGTTTAAAAGGTGAGAAAATATAGAAATAAAGGGCAGTAAAAAAGGCAGAATAGCGTTTGCTGGGTCAGCTAGTATCGAAATAATTATTCTTATAAAATAAATAGTACATGAAACACCTCTTATGTGAGACACCTTTAAACGAACTAAAAAACTTACCCATTGTTAACTAAATTAAATTAATGGCTAGGAAATATTTAAATAGAGAAGAAATTGTGGGTGATCCTCAAGCGCGCAATTGGTTGCAAACCTTCCAACTCCTTTGTCTAGACTTAAACTAGTCGAGACGTTCGTTTTAAATGCACCCTGTATTACGAACATAATATCATATATATTAGGATGAAATCAATATTCATAGAGCAGCTTTATAAGCGCTTCTATTAGAAGACGAGACTATGGAGATTCTCTTGTGTACTGTTAATTATGTTATTTAGATATACTCCAAGAGCTCATGCCTCTGTGATCTCAAGTGTTTAGTTAAGCTTGAAACTTCGCAAAGTAATAGTTTATTAAATAAGATGCTGAATCATTGCACAGAAAATAATCTATACGTGACCCCATTATCAATCAATGGTATAATGGTATTTAAAGCATGGATAGGAAAATAATTAAGTAGGTGTCATGATCAAGGATTTAAAACGTTATCAGATAACAGAACTTATTTAATGTTATTACTGTAGCGATACTTCAGTAGCAAAATTATTTTTAAACACTATATGTATCGCTACTCAAATAACAGAACAAAATTGTTAACGCTAAATAACGTTATATATACGACGTTGCCACGTTTTATGCTGTTTCATGATTGGTTCGCTGACTAGCGCTAGAAGACAATAATCATAGTACCACATACCATTGTCGCCTGTGTGGTCTAGTGGCCCAGTGTTGGCGTTGACCACATGAGGTCCCGGGTTCGATTCCCGGGTCGGGCAATTAAAACAAAAAGTGTTTTTTTCAGTTTTCTGATAAACACAAAGTTGCCCGGGATTGGAAAGTGCCTGGTTGGCGATAGGCTTGCCACCTATCACATGTGGGACCAAGTATCTTCGGCTAATCGTGGGTGCACTTGTTGTACCTCTGCCTAACCCTTCGGGGATACGGGCGTGAAGATACCATATACCATAACGTTAATTCGTAGTGTATAACAGACCGTAATAAATAACGTTATTATATATTAGCAAATTCTGTATCATTTTTGGATAACGCTATGCTTGAAAATAACATTATGATATGCCGCGACTCGCGAGCAATAACACTACCACATAATATTTAAATCCTTGGTCCTGTCTCAACAGGCCCCCCGACGTCTTTATATCACAAGATGTTTAAGATGCTTTTATATCCGTTTAGCAAAAAAAAGACAAAAATCCACATGAATAGAGTCATCGGTTAATCCACCTTCCAAACCCACACATTACTATCGTGAAGCACTGATAGTATTGTGGAAAATCAGATAAGGAGGTGAAAATGTACCTGGGTGAATCAATGTAGCAGCAACATTAGCAGTATGGTTAGTTTTCACTTTCAACCAATCTAGAGGGATATATTTTTTAAACCAATTTAAAAAAAAGCGAACATATAATGTTATGAAACATTAAGAATAAAATCAAACAAATTGAGAATTTTCTTTATGGTGATCCTGGTCCTTTTTTGAGGATTAAAGCAATTGCTAGTCATGTTGTAAAAGGCAAGAAAAGAAGACTTACACATACTATTAAGATCATCACAACTAGCCAAGTCGTAGAGTTCTGCATTGCCACGATCGGGTTCGCTACCAGCACCTTACCTATCCTGTAGCAATATCGGCGGATTATTATTTAACTATTTAAAAATAAATTACTCACTAAATTTGATACATAAACTCAAGGTCTATTATTTTGTAAAACGACACGTTTCATAATATAATTAATAGTATTGTAGTTCTATTTTCTGTTTAACAGTAATCGTCGACATTAGCTTAAATTTTCAAAACAAGTATTTAATAATAAAGGATCGCTGAATATTTTTTTTATATCATAAGATAGCAAACAAGCACATCGGTCTCCTGGTGGAAAAAGTCAACCATTGCCTTTAGACACCAAAGATATTAATGGTGCGTTGCTATCTTGTGGCGAGGTCTAATGCAACATGCATAAGTTTACCGGCTACCTTACCTTCCAAATTGGAACATGATAGTGACAAGTACTGACGCTATTGCGGCAGGTACAGGTACGGCGGTGGTACCAGACCAAGGCGAGACAATGCAGAGCTCTACCATCTAGTAGTCAAGATGGTAGTGACTCGCATAGTCAATTGGTTGTCTTTTACGACCTGTCTGGTGGAACGGCAATTGGCCCATTCTTCAAAGAAGCCCAGAACCAACACAGGGGAAAAATGTTTATAGATTCAGATGTTTTGAGGGTAATTGAACTCTTCTAAAATTCTCCTTTACGCCAGTGCCTAAAAGGATCACCGTTTAGATTCAAGAAAAACTGCAAATTAAATTAATTTATTTTTTGTAAAAAAAAACAACATCATATTGATGATTGATTCCCTTACGGGGCAGGCAAAATGATCCGTACTTTAATGAAATGATCAGTTACCCACGATTCACCGAATTCCATTGTAACATTCAATCGACCTATTAACAAATACCCTAAGTTTTTTTGCGATAATTGAGCAGTTTTACGTGCTTATTCAAGAAAACATTTATAACATCATAACCAAACTTCGACCTATAACCGAGATCTCAATTTTAGAATAATCTAGTAAAAACTCAATAAAATACTAGCTAGTCATGAGGAACGAATCTAGAACCTGGGATCGATGCTGAATAGGCTAGCCACAAGACTGTAAGACGGCTTACATCACTAGCCATTTCTTTATTTTTACATCTAGGCTATGATTATTCATAAATGGTTGTTAAATAAAATTAATTTCATGTATTTGTTATCAATTAAATGGCCAATCACTATCACAATTTACTCCCTCATTAGGGCTAGAAAATACTTTATTTTTTATATGATAGTAAACAAACAAATGCCTCCGCTGATGAAAAGACACAACAATCGCCTGTTATTAATGCCACATGCATAAATTTAACGGTTACCCCACCCTGCAAATTTTAACACGGCTGTGACAAGCACTGACGCTATTGCGGTTGGAATTGGTAAGGCGGTGGTGCCAGACTCAGATAAGACAATGCAGAATTCTACCACTACTGTCGCGGTAGTAGCGACTCGCATTGCCAGTCGTTCGCCTCTTATGAACTGCCTGGTAGAACAGCAGACATTCTACTACACACATCACACACACATCTATTCTTGACAGTGAGACCGAAAAAATACGACGGATAGCACGTTGCTATCTGTATGGCGAGATGGTAATACTCAATGCATATGTTTACCGGCTACCTTACCCTCCAAACCGGAACGCGGCGTAACAATGATGCTATTGCGGCAGGAATACGTAGGCAAGGCGGTGGTAAAAAAGCGCTGATGAGAGCTTGCAGAGCGTTACCACCAATGTTTATTTTACGATTTAAGTAATAGCCCTGAAAATGTAAAAAAATGTGGACACGATTTTTTATTAGGGAGTGCCAATGGAGAGTATAAATTATATAAAGTCCATTTGTCTTAACAAATAACAGTATAAAGAATAAATAAAAGTAAAAACACGTAGTGTGTGACAAGAAATCGTCTGCAACGCTGAAGTTTTCGCAAACAATAAATCCTAAAGATAGAACACTTAAAAACTCCAAACACTCAAAGGAAAAGTTTCAATTTGTGAGGCAGTTTCTTTATCATGGAGTTATACTGTATGAAATGTGTGATTTATATTATTTTTTCGAGACAATTTTTTTTACGTTTGACCGATACAAATAGATAATATTCTAAGCGTATTTTGCAGATTTTGATACCGGTTTCCTAAATACAGGTACGAGTATTTAGCTGTTTTTAAAAAAGGTTTCACTCGGAGAGTATCTCAGATGATAGCGCTTCATAAATCTATATAAACCATTTTAAGCCAAATGCGTGGGATAGTACGTCAAACAAACTAAACAGTGCCGACAGTGCGGAGCTGCGAACATCAAAGAAATATTTTTAAAAATGTTTACAAACAGGGTAACCAATTTTTGAGGCTGAAGTAGGCGCTGATTCAGGTTTAAAAATTAACCGGTTGACAATCCCTGGTATTTTGATATGGTTTTAAAACACATTGCTTAGTTTTCGTTAGTCGACACCTGATATATACATTTTTAATTTTCAACCAATGAATAACGAAGATTACCAGTTTGACATGTATGTGCTATATAATACTCAAATATTATCCAATTCCATCAATATTACAATTGATGGAATTGGATAATATTTGAGTATGGTGATCTATATAAGCGTCCAAGCACGTGTAATAATTGTTGTAAGAGCATGTATGTTTGTATGTTTATGTTTGTCCTCGAATTTCTAGGGATTATTCGTGGAGAGAAATTCGGGAGAAATTCGTGGACTAAAGCTATATCGAGATCATTCCTTTTGATTTGAACCAGTATGTTTCAATTTAGAGAACAGTCCAAGATTCATTAAAATCGGTGCAGTCGTTTTTGAGATTTGAATATAGTTGACAGAATATATTTGAAGTTGGTTTAATTTTTAAAATTACTTTTATTTATACCACAGATAGATCATAACATAGATCTCTTGATGTAAACCGAAACAAGTCAGTGACTTTACTGACGCTATTGCGGAAAAAATATGTAAGGCGTTGGTACCAAGCTCGCGCGAGACGAGATTTCTAACAACTATTTTTGATATCATAAGATAGCAAACAAGCAGATGGCTCTCTTGATGGAAAAGGATAACTTTTTTTTTTTTTTTTATAGAAAAAAGGGGCAAACGAGCAGGAGGCTCACCTGATCGTAAGTGATTACCGCCGCCCATGGACAGCCACATCACCAGAGGTCTTGCAGCTGCGTTGCCGGCTTTTTAAGAAGGAGTATGCTCTTTTCTTGAAGGTGCCTAAGTCGTATCCGTTCGGAAACACCCCCGCCGGCAATTGATTCCACAGAGGAGTAGTGCGTGGTAAGAAGTGCCTAGAGAATCGCACAGTTGTGGATTTCCAGACATCGAGGTGATGAGGATGGAACTTTGAGTTTTGCCGCGATGTCCGATGATGAAATTCAACAGCAGGGATCAATCCAAATAGTTCGTCGGAACACTCTCCATGATAAATGCGGTAAAAGATGCTAAGCGAACTTACATCTCTACGTAAAGCCAAGGAGTCAAGCCGATTGGAGATTGCTTGGTCGTCAACGATTCGAACCGCTCTACGCTGAATGCGATCAAGTGGAAGAAGCTGATACTGCGGAGCTCCCGCCCAGAGATGAGAACAGTACTCCATGTGCGGGCGAATTTGCGCTTTGTAAAGTTGCAAGCGATGAGAAGGCAGGAAGTACTGTCTCGCTCTACTGAGCACACCGAGCTTTTTTGAGGCTAATTTAGCCTTTTCTTTCAAATGATCACAGAACTGAACGTTGTTCGATATGTCAACGCCAAGAATTCCAATGTTGGCTGAGGTTGTCAGGAGAGTGTTCTCAAAGCGAGGTGATACGACAAAGGCCGACTTTTTAGCGGTGAACGCACACAGCTGTGTCTTCCTGGACACCAAAGATGTTATTGGTGCGTTTTTATCCTTGTGGCGGGGTCTTAATTCTACATGCATAAGTTTACCGGCTACCTTATCTTCCAAACGGAAACACGACAGTGATAAGCACTGACGCTATTGATTTTTCGGTAATGCACTGACATGGTTACCTGGAATTGATGAAGATTTATAATCGAAGATTATCAGCTCTTTTTATATTTTACTCTGCAATTGATGCACATAAAGCTGGAAGGACTAGTGATAAAATAATGCGTAAAGTTTTTTTAATTTATAAAATTAATGTTTTGCCTTGTCTGTGCGATAATTGTCTCTGTGGTCTAGTGGTCGGTATTGGAGTAGACTACATGACGTCTTGGGTTCGATTCCCAGGTCAGGCAATTCAAAAATATGTTTTTTTTTCAGTTTTCTAACAAAAACAATGTTGCCCAGGATTGGAAAAAGTGCCCGGTTGGCAATAGGCTAGCCATATATTACATTGTAGGACGAAGTATCTTCGGCTAATCGTGGATGCACTTGTTGTACCTCTTCCTACCTCTTCGGGGATACGAGCGTGAAGGTACTTATTTTAATTAATATTTTGTAAGGAACTAAGAAATCTATGCGAAAAGTCATTTGATGTGTTTAAAATAACATGAAACTGTATTTTGATTGAAATATTTAAATTGATACTTGATCTTATTTTACTACCTCTGCTTTTATTTACCTATAAAATAGTATATAAGTGTTTTATGTAAAGTTATCTTACTAGTTAAATAAGTACACTAGATCGAAATAAAATATTCTTAAAGGGCTCTCGTAAGATATATCTGATAAGATTGCCACTTTTGTTCATCTGATTGCTCACCTGGACAGATTCAGTCTGTCTCAATCTCGTAACATTCCAGTTTTACAACCTCTACAACGGGAGAATACAAATTGTTTCAGTAAAATCGTAAAATGCAAACACAGCACATACACATTTGAACACTATAAATATTATATTGCTGCAGAGACATTGGTTTCGAAGTAAAAGTAAAGACAACCGTAATATGTTTGTTCTAGAAGGTACCTTAAATGTTATCATTAGATAGCATACAAGTAGACAGCTCTCTTGATGAAGAGAGGCAACCGTCGCCTATATCGGTGTTAATGGTGGATATACACCAAAGATGTTAATGGATTATCTTTGTGGCGGGATGGTGAAGCTACATGCATAAGTTTACCGGCTACCTTATCCTCCAAATCGGAATAAAAACATTGACGCTATTTCGACAGGAATAGGTAAGGCGGTGGTACCAAAAATTCATGCAAGATTTTGCAGACTTTTACTACATAGTAGTCACAGATAATCAATCTTAAGGCTCGGATCAACACGGGAAAATCTAAAGACACAGTATTAAAGTTAAAATGTAGGTGGATATAATGTTACCGGCCAAACCAGATTTCTAGTGAAACTAATTCGTCCTAGGATAAACCGGTTCACAATTATTACTAAGCGTGTCAGGATTTTAGCTCAGGGCAATCTAATTTGGCCTAAATATTTTAGGTTAACCCAGTTTTACCTAGGTCGAACTAATTTTGAATTGACATTTTAGGTTTACTTCCCTTATGTTACCTGCGTCTGATACCATCTACTGATATTGATTCATCTGGGTTAGGTTAGGTTAGAACAGTGAACATCGTGCGAAGGCGTGCGATCCAAGCGAGCGTACCGCGGCAACGGCCACCAAGCGCCAGATCCCCACTATTGTTGAACCATTTATGTTAGGTTAAGTTTATGAGTGAACCCCCCATGGTTCCAAGCCTTGTCGTGGCTGGGGAGCTCAGTACCTGGTGTGCAATTCAGCATCCTGGAGAAGCTAATTGGACTGAGAAGGGCTATATCAAACCCTTCTTGTATTATCTATTAATACATGAAGTAAAAACTTTGTAACCCCTTTTTACAACAATTACATGAACAGTGGGGTATAAAATTTGGCACAGTTAAAATTTACATTGTCGAGGACTGCAGAAACCTAATGTTTTTAAACAATTTGCGGTACATTATATTAAATTAATTAAAATAAACAAAACACACTAAATTTATGTGTCATACATAATACACACACACATACACACAGAGAGAGAAAGAGAGAGAGAGAAATGCACACACACACATACATACACACACACACACATACTCTCTCACACACACACACATGTCAACTATTTTCTTTACGGCTAAAGTCTGTGGTCAAACTCAAAAGAGGTTTTATGGTTTAGTCTATGGTTGAACTTCGAACTCTGGACGATTACTAGTACTTAATATAAAATATATGATACATACTCCACTAAATTAAATATTGCTAGCGCCTCACATATTCCTATTATCTTGTGCCCTCACTGTCGTATTTTGGCTACGGGAATATCCTGCTAACCAGTAAACTTGCACATGTGGTTTTCCTTTATACAAGCGTGGTAGGATCAAGTTCGGTGTCTGTAGACAATGCGATGGTTGTCTCTTATTATTTACCATCATAAGAATCAGCTACTTCATTCGTGTAAAAAGAAAGTCAATCACCTTCCTTGCTTTCTTATCAGGATATCTCTATTAAGAGCATTAAAATTTTGAGATAGTGAATTTCCTGATATATTTTTGCAGCCCATGGAAGCTGGAACGAATCGCTAGAATGATAAAAGCCACATTGTTACTTTTACTAGTCGATATTTTGAATGGCTACGGGCGTAGGGATTACATTTTTATGAAAAAAGTTCCCAGACAGGTCTAGGCAGATTTTACTGTCCCTGGTATTAAGCGAGTGCAGTTATATATGTGTACTTTGCATGTATGCACTGTGCATGTATGCACTTTGCAAACTTTCGCCGCTCAGAAGAGAGATGAAGGATATGAACAACGCAAGGGAAGCTGTAATATTCTATGAGAAAAAATGCATTTAATAAGCTTCTTTTCGTTTAAGTAAATTGCTCAGAAAATTTGGTAGTGTACAGACATTATTAAATAAATAAAGTAAACGTAAATATAATTTTTCATTTGTAAAGTAGGCAGGGTGTATCAAACATTATTTGAAACTCCAGTACAGCACTATTGACCAATATGGCGAGATTATTTACGATTGCCAACTAAAGACTGTAGCGTTAGCATCATATTTGCATTAATCTTGCTAATTTCATCACTTTTAGTGCTTTTCTTGGCACGAGAGTATTAATACCTCAGCGTCAGGCTCTAAAATGCTACAAATCCAAACCAATATTATAAATGCGAAAGTCTGTCTGTCTGTTACGCTTTCACGGCTAAACCGCTGGACCGATTTTCATGAAATTTGGCATGGATATAGTTGAAGATCAACATAGGCTAATTTTTTTTTCAAAATGAAATAGGGGATGAAATTTTTATTAAAAGCTATTTGGACTATACTTACTAATATACTCGCGGGCGAAGCTGCGCGGGTCAGCTAGTATAAAATATAATAGAGAAAAATCTATATTAATTATTAATTAATTAATATCATAAATGTGAAAGTATGGATGTTTGGATGGATGTTTGTTACTTAATCACGCAAAAACTACTAAACGGATTTGAATGAAATTTGGCACACTGGTAGCTGATGATCTTAAATAGCACATAGGCTACTTTTTGTCCCGGAAAATTGAGTGATCCCGCGGGATTTACCAAAAACTTTTATAATGCAGCGGGCTGCATGCTGCAGCTAGTTTAAAATAAAGATAAGAAAGCCCATTAACATTTTCTCCGACTCAGTAATTGAAACCGACACCACGTAGGCTTTAACTTAATAAGTAAACCACTAGAATAATGAGGCAGGAAATTTTTAAACATAATTTATACATCTATACATCTTCTATAGAAATAAATAAAATTGCAGTAGGTATCTGTTTGTAATATTAAAGTAACCGCTTTTTACTTAATGCATATGGATTTATATTATACGGTACATATACCAAAATAACACTGTATACAATTTTTGCCTGTTTATCTGGCCATTTGTTTTGTTTTGGTTAATCTCTGAAACGGCTGGATCGATTTTGACGGGACTTTAACTAGCAGGCTACTTTTATTTTAGCAACTTTTCCACGGACGAAGTCGCAGAAACAGCTAGTTCTAATTAAAACAAGTGCCGCTTTTTAGAATTCTGCTTCTCCTTTTTTGAATATTATGATGGGGGTGTCATTAAATTCGTAATTTCATTTAGAAAGTATTTGAAAAAGTTGAAGACTCGCAATTGCTTATAACTTGTGTAAGAAAATACAAGTTAAAAACAATTTATTTAAAAAAATATTCGCAAACATTGCAAAAACTAATACATATATTGGAAAAAAAGCCATCTTAAAGAGCAGGAAATCCCTAAAAAGTACTTCCTTCTGGAACTCTATCATCAATATTTATAGTTTTAATTTGGCGATAAAATAGGATTAAAAACCGGTAAAGTAGTTCCCCTTGCATTTGGTGGTTTGCTCACTGAAACATTTTTTTTCAACTATTCAATGTGAATATTAAAAAATAACTAAATTCAGCTATTGTTAGGATAAATGAAGAAATAAAAATTCGTAAAAAAAAGATTCCCTCAATTTTTCAATTATTTATGCACTTGTTAATTAAAATAATTTTATAAGTTGGATTTTTACATAAAAACCCCGATAATTTGCAAACTAAATGTGTTTATTTTTTCTACTCTTTTATCTTCTTTTAGAAAACCATATTTTCTATGGCTACCCGTTGCAAAAGTTTAAACATTTTGATTTTCCATTTGTTTATTAGTAATGCTCTTTAAGGATCTTTTTTTTTAATTTCCGATATCTGTATTAGTTTTAGAGATATTTGCGTAAAAGAAAATCCCTTTTTTAAGTAAGTTGTTTGTAACTATGCAATTTTGTCGTGGTCATAGGTCTATCTAGGTCATAACTTTATTTGAAGGCAAGCAGAATTCTATAAAATAGCACATGTGAACTAGGCTAATTAGTCAAAGGATTTTAGCAAATCGTCATATCTATTATCATAATAAAATCGTAGAAAAGTCAAAACTGTACATTGAATATTTTTTTAAAAGAATACTTGGGGCATGATCTACAATCGATATCAAAGCCAAAAATATAATTTTTAGAATTTTTGTCTGTTTGTCTGTATCTATGTCCGGGGTAAACTCAAAAAGTACTGCATGGATTTACTTCAAATTTTGCATGTATATTACTAACAGGTCGGGTCAACATATAGGTTATACATATTATCACGCTATAACCTACGGGGGAGGAGCTGTGCGGAGTAAACGAAGTCCGCGCGGACGAAGTCGCTGGCAACAACTAGTATTATTACTAAAAGAGAATAAATAAATAAATGAATTTATAAATAATATTCATTATATTATATTATAAATTTATAAATATTAGTCATTAATAAAGATAATAAATAAATAAATAAATATTTACGGGACAAATTACACTTACTGATCTAACCTCAAAGTAAGCAAATTATTTGCTTGTGTTATGGGTGTTAGCCAATGATACTAATACATAGAAATACATCTATAAATACTGTTACATATATAATAAACACCCAGACCCAGAAATACAAACATCTGTGCTCATCACAGAAATGCTTGCCCCCGTCGGGGTTCGAACTCGAGCCCCGTCGATTGCGTAGACAGGGTAGCTAACCACTCGACCAACTGGGCGGTCGAAAAGAACATATTTTTAATCATTTACATTAAAAATTTAAAGGACGATTTAGTTTTTATCTAAACTACTGAACTGCATTAAAAAACACTATAAAAATCTATATTATCAGTGTGTAAAATAAGTTTTGTTTTAATTTGTAAAATTGACGGCCTCAGGAAAATATATGCAAACCAAATCGCAGGCTTTTACTGGTAATTAGGTTAAATTGAAACCAAATGTCCACATAAGGAGACATATTCAGGACCTCATGATCTACAAATGAATAAATTAACTAGTGAACTAATAAAATGGGTAAATTGTGATACAAACTATTTGTTTTTAGATCAAATCTAAAAACAAATAGTTTTTATCACAATCCTTGATCCGCCTCATGTAATTTATCGGAGATATAGATCGCATAAGATTATTCGTACCCGTATTCCCATAAATACTAATCTCTATTAGCTCACATAATTTATAAAATGATCAATGTCCAATCACAAGATGTATCTACCTAAAGGGATGCAAAAAACGCCACAAAAAGATAAAACGAATGTGTAGGTTAACGTAAGCTTATTAAAAACCCAATTTTGTCAATCGTGTCGTAAAGAAGATTGCCTTTAATATCCTCTATAAAGTCCATGAAAGGTTTCTGATTGGCAGATGTTCCATATGTGAACTTAATCCGCTCACGACTGACTCGGACAAAAAATCTCTAGTGTTACTACTCTTTTGAAAGCGTTCCGGTGTATTTTGCGTTGAGCTGAAAACTTTTGCAATTCAGCGCTCGGCTCAAGTTTAAACTCCCGAGAAAGGAGGGATTCAACGATCATCTGGCTGCGTCTAATAAAGGCTCGACGTTTGTGAAATATGTTGTCACTGCATAAACTTTATGGCTTTAGTTTTGTTCACGGCTGTCTACAGTCAGGACCAAAAGTACATTTATAAGCGCTCAAATACACAAAAATTTACTTGAAGTAAGGTTTGGTTTTTAAAGCGTGAGAGTTACATAAACTCATCTACAAGTTATAATATATTAAATCAACTACCATAACCCTTATATTTGAACTGGTTAATTTTCTTTCAAACATGAATACTTATTTTAGTTTTCCTTGCACTCAAATACTATCCAAAGCAAAGTCCCTTCACCGGTTTTATGAATAGTAATAGCTGTTGTCAGCGACTTCGTCCCCGTAGGTGATAGCGTGATAATATGTAGCCTATATTTTGATCCGACCTATTAGTAATATTCATACGAAATTTGAAGTAAATCCATGCAGTACTTTTTGAGTTTACCCCGGACATAAATACAGACAAACAGACAAAAATTTTAAAAACTATACTTTTGGCTTCGATATTATATTCTATTATTATATTATATATATTATATTATATTCTTTTAAAAAATATTCAATGTACAGTTTTGACTTTCCTACGATTTTATTATATGTATGTGTATATATATATATATATATATATATATATATATATATATATATATATATATATATATATATATATATATATATATATATATATATATATATATATATTAGATTAACTATAAAATTAGATTTATGCTATAGTGTTGTTTTTTATATTAAATATGACATAAATTTTACATTACATTCTGTTATATTATACTAGTGCATTAACTTTATAAAAAAAACTATACAAATTTGAATTAATATTAAAATTTAAAATTTAATTTCGGTGTACTTGAATTATAGATTTTAAATGTTGTATAGACTCTTTTGGTATTTTACTAACAGTTTTGAGCGCTTTTTCATATATATCTGGTCCTGACTGTAGAAATATGAGAAGTTCGCTTAAAATACGATGAAGTCTCGCTTGAGCACCTTATTATCATACGTCAGTGGCAGTCTCATAAAAAATAACAAATAGTACTCGCAGAGCAAATAAAGCCGTAAAGTCACGATACAAAAAAGTAATGAACCCTATACGTTGAAATATTTAACAGAATGTCACATTAAATAAGCAATTACGAGAAATTTATTTCCAATTGGATGACGTTACGCAAATTTTATCGAAACCAATTTCGATAGTGCTCTATAACGACACTTAGTGAGATAAAATAACTACAACCGTTATGTGTTTGATTCTCGATTCAAATATTAATTTTGTTTTAGATTCCATTTGTTAAACCTTAATGGAATTGAGGCTTTTAGTTTTGAATCAAACGTTTTATTGTTTGAATTAATATGTAATTTAGCAATAGATAAGTAGAATATTACGTTTATAGTATATGTATATTGTATATGATCCCTACTTCACCACATAGTATAAAACAAAGTTGCTTTCTCTGTCTGTCCCTATGTATGCTTAAATCTTTAAAACTACGCAACGGATTTTGATGCAGTTTTTTTAATATATAGATTGATTCTTGAGGAAGGTTTTAGTATATAAACCTTTCCGATATTCCCGCGGGAACAAAAGCTACGCGGGTGAAACCGCGAGTAGGTCGCTAGTAATATTATAAATGCGAATGTAATTTTGTTTGTTACACTTTCACGCGAAAACTACTTAATCGATCATCATGAAACTTTATACACATAATCTTGGAGGTATTAGAAGTAATAAGATACTTTTTATTAAAAAAAAAACATGCGAAGCCGCGGGTAAAACCTAGTATCAAATAAATATACGTTCTTCGTCTGTATGGTCCAAAATAATCGGTAGACTCTAGAGATATAAATTTTACGTTGTGTAGTTATATAACTCTTGGAGATAAGCAAGGCGCTTCCATCCGCTGCCACCTTCGTCGTAAAGTAAGCCTGGTAGGATGACAATGGATGACGAGACGATTCGTAGTTAAACTTTACATATACAATGTTTATAAGTAAACGTTTCCTTGATTCTCACGATCTGCCTAGCAAAAGCAAACAACCTTTGTATAGAGCTCAGACTAAAATGCAACCTATATATTAATGTAACTTGACAATAAGTTAAAAATAAGCAATCTTATCTTTTTCTAAATGATATAATTTCTAAATAACATTTTTCTAAATAAAATAAACATAGAGTTTATGGTTCCGGTTATTGAAAAAAGAAACATATACAAAGAAAAAACTTCAAAAAGTTTTTTCTTTGTATATATTCTTTGTATTCTTTGTATATATAAAAAATATGCATTTCTCAATACTATTCTAGGAATCTGATCTTAGGCTATGATTATATCAAACGTAAAATAAACTTTAAAACATATCTATCGTCATATAAAATAATGATGATGGAATGGAGTGGAATCTAGATACATACAAATCATGTTCAAATCATAATCTACTAAACGATTTTCATTGCACGTAATTCTGAAAACCTCCCTCTGACTGTAATTTCAAATTTCGCATCAATAGCAGTGATTTAAGTATTTCCCGTATCATTTGTTTCTTCCTCCCAATTCCAATATAGCATTTTTTATTTTGTTAAATTGCTTTTCTTTGTAGCTTTATTCCCCTTCATAAAAACACGCGTGTGCCGGTTTTGAACACTGATTTGTTTTTAAGGATTGACGTTTATTTGTTCTTAGCTTACGGCAAAATTACTTGTCTCGGTTCGCAATTCTTTTCTTGCATATGAAAGATTTGATTTTATTGTCACGTATAGAACATTTTTAAATATAATATTGTACTCTTGTATAAATGTAGTTGTAAATTTATACGATCTTATAAATATACTGCCAAATACAGATCTTAAGGCTAATGATTAATTCACACATATACACACACGCACACACACACACACACACACACACACACGCATAAAGGGTTACTTTGAAAGGTCCGGCCAAATTTTAAAATTAGGAAATAAATATTCAATTGGAAGTGCTCTTTAATTATTAATGTAAAATTATTACAAGATAATATAAAAACATTCGTTTAAAATTAAGCCACTCAATTCATGAATTGGATGTACCGAGTCTTGTGAATGAACTCTGTAATGCTGGCTGTGTGTCGTTTTACATTATAATACATACTATAATAACATACTATAAGAAGGATAGTAACTATTATATAATCTGTCGTTTGAAGTACATTTTCCCGATTACTTTTAATTTTGTTGAAGGCACTAAAATATATTAGAAAAGCTGTAACTTTTGGAAACTTGATTCTAATTCAATTTATGCAAAAACATTGGTTTCCGAAATTCCGAAGTTGAGATTTTTTTAATATCTCAAAATTTCCTTGGCCAAAACAGTTCAGATTTTCAGGTAATCTAAATTTGGTGAAACCCAATCAAATTCAAAAGATGTCAGATGTTTACATATACACAAACACACACATATACATACTACAAATATACTGACGTCATCGCAAAAATAGACGGAAAAAATAGGACCTCAAAACGTTGAGATCAGGTTAAAACTCGATTTTCGAAAATCGGTGCAAAATCAGTAACATCCTTATTTACATACTGTAGCTGGAAGTTAAAATCGGGGTTTTTCATAGATTGTAGTATAGTGTACTAACATATTGAATTAATGTGGGTAATACTTTGCCATGTACAGTTATGAAATTTACCGCAAAAATAAGAAAATGAATAATTCTAAGAACACTATACATAACGGACGCGATAGAAGAGAAATTAAGCCAAGCAGAAAAACCCTAAATACGAGAATGATAGTTAATAAGCGCTGTTTACATAATGAGTGGAAAAGGTAACCACCAATTTTGCATTAAAAATGTGTAAATGTGTGACCCTACAGGCCATCTCTGAAACTTCCCGCTAAATTAAGGTATTTTAAGCTCAAAAGAGTAAAAACTATAAACATGGATTTTTTCAGTTCAAACATCTATTTTGTTAAAATGGCAGTATATTGATTTTTGAAAAGTTGTATATTTTGGGAACGCTAATTGAATTTGATCTTTCGAATTACATTCAACTCAATTTTTGAGATCTAAAATATTGCTTTAGCTAAATAATGGATAGGTTGGAAAATTTCGTAGCAATGTCAAAAAACATTTTTTTCAAATATTTTCATCATTAATAAATCCTAAACTAATTGACCGATTTTCACCCAATTAACGGTATTTGACGCAGTTTTTAAACGGGAAAAGCTGATAAGATTTTTAAGTCCATCGGTGTATTAGCCTGAAAATTATTTTAAAAATATAAAGTAAATTTGCTAAAAATGATGTAATTTTAATATTTGAAAAGCTGTAACTTTTGAAAATTTGATTCGATTTTGATTTTTGAAATGCCATCTGATGTAATTTTTTTAGTACTAAAATATCGTAGAATACCAAAAAATGATTGGTTGAAAAGTTTTGAATATTTGTCGAAAAAACACTTTTTTTTAATTTTTCGTCAACGATTACTCCCAAACGGATAAACCGATTTTGATGCAATTAATGCATTAAATGTAGTTTTTTGAGAAATTTTTGTACTCAATCGGTACTTTAATCTGGAAGTTATGTTAAAAAAAATATTGTTTCACCAAAATTTTTTTTGAGGTTTTTTGAAAATTTATCAAAATCTGCTGGACTGATTTGGTTAAAATTTTCAGAAAGTCTAAGTTGAGCGGAATCCAATCGAATGACATCAACCGCGTTTCGGTAGGTCCAGCCGTTCAAAAGTTATGAGATGTTTACATACACACATACACACACACACATACATACATACATACATACTGACGTAATCGCGAAAATAGTCGGAAAAGATTCCTAGGACCTCAAAATGTGGAGATCCGGTGAAAACTCGATTTTCGAAAATCGGGACAAATTCAGTAACTTCCTATCTACGCACACTACGTACTACGTAGCGGGAAGTTAAAAAGTAGCAAATTTTAAGTCAAATTTTAAATTGTTGATTTTCTTTATAGTAGTCACATCCAGAACTTTTTAACAAGGAAACTCGAGATTTCAACGAAGCAAAATATTCATTAAGCGCCCGCTGACAATAAATAAATTATACGTCATGTTACAAAAAAGTGCACAGTACACATTTCATCATGCCCTCCTTCGGTCGTAATACAATAATCAAAAGAATATGAGGGGTCTTACGGAATTAAACATATGCGTTAAGCGATAAAAGAAATCAAGCGCTCGAGAAAACGAGGTCATAAGGCGCGACATAAAGACATGTTTTATTTAGACATATCTAGGACCAAAAAATTAAATGTACAATAATTGTAATGTACAATTCAGGAAGAGGAGTTCTGTTATAAAAACAAAAAAGAAAAATGTGAACACGCGAGACTCAACCAAGCCGGGACGCTCTGCCACTGAGCTAGTGTCGACGGGCTCGACGTGGCGAAATTTTTCTTTGTTATATGATCGATTACGTCGATTGTACTGATCGCTAGATATACATATGTATAACTAGTAATGTTTATTGTTTTTAAAGTTTTTAAGTTTCCCAAGCACGGGGTGAGTGCCATAAAAACAAAAATAATTAGAGATCTTTTTTATGTCATAAGATAGCATACAAGCAGATCGCTCTTCTTATGGAAAAGGGAAATCATCGCCTATATATACCAAAGATGGTGCGTTGCTATTCGTGTGGCGGGATGGCAATGCCACTGGTGTAAGTCAACATTAATAAGACCAGAAGACGAGCTTAAAGTGTAATGTAATGTATCATTTATCTTTACTCGAACAAGACGTATAATACTGAAGACATCACATGTAACAATTAGCACAATCAATAATAATCATCCTAAACAAATTAATGGTCCCAAAATAGTACTTATTCTTTTCATAATCTTTTAACAGTTGACATTTTTCAGTTTAATAATTTTATCAAATGGAAAATTATGAGCTGCAAAACAATTTGCCAACATATAAGCGTCCAAATTGCATTAAATTTCCTAAGCTAAAACCTTAAGAATACTTCTCATCGATTGTGTCTTTGTGTTGTTCTCGTTATGACTTGACATTGTCGACTATGTCATGACATTTTAATTTATAAATCTTTTAAGATAATTTAGATATATCTGTTTTCTTGGATTAAAAATTAAATAGATTCTGTAATGATATATCCCTAAGAAGAACACAGAGGTACACCCGATTAGCCATGGATATTTAGTCCAACAGTACTTAGGTGGCATTTCTATGGACATTGGATATGTATCTAGTCTCCGGAAAAATTAGAAAACATTAACCGGATTGCCTGACCTGGACTTGAAAATCAGGACTTCATGCGTCTTTTTCAAAACCGGTACCGCTAGACTATTTAAAGGATTATTAAATTACGGTCAGCTAATTTAAAGGTTTGGTGAAATAATTTTGGGTATAAGTTGTCACTGTAAGCTCTTATATTAAAGCATACCATATATAAGAATTATTTCATAAATACTTTACATTGCTGTCCTAAAAACAATGAAGGTTTATTGCTTCTTTTAGTCATATATTTTAGCAACATATAAAAAAGTATCTTCACGCCCATATCCCCGAAGGGATAGGCAGATGTACAACATGCGCACCCACGATTAGCCGAAAATACTTGGTCCCACAAATGTGATAGGTAGCAAGCCTGTCACCAACCGGGCACTTTCCAATCCCGGACAACTTTGTGTTTCTCAGAAAACTGAAAAAACACTTTTTTAAGTGCCCGACCCTAGAATCGAAACCAAGACCTCATGTGGTCAACACCAAGGCTGGACCACTAGACCCCAGAGGCGATTAAATATACAAATATACAAATAATTTAGCAACAAGTTATCACTTTACCATTCAGTCAAATTGAACATATTGTACAAGTATATATGACACTCTATAAAAGCAATATTTTAACATAATTTTTATTTCTTTTCTTTTCGTGACTGGTACTTAAACTTTGCTGTCATAATAGGCAATGAAAATTTTTTACTTATTCAATTATGATTTTTTAGCAAAGTATCCCTTATCCTATAAATTAGACAGATCAATTTCAATCATCCATTGTAACTATTCTTTTACTTGTCATTTTAAATCATCAAATTGTGCATTTGATTCGATGATACACGGTTTTTAAAAACCCAGTTCTAGTAGTTTTTGTTTAGTACTTCAGCAGTTCATATCAATGTAATTTACTACCGGAATAAATGGCTGGTTTGTTTTTCGTATCTAATATATAAAATTCTCTTATTGATATAAAATATTTCACATTATTTTTTACGAAAAATATACTCATATAACGCTTCCTTAGAACCGAATGACTAAGCTTAGAGTAACTGTCACGCATGAGATAATCTTGCAGAAAGTGGAAAGCACCCTCAGTGCGTAGGACTTAGCATATCAATCCCGAGGCATTGCCTACAAAGCTCACATGATAATGTGAAACGTAATTTTTTATATTAAATCTTTGTTGAAACATAAAAGAGATCCACGCGTCTTGCTTTCGCTCAGTGAACGCGCCGCATAAATTAGTTTTTTCCGGAGATTGTTTGTCTAGTGGATGCTTTTTTATTTATTTCACGTTAACATTTATGAGTTTTCCAACATGCGGTTCGCTGTTGGTTTAGTACAAAAGTTCCGTTTTATTATATAAAAGCCACGTTGAGTTTGTTTTGTTAAAAATTTCATAAATACGTAACAAACATTTACTATTCTGTTATTTATTGTGTTTCCTGGATTTTTAAAAACAAAAACACTATTTTTAAATAAAAAATAATTGAAATATATTTAATTTATAATATTTTTGAAAAAGTTTTTAATTATCAATAAGATATTGGACAAAAATTTCAAAATTTAATGTATTAGATTTTTTTATTTATATTGCTCTCTCTATTTATATAAAAATATCACTCTCTAGGTATCAGCTCTAACGTACACTATATTTTTCAATGATAAATAATAATAATGAAATATCGCTCGACAAATTACATAAATTGATGTCACTCCCAAAGTAAACATATTATTTGCTCGGTTTTTTTAGTATCGATAGCGAAACGCTTGACCACGATGGTAAGCTAAGATTCGGCCTAAGATGGGACATGCTTCCCTAGAAGGTACCTGTTCACTCTTCTCTTGATGATCCCCAGATTGTAATCGTCAGGGAACACAGACTCAGGAAGCATATTCCAGTCCCTTGCGGTTCGGATTAAGAATGTCGAGTCGAATTGCTTTGTGGAACGTCCACCATATGGCGATGCCTAGTGTCTGTGCGGCTCGACGATATGGGTGTTTGTCGGCGTTACTAATACATAGAAATAAATACTTTTACATATATATTAAATACCCAAACCCAGAAATACAAACGTCTATGTTCATCACACAAATATTGATCGCTGTTGAGGATCGAACACGAACTCTATCGATTCGTAGTTAGGTTCGCTAACCACTTGATCGATGGGCGGTCAAACACACAAAATTATGCATGAAAATTCAATTAACTTTAACACGCTATACTTTTAGATTGTATTAAGCATATTCACTTTGTACAGTTCCATTAGACAAACATTTTTATGGTATCTCGAATCAATATAATAATTCTGTCAACTTTTAGATTTGTATTAATAAATAATTTTGTTATTTTTAATTACATATCTGGAGATGTAAAATGCAAATGAGTTAATATGATGAATTCCGTACGTACGTTGTCGTATCTTTCGTAACTGGTCAGTAATAAATTAAAAGCTTAGGTTACCATTATGGGTTTTATGCTAATGTGACGCAGCTAATATGGAAGCTTCAAAGGGTTATGAGTATACGTATATATAGATAGAATTTAATCTTGGCGAGCAACGTAAAGCAATTTGCAATTAAGCATTTGATGAAATTAAAGTAGTTAAAGTTTTTTGTTATTGTATATTTATTATATGCTTATTGCTTAATCTTTGTAAAATTTAAGTTTATTAAAATATTTTATTTCATAGGATAGCAATCAAGTAGATAGCCTCCTTATGGAAATAAGCAACCATCGCCTATCAACAATAAAAATGTTGATGGTGTATTGATATTTGTGATATTTTGCCAGGCAGTTCATAAAAAGCAAACTATTGGCTATATATGTCACAACATCGTGCCTACTAGGTGGTAGATTCCTGTAACCTTTTCCCTGGATTCGGTACTACCGCCTTACTTACTCCTATCACAATAGAGTCAATGCTTGTCACTGATGCGTTCCGGCTCGGAGAGTAGGGTGATGGCAATCTTATGCATGTGGCATCATCCTATCATATATCATTTACATCTTTGGTGTCCATTAGCAATGATTTTCTTTTTCCATCCGGAGAGCAATCTTCTTGTTCGCTGCCCTATGATGTTTAACAAATCCAATAAATTGTTAAAGTGCGTGTCAGATTACGCGCAATTGGGGTTTTGAATTTACCCATTATAATAATGCGGGCTAAGAAGAGGGCTTTTATTGTTTCATACTATGAACATTTAACCTATTTAACGTCAAAAAACTTCTTCAAATACAATTTATAAGTTGGTCGACTATTACTTAAAAACTTTTAAAGCCTCCTCCTCCAAACGTGGCAGAGCGAGAGAGGGGGCACATGACTTTAACAAAAATTGGCAATTTGTAGCTAATATTTCACAAACAAGTCCCATAATCGAAAAATAGTTTTCACAAAACTATAATATTTTTTACGAGCTATCTAAAGATACCCCACTACGGAGTACACGAGACAAAAATTAACATCCACACTTTACTTGTAGAGGAGCTACCTTAAAAAAATATTTTTCAAGATTTTATTTCACCAATTTGTTTCCGTGGCTGACATGCATATTTACGTCATACGTTGGGCACTGTATGATTGTTTCAATTCTCGATTCCATTACTCCTGTTCTTACAAATATTTTAAATCACTCATTATTGTCATCATCATTCCTTAATGCTTGGAAAAAATGCATTTGTTATTCCATTACCTAAAAAGTTCTGTCCATCTTCTTTCTCCGATTACAGGCCGATTAATGTCACTTTTACCATTCTTATCCAAAATATTAGAAAAAATAGTATACAAACAACCACCCTCAGCTCCCACATATATAATAATAATTTACTAAGTCCTTTTCAATCTGGTTTTCGTCCTGGGCATTGTATAGTTATTGCCCTTACAAAGATAACAGATGTCATAAGGATGGGCATGGATAATAGATTACTATTCTCGCGTTGCTTGATTTTAGCAATGATTTTAATACAGTCGACACTGATGTTCTACTTAGTGTTATGTGTTCTTTTGGCATTGCTGAATCAGCGAAAGAATGTTTCGCAGTTATCTCCAGGGTCATCAGCAACGAGTCACTGTGAATGAGACTTTTTCCTCATGGTGTAATATTAGTTCTGGTATGCCTCAAGGTGGTGTTTTATCTCCTCTGCTTTTATCAATGTACAATGAATTCCATCACTCGCGAAATTTCATCACAACGCCATATATATGCTGACGACTTCCAGATTTATACTCAAGAATCGCTTGAGGATATGCCGCTGGCTATATCTAGGATAAAAGAGGATCTTGAAAGAATAGCTCAATGGCCAAATCGCTTTGGTTTGAGTCTTAACCTAATAAAATAGCAAGTCATAACTGTTGGCAGTCCTCAATTACTTTACCTAAAATAGAGTTAAATGGTACAGCCATTCCCTTACTGACCCAGGTTAAAAATTTGGGAATCTTTATTGATAACAACTTATCGTGGTCATATCATATCAAGGAGCTAAGTAAAAAAATATACGTTACCTTTAGATCCTTAAATCGACTTCGTAACTTTCTACTTTTCTGTACTAAGATTTCTTTAGCACAGACTTTGTTACTACCGATCCTAGATTATACTGATACAAGCTATATCAATTTGACCGAGGATCAACTTGATAAATTAGAACGCCTTCAAAATTTCGCTATTCGATTTGTATTTGGGCTTCGCAAATATGACCATGTTTCCTCCTTTCGTGCTAAACTCGATTGGCTACCCATTCGTCTTCGTAGAAATGCCCATGTACTTAATCTTCTGTATAGTATACTTTATGACCTTAAAATTCCTAATTATCTGAAGGAGAGATTTACATTTTTAAATAACCAACGTATTTCTGAACGCACATCCAAACGTTTGTTATTAAAATATCCACGGTATAATTCAAAATTTTATAAGTGTTCTTTCTCTGTCCAAGCGGTCAAACTGTGGAACTCTTTACCGGTGGATATAAGGCAAGCAAAGAGCAAGACTAGCTTTAAAAATATGCTCTATGATTTTTATTTTAAATCATGTTAGGAGTTAACAGGTTAAATATTCACTACACTGTATAAAAATATAGTTTTTGTTGTTATTATTATTATTTTCTTTTCTTCATTATTTTAAGTGTTAATTTACCTTTCGTTTAGCTTTGTGATGTATTTGTCATGTAATGTATATTTAGAAGTTGTACCTTGTCCAGGTCGTCCTTTTAATTTATTTTATATAATTTGGTTGTCTGGAAGAAATCGCTTGTTAGTGATAAGACCGCCTTTTGTATCAATTTAAATTGTATTACTAATTTAATCTTTCTTTTGTACAATAAAAAATATTATTATTAAATTACGTGTCATTGTCTACTGGTTGCCCCAACTATATACATCATGCCCCAACATATTTTATGGATCTGGTAGGGATCTGAAAGGTAGGGATCGCTCTTTGACGAGCTCTTTTAAGACCGCCTTGCCTTTGTGTACTACGAGGTTTTATATTGTTGATATCCATACTAATATTATAAAAGCGCAAGTAATTCTCTCTGCCTGTCTGTCTGTCTGTATGTTATTCACGCCTAAGCCACTGAACCGATTTGGATGAAATTGGTACAAAGACAGTTTGAGACCCGACAAAGAACATAGAATAGCTTTTATCTGGGAAATCCTGCGGGAACGGGAACTATGTGGGTGAAACCCTGGGGCTGTCTATCTTTTAAACCTTTTTCTACGCGTACAAAGTCGCGAGCACAGCTAATAACTCAATAAAGAGTTATCATTCATTCATTCATAAATTTTATCTCAATTAACCCCCTCCCCCTCTCAAGCATCTCACAGTCTCGAACCAAACTGACACTCAAAACTGTCGCTAATTTCACAAAAGTAGTTGTAGATATGGCAAAAACATATGTTTCTGCATATTTATGGTTGCTTTTATGAAGCAATGTACAAAAAGTAATAAAATTGCCAGTATCACGACCAACGCAATTCTATTTGAAATGAGAGCACAATTTAAAATTGTGCGCTCATTTTTAGAGGACGTTTTTGAGATACTTTATGTGTATCTTGGGTTTTTTATATCAATGAACGCTAAAGAAGTTTTTACTTCAAAATATAAATACGATAGAAATCAGAAATCAGAAATACTTTATTCAATAAAACTTTTTACAAGTTATTTTGACACGTCAACATATTTTTTTAAAAACTACTACCGGATCGGATAGAAGATGTAAAATGAGTCTACACCTAATAACCTGAATCTACACCTGCGCAATATTAAGAATTAAGCCAATTAATAGAGCCAATCTATTGACTGACTCTTTATTATAATAACCTTTTCCTAAGTTACGTTTTTTAGATAGTTATAAAATACTACACTCAAACTTTGTTCTGTGAATTAATCCGCGCCCTCATGCAACTTTTTTTTTTACCTTAAGATAGCAGACAAACAGATGGATCTCCTGATGAAAAGAATCAACCATCGCCTATAGACACAATGGTGTTAATGGTGCGTTGCTACCTTGTGGCCAGGTCTAATGCCATGTGCTATAAAAATTGAAAAAAAGGTTTTAGTGCCAAATGTGGCTGCAGTAAAAGGGTTACAATGTTCTTCAGCGTGTACAGATTGCCAAGATCGGTCTTGCTCAAATGTTCAATTAAATACAACAGAGGACGATTCATGTGATTTTGATGAAGAGACAACTCATTCTTCTTCATCTAAATAATTTCTGAATATCCAGCAGGAGAAAGAAGAAGAAGAAATCGAAGAAATATGATTGTTGAAATTGAGTATGAAGAGATTGTATTAATTTGTTGATTGTATGAAGCGAGAAACAGATTAAAGTAACAAAAAAATTAAACAGATAGTTGAACTCAATAACCTTTTAATAATACTATTAAATAAGTATATTTAATAATTCATATTATTAAATAAGTATTGTCCCTGAAAATACCGTCAAAAAGGTTCGTGGAAAAGGCCTACCGGGGAAAACCACGTTGATCACTAATTTTATGTCTAAATTGAACGGACTATAGCAACACCCGTGCGAATAATTCTCACTAATTTCAAAATTAATACCGTCAAATATCAGCATTGCTGTATTGCGTCTTAATGTATACCTGTATAAATAATTAATTAATTTACAAAAACTAAAGCAGTAATTATATTTTTGTTGTTGATGTCGGTAGAGCAAGCAATTATCTATAAAATGATATAGAATTTATTTGGAGTAATTGCGAGGCTTTCTCTAAACAGGGAGGCAAACATCTTAACCTTAGCATATTAATATAATATATATTAATAAATGTTTATTTCAGAAAATTACATAAGCAGAGTGAAATCTATAATTACAAAGTTTTCTTATATATTTATTACTAGGTGGTAGAGTTCTGCATTGTCTCGCCCGGGTCTGGTACCACCGCCTTACCTATTCCTGCCGCAATAGCGTCAGTGCTTGTTGCTTTCGTGTTCCGGTTTGGAGGGTAAGGTAGCTGGTAAACTTATGCATGTGGCATTATACCTCGCCACAAGATAGCAACGCACCATTAACATCTTTGGTGTCTATAGGCGATGGTTGACTCTTTGCAGCAGGAGACCCTTCTGCTTGTTTGCTATCTTATGACATAAAAAAAAAATATATATTTATGACATGACGTGTGCCTGAATTAGGAAAACCTGTGTTTCAGGCGAAAAGAGCAAGTATACTTTAATTAACTAATCATATTTTATCATTTACACTAGAAATAAACATATAACTATGATAAAAAAATCTAAATAGGTAAAATCTACTCTAACCTAATTAACAAATTCTCTGTCTCGTCACGACATACTTTGTAGGGATGAGTGGAGTTTTTTTTTTGCATTTATGGTGAGTCAAGAGATTGAAATGGTAATTGTGTTTGACCTCAGATTAAGAGGTGTCTGGCTTAGATCCAAATCCAGGTTTAATACCTGAGTGGAAAAAAAATAGTATTGTGGGTATTCTTTTCCTCAGAAATACGTCGGGAAATTGTCACTAGTAGTTGGTGCTACGTACAGAAAAAACACTTAGGTCCCGGTTATAGCAAATAAGAAGCGATATTTAAATGATGCGAAATGGGGTAATTACGATCATGACTCGTTTTTGCAGGTGACAAGCTTACAGATCGGAATAAATCTGAACGAATATTGACGTTAAATTTACTTATCATAAAAGGGAACAAGTGTGATGATATATGAGTTAATCTATTTTTTATTATGACGAAAAATATAACTTTACAGTATTATAGGTATATTTGATTTGACAAATCGTGCTTACACTAATTATAATACGCATAACGATATTTATTTATTTATACTTGAAAATAGCGTCAATTACAATTATTAATAAAACTGTGTAATAATCTACACATATAATAAAATCGTAGGAAAGTCAATGTATGTCCGGGGTAAACTCAAAAAAGTACTGCATGGATTTACTTCAAATTTTGCATGAATATTACTAACAGATCGGGTCAACATATAGGCTACATATTATCACGCTATCACTTACGGGGGAGGAGCTGTGCGGAGTAAACGAAGTCCGCGCGAACGAAGTCGCGGGCAACAGCTAGTTATTAATAAAACTGTGTAATAAAAACGCATGTTAACATCCATAATCATATTATGAATGCGAAAGTTACTCTGTCTGTCTATCTGTCTCTTCTTCACGCCTAAACCACTTACCCACTTAAATGAAATTTGGTACAAAGATAGTTTGAGACCTGATATAAGAGACTTGACATCGTATAATATTTATCCTAGAAATCCAACGGGAACGGGAACTATGCGGTTAAAACCTAGGCTACTTTCATTTTTCACGCGGGCACAGCTAGCTTTACATATAGCAAGTATAATTATGTGCATGTGACCAAACAATTTCGAATGTAGTGCGTAAAATGAAATTAGTATAGACTGTTGAAATACCGCATTCAAATTAAAGAGGAGATATCTTTAGTGGTTATTGAGTGCATAGTCATATAACGCGGCTAAGAGTGTATCCACACTGTGTTTGCGTACGAATTATTTTCATATAATATAAAACTATTTTGACTATCTCGTATATATTTTAGCTTATTTAAATCAGTCTAGAATAAATTTGACGTCTGACGACAGTATGCTTACGTACAAGAAAAGCAAGCCGTTCGTCCCGAATATCGCAAATAACAAAAAAAATCGTTAAAATTGCCAAATGTGGCAATGGAGATAAATTTAATTGGCCGACATGGTTGATAGAGATGAACTATACAAATTAAATGAATTTATTCGGACAAGCATTCCCTTCTTACACCAGTAAGAAAATTTTTCTCTCAACAAGTATGATTGACCTTTCAATGTATCCACAAAGAAAATAATGATTAGAATGTTAGGGAAAGGAAAGAAAGTCTCAGATCAAAATTACGATGCGACCCTTATGACGAAGAATATTTTTAGGGTAAGATTTTTAAGTACGTTGAGTACATAAATTGTATATTTCTGTGCTACTGACGTAGGAAAAATGTGGTGGACGTGATTAATAGTCACTTAATAATAATATTAATAGTCAGGGAGACCCCTTCCTTAATTTTCAGACCTTCGGTAAGTTTATTCCACTCCTTACTTTCTTCAGTGATATCGCACAAGCCACATAAAAATTCCACAGATTATTGCAAATTAATTACTTTAGATTTCGTCCTTTAATTAAAAATATAAATCCGTGTGTAGTTAGCCTTAGCGTGCCTTGGCTGGGCGGAGGGATGCCGGCGCAGCGCGTGCGAGTTAAATTGAGCACCGCCCAGACTCTCATTTCCTCCATCCACCATTGTACGCTACTCACAATACAAAACATTTTTTTACGAATTTCGACAAAAAGTGCTTTGAATTTTTCCAATCTTCGCCTCCATTCAGTCTGTAAAACTTAATGTCTCGGTATCAAAAGAGAGGGCGTAGTCTATGAAAATTATTCACTCTATGAATAGATAATTAGTGGACGGTGGAGTGAATACTTCAATAGGAGAAAAATGTAATATGAATGTCAATTACCTATATAATATGCGTATTTTTCAATTTTTTCATTTTCATCGACTTTTCGAGATAACTACATATTAATTCAAAAGGTTTCTGAGATAGTCTTATGTAGTCTTATTTTGGTATAGTTGTTTTGCCAAATAAATTATTTCTAAGTAAAAAATGTTAAGGGTGGACAACCATTATCACTAAGAGGCACGAAAAATAGATGTTGGCCGATTCTCGGACCTACTCAATATGCTCACAAAATTTCACGAGGATCGGTCAAGTCGTTTCGGAGGAGTACGGGAACGAACATTGTGACACAAGAATTTTATATATAAGACTATAAGTGTTCCTATGTGTACCTACGTCGAATTATACTGTAACTATAAGTTTTCCTATGTGTACCTACGTCGAATAAAATATTATTTGAATTTGAATTGTATATCTAATATCTTATTTAAGATGTACAAACAATATTACAATTTCTAGTAAAAGTTAAGCGAATTTTTATCTTATGTAAAATAAAGCAAGATCCCAGAGCATTTCCTGTATCTGCGGAACTCTGCATCAGATCTTCACCAAATTAAAATTGGTCATTTTGATAACAATACCCCTTAAAACTAAAAAAAACTCAAACCAACAAAAAATAAAAAAGAATTTTCCGAATCGGTCCTGGTGTCTTCGGGTAATTATGGAACATACAAAAAAGATTCAGATGAAATGAAAACCTCCCTCTTTTTCATAAGTTGGATAAAAATGTCATCTGCAGCGCTTAAAACATGGAGCATACTAAAGAAATACAAACATATTCAACAAATATAACCGAATATTCTGACCACATCAAGCTGAATAGTTGCGAGTATAGGCTAACTAATCTGGGGGCTTAGGCAAAGTAACAACATAAAAACGATAACGAAGTTAAAAGAATAAAATGTATGCGATATTTTACAGATTCAGACGTTACTTTGTGGAAATCTAGAATTGGGTGGAACATTAACGACTCTCCTGAAGATTCTTCGGTTACGAAGTGAAACGCGCGTTGAGTACATAATTTGTGTGTTGACTGCCTTTGCTACTGACGTGGAAGAAAGTGTGTTGGAAGTGGATGGACTATGGTGGTGCCACTGTGGTCTCTTTTAATTTTCTAGCCTTCCGTTTCAGTTGCATCACAGCAGTTCCATATAATGTTTCGCGGAAATATTGCAAATGAAATACTTCAATTTCATCTTTTGAATTTGAAAATTTAAAGACCAAACAGAAAATCTCATATCGTATATTTTTTCTAAATACGCTAACTTTAAAACTTTTAATACTTATAATGTCTTAAACTTTTAAATTGAGATTTAAAGTAACATAACAGTCGTAAAACTTAAAAATTCGCGAGTACAATTTAATGCTGTGATTTTCATTTTATCACTGCGATAATTAGGTATCTTCTAACTCTTTAAGAACAAACATTATTCATTTAAAGTTCACGAGATTTGCGTTTGAAATTGCAGTATTATACTAATTAATTGTCCTTAGTACGACCTTAATAGCTATCATATATTTTAATTGCTTATTAAGCGAGATAAAGTGAGGTTTATAATTCTTGTTTGTCTTTTATGCGATAAATGTATAATCATTGCGTTGATCTAAGTGAAAACGTAATCGAAAAGGTTAGCTTTTCTTACCCAACAGAAGTAGTCGTTTCAAGTTTGTGACGAACAAAGATCATCATCTTGCGATCCTTGGTAACACAAAATAGCCGTTTTTAACAGTTACATACACACACAGAAAGAATGAGACTTATCGGAATGTTTATTTTTAAAGACAGACAAACCGGTCGTAGTTTTGAGTCACGTTATAAAGAAGGGTCATTCCATGTCAAATCGACCAATAGTTGGAATCGACCCCTTTCGATTTGGATGAATTTTGGTCAGAAGTTTTCTTTTATCATAAAACGAAGTTCTGCCAAAGGAAAAAAAATAAAAAAATTTTTTTCGAAAGATATACAAATTCAAAATTTCGCGATTTTTCCAGTTTTTAAATTTTGTTTTTGCAATATCTCGAATGCTATTAAAGATACAGGAATGGACTTTCGTTTGTTTAAAAGGGGACACTTGAGGCTACAGAAAAAAAAATATTTTGGAAAAAAATTTTGAAAAATGCCAAATTTGTAAAATTTTGAATTTTTGAAAATCGTTAAAAATGAAGACCGCCATTAAAATTTTGGCTCAATTTTTTTTGTATGATTCCTTGTAATGATCTTAAAAGATCCTGAAATTTTTGGATAGGGGTTTTTTTTTATTTCAAAAATATGAATTTTTGAATTTAAATTTGAATTGTTATTAAAGTAAATTTGAATGTAAAATTGAATTTTTGATTTGTAAATACTCAAAATTACAATATTATGTATCTGCATAACTTTAACTTGTATAGAAGTTGCAAAAAACAAAAATATTTTTTTTTTCTGAAATTATAAATTTTTTTTTTGAAATTCAAAAATTCATATTTTTTAAATAAAAAAAACCCCTATCCAAAAATTTCAGTATCTTTTAAGATCATTACAAGGTATCATACAAAAAAAATTGAGCCAAAATTTTCATGGCGGTCTTCATTTTTGACGATTTTCAAAAATTCAAAATTTTACAAATTTAGCATTTTTCAAAATTTTTTTCCAAAATATTTTTTTATCAATAGCCCCAAGTGTCCCCTTTTAAACAAACGAAAGCCCATTCCTGTATCTATAATAGCATTCGAGATATTTCAAAAACAAAATTTAAAAACTGGAAAAATCGCAAAATTTTGAATTTGCATATCTTTCGAAAAAATTTTTTTAATTTTTTTTCCTTTAACAGAACTTCGTTTTATGATAAAAGAAAACTTCTGACCAAAATTCATCCAAATCGAAAGGGGTCGATTCCAACTATTGGTCGATTTGACATGGAATGACCCAGAACATATATCATTCTTTATAACGGTTTGACCGGTCTCGAGTCTCATTTTCCTAAACACCTTTTAGAAACCGTTCATAATTTAGAAGCGAATTATTCTTTAGAAGTTTTACATACGCGTGACAAGGGATTAAATTTAAATATATTAGCAGCAGTTAGAAATCTTAAAACATAATAACGGTTCCATCAAATTGTTAAACGAACAAATCGATTTTTCAAATTTACCCCCATTACGAACAACTTTGGACTAGCAACACAGCGGCAAAATTTTTTTGGTGTGTTTTCAAAATTTTCTAAAATCTCCTGCACCGAATCGGTTCAAATTTTCAGGAAGTCTAAGTTGATCGGAATCCAATCGAATGCCATCAACCGCGTTTCGATCGGTCTAGCCGTTTAAAAGTTATGAGATGTTTACATACACGCATACACCCACATACATACAGATATACTGACGTCAACGTGAAAATAGTCGGAAAAGATTCCTAGGACCTCAGAACGATCTGGTGAAAACTCGATTTTCAAAAATCGGGGTAAAATCAGTAGCTTCCTTATCTATATGCGTAGTGGAAAGTTAAAAAGGAAACCTAGTAAAATTGATTACTGTATATTGAATTCTATCTCATACTCTCACAGGCGCACACTAAAAGTTTTGCACTTCTAGCTAATCGCAAAATATTTGAATTTCGAATGTTATATTTTTAAAACGTTGCAACCTTCTTAGTAATAAAAAAAAACAATTGGTGGGAAATGATTTGTAATTTTTTTTTATCACACATCAAAGTTCTACGTACGCAACGAAAATGGAATTAAGTCGAAAAGATTTTAGAGCGATGATTTTTTATGATTTTAAAAGTTCTCTTTCTCAAGACTGTGCCGCTCGTCTTCAAAATGCTTTTGGGAGTGAAGCAACTTGTTTGAGCACCGTGAGGCGATGGGAATCCCTTCCCCTTGAATGGGAAATAAACGAAATAAACGAAATAAACGAAATAAACGAAATAAACGAAATAAACGAAATAAACGAAATAAACGAAATAAACGAAATAAACGAAATAAACGAAATAAACGAAATAA
The DNA here is from genome assembly GCA_036924255.1 of Apodemia mormo. Lineage (NCBI taxonomy): Eukaryota > Metazoa > Arthropoda > Insecta > Lepidoptera > Riodinidae > Apodemia > Apodemia mormo. Next base: position 32,676,963 of record JAUPFN010000008.1, on the reverse strand, counting down.
ACGAAATAAACGAAATAAACGAAATAAACGAAATAAACGAAATAAACGAAATAAACGAAATAAACGAAATAAACGAAATAAACGAAATAAACGAAATAAACGAAATAAACGAAATAAACGAAATAAACGAAATAAACGAAATAAACGAAATAAACGAAATAAACGAAATAAACGAAATAAACGAAATAAACGAAATAAACGAAATAAACGAAATAAACGAAATAAACGAAATAAACGAAATAAACGAAATAAACGAAATAAACGAAATAAACGAAATAAACGAAATAAACGAAATAAACGAAATAAACGAAATAAACGAAATAAACGAAATAAACGAAATAAACGAAATAAACGAAATAAACGAAATAAACGAAATAAACGAAATAAACGAAATAAACGAAATAAACGAAATAAACGAAATAAACGAAATAAACGAAATAAACGAAATAAACGAAATAAACGAAATAAACGAAATAAACGAAATAAACGAAATAAACGAAATAAACGAAATAAACGAAATAAACGAAATAAACGAAATAAACGAAATAAACGAAATAAACGAAATAAACGAAATAAACGAAATAAACGAAATAAACGAAATAAACGAAATAAACGAAATAAACGAAATAAACGAAATAAACGAAATAAACGAAATAAACGAAATAAACGAAATAAACGAAATAAACGAAATAAACGAAATAAACGAAATAAACGAAATAAACGAAATAAACGAAATAAACGAAATAAAAAAAATAAACGAAATAAACGAAATAAACGAAATAAACGAAATAAACGAAATAAACGAAATAAACGAAATAAACGAAATAAACGAAATAAACGAAATAAACGAAATAAACGAAATAAACGAAATAAACGAAATAAACGAAATAAACGAAATAAACGAAATAAACGAAATAAACGAAATAAACGAAATAAACGAAATAAACGAAATAAACGAAATAAACGAAATAAACGAAATAAACGAAATAAACGAAATAAACGAAATAAACGAAATAAACGAAATAAACGAAATAAACGAAATAAACGAAATAAACGAAATAAACGAAATAAACGAAATAAACGAAATAAACGAAATAAACGAAATAAACGAAATAAACGAAATAAACGAAATAAACGAAATAAACGAAATAAACGAAATAAACGAAATAAACGAAATAAACGAAATAAACGAAATAAACGAAATAAACGAAATAAACGAAATAAACGAAATAAACGAAATAAACGAAATAAACGAAATAAACGAAATAAACTAAATAAACTAAATAAACTAAATAAACTAAATAAACTAAATAAACTAAATAAACTAAATAAACTAAATAAACTAAATAAACGAAATAAACGAAATAAACGAAATAAACGAAATAAACGAAATAAACGAAATAAACGAAATAAACGAAATAAACGAAATAAACGAAATAAACGAAATAAACGAAATAAACGAAATAAACGAAATAAACGAAATAATCGAAATAAACGAAATAAACGAAATAAACGAAATAAACGAAATAAACGAAATAAACTAAATAAACGAAATAAACGAAATAAACGAAATAAACTAAATAAACGAAATAAACGAAATAAACGAAATAGACGAAATAAACGAAATAAACGAAATAAACGAAATAAACGAAGTAAACGAAATAAACGAAATAAACTAACTAAATTAAAATAAACGACATAAAAGAAATAAACTAACTAAATTAAAATAAACTAAAATATGGGATTTTTTAATGAAATTTCTTATATTGATAACCTGTTACTTTACTCGCGGTAAAGCTACGTGAACCAACAATGTAGTATATTTAGATACGCTGGTAGTAAAACATATTAAACAAAATTGTCAATGATATATATTTTTCTGAAACTAAAACTTAAACAGCTTAAAGTTTTCCAACGGTTCTCTCACCGACAATAATAAGATTACTGTTGGGGTTAAGAGCCGTTTCATTTTTAAAGTTACAAAATATATTATTATAAGTGAAAGTTCGTACCTTGGGATTCAGGGTTTTTAGAAATTTATTCGATACTCGATCACGTATTAACGGCTAAAGAATGGATGATAGATGGTGCTTGGTAGCTGCATGCAGAATGAGCTCCGTGATTACTTTTTTAATGTAGATATATTATTGGATATCATAGATCGAAATAGGTAGTAGATAGTGTAATTTGTTAGGATTGCGTGACGTTATCTTAGAGTAGATAGGCTATTGAATCCCACTAGCCCACTAGTTATGGTATATAAAGCAAAGCAAATCTACGAGTGATATTCTTTAACCGATTAAATCAATTTATTAATATCAGAGTATTTACTTAATGAAGAAGATTTTTGTAAAAAGTTTTCTTGCATTTATTAAATTATTTATTTTTATTTTGCCGCATTAGAAGACATTAATCCGTCAATCGTCTCTACGTAGAGTCCTGAAACGTCTCTCCCGAGTCTTGTACCACCGTCTTACCTCATCCTATCCCATAAGCGTCAATGATTATAACTGTCATGTTTCGGTTGAGAGGATAAGGTAGGCGGTAACTTATGCATGTGGTATTAATATTCCGTCATATGGATAGCATAACATCTCTGGTGTCAGACCAACAAACTGCATTTCATTTTGCATTATATTTGCCACCATTGGGTAAGGGACCCTAAAAATCAAAATCTTACCTATCATGCATGCTCATCCACTGCTATGGCCGTTTACTAGATACGTTTATTTCATGTTTTCACAATCGATGTATATACAAAAATAAATATACTCGTAGTTATATTTCTCACTTAAATATCGAGATCGTCGATCAATACAAAATTTGACCCAACTTATATTGCCGTTGAAAAGCTGCCGATTGAACTAAGATAGCGATTGATTAATGCCTTTAGGCACAAAAGATGTTAGTGATGTGTCGCTATTTGTAAGGCAGGATGGCAATGCCACATGCATAAGTCTACAGCCTACCTAACCATCCAAACTGCAACACGACAACGACGAGCATGGATGCTATTGCGGCAGGAATAGGTAAGGCGGTGGTACTAAATATCCGGGCGGGATGTTGTGGAGCTCTACCACCCATTAGTCACGATGGTAGTAACACGTATAGCCAATCGGTCGCCTTTTACGACTTGCCTGACAGAACAGCAGTTGGTCTAATCTTCAAAGTAGACCGGAACAACACGGGGAAAAATATTTTGCTTTCCCTCTTCTTCCCTCCCTCCCTTCCCTCTATAGTAAAGAATTTAATGTGAAGCAATATATATAATACATGTATGTATATTCATCTACATACATAACATATCGGTATTATTCTATATATCAGAAGATAGCAAACAAGCAGATAGCTTTACTGATGGAAAGAGTCTACCATCGCCTATAGACACCGAAGATGTTAATGGTGCGTTGTTATCTTGTGACGCGGTCTGGAGGAGGAGTGGCCACATGCATAAGTTCACCGGCTACCTTACCCTCCAAACCGGAACAAGACAGCGACAAGCACTGACGCTATTGTGGCAGGAAAAAGTTAGGCGGTGGTACCAGGTCTGCGACCTAGGCGAGATAATCTGCATTGTCTGCTCTACCAGCTAGTCAAAATATTTTGTAACGTTTCATTTCAAAACGGTTAAAATATTATTAAAAAACTAAATGTGACCGAAGAAACTAACGAGTATTCAGACTAATTTAGTGCGGTATTAAACATAATTTATTACCTTCCTCTTTGTCGATAGCGCCAATAGCGAAGTTTGACAAAGTTCTATAGTTATGACTTGAGTCTCAAAATTACGCCAATGTAACCGTGTGAATTTATAGCTCCTGCATTCATGCTTAGTAAAAATTGAACCAGCTATTTTTGATATATGAATGGCGCAGAGTCTGCGCTGAGATTAATTGGGAGCCCATCCGATGGACGCCAGACGATAAATCAGCTTGTCTTTGTACATCGTGTTACGAATGTATTGTATTCTTGTTTATACAGCATATCTTGGCTTAACATCGTTTGGAATAACAATTGTCTGAGCAGAGTAAATACTAATATTGACAAAGTTTTGCTTTTAACATTGATAATAAAGATAAAATAAAAATTGCTTTTTTTACAAATTTTCTTTTTTAAGTAATTTAAGTGAATTTAAGAGATTGAAAAAGGTTATTTTTGGTCTGTACTATTATGGTCTGTCATGTCAGTCTACTTAGCTATTTTTTATGATAGCAAATAAGCAGATGGTTCTTCTGATGGAAAGATACAATCAAAATATACCAAAGATGTTAACAGAACGTTGCTGTCTATGTAGTCGGGTCTTAATGCCACATGCACAAGTTTACTAGCTACTTTAACCTCCAAAGCGGAACATGACAGTGACTAGCACTGGTGCTAGAATAGGTAGTTGGCAGAAGTCAGAAGTTAAGTAAATACTAAATGATAGATGTCAAATTGCAAAATACGGATCTCCAACCATTTTCCAAAACGCAACAAACCAGTATTATGTGAGTTTAGGCGTCAACTGTTGATCAATTTACGTGTACAACCTATGTTAAAGTGTATGATAAATTTCCTTATTATTATATATCTGGTTGACCGAGCTTTGCTCGGTTTTTCACATACCCATATCCTTGGAATCGAGCTTTTCTTGGACCTGGAACCTTGATAAATCGATTCCTTGACCCGAAAAACCCCTAATTTGTGACTTTAATGAAAATCGTTATATATATATATATATATATATATATATATATATATATATATATATATATATATATATATATATATATATATATATATATATATATAAGAATCGCTCGTTTAAAGGTATTAGATAAACAATTGATTTTCTTAGTCTAACCTCAAAGCAAACACTCATTGACTCCGTGTTGCTTAACAACGCCATCTGCTGGAATAACTTACAATCCAAAAAATAGTATTATTATTCGCCAATACATGTCATATCTTTCAGTTTTAATTGGGACTTTGACACTTTCTACATGACATTTTCTAAAAATGATTCCTAGCTAGATCGATTTATCGCCCCCAAAACCCCCATATACTAAATTTCATGAAAATCGTTGGAGCCGATTCCGAGATTCCAATTATATATATGCAAGAATTGCTCGTTTAAAGGTATTAGATATATTACTACGTATTTTAATTTTAATTTTAATTTTTATTTAGTTTTTATTGATAATTGTCTGAAGTTATCAGGAATTATATGCTTGGGAATAAAATGGTTTAGTTGACCCTGGATCGGGATCGGTAATAAGACTCCCAAACTTAAACATAAGCTGGTTCTGGCATTTGTCTCTGGTGACTTGATGTCGAGAAATAGCATCGCCAATTGTAATAATAAAAATAGCGGATGAATAAATAAGTAAAGAGAAATAGTTTCAAAAAGTAGGTAAAAATTTTTTCGGTCATAGAGCACTTTTTATTGATTCATAATATAAGTCGTGAATATTTATTGGATACATTATACGGTTTGATAAACCCCAAAGTAAACAAATTATTTGTTTGTGATGCGGATGTGAAACAATACATAGAACAACATACATAAACACTAAAATCTATTTATTAGTGCGTGAAGAAAAAAATGTGTACCTCTTTTAGACAATTACGCAAATAGACGGAACATTATATATTTTGACGTGGGTGGTGGATTAAAAAGGCCCAAGGTCATCAGCATCATCATTATATGGGGTAAAAAAGTTGTTACTATGAATGATTACCGTCCAATGAGTGCAAAATGCCACATTGATATTTTAGTCCTGGCTGTTGTCCCAACATTCTATATCACGTAACATTCTATATCATATAATACATAAGCTCTGAAAGAAACGCGTGTGCAGACGGTTCGTATGTTGAATAGAAATGCAGGTACGGCACGATCTAATAAATCAAACCTGATCAGGTTATCGACTTGCAAACATGTGCACAGCTTGCAATCGCAAACTTGTCGACTCCATAATTACGAAATCCTTGGAGAGTGCGAATTCAATTACAATTTTCTACTTGGGCGGTTTGTTGAGTACATTTCATGAAATATGAATAATTTTAATTCAATTTGACGTGGGAAACTTTAAAACCTCATTTAAACATTTTCTTAAATATATAAATCTAGATTTTAACTTTTAGAAGTTACAAAGTCATTAAATACTAAAAATTAGAACTTTCCAAAGCGTTCTTTTGTAAAAGCGTGAAAGCAAATAATTAATTTTATATTTGTAATGAAAAGCATTAATATCAATCAAACGATTTAATATGTTAATTACACTTGCGCACTAATGAACGCCTTGTTTACATTCTATTTACATTATCTTATACTTATTAACATAAAAATGATATACTAATTAACACTTTACTAATTAACGCGTACTAGTCTTCCACGCGGTGACCATACTTTTGAATATTACTACACTAATAATACAATTTTATTATATTTTTATTGGTTACATACATCGACATAGTAATACCATCTGCTGGTTACATACGACCGTTAATTAACATATGCACTAAATAAACATATCTACTTACGTGTCCTTTAATACGTACAGTCTTTTACCAGTCAACCTATATAAGTATATCTTGTTTTATTTTTGTGATATGAATAGCAATACACCATTACCATCTTTAGTTATCCCTTCCCTTTGTGGGCTGATATTGTCAGCCTGACAACGCCAAAAACTGACATCTTTTTTCAATGATTTTTGAGGCACTTTCCGATCACCTACGAAATTAAAACTTTTTCAGTTGATTCAGCTTGCCATCAATTTTGAGAATATGAGAAAATAGGTTAATTTGTTATTCAATCATTTTTTCATACAAAAGACAAACGCGAAAAAAATATAGCGAAAGGAATTCCGTTCCAACCGGGTATCTATTAATAGAACATCACTCAATTTTTTATTCTAAATAATTTTTTTTGTGTAATGTTTAAAACTGAATACAATAAGGTAATAAATAAATTAAAAATAGAAGGATTTTTGAACGTTAAGATAGATCCCAGATCAAAGCTGTGTTATTGCCCTCTAACCTTTACGCATTCGATTTTAGTAAGAGCCGTATTAGCAAAAGTTGTATATATTTAGAGTAGGTTGTAGTAGGTGCTTTAGGTATAACTGTGGGTATAATATTGAAAAACACTTTTTTTACTAGGTAGAGTTCTGCATTGACTCGTCCGGGTCTGGTACCAATGCCTTACCCATTCCTGCTGCAATAGCGTCAATGTCGTCAATATCGTGTTGAAGTTTGTAGGGTAAGGTAGCCGGTAAACGTACGCATGTGGCATTACACCTCACTACTAGATAGCAACGCACCATTAACATCTTTGGTATCTATAGTCGATGGTTGACTCTTTCCATCAGGAGACCCATCTGCTTGTTTGCTATCTTGTGATATAAAAAAAAGAGTCAGCTATACAAATATAAAAGAAACTACTAACTAAATATAACATAGGCGATATTATAGGTATTAAGCGTAATGTTACCTCTGCTTCGGCTTTGTTATCCCACTAACTGTGGGTCGATTGTGGTCAGTGGTTAGCTCAGTTCTCAGACTCGTTTTCAAATCGGAAAAAATATTTTTTGTTTTTTTTTTCTTCTATAGAAACTATTCATCAATTTGGAGTTAGCTAAGAGTGTGTTAGGAAGCCTGCAACTTGAATGCGTTTTCAATGCGTCAAATTGCTGTCTCAAATAACACGAGACGAAATCTTTGATGTTGGCTAATGTGGTTATGACGATAACAACTCGTCTAAGCAAAAAACGAGCTAAACTTATATTGATCGCATAATATGATGTGTAACCTCTGACGGTTGGTACAATCTGAATGCCAACTTTACTACCGCTCGCGCTCATGACTCAATTCAGATAGCGCGCGCTTATTGGTCAATTGGCGAAGCGCATGCTTACCTAGTTTCCGTTTTATTTTACGAAAACACTTGCATAGATTGTAAGAAAGCGAGAGGAAAGATAGACTTACGAAAGTGAAACTAAACGAAAAGCAGGCAAAACTTGGTGAACTAAGAATGTCTGTGGAGTTTAGTCCATTCTGCCGCATAAATACATTTTACTAACAATTGGTTCCCCGTGTAGGTCTGAGCTCCTTCGAAGAATAGGTCAACTGCCGTTTTGCTAGGTAGGTCGTAAGTGGCGACCAATTGTCTATGCGAGTCACTATCATCGTGGCTACTAGGTGGTCGAGTTCTGCATTGTCTCGCCCGGGTCTGCTACTACCGCCTTAGCTATTCCTGCCGCACCAGCGTCAGTGCTTATCACTGTCGTGTCCCGATTTGGAGGGTAAGGTAGCTGGTAAACCTATGCATGTGGCATTAGTCATCGCCATAAGATAGCAACGCGTCATTAACATCTTTGGTGTCTATAAGCGATGGTCTCTTCCCATCAGGAGACCCATCTGCTTGTTTGCTATTATCTATACATATAATAAAATCGTAGGAAAGTCAAAACTTTACATTCAATATTTTTTTAAAAGAATACTTGGGGCGTGATCTACAGTCGATATCGAAGCCAAAAATATAGTTTTTAGAATTTTTGTCTGTTTGTCTGCGTATATGTCCGGGGTAAACTCAAAAAGTACTGCATGGATTTACTTAAAATTTTGCATGAATATTACTAACAGGTCGGGTCAACATAAAGGCTAAATAATATTACCACGCTATCACCTATGGGGGAGGAGCTGTGCGGAGTAAACGAAGTCCGCGCGGATGAAGTCGCGGGCAACAGCTATTATGATATAAAGAAAATAACAAATATATAATACAAGGTAACAACATGTCATCAATCTTTCACACAAACTGTCATCCCCAATTCATGCCATTTTGGATTGATTTTTGGAAAAAAGTAGCTTATGTTTGACCTTAGGTCCTTAACTATTTCCTTGCCAAATTTCATCAAAGTTGGTAACCTGATGTAAGTGTGAAAATGTAACAGACAGACCGATAGATTTTTGTATTTATAATATAAAGTAAGTAATAGTATATGAATTACCTACCCGACCCAGTTCCGCATGACAAATAATAATAATGAAAAAAACCTCCTCTTTACAGTACTAAAGTTTAAACTCAAAATTTTTATGTAATCTCTCATACACAATCCTGATAACGACAAAACCAACGGAAAAGAATTACTTCGTTAAATAGGTGCTTCGCTTTGAAGCGATCGTGGACAAATATTTGAGGCAATTGAAGATACTATATAAAGGCAAAAGAAGATAATATTTAGACTAGCTATTATCCGCGTCTTTGCTCGCGCATATTTACTTTAGAACTTATTTAAACTTCCCTTATTTTACCCTCTTAGAAAACGAAATTTTGAAAAACGCTTAAATACGTAATTCATTATTTTTTTCTGCTCAATTCATACGAAATTTCATGCAAATATGTCCAGGAAATAAAAAGTTTCATACAAACTTTTATCGCTTATTTCACCCCCTTCGGGGTTGAATTTTGAAAAATTCTTCCTTAGTGGACGCCTATATCATAGGAGAAATACGTGTGCGAAATTTCAAATTTCTAACCCCAAGGTTTTGGCCTGTGCGTTGATACCTCAGTCAGTCACTTTTGTCTTTTATATATAGATGTGGTATTCATTTGTAGAAAAAATATTACTAAATGCTGGTGTACATTTTTAGTATATATGTATTTCTTTTGATACAAATTTAATAAATCCAAGAGCTTTACATTAAGTTTCGGCTACGTCAAGCGACTGCCATTGAAAAATCCAACAGCTATAATAAAGTATAGTAGTCGAGTTCTTTATGACTTTTTCAAGCTGAAAACTCATATTTTATTGGTACTTTTGTGGAATTGGAAACATCAAAGCCAGAAAACCTTTTTACGATTGAGGTGTAAACTGAAGTAACTTTAATACATTAGAGAATATATTCTCGATAGGTGTATCTGAAACGTGATCACATATAAAATTAAATAGGTTCAAAGGTCGTAGTAGGTTCTTTATTGTTATAGGACATTTTCCTAAATCAAATAGCTATTTCAATGTGATTGAATATGTTATATTAATGGCTTTCAGTTGCTAAATTCTCAAAAGGATTCTGTTACTAGTTAATATCAAATTCCTAAATTCGAAATTGAATTTCAATGTTCAATTAAAGATGTACTTTACTTATTAATAGTTTTACTCGGAGCAAACTAAATTAGTTTCGTTACTAATAAGTGAATGAATAAATACGACCTTCGCCTTTATCGCCAGAGATAGAAAAATGTCAAATCTGATATGGATTCCTGTGGTGTCACAAGCGGCTAACTAATCACCAAATAGGGCCCATAGCCGTACGTTTTCCAGAAAATCTTTAAAACCTATTCATAATGATTTGCCTGCCCCAAGATTCGATCTCAGGGTCACGTATCCCGAAGTTAGCATTTTTTTATTATTAGATAGCAAATAAGCAGGTGGCTTTCCTGATGGCGACAGAAACCATTGCCTATATGTATATGTCGCCGTGAAATTGTCAATACCGATAGATTATAATTTACTTAATTTGGTTAGGTTAGGTTAGCAGTTAAATTATGATATCACTTAGGTAGATTATAATCTAACGGAATTGACAATTTCACGGTGACATATACACCAAACACGTTAATGGTGCGTTGAATATACGACTGGCAGGATGGTAATTAGTCCGGGAGGAATCGGCGCATGAGTACCGAAAACTATTCCACCTCAATTTTTTTATGCGATCCTCTTCAAATTGCCCTACTGATGATATAAATGCATGTTGCCATGGGGCAACCCGGTGCCATATTGTTTAAACCGAAATTTTTTAAGCAATTGCAAGGAATTGTTATTTTTCAACCGGACAATTTTTTTTATATTCTTTATTAAAATACCAATAAAAAAGGTTCTATGACTTTTCACGATAAAGTTAATATTTTTAAAGATATGATTTTTTAAAGGTTCGAAAAATCTCAAATTTGGGTACTTTCAACCCATGAAAAATATATTTAAAAAAACATAATGTTTAAGTTATATTTTTTTTTAATTCTCTATACAGTAGTTAATAATATTGTTAATAGAGATTTAAAAAAATGTCAGTGTTTATATCTTTTTTTTAATTGTTAATTTCGCGCGCTCACAAGTGTGCGTCGCTTACTGGACTTCCTGAAGATTTTCATTTTGTTTGTGTAGTTGTATTTATCTTCGCCTAATTTTTTCTTCACTTGTGTAATTTGCATAACATGTTCTGTGCCACAAAAATGTTTGTTTGTCAAGAGAAGAATTAAACAAATTTTCAAATCGGATAGCAACCTCATCTTTTCGTCGATAAGTTGCACGTTGTACAGTTATATATGTATCAGGCTTCAGTTTTTTCACTACATCGGTTTCATTTTCACAAAAAATACATGGTAGGATATCATCAGAATATTTTCTTTTCTTGGGAACAACTAAAAACGACATGAAACTCCCATTTATTGTAACGAAAAATCACAAAAACTAAAAATATATCCATCTAATAATGTTAATAATACATGAAATCACTGAACCTCTTTGTATAAAACCTTAAGATCTTTGTTTGTTCTTGTGACAAAATTATTGATTATATATAACATTTAAAATAAAAATACAAGTTAGTGCATGTTGATTCTCAACTGATCATTCTTTGTTTTTTACTCATCATTTTACAGTTTTTCAGTATTTTTTATTTCGTTCAAGATTTAATATTGTTAAACGTTGTTGCACCCATTTCAGTGATTTTGTGTATTATTAACATTATTAGATGGATATATTTTTATTTTTTGTGATTTTTCGTTACAATAAATGTGTCATGTCGTTTTTAGTTGTTCCCAAGAAAAGAAAATATTCTGATGATATCCCATCATGTATTTTTTGTGAAAATGAAAACGATGTAGTGAAGCCTGATACATATATATATATATATATATATATATATATATATAACTACAACGTGCAACTTATCGACGAAAAAGAGAAATACAACTACACAAACAAAATGAAAATCTTCAGGAAGTCCAGTAAGCGACGCATACTTGTGAGCGCGCGAAATTAACAATTAAAAAAAAGATATAAACACTGACATTTTAAAAAATCTCTATTAACAATATTATTAACTACTGTATAGAGAATTAAAAAAAAATATAACTTAAACATTATGTTTTTTTTAAATATATTTTTCATGGGTCGAAAGTACCCAAATTTGAGATTTTTCGAACCTTTAAAAATTCATATCTTTAAAAATATTAACTTTATCGTGAAAAGTCATAGGACCTTTTTTATTGGTATTTCAATAAAGAATATAAAAAAAATTGTCCGGTTGAAAAATAACAATTCCTTGCAATTGCTTAAAAAATTTCGGTTTAAACAATATGGCACCGGGTTGCCCCATGGCAGCATGCATTTATATCATCAGTAGGGCAATTTGAAGAGGATCGCATAAAAAAATTGAGGTGGAATAGTTTTCGGTACTCATGCGCCGATTCCTCCCGGACTAAATGCCAAATGTATAAGTTTGCGTTACCCTCGATACAGTCATAAGCATTCACGCTGTTGCCTGAAGGTGGTACTAAAATCGGGGCGAGAGATTGCAGAACTCTACTACTTAGTAGTCACGATAGTAGTGATACGTATAGCTAATCGTTCGCCTTTTACGACCTGCCTGGTAGAACTGTAGACGGTCTATTTTTCAAAAGGGAGCCCGGACCAACACAATAAGTTTACCGGCTACCTCAGCGTCCAATGGGAACACTTCGGCGACAATCGCTGACGCTATTGCGGCAGGAATAGATAAGGCTGTTGTACCAGACCCGGGTAAGAGAATGCCGCATTCTACCACCTAGAAACCATGATAGTAGTGACTCATAAAAGCCAATTCCGTCTTACGATCTGCCTGGCAGAGCGAGAGTAGGCCTATTCTTCAAATCGAGAGAACCGAGAGTCATACAACATGATCCCTGCGGATTTTCTTTGCTTTCTGCAGATTAATGTCTATCTTCAGCATAATTTTAATGTATATAAATAATAAGAGAATAACTCTTGGAGAAAAGAGAGCAAAAGTCATAGTCTTACTGTTTTCACAGAAAATATATAAGAGGACCGGTCCCTTATATGTAAATAATGCAATTAAATTTTAATGTGATTGTAATGTAATAATGTAATGACGTGATTCAATAAAAAAAGATATCGCCAAATTAAATATCAACTATATTCACCATGACTAATCCTTATCATCTATACCGTGGTTGAATAACCATCAAAAAGAGCCAATTAATTTTCTTATTTTAAAATCCATAAAAATATTATCATACTCAGATATTTATAAAACTAGCATGGTTTCGTTATTTCAAACAAAACATTAAAATTAGCAGCTGATAAATTCAACACGAGAAAAATGTAGTCGAAGCTTTGGTTATCTGAAAAATGGGGCAATTAAGTTAATTACTAAGACGATAGGTAGCGATTTCAACTCTTTACGAGTGCCCCGGCTACGATAACGCTTCTAATTGTCGAATAAAAAAGGATTACAGTTAATCCTTGTTTAATAAAAATGTTAATCATGAGATTTCCCGTCGCAGTATGCTAATGTTATAACACCCGTGCAGGATTGACGATGATTTATGCAAGTAATATACATTTCGTCTCAGTGACTAGATTTAATATGGTTTGAAATTCCAGAACTTTAAGGAGAGGTAAGTAAGAATCACTGTCGGTCGAGTGGTTAATGACCCTAACTACGTGATCGTTTGAGCTCGGTTTTGATTCCTAACCGGGAAGACAGTGTATGTGATGAGCATCATGTTTGTGTTTTTGGGGTTGGGTGTTTACTAAGTATATTTCTATATTTATATTTCTTTGTATTAATGTCGTTAGCACGTTGTAATAAAGTCACAAGAAAATGATTTGCTTACAGTAAAATCAGATCAATTCGTATAATTTCTTAACTAAAACAAAAATCGTTTAATAAAATGTCGTGCAGCTTTTTTTTTGGATTTTTTGGTAAATAGTTCCAAATGAAAAATAAAGCCCCCGACACGTTCTTGTATCATCAGGTCACCTTCCTGTTTCACGTGCATCACATGCAGAGCAAAAAACCTATTCGCTAACGCGACACATTTACTGTGAGCGATCGGGGATTCGAGGTAACAGAATTTCCTGATTATATCAGAACATAAGACTCGCGCTTTAATAAGCTTTCGATTAAAAAATACTACTCAATTCGATTCTTTCGTTTGAGAGCCAACATACCACATACAGATATACAGACACACTATTTTTATATATTACTAGCTGACCTGGCAAACGTTATTTTGCCATTCATATTAGGAATCCATAGCGGACAAAAAACGTGACACGTAATTTATATAATTCTACGCCCTACGAGATTGTCCTTCCACGCAGCCAAAATGGCATTAAACTTTATATGATGGTTAAGTATTCTTAAATTTACTAATTTTCCGCGCAATTTTCTTAATATTTTCTTTTATAAGAACCTTCTCCTTACAATTACAAACACAACAAAAAAAAATTACCGAAATTAGTCCAGCCCTTCAGGCATGATGTCGTGACCAAGGAAAATAGGGATTGATTTTTATATATATAGATTTTTATATTTTAGATATTTACTCATGGTAAACTCGTAAAGACTATTTTTGCGTCGCGTGTGTAACATAATAAAAATCCCACAACTGCGGTTATGGTAACCAAAATGTCAATTTTACTACCTATGTGTAATTTCACAGAGTAGTAGCACAGAATACTGGAGACTAACAGAGATAAATTGGCTTCTGTGGTAGTAGTGTGCTTCTGACTTCTATTTTGGGTAATTTCTTATGTTGGTCTCGGCTCTTTTTAAGAATAAACAAACTTCCATTCTACTAGGCAATTTGTAAAAGGCCCACAATTGCCCAAACATGTAACACTACCGTGATTACTAGGTGGTAGAATTCAGGAACGTCTCGCCCGCGTTTGGTACTTAGCACCTTTTTCAAGAATAGACCAACTGCCATTCTATTAGGCAATTTGTAAAAGGCAAATTGGCAAAACATGTAACTACTACTGTGATTACTAGGTAATAGAATTCAGAAACGCTCGCCTGCGTTTGGTACTTATCACCTTATTTATTTCTGTTGCAATAGCATCAATGCTATCACTGTCGTGTCCTGGTTTGAAACGTAAGGTAGCCGGTAAACTTAGAATGTGGCATTATGATGCCGTCACATGGATAGCAACGCATGATTCATATCGGTGCTTGTCTCTTTCTAACAGGACAGCTGCCTCATTGTTAACTGTACAATAATATTTTGAAAAAACACACTATTTCTTCTATGGACTTCCAAAGTAAGCAATTATAGTAAACAGTAATAAATAATTATAAATATTTACGAGATAAATTACACTTACTGATCTAACCCCAAAGTGAGCAAATTATTTGCCGTTATGGGTGTGTCAACTAATACATAGAAATACATATATAAATACTATTATATACATAATACACCCAAACCCAGAAATAAAAACTATGGTCGTCACACAAATGCTTGTCCCTATCGGCGACTGAACTCGAGTCCCATCGATTACAGAGTCAGGGTTGCTAACCGCTCGACCAACGGGGCGGTCTAAAAGTATTAATAACCGACTGCGACAATTAATAAATACGAAGCGTGTGCGTGTGTATGTGTGTATTTTTAGTGACCATGCAGGAGGCTCCGCTGATGATAAAAGATCACCACCAGTGGATATCTCCACCACCAGATATTTCATGTCTGCTTTGCTAACCCTTTACAAATTATTAAGCCCCTGTTGAAAAATTGTTCTGAAGAGGAATAGTGCTGGGCAAACGTGCCTCGAGAATGTACATTTTATTAATCTTTCACGCCTCAACTGTAGGTAGTATTAAAAGAAATTGGGTAGATATGTGGTAATAATAGTATATATTGGATATATACACTATTATTACCACTTACAGACTTAACACATATGCCACTTTTTGTCCTATAAAATTGTATTATTGCCATGCTATTAACAAAAAAAAAATATAACGGGCTGCTGGCCGCGGCTACTAATAAGAGTTCTGATTGGTTGACGATGCATTTTTTCTGTATTGTTAAATATTTAACCAACTTATAAGCTTTTTATATCATAAGACAGCAAACAAGCAAATGCCTCCTGATGGAAAAAGACAACCATCACCTATTAATACTAAAGATGTTAATGGTATGTTCCTATCCGTTTACCGGCAATTATTACCCTCGAAAATACGGTAGTGATGCTCATTAGTGCTATTGTGACAGGAGTATTTAAGGTAGTGGTAGCGAGACGTTGCCGAACTCTGCCACCTAGTAGTCACAATGACAGTGATTCTTTAGACTTTTGCAAACTGCTTTTCAATTTCCCAAAAGGGCCTGGACCAATATGAGCTAATGTATAGTCATTTTAAATTTTGTGCTCGTTGTAAAATAAGACCCCAAAAATTGCGCTTAATATATTAATGTCCCTGAAGAAAACACGACTAAAACGGTTAAAACGGGTACCTAAAATATTATCCTGCACCTAAGTCGACGTATCATTAAGGTGAAAATTCTAAAGGATTATAAAAGGGTTGTGGTAAGGGCGAGAATGTATTTTTTAAAAGGTGAGTTTACGATTTACATACGCATCGTTCTAGTGGAGGTCACTTTAGTGCGTTGAATAAATTAATGATTGGAAATATCGATAAAAAATGAATTTATTAAAATGCTTAGAGATGTTGAATTTAAGTTCAACAGTTAAGTCAAGTTTACGACTATAGATTACTAACACAAACTAATATTTTAACAAAAACATCACATTTCAAATTTCTTTACATGTATCTTTTGATAATTAATAGAAATAAATAAAACTCAAACCTTTATTTAACTCGCAATTACATTAATAAAAACTTATAAATACAATAATAGTCATAACTAGAGCTAAGATTATAGAATTTGTGAGTATTTCTTTAATGTAAACGTCAGGATTTATAAAAATGCAAGAGACGGCATAATACTGAAATTTCAGTACAGCTTATAGTCATTAATATAATTGAAAATGTTTAGTATATCATATATTCCTTAGGAATCCGTTACTGATGAACCCATTGCAGTATACAGACACACTTGTCGTCACGCCGCATTTTTCGGTTCACAAACACTTCAGGCCCTGGTCAAAAGTTAATATAACGAACCGAAATCCTGATGCCACTTACCCTCCCAGTTATTGTCAAGATATTTCCTTAAGCCGAAGCCTTACAGCCGCACTAAAAGTGTCTCCTGTGAGACCAAACTTACAGGAGATACTCTTAGTGTTGGCTCTATGCTCACCAAACTCAAACTCTGGCTGAGCACTCAGCTCACTCAAAAAGCTTGGTTTCGTAGTAATGGTTAAACAGACCAACTGCCTAAGTTTATTACAAACAAAATAATATACAAGCTAGGCCCCACAATACGTGTGATTTTTAATATTATAAGGATAGCAAGCAAACAAGCAGATGGTTTTCCATATTTAAAGAGGTATAAGTTTAATAGCTCCTCATCCAAACTGGAACAAAATGGGGACAGATACTAACGTTTTTGTAGCAAGAAATAATAAAATGGTGATACTCAATGATGTGATACTGAACTCGAACAAGACGTTGCAGAACTCCACCGTGAATAAAATTAAAGTTATTTGTGAATTTCATGATTTTTTTATAAAACTTAGTCTATGTATCAAGCTTATGTCTAGTTTATCTGTATAATAAATTTTATCTAGATTCAGGCGGTACTTTGCGGAAATCCATTATTAAAAAGGTGAAATTAATTAAATCTCTATTATATAGTATCGTCGATACACAAAAAGAGGATGATACACGTCTTTCTTTTTGGTACCACCGCCGAAGATACATAGAACAGTTCGCGGATAATAGCAAATTTAATTAATTACACCTTTTTAAATTTTATCTAAATCTAAATGTTCAACTGTCTCAATGCACAAAATTTCACGTTTTTGAAACTGATATTATGATTGTTGTAATTGACTGCTGGTCAGTAATATTAAAGTTAATTAGTTAATACATATTTATTATCAAAAGATAAAGGTTTAGTTTATATGACCAAATAAAATATCATGGAAAAAACTTTAAAAACAACAAAGAAAAATATCGACGCGCAAGGATTGAACCTGCGACTGTCTCCCTAAAGCCGGGACGCTCTTCCGCTGAGCTAGTGTCGACAGACTCCAGGCGGCGAAATTCTTCTTTGCTATATGATCGATTACGTCGATTGTACTGATCGCTAGCTATACATACGTATAACTAGTTAAATGAGTTCATCGTTACAGATGAAATTCACATTTATAATTTTTGATCAGTACTTTCGTATTTCTTATTATTTTTGTGTTATAACACTCACCCCGTGCTTGGGAAAACTGGAAAAACTTTAAAAACAACAAAGAAAAATATCGACACGCAGGGATTGAACCTGCGACTGTCTCCCTAAAGCCGGGACGCTCTTCCACTGAGCTAGTGTCGACAGGTTTGACGTGGCGAAATTCTTCTTTGCTATATGATCGATTACGTCGATTGTACTGATCGCTAGCTATACATACGTATAACTAGTTAAATGAGTTCATTTAACTAGTTATAAATTTTATATATATATATATATATATATATATATATATATATATATATATATATATATATATATATATATATATATATATATATATATATATATATATATATATATATATATATATATATATATATATATATATATATATATATATAAATAATCGAGGTAAAACCAACAATGTCCACACTTTTTGAAAATTTTCTATTTTAGAAAAGAAGCGCAAAGTTAAAAATATTTAAAAAACGATAATGAATTTGACATCCCTAGTTTTTTGCACGTTTAAAAACGAAATTTATTCTCCCAATTCATGCGCAACTCTCCCACAAGTCGGATTATTGTAAATAAGTATTACGACCAACACCCAAATTAATCTACGCTGCTTTTTAACGAAATGCGAAAAAGTTGGTTAACTAACTTTAAGGCCGCCTTGACTTTTATAAAACCCTCGGTGAAATATCGTTTTCCCCGCTTGCAAAATTATTTGTATCAATAGAATGTTTGTAGAACATTTGCCTGTGCAAAGAGTAGCAAGTTTTGGGCTGAATTTGTAAAGTTTATAAAGGTATATTTAACTTTGGTTTTTCTATGTATGCGGGCATTGAATTACTCAGACAAGTGATTTATAAATATTTGTACAGCATAAAATATTTTTAATTTTAAGCTTTGAAAATAAAAACAAAAAACATCATGACGTAATTTATAAAAAAAGAACATTTATTTGATACAAATGTTTGTAAATAGCTTTAAATTTTTTATTTATTATGAACGTTAAGAAAACAAAGAAGATTTGTTCCGATCTTTATGTTTGGCACTCACTGTTCTTTTTGTCTATCCCGTGGGAGATTGGAATAAGTTTGTGTACTAATACAACTGTATTACAGTACAGTATAAAGCTTACGACTCTTAATTCTATCATATATAATATTCATCTCACTGTTCTTTGTCTATCCCGTGAGAGATTGGAATAAGTTTGTATACTTATACAGTTATTACTTACACAATTAGAAAGCTTACGATTCTTAATTCTATCATCAAAAACCTTCTTGCTTCACGTTCATAATAAATAGACCAATAAAACCTATATCTCTCTCCCGATCTCAAACCCGATACATTTACTACACGTTATGGAGTAGTTAATGTGTTTGGAAAGGTTTCTGGTATCGTCATTACGTTAATCGTGCCCCAAAAAATAAGCAAAAGTAGTTTATCTATTTGGGAGCTACGTGTAGTAATACAGACAGACACACAGATTTATAGATACGCATACGCATCTAACACAATGGAGGTTTGGCTTTTACGTTGGGGGTTAAAGAGGAAAAGCGGTTTCCGTAGTTACAATTTAATTATCCAAATTGAAAGAAGCACCCATCCGTTAACTCCATTCTAACGTGACTTACGCGCATATCGTAAAAGCTATCTCGATAATTGACCGCTAGAATAATTTAAATATATGACAGCCGCCGGCGATATATCCGTTGGATATTATAAATCAAAGGATTAGAAAATGTATAAAGGCAATGTAGGTCCTATTATCCTGCATACGTTATAGGGCGATAACGGCGAAATAATCGCGGGGAAAGAGAGCAGGGGGGTCCGGCACAGCGGGGATGAGGGACAAAAATACTAAGTGCGAGTTAAATACCCTTTGTGTTGTCATACTCTCCTGTTACCATTCATCGAAGCACGAGGGTCCTCTCATTATTCAGTCGAAATTCGATTATTTTCCCATTTCGCAAAATATCCATATCGTCCCCGGCTTTTACTCTAATTGAAAATAGAGTACATTCAGGTTGTCATTACGATAGCTTTTATTTATTCATGTATTTTTGTTGATTGTGCGTCACATGTAACATTTACGGAAATAGAATTGTAATTAACATTTCTGTATTTCAGATTTAGTTTATGAATAGGATTTATTGAAAACGGTTATGAACTATATACCGCTACTCTACGACCTGAATGCAGATCGAATAGCGGTAGATTGCTAGTAATACAATAACATATACATATCAATTTATAGTAACAAATTTTTATCAATTAATAATAATAAACTTTTATTGTTATAATTGTTATAATGTCTGCGGGATAGCACTCCGATTGTTAAATGATCACTACATTCTAGTAACTTCGGGAATCACTACATAGCACAAAACAAAGTCGCTTTCTCTGTCTGTCCCTATTTTTTTTTATGGAATAGGGGGCAAACGGGCAAGAGGCTCACCTGATGGTAAGTGATCACCGCCGCCCATGAACAGCTACAACACCGGAGGTAGTGCAGGTGCGTTGCCGGCCTTTAAGGAACGAGTACGCTCTTTTCTTGAAAGCCCCTAAGTCGTAAACACATCCGCTGGTAATTGATTCCACAGAGCAGTAGTGCGGGGAAAAAATGCCTTGAAAATCACACTGTAGTGGACTTGCAGACATCCAAATGTCACTATGTATGCTTAAATCTTTAAAAGTACGCAACGGATTTCGATATCTTTTTTTAATAGATTGATTCTTCAGGAAGGTTTTAGTATATAAACCTTTCCGATATTCACACGGAAAGAAAAGCTACGCGGGTGAAACCGCGGGCAAGTCGCTAGTAGTTTCATAAAGTTTAAAGTGACTGTGTGAAATAATGCAGTATAATGTATATTTTAACTCTACCAAATAATAATATTACAAGTATGTATTCATCATTTAACTAACAATGTGGTTTCCTGCGGACAACAATATACTCCTATTAAGGTGTATGTTTTGCATGATATTTTATATCTATAAATTTATACGTGAAGTATAAACTTTGTACTCCATTTTTCGACTATTACACGAATGACGGAGTATGTAATTTGGCACAGTTAAAGTCTTAGAGTATGTCATCAAAAACGTTCTATTGGTGGATGGTGAACTGGAACTAGTAGGAAAGCATAAGGTGATAGGATACGCGGACGATCTAGCCTTGTTAGGACAAACCAAGAAAGAAGTCCAGAAATCGGCAGGCGTTCTGGAAGCTGAAGCTAAAAGGGTGGGCTTGAAGATAAATCACGCCAAAACCGAGTACCTCCACATAAAACGTTACAAAGACACACGCGTCCAACGAACTAACTTACATGTCGGAGATACCACATATAAAGGCGTCGCGAAATTCAAATACCTGGGATGCACCATCACGAATACAAATATAAGAGAAGAGGAGATTGATATCCGCATACAAAGCACCCTGCGATGTAGTACTGCATTACACAAAGTGTTGGGGTCCAGCTTCTCAGCCGAAGCACCAAGATCCGAATATATAAAACAGTAATAAGACCTATACTGATGTATGGATGTGAAGCTTGTGCACTAACACAAAAAGAAGAACAAAAACTTATGGTAGCAGAGGAAAATCCTACGTAAAATATTGGGCCCTGTACAGAAACCTGATGGAGGCTGGAGGAGCAGGAAGAATGCTGAGACTGAAGAACTGGTGGCTGTTCCTAACATAATAGGAGAAATAAAAGCTCAAAGGCTCCGTTGGCTCGGCCACATTGAAAGAATGGGAGAAGATCGGGGAGTAAATAGAGCATATTTGAGCCGACCAAGTGCCCGACGGTCTGTTGGTCGCCCCAGATACCGCTGGAGTGACGCTGTTGAATGGGATCTTTGTGAGCTTCAAGTTAATATCTGGCAAGATATCACAAAGAACCGAAGGAAATGGAGTACTGTCGTATCGGAGGCCAAGATCCACTTTGGGTCGCTGAACCAACGAAGTAAGTAAAGTTTACAGTTCGGAAGAGTACAAAAACCTAATATTTTTAAAATAATATCTATTACAAATACATTACATTAATAAAAACATTTATTAATAAACTTTATTTATTGGCTTTTGTTTTTATGTTTTAAATATTTTAGACTATCAATATAATGTAATGTTTATAATACAACTGTAAAATTATAATTGTTTCTTATAAATTGCTAGGAGTACACTCATTTTTCCGATTTTAGTTTTCCAATGTTAGTTTTAATTTCCGTTATTTATATTATTTAAATATAAATAATGCAATGCAATCAGCAAAGTACATAGTTATGTCTTTTTAAACAAGTTTATATTTGTTTGTATTCTGTTTATTACTAAAATTAATAGAGTGCCTTTAATTGAGGCAACACTTAGACTTATATTTGTAATTTTCTGTTTCGCATGTTTTTGGTGTTGTCTTGTTGGTAGTACCCCATAAATAAATAAATAAAATAAGCATTACACACACTCATTGACGTGTATAATATTACCACGTGGTAATATTATATACGTCAATGCACACTTCATGCTTCTTGACGGCAAGTCTTTTTCACACTTAAAAGAGATTTTATTGTTAATACTTTATGGTTGAATTTCGAGCCGAGGCGATCGCTGGTAATAAATAATTATTCATTATCTATTTCCCCTAATATATTTATAGTTAAGTGTATAGGCCTAAAATAATAAATATACACAGATAAAATACAATATATAGTTCGTCGGGCTATTAGATGAATTATTTCGTGAAAATGCGACATTTCTTAATATACATAAACGCATATCATCTCACCAATTTCTTTGTTGCTATCTAGGCTGGAATGTAAAGTTAGGATGCTGTATTTGTCCCACTAGACTCTGGAGAATTGAAGCTCAGATCTTATTATCCGAGTCAAAGCTAATCCTCTAGGAAACGAGGCATTTTATTATGCGATATTCTTTATTTGCTACTACCTATTGAATATTATTTTGTATCAATAAATGCAAGCGTGATCTTTAACTATTACTCCACCAATTCTCTAATCTGATTGTGGTAGGGGAGCACGCTCCCATTTGAAAGAATATAGCTTACCATCATAATTGCGTAGTACTATACTTTAAAAATGGTAAGATCAATCAGTTTTCTTGAATTGAATAAATCAATGACGTGTATAATTTAACACGCCAATGGAATAAATGCTTCTAAAACACGCTTTTATTGCACGTAATAGGAAATTAATATGAGCTTAGGTGTATCAATAGGAACGCGTTTTTTTATTATTATAAAAAACGCGTTCCTATTGTCTATTGTTGATACTCTTTTATTTTAGATACGCTATTATAAATCACATCTATATTAATTATTAATATTATAAATGCGGAAGTTTGGATGTTTGGATGGATGTTTGTTACTCAATCACGCAAAAACTACTGAACGGATTTGAATGAAATTTGGCGCACAGATAGATAATGACCTGGAATAGCACATAGGCTATCCTGGCTATGTGCTATTCCACATTATATCTTATAAGGCTATAGCTTTTTATCCTGGAAAAGTTAGATGATCCCGCGGGATTCACCAAAAACTTTTATAATGCAGCGGGCTGCACGCAGCAGCTAGTTTTTTTATAAAAAATAAAAGACAATTATTTTTTTCCTTGGACTTCAGTTACTCTGTATGTATGGATCCCAGTATGAGGTCATATTATGAGGTCATAATAACGCCCGAATCAGTTTTCTTATCGAGTTCAGTTATCCATAAGCTTCAGTATCCTTCTGAACGAAAGTATATTTAAAATTACGGTCTAATTCAATGTAGTTGCACTTACGATCGAACTAGCGATTGTCCTGTAGTCAAAATGGGACCATAGACTAAAACTCTTTCTATGTTTAACCAAAAATGTGTATATTATCATGTAAGTTAAATGAATGTATAGTGTATAATGTTTATTTTTATTAATTTTAAGTTAATGCATATTATATAAAAATATTAGGTTTCTGCATTCGTGTTTGCGCATTTGTCGTAAAAATAAGTACAAAGTTTTCCCTTCACGTATTAATATATAGATTCATTAAATAAGAAAAAATCCACGAATCTCGTATTTTTTTATTTCATACAAACTGACCCGCGCAGCTTCATCCGTGAGAAGATTAACAGATTATCAATAAAAGAAATTTAATACAAACTATCTTTCCCTATTCAGCTTTGAGAATGTTAGTTTAATACTCAAAGCTATTCAGCCTCTTAGGGGTTGATTTCTAAAAACATAAGCTTGTAAAATTCAGATAATGTGGTTTCAGGTCTGACTTCGGAGTGGGCAAATTGTTTTTAAAGTTTTTCTTTATTTTCTTTCTATACTTACTAACCCAAGCAGCTTCATACGCGAAAAGAGGTATTCACAAATATAATTTTTCATACGAACTTTCATATCCCTTATTTCAGCACCTTAGGGATTGATTTTTGAAAATAGCACATGTTTGATCCGAGATCTCCAACTATATCAAATTTTAACAAAATTGTTTCAAGGCTTAGCCATGAAAACTTAACAGACAGACCGACTTAAACATTTCTAATATTGGTGTGAATAAATAACTTAACCGAGTGATAATAAGAAATAACAACTTGAATGTGGCCGCGTTCTTATACGATAGTAGCTTCAAAAATTGTTGATGCGTCATAATAACTTGTGAAAAGTTTTATTGAATAAAGTACTTCTAATTTCTAATCGAAAACTATAATATTAGCTTATTATTGTTGACTTGATATAACCATATTGACCTTAAAAAACTAGATCAAAATAAAATTACTCATCAAATTAAGAAAACAGTTGATAACAAACATTCCTAATATAAAACCGCCATTAAAGCAAAGCATGAAATAAATTAATAAGATTTATCTATACTTTCATTTTCCCTACATTTATTAACAGCGATCATTTACCCTACACGAATCCTTTTAATAAGAGCCCGTAGTCAGAGAACAGACGGAAGTAAATATCCTGTCCGAAAATGATTACTCGGCACGCGCAGTTAAACGACGTTATGACCGGCTTATACCCATTCCGGGGGTATTAGTATCCTAGCCACCAATTCCTGTAATTTATTAAGAGCCTTGCTTACATTGACCGCTTTAGAGGCTTCTTTTTCTCGCTCGCCAAAGAAATATAAGCAGTTAGCTACCGTGATCAAAGTCCTTCCCCTGGCGGTCTGATCCCTAATATTTCACTCATAATTGGTTTATTCTAAGCTCACAGCGTTTCCGTATGTGAGTCCTTTGATCCGTCCAGTGTATTAACTTGTAACCAGAGATGTATTACGTGCATTATTCGTTTAGATCTAAGGCTTTAGTCAATAGCTTCATTTGTCGTTCGAAAATATTGAACCGTGAAGACGTAAAAGTAATATTATTTTGTAAGATGTTTATTATTTTTTATATTTTTAATTTGAATAACCAATATTTCTTAATAAACGTGTATTACTAAAATTTATTTGAAAATACTCCATTTTATGATCATAATATATCTACTTTTTATACTTTTTAAAATCAGGAGATAATTGAGCAATCCAAACAAGGAAACTTTCACATTAATACGTGAGTTGGATTATATCAATGTGGTTGAATGTCTAGCTTATTCTGTCATAGATCATAAGATTCTTAGTTCGATTCCTGACTTAGGAATACAAAAATATGTTGTTTTCTTTCTCAACTAAATCTCGATCATTAAAGTTGGCAAATCTCATCAGCCAAGAAATCTCATGTACTTGTACATGATACTTAAATATATTCATTACAATTATATTTTTATTACCGTGATACGAGTAAATACTTTTTAAAAAAATTATTAGGTCGGCTTCGTTATGACGATTTATTTTTCGTTCTGGGCATTATGAATTCGAAAGTTTGAAAAAATAAACTCCCGTTTTGGTCCTCTTCCAAGATGAGAATATATATCTCAATGCAATGAATCAGAATATAATACAGAGGTATATTTTTTATACTGGTTATACATTTAACTAATAGATCGTCTAACATTCCTCCAAATAATAATTAGTTAAAGACGAAACATTAGCTATACATGTCACATTTATCGTGACCAATAGATGGTAGAAAATATGTCGCCCGAGTTCGATACCTACTTCTGTCGCAATAGCGGCTATGCTTGTCAGTGTCATGTCTCGTTTAGTTTGGCAAAGTAGAAAGTAAAGTAGTGCATGTGGCATTATCATCCTGCCACACGGATAACAAGGTACAGCATCTATGGATGATGGTTGCCTCTTTGCGTCTAGAGAGCCATCTGCTTGTTACCATGTGATAAAAAAATGTTTAATGATTGCACAAATATTGGTATTGCATACTTGTAGTTTATTGTATATTCAGAGTTATTTTTATATCAACATACTAGCTGTGCTCGCGACTTCGTCAGCGTGGAAAATTTTCTAAAGTAAAATTAGCCTAAGTTACTCCTTATTACATAAGCTATCTGCCAGTGAAAGTCCCTTCAAAATCGGTCCAGCTGTTTATAGATTAGCCGGAATAAAAACAGTCAGTCAGACAGGCAGACAAAAATTGAAAAAGTGTTATTATCCATATTTTATATATTTAGTAAAAAGTGGTTTTTATTTATTTCTACAGATATAGTTTACGATGGATTTCACAAAAAACTTTAACGGCCGGTTTCCGAAACGTAAATTCATTTTAACAAGCAAATCTGTGTTTTGGAAACCGGCCGCTAATGTCGTAATGATCAAGGCTCTAGTTGATTATTTATTTTCATCAAGTAGAAAAGAAATGATGATCTTGAAACTCTTTAACAGATTTCATTGAAGTTTGATTGTAGATTAGATTGTAGTGGCTCTGTATTTTGTGTCTAAATGCAAGCTACATTGACAAACTAAGAAATTGTCTTGTAAGGCGTATTAGTTTAATCCGTGGTTTTACCGAAATTGATACATCACACGTCCTTCTACCAGTTCATATACCTAGTGTATTTAAAATTGCAGTTACTGTAATCTATACATATAATAAAATCGTAGGAAAGTCAAAACTGTACATTGAATATTTTTTAAAAGAATACTTGGGGCGTGATCTTCAATCGGTATCGAAGCCAAAAATATAGTTTTTAGAATTTTTGTCTGTTTGTCTGTATATATGTCCGGGGTAAACTCAAAAAGTACTGCATGGATTTACTTCAAATTTTGTATGAATATTATTTACAGGTCGGGTCAACATATAGGCATCATATTATCATGCTATCACCTACGGGGGGAGGGGGGAGGTGCTGTGCGGAGTAACCGAACTCCGCGCGGACGAAGTCGTTGGCAACAGCTAGTAAATAATATCAGTTAATTTCCTTTTCGGACCAGGTTCGATGGATTGTTTTTGCTTAGTACGTTTGCTTTGTCCCTACGGAAGCTGTCAGCTCTTGTCGCCTCCATTTCCTGCTACAACGCAGCGGTTGACGTTAAATTCCTGTGAAACTTTCCCGAGTTTACTGATATTTTTTCTTTATACGATTATTCTTTAACATTATTCATGTTTGACTGGTGATTGTTTAATAACTTATTTTATTTAATACTAGCTGTTGCCCGCACCTTCGTCCGCGCGGACTTCGTTTACTTCGCACAGTTCCTCCCGCGTAAGTGATAGCATGACAATATGTAGCCTATATGTTGACCCAACCTGTTAGTAATATTCATACAAAATTTGAAGTAAATCCATACAGTACTTTATCAGTTTACCCTGGACATATATACAGACAAACAGACAAACAGACGAACAGACAAAAATTCTAAAACTATATTTTTGGCTTCAATATCGATTGTAGATCACGCCCCAAGTATTCTTTTAAAAAAATATTCAATGTACAGTTTTGACTTTCCTACGATTTTATTATATGTAATAATAGATTGTTTCTAGATGTTAACCCCCGATAATGTTATAAGTTTAACGAGCATTCGTACTTATATCCATAGTTAGTACTTAGATATATTATAAAAGCGACAGTAACTGTCTGTCTGTCTGTCTTTCTCTTCTTCACGCCTAAGCCATTGACCGATTTGGATAAAATTTGGCACACAGATAGTTTGAGATTAGAAAAAGGACATGTTTTTATCCCAGAAATCCCACGGGAACGGAAACTATCAGTTAAAACTCATACATACATATCTTCACGCCAGATCCCTTACGGGGTAAGCAGAGAGAACTGAGCGCCATACATCACGATCTTGCAGGCTTGTCTCGATTCCTCTACATTCATCACTCTCTTCATACACACACGCCAATTGCGAAGGCTCTTGACACTACTTTCGGACAGTATTCGATCAATCTGATCATGGTATGTCAGTCTTGGTCTTCCCCGGTACCTACATCCTTCCGCATTCGCATTGTATATCTGTTTTGTTACTGTTACTCGTAACCCTTAGTATCCGTTCACAGCTTAGCTCTGAAATTTGGCATGAAGAAGTGTGCCCCATGTACCACTTTGCTGGCGTGACTAATATATAGTCACGCCAGCAAAGTGGTACATGGGGCACTAAAAGTTTTGCGCTTCTAGCTAATCGGAACTATTTGAATTTCGAATGTTATATTTTTAAAACGTTACAAACTTTTTTGTTAAAAATAAAACAATTGGCGGGAAATGATTTGTCAATTGTTTTTTTATCACACATCAAAGTTCACGTACGCAACGAAAATGGAATTAAATCGAATAGATTTTAGAGCGATGATTTTTTATAATTTTAAAAGTTCTCTTTCTCCGCAAGACTGTGCCGCTCGTCTTCAAAATGCTTTTATGACAGAAGCACTTTGTTTCAGCACCGTAAGGCGATGGTTTGCTGAATTTGAGAGACGTCGAGTTTCTTTACATTACGAATTTCGTGAAGGACAACTGCCGTCAACGAAAATAATGTGGCTACTGATAATCGGTTAATTGAAGAAATTCCCGGATTACCTATCAGATAATTCGAGGACTATTGGGGATTATTATGAGCCAAACTCAGAAAATTTTACATAAAGAATTGAAAGTTCGGAAACTTTGTTATCGTTGGAGCACTCGTGAACTGACAGCGGAGCAGAAGCGGGCTCGCGTGGAATGGTGCTCACAGATGCTACTGAAGTACAACCACGGACATTCTAATGGTGTTTATGACATTGTCACAGGAGACAAAACGTGGATTTATTGTTTTGAACCCGAAAAAAACAGCAATCTTGTGAATGGGTGTTTGAAAATGAGAACAGGTCAACTAAAGTGAGACAGGCGAGAAACGCTGGTAAAATAATGATCGCGTTTTTTTCTCAGCTACGGGTCCCATATGCACAATTCCACTTGAAAATCCAAAGAGTGTTAATGCCGAGTGGTATTCTACCATTTGTTTACCTAGGATGTTAGAAAAAGTTCGCGAAAGACGACCCAAAAGCCGCATTTTCCTACACCATGATAACGCTTCTTCACACAAGCCAACAAAACAGTCATTTTTAGCTTCCGAAAAAGTACATCTCGTCACTCATCCTGTGCATAGCCCCGACCTAACACCCTGTGATTTCTGTATTTTCCCCAAAATCAAAGATTTGATGAGACGTTTTACTTTTACCAACTCCGAAGAGGTAGTGATAGCGTTCAATCAGCACGTAGAAAACATGTCTTCAGATCTGTGGTCCTCCTGTTTTAAAAATTGATTCGATCGCATGAAAAAATGTTTAAAATGTAAAGGAGATTATTTTGAAAAACAATAAACATAATATTTTGGTTATAACATGTTGTTTTTTTAAGTAACGCAAAACTTATAGTGTGACCTACGTATATCGTGACATCGCCTCGCCCGGGTCTGGTATCACAGTGCTTGTCGTTGTCGTGTTTCCGTTTGGAATGTAAGATAGCTGGTAAACTTGCATGTGGCATTAGACCTCGCCACAAGGTAGCAACGCACCATTACCTTCGGTGACTATAGGCGATGGTTAACTCTTTCCATCTTGTTTCACGCTTGTTTGCTATCTTATGATATAAAAAATATCTGTTTGGCAGGTAAGATACGTATTTGCTCTAATTATTTGTCTCATTAATCAATAAAAGAAAAAAATACAAAAATAGTCTATAGACAAAAAAACATGTTACGATGCTTTATGTTGTGTATCGACTA
Organism: Apodemia mormo; assembly: GCA_036924255.1. Classification (NCBI taxonomy): domain Eukaryota; kingdom Metazoa; phylum Arthropoda; class Insecta; order Lepidoptera; family Riodinidae; genus Apodemia; species Apodemia mormo. The sequence continues at coordinate 32,646,484 of JAUPFN010000008.1, read as the reverse complement.
CCAAAAACATTATTATGACAGAAACTTACGCTATTGCGGAAGAAATAGATAACGTAGTGATACCAAACTGGTAGACGTTGTAAAATTCATCTAGTACGAGCAATATAGTAGGTATACAGATATTCAATTTTTGAAAGCATGTGATCCCGGACCGATACAAAGAAAATTCAGTGAGAAAATTTCATTATTATTAATTGCTTGACTTAGAAATCGATTCCAAAACTTGTACAAAATTAAACTATTATATATGAACCACACAGGTGAGACTATTTTGTAAATTGTATAAAATCTTAAAACTGTAGAATACATAGTTATTCTTGATCGATTGTGGGAAGCTCAGCCTATTTAACAATGAATGGGAAACTTTATCACCGACTCTGACATCTGCAGACGATTTTATGATAATAGATTAATGTTGGGGCATTTACCCGATAGTTTTCATTAGTGATCTTATTTCATATTTTATCTCAGCGGTTATTGTCAAGGAATAAAAGGCACTAGTTGATTAGGTGTATTTGTGAAAGGCACGAGTTCACCTCTCTTTGTAATGGCACTGATTAATGTTTAACAGACTTGAAGCTATTAAGATTGTGTGGAGCAAGAATATATGTATTTGTATTTTGTCTGTGAATGTTACAAATATTATAAATATAAGAAAATTTGTGTATATTGTTTTTTTATTTCTTTATGTTAAAACGACTGGGTGTATTTGAATAAAATTTAGTACACTAGTAGACTGTATTATTTTACTTATGAAAATGCATTATTTCTGTAGGATTAATAAAATAATTAGAAACAGCATATTCAGGGGCTCAGCTTGTACTGTTTTAATATTTTTATGTTTATTATTTAATTGTGTGGCTGACATAAAGAAAATAGTATGCAGATGTGTATATTATCATTGTTTTTCATATAGATATATATATATATATATATATATATATATAATTATTTATATTATATATATATAATATAAATATATATATATATATATATATATATATATATATATATATATAAAACAATGATAATATACACATCTGCATACTATTTTCTTTATGTCAGCCACACAATTAAATAATAAACATAAAAATATTAAAACAGTACAAGCTGAGCCCCTGAATATGCTGTTTCTAATTATTTTATTAATCCTACAGAAATAATGCATTTTCATAAGCATAAGCATATATATATATATATATATATATATATATATATATATATATATATATATATATATATATTCACGGGACAAATTACACTTACTGATCTAACCCAAAGTAAGCAAATTATTTGCTGCATATATGTATTATATGGGTGTTAGTCCACGATAGTAATACATAGAAATACATATATAAATACTGGAATATCTAATACCTTTAAACGAGCAATTCTTGTACATATATAATTGGAATCTCGGAATCCGCTCCAACGATTTTCATGAAAGTCACAAATTAGGGGTTTTTCGGGTCAAGGAACCGATTTATCAAGGTTCCAGGTCCAAGAATAGCTTGGTTCCCAAGATATGGGTATGTGAAAAATCGAGCAAAGCTCGGTCAACCAGATATTATTTAATAAACACCCAAACCCGGAAATACAAACATTTATGCTCATCACGCAAATGCTTTTCCCCGTCGGGGATCGAACCCGAGCCCCGTCGATTGCGTAATCACAGAACAAATATAGTAGAAAAATTTGAAAATTTTCAAATTTTCACTTATGTCGGCAGTCTGACTGCTTCCGGTTTGTTTTTCGAAATATTATATGAGACAGCCTACAGGCCATATAATTCTATATTCTGTAAAAAGTTATACGTGACGAGTATACATTGGTGAGTGAACAACGAATCATCCCTTGTATATATACCCTTATCATCAAAAAAATGGGCCCACTTTCAGTTTATTCAGACAGACCCATTCAAATAAAGAATGAGTATTCGAAATCGGTCTTCTCTGTAAAAAGTTACGCGTAACGCGTTGTGGCGCCGCTGGTCCGTACCGCTGAAGGGTCAAAAAGTGATGGCACCAGCGGGCCAGCTTTTGTCAGGTGATGCCATAATTGTGGAGATTGATGACGTCACACACGGGCAAAGAAGGGGAAAAGGAAGATCTTCCCAGCTAGGCAAGATGTACTACTGCCTAGGGATCGAAGTCCATTTGAGAAGCGTGTACAATATAAATAATGTGATATCGCGATTCAGGATTTTATTTTGAATTTCATTTTTTTCCATTTTTTATTATTTTTTCTGTTAGCGCTTGAACCGCTACAGTGTCTAACATTAAAAAATATACGCGTTGAAATGAGAATCTTCTCCATGTTTTTGTCGGTTGAAAATCTATAAATAGTATAGAAAATCAGACAAGTTTCTTAATGTTTTCTTAAATTATTTCAAAAATATAGATTTTTTTGTACCTCTTGTGATCACATTTATTATTTTCCAGCTACTATCATGCTAGCAACCTTTCTGTTTAGGTCATTCTATTGGAACCTAGAAATAAAATAAAAACTAACATCACTAAATCCTGTAACATTATCTATATGCACTAGAGGCGTCTTCCTTCGCCAGGTTTAGTTTTAATCCTCTACTACCCATAGATTTTTTAAATTCATATTTTTCGTTTTTTTTGTCCAATGAATTTAAAACTAATGGGAATTGACATCCGGGTGTTTTACTCTTATATTTAAAAAAGAAAAGCCCATTTTTAAATAATATAAATGTAGATTATACAAACTTTTTAAGAATAGTTATTGACTAAATATTGTATTGTAACTGGAAAACACACATTGAATCTCTATATAATAAGATTATAATAAATAAATAATAATGAATAAATTCATTTTTTGCTAGAATGTGGGTACATAAGATGATAGATTTGTCTATGTTTTAACAAGATTAAGAGAAGTAGGAAACGTAAAAGCCTCCCTATTAGCATACCATGTATGTTTCTTCTAATTTACAGCATAAAGTTATTCCTATTTGGAGAAACTTTTTTTATATCATTAGATAGCAAACAAGCAGATGGGTCAACCATCGCCTATAGACACCAAATATGGTAATGGTGCGTTGATATCTTGTAGCGAGGTCTTATGCCACATGCATAAGTTTACCGACTACCTTACCCTCCAAACCGGAACACTTACGCTATTACGACAGAAATAGGTAAGGCGGTGGTACCAGACCCGGCGAGATAATGCAGAACTCTACCACCTAGTACTCACGATGGTGGTGACTCGCATTGCCAATCGATCGCCTTGCCTGGCAGGCACCTACCTACGTCCTACGATACCTACCTCACCTACGACCTGCCTGGCAGAACGGCTATTGGCCTATTCTTCTAAGGAGCCCGGGAAAAACACGGGGGAAAACTCTGTTAAACTGGCACGAATTTTTAGAGACCAAAACAAATGTATTCGAGCAATGTGTGGTGTTAATCAGTTACATTCCTGTAAACCGCTTTTCAAATCTCTGAAGGTTTCAAATCTCTTAAGGTTTCCCTTACCATGTTTATGTATTTAAGAGGCATGCGTATTTGTCAAAAAGCACCAAAAGTTATTTAAAACAAATGTTGAAGTCACTGGTAACTCATATTTTAGGAATAGTGAGAAATTAGATGTGCCTAACCAAAAATTTAATATTTTTACAAAAAATGTGCATTGTATGTCTATTAATGTATGTAATCATATTCCTGATAGTCTTTAATCATTAACTATAAATAAATTTTTCAAAAAGTTGTTTGATTTGCTGTTAAATAATACATAATATTATGATATTAAAAAATTTTTAGCCAATAACATTAAATGTTAATAGATAGAAATATAAGCTTGTTACATTCGCCTAAAAAAATGTAATCAAATTTCGTAAATTATAAACATTTTGATTACACAAGAAATGAAACTTTATACCCATAAAAATAACTTTTGTAATGTGGAATCACTTCTGTACATTAGTAATAAGTACATAAAATAGAGAAAAAAGACAACCCGTTGAGTTTTTTCCGCCGGATCTTCTCAGTGTGTAGCCGCGTTCCGATCCGGTTGTAATTCTAAAAATCGATACAAAGTTTTGAACGTAGTTAACTATATTAATATTATAACTAAAATTATATTATAACTAAACTACTATAACTATTATAACTAAACTATATTAATATTATAAACGCGAAAGTTTGGATGTTTGGGTGGATGTTTAAATGGATGTTTGTTACTCAATCACGAAAAAACTACTGAATGGATTTGATTGAAATTTGGCACACAGGTAGATGGTAACCTGGAATAGGATATAGGCTATCCCGGAAATATTTATAATATTTTTATAATATTTTTTATAATATTTTTATCCCGGAAAAATTAAGTGATCCCGCGGGATTCACCAAAAACTTTTATAATGCAGCGGGCTGCACGCTGCAGCTAGTATTATATAACGATAATTTTAAATATTTGCACATCATATAATTGTAGAATATGTTAGTAACTTAATTAATTTTGAACAACTTGTAATACCCATATCAAATAAATAATTTCATTTCATATCATTTCATGGTTTTGTGTTAAGAAATCACAATGTCACTTTTCAAATCAAAAAATCTGTAAATGGTTGACTCTGCAGGCTATCCCTTAAACTTTCCGCTATTTTATGCACAAAGGAGTGAAAATTATAAGCACAGATTTTTTCAGTTCAAACACCCATTTTGTTAAAAATGGCAGTATATTGATTTGATTTTTTAAAGAGCTGTTTGGAAACAATGATCAAATTTGATCATTCCAGTGGTATTCAAACGTAATTTTTGAAATGTTATTTTTTATGTTATAAGATAGCAAACGAGCAAATGGGTCTCCTGATGGAAAGAGTCTAATGCACTATATATAAGTTTACCGGCTACCTTACCCTCCAAACCTGAACACAACAGCGACAAGCACTGACGCTATTGTGGCAGGATAGGTAAGGCGGTGATACCAGACCCGGGCGAGATAATGCAAAACTCTACCACCTAGTAGCCACAATGGTGAATCGCATTGCCAATTAGTCGCCTTTTACGACATGCCTGGTAGAACGGCAGTTGGTCTATTCTTCAAAGGAGCCCAGGACTAACCCGAGGGGTTGACTCTTTCTATCAGGAGACCTATCTGCTTGTTTGCTATCTTATGATATGAAAAAAGTCAATACACTTGTACTATTTCACATAAGGAAATTATAATTTATTTGCAACCGGTTTCGCTTACACAAGCATCATCCGGGTATTTTAGTTTTCCTGACTACTTGATCATAGTTATGGCGGAAATAATTAAGAAACCTTATTTAATTGGGACAAAAACCCTTGTTTAGACCGGACTAAGATCTGCAAGGGACAGCATTGTGACACCCCTGCTCTAACTGACCGAGTAAATTATAAATTGTTCGTAATAGTCGACTGATTCCCCATTGTTAGTTCATCCCCTATTTTATTGATTGTCATTTTCTCTAGCTATATCAAAAAAGCAGTAATAGTTCTGTTAATAAACGCATCTTTTATCAACCAACGAGAAAACGAAGGAGGAAGGAGGACGAGTACATTTTTTTATATTTGACTACGCATAACTTTTTACAGAGTAGTCTGATATTGGTAATGTTTTTTTATTGAAATGTATATACTTTGGTGGTGGTCCCGTTTAATTTTTTATTAAAAATTCTAACCATAAGGGTAAACTATAATATTTATATTTATATTACAGTCCATTCAATTAATTCTTTTTTAAAGGGAAAGATGGACAAATAGCTTACGTGAAACTTTTTAATTTTATCAACAACTTTCGTCAACTTTGTTTGCTTTTTCTACAATATATAATATATAACCTTTGTTATATATTATTAATTATATATTGTATTCTAGACAATATTAAAATCAGTTAATAATAATAATGTAATTATTTTAAATATAATGTAACTATTGAACGTATATACGTAATTTCATGCATGAAGATAAATATTTTGTAATTTTTTTTTGCATGGGCGTTAACAACTGCCATTCGTCAAGTTTAAATATTTTGTAATTTAAAACAAAATTAATAATTTGTTAACATATTTCATATTGTAGAGCTCTGAAGAAGTCAACAAAGTTGACGAAACGTTTGTGATAAAATTAAAAAGTTTCACATAACCTATTTGTCCATCATTCTCTTTAAATTAAAAAAACTAAAAAACACGCTTTTTATAGAAAACCGAACTAAAAAATAGAAAATAAATTTTAATAAATTTAAATTAAGAATAGTGTCAAAAATTTCAATAATTATAAATTAATAATAGTGTGAATAAAAAAAATAATTTTATTTTAAAAAAAGCGTGGGGTGCATGGTGTCAATAGTTATAAATATTTTATTGACAGATATGAGTAGAGTAATTATCATTTCGGTAATATCTTAAAAAGCACCCCACGCTTTTTTTAAAATATTTTTTTTTTTATTCACACTATTATTAATTTATAATTATTGAAATTTTTGACACTATTCTTAATTTAAATTTATTAAAATTTATTTTCTATTTTTTAGTTCGGTTTTCTATAAAAAGCGTGTTTTTTAGTTTTTTTAAACTATTATTTATTTTCTACTTTTTAGTTTGGTTTATTTATAATAGCTTGTTTTTTTAATTTTAAGCTATTGCACGACTCATCAGAGAGTGCTTTACGATCGAAAAATTTTTTTCATATATACATATCTTCACGCCAGATCCCTTACGGGGTAGGCAGAGAGAACCGAGTGCCATACATCACGATCCTTGCAGGTTTGTCTCGCTTCCTCCACATTCATCACTCTTTTCATACACACACGCCGGTTGCGAAGACTCTTGGCCAAGGTTAGGTTACACAAACTTGGCCCAAGTTAGGGTGACTCTAGGCTTGGCCAAGGCTAGGTTATTCAGTCTTGGCCCAAGCCTGGGTAATCATTGGAATGGCCAAGGCTGATTGCCCAGTTATGGCCCGGGCATAGGACAATATAGGTTTGCCAAGATGGGCTTCCCAATAATGTCCCGGGCATGGCCCTGTCGTTCGACTCTGGGGCTTCCTGTATGGGCTACTATTCTTTTATCAGAACTATTTTTTTTAACCATTTTGGTTTTGTAGTTTATTAAAAACTAGCTGCAGTGTGCAGCCCGCTGCATTATAAGTTTTTGGTGAATCCCGCGGGATTATCTAATTTTTCCGGGATAAAAATAGCATATGTGCTATTCAACAACAGACGTCATTAGTTAAAGCACGTTTTGTTTTTTTTTGCTCGACTACCATAAAAAAAAGAAAAGTTCTTTCTCAGGCCTACTGGAACAACATGGAAGTTATATCTTTACCTCTTGAACTGACTGACTTGACAGACGTAGAACAACGACTTTTGTTAAGAGTAGTTCCTTTTATAACTAGTTTCCACCCGCACCAAAGTGCTCGTCAACACGAATCAAACGAGACCAAACTCGATAGAGTTGTGTTATTTAATTGCTGAGCTCCTATAGTCACCTTCTGGCTTCATCATTGAACCCTGCAAGAACCTATTTACCACCAAGCACCAATGTGCTCGTCAACATCAATCAAACGAACGCAAACTCGATAGAGTTCTGTCATTTAATTACTGAGCTCCTAGGGCCACCTTCTGGCTTCATCATCGGACCTTGCGGGATCCTAGTTACCACCAAGCACCAAAGTGCTCGTCAACATGAATCAAATGAGTCCAAACTCAATAGACTTTTCATTCTACCTAGTCAATAGTCATTAACCGATTTTTAACCATTTAATTATTAAGTTCCTGTGGTCACCTTCCGATTCAGATTCATCAGATCCGCTGCATGTCATAATAAGGTTTCATTGTCATTCCATTAACATACGTATACAAAATTTCAGCTCAATCGGTAACCGGGAAGTGGATCAAATTTACTTGCGAGATTTGATTTCAAACATCGAGATAGGTACAATAAATAAAAAATGCTCATAAAACAAAAACTACTGGGCCTACCTGAATCAAATTTTTATGGGACCAATTCGAAACTATTCCGCATCAAACAAAAAAATAACCACGTAATTCAGTTCAGAAACCTCGGAGAAATCGGTGTACATACATAAAAAAAAATATACCAGCCGAATTGAGAACCTTCTCCTTTTTTTGAAGTCGGTTAAAAATGGAATAATTTTATCAAAATAGTGGATTGTCATCGGTCCTCGATAAATCTACAAAGTTTGAACGAAATCTGGCCGTTTAAAGTGGGTCAAAATCGCGCCCAAAGAAGTCGGTTACAAACAAACATACAAACAAACATACAAACATACAGGTGAAGCTAATAAAAAGCGTGTAAAAAAGAATAAATTAGGTAAACCATAATATGTAAACAAGGGATGATTGAATCGTTCACTCACTAATATTAATGTTTAACCACGCATAACTTCATCGGTTTGTTTATGTTAAAAAGATATAGTTGTATTACTTATAGAATATCCCTAGGTTAATGCGCATGAGAACACTAAATGGTTTTTAGGTCATCAACGTCTAGAAAGTCGTATTTATTTTATACAGGTTGACTGGAAATATTGTGCACATTGAAGGACACGATAGTTAATGATCATATCACATATGTGACCAATAAAAATATAATAAAAAGAGAATATAGCCTAACTACATAATAAATCTGAACGAAATTAGTGTATTAAAAGTATGGTCACCGCATGTTGTACTTCCGAAATCGTATTAATTTTTTTAATTAAATAATTAGGTCAATATTTAAGAAACTATTTTTTAACATATTCGATATCAGAATTGAATACTGAACACCTTCCTTCAGTATGTGTAATATTTTTCCAGTCAACCTGTACAATAGATTAACAAAGTGTTGAAGAAAAGTGATAACGATAAATCATAGGTATCTAAGATATTGATACATATAGATGATGGTCGATGTAAATAAAATGTAATGTCGTATAGTTGTCAGTTACCTTACAATATGGTTATAAAAATACAATGTTAAAAATTTATTTTTCGTAAACTATATCTAATATTGAGGTTAAAATAAAGGAATCTATGAATTTCCATTGCTTTAAAAATTAAACGGTACGCTAATCTACATAAAAACAATCAATTGCTATGCGATTTGCTACAATTTTTTTGTCCTCTCACGATCGATTCAAAGCGGTCGCATCTATTTTGCTATTTCTTTTTTAATATTTTTATAAATATTAGGCCAATGTCTGTATAAAAAAATGTACTGAAAAGTAACAGAATTGTGTTCAAAACATCTTTATAGATAAACGTGAGAAACTAGATCAGGTATTTTTATAATTTTTTTAAAAAGTTTTTATCTACCTGTAAAATAAGAATTAATCCCTTGAGCCCCTTTCTATTTCCACCATTGCTATGTTTTTTCTTAGAAATCATACACATATATTTTTCGAATGTTTCAACCCTAAACATTTCTCAGAAATAGTAAGGTATTACATCCATTAAATTGATATCAATTGATCTTGGTAGCTTTAGAGTTCTTAGAGGTTTCAGACTAAACATTTTTCTTACACATTTGAAGCACATGCTACGTTTTTATATACATATAAAGGCTTTTCGTAAACCTTCAAAGGTTGTTGACTCTAGTGTTATTTTTATACACCACATTAAAATCGATTATGCCCATTTGTAAACGGTTCATTAGATCGAAAGTTCTGTGTCTGCCTCCGAAGGTCTACGTACTCGCTTCGATTCTAATTCACTTAATTTGGACTTCAAATCTCATATTGCAAAATGGACGTAGGCTATAATTACGTTTAGTAAATACCGCAGCGACCTGAAACGACACGGGGTATCCATTAGGAGCCCTCATCGTCTATTAAGTATCGCCTTTGTGAGTCAATTACTACCCTTTTCGATATTATGATAATTAGCTAGCTTATGTATGTATTTATACTGTTACTGTATATAATTATAAACTAGTAAACAAAAAAATTAGATCACCCAAAAAATTTCCATCAGCAGTTAAATTGAAACAATGTTTGATGATAGAGAATTTAAGTATACTTTTTAATATTTATTGTTTTATTCCTAACTAGTTGAACTGGTAAACGTTGTTCTGCCTTTTTAACTACCTACTCTTATTTTTTTCTATATTTTCTCACCTTTTATACCTTCCCTGGACTTCAACAATTAATTCAAAACCAAAATTAGCCAAATCGGTTTAGCCGTTCTCGAGTTTTAGCGAGACTAACGAACAGCAATTGTTTTATTAATATTTTAATAATTGATTATATATGTAGATATTTCATATATATATATATATATATATATATATATATATATATATATATATATATATATATATATATATATATATATATATATATATATATATATTTATATATATATATATATATATATATATATATATATATATATACAATTTTTGAGAAACTGTAATTTAACAAGCTTGCAGTTAAAATGACATTTGCTTCATAAAATTGTTATATTAGTGGGGTATTTATTGGTTTTGATGACATTTTAAGAATACTTTTTGATATTAAGTATTTTATTCCTAATTCAATATTGCATTTTTGAGAAACTAACTTTATAAGCTTATATTAATGAGGCTTGTCAAAATGATCATTTGCTTCATAAAATTATTTTCATACTAGCTGTTGCCCGCGACTTCGTTGGCGCGGACTTCGTTTACTCCGCACAGCTCCTCCCCCGTAGGTGAAAGCGTGATAATAATAATATGTAGCCTATATGTTGACCCGATCTGTTAGTAATATTCATGCAAAATTTGAAGTAAATCCATGCAATACTTTTTGAATTTACCCCGGACATACATTGACTTTCCTACGATTTTATTATATGTATATAGAAGATATTGAAAATATTGCCGGTATAGGTTATGGTTTTGATGACATTTTAAGAATGCTTTTTAATATTTATTCCTAATTAAAATTTCGTATTTTTGAGAAACTGTACGCTAGTAAGCTTACACTAATAATAATTAATGATAGTTAAAATTATGATTTATTTATTACAACTACCTTTTATACTGGTGGTATAGTAATGGCTTTGATGACACCGTGAATGAACAGGAGAATGTATTTTTTATTTCGAAGTTCTAACGGAAACGGAAAATTTTAGGTATTTTCGAGTAAATTAAAAAAAAACTTGGTACATTTATGTGTTTTATTAAAATAGCAATCATGTTAACTTATTTGATTTTGAATATTTTGGTATTTGAATATAAAATTAAATAATATAAATAAAATAGAATTGTATCTAAGTATAAAAAAAATCTGTCCATGTATTTTATATATAATAAATTCTCTAATATAGAGAAGTCGATATGAGTATGTATGTATGTTCCCTATAGATTTCGAAACGGAGGCAGTGATTTTGATGTAATTTTCAGGCAATCTTCAGACTTGCCCCGTGAGTGATTCTTTTAGCATAAACCAAAAACATTCCATAGAGAGCATTTATATTCCAAAAGGCAATTTTCAGGCAATCTTCACATTTGCCTAGCAGTGTATTCTTGACTGTTTTTAGCGATCAGATCAACAGATTTTTAACTTCCCACCACGTATGTGGATAAGGAAGTTACTGATTTTACCCCGACTTTCGAAAATCGAGTTTTCACCAGATGTCCACGTTTTGAGGTCCTAGGAACCTTTTCCAACTATTTTCACGATGACGTCAGTATGTTTGTATGTATGTATGTGTGTGTGTATATGTGTGTGTGTGTGTGTGTATGGGTGTGTGTATGTGTATGTAAACATCTCATAACTTTTGAACGGTTGGACCGATCGCAACGCGGTTGCTGGCATTCAATTGTATCTCGCTCAACTTAGACTTCCTGAAAATTTGAAGCGATTCGGTCCAGGAGATTTTTAGAGATTTAAAAAAAACACCAAACAAAATTTTGGTGAAACAGTATTTTTTTAATATAACTTTCAGATTTATGTGCCGATTGAGAACAAAAGCTAATCAGCTCTATTCCTTAAAAACCCACATCTAATACATACATTGCATCGAAATCGGTTTATCCGTTTGGGAGTAATCGCTGACGAAAAATTTTGAAAAAAGTGTTTTTTCAACATAGCTTCAAAATTTTTCAACCAACCATTTTTTGGTATTCTACGATATTTTAGTACTAAAAAAACTACATCAAATGTCGTTTCAGAAATCAAATTCAAATCTAATTCTCAAAACTTATAGCTTTTCAATTAATATTAAAATTACGTTGTTTTTTGCAAACTTACTAATATTTTTTTAAATAACTTTCAAGTCAATTCACCGATTAACTTAAAAATCTTATCAGCTTTTCTTCTTTAATAACTGCGTCAAATATCGTTAATTTGATCAAAATCGGTCTATTTGTTTGGGATTTATCAATGAAAAAAATTAAAAATAAAATATTTTTTTGACATTGCATCGAAATTTTTTAACCTATCGATTATTTAGCTAAAGCAATATTTTAGATCTCAAAATTGAGTTGAATGCTATCATCGTTTTCATCTATACTTATATTTTATACTCTTTTGAGCTTAAAATACGTTAATTTAGTGGGAAGTTTCAGGGATGGCCCGTAGAGTCAACCGTTTACATATTTTTTGACATTTTAGTAATTTTGGGTTTTGGCTACAGTCAATTATTGTTACCCATGTAAAGTCGTCATTAGATTACAAAATGAAGGTGCGATTTACTTATTGTATGAAAAATAAACATATTCACTATTTCACTATTTTCCACGTTATATATATATATATATATATATATATATATATATATATATATATATATATATATATATATATATTATAAGATAGGAAACAAGCGGATAGGTCTCCTGATGTAAAAAGATTTACTAATTGATAGAGTTCTACATTGGCTCGCCCTGGTCTGGTACCACCGCCTTTCCTATTCCTGCCGCAATAACGTCAGTGCTTGTCACTGTCGTTGCTATCTGTTTGTTGCTACTACTGCTTGCTACTGCTTGTTTGCTATCTTATGCTATAAAAATATTACGTTATAAAAATTAAGGATTGCAATTAAAAAAGCGTGACCACGTTCATACGTAGCTTTGATGTTTTTAAACACACTAGCTGTACCCGTGACTTCGTCCTAAGTTTCTAAAAGTCTCGGGGTTTTACCCGAATGGTTCCCGTTCCCGTGGGATTTCGGGATAAAAACTATTCTATGTCCTTTCTCATGTCTCAAGTTATCTTTGTACCAAATTTTATATAAACCGGTTGAGTAGTTTAGGCGTGAAGAAGAGACAGACAGATAGACAGAGCTACTTTCGCATTTATAATAAACACATAAATAAAGATTTGAGTTACGGGGTCCCTTAAGATAGAAAGAGATACAACTATTAAATGTAACCTAGTTTCGAAAGACGCAAAATAGGTCAGCTTCCCCTTAAAACATTGTTAGCGATTTTCCTTATAAGAACTTTCGAGTTCAAACCTAATATTTGGAACAATCGTCATATTATATTATTCTTTCAACAATTCAAGACCCCACTTCACCTTTGGTACTCAACAGTTCCAATCAATGAACACAATATCCGGTAAAGCAGATGCATTGATTCTTTAAATCTCAAAACAAACATTATCAGGAAATTAACAATTGAAAAAGTATCTTTCAAGTCAAACATATGATTTATTTTAGCTTGGCAATTTTAGGTTAAATCTTATTGTTACGCAGGCTTTTGTTGAAGTAAAGCAGGCCAATCAGTTCCATCAGTGCTTGAGAACCCAATGAAGTGTGTCTAATACATCTCTTTACGAGGGTTAAGACTTTACGCAGATGGTTTTGTCATTTCGATATGTGCACAATTGTACAGATACCTTAGTTACAAACAGTTTATCAAAATATCTGGATAATATCTTTCGGTGACCGTTCAATTGATAGACTTCGATATAATTTGATTTGGAAAAAGTTAATGCCATCAAGCTAATAATTTATCTCGCGGGGGTAAGCAAACCCTCGTTATTTATTGATTTGTTACAGATTATACTGTATTTTTTAAAACCCGCTAATATTATAAATAGTCTGAGGGCCCCATTTGTCAAGTAGATATCGTTCCTGACTATGCAATCAATGGGGTTTAGGTTCGATTCCCGATAGGGACAAACAGGCATATGTGTGAAGAGCATAGATGTTCGTATTTTTGGGTTTGGGTGTTTATTATGGTGTATTTATGTATGTATTTCTATGTTTTAGTATCGTTGACTAACACCCATATCACAACCAAATAAACTGCTTACTTCGGGGTTAGACCAATCTGTGTTCGTTCACTATTATTATTATTATTATATTGTAAACAAGTGTTTTTTACATTATAAAATAGGAAACAATCAGATGGTCCTGCTGACGGAGAGAGAAAATCCAAGTTCAAGATAATGATAGGATCTATAAGAAAATGTCTTACTTATTCTGTTTTTTGGCAATTTGAGCTGTCTTTGGGATCTTGTAGAAATCTCTCCGAGCTATGATATATTGCACTCAGTTCCCTCTGTCTACTCCGTGAGGTTGGTGAGATGAAGTTTGATATGAAAAAAAAATATCTATAGATTTTTTTAAGATGAATGGGAATTTTAACACGTTAATGCACCACCGTCAAACTGCTGGCTATTAGACAGAAAAATACCGCTAACGCTATAGGTACTCGGTCTGCAAAACGTATCTCGGACTTTATATTTTAACAGCTTTAATATTAGACTTACAACGTATGCATATATCTAGTTTAAAACTAAATTATAAAACATTTATGGGTCTAAAACTGATTGCTTATCAGCTGATGCTGAAAAATTATCAACAGGTAATTGTTACCACGCGGCTACATATTCTATCGGCCTACGGCGAAGTATTGCGCTAGCATGATCTTGTCACAAACTACATCGCGACATATGACGTCATAATTACGTCATAATATCTCTGCTCATCATACCACGGCCTACAGGTTATATTTGTGCAGCTTGCCGATGATATTTGTCTGGCCCACGACAAAACAAATAAGAATATTGTAACATTCCTTAAATTCTTAATTCATTTACATTCGTCCCTCAAATTCTTTAATTTCATGATCGCCCCGTTGGTCGAGTGGTTAGCAATCCTGACTACGCAATTGACTGGGCTCGGGTTCGATCTTAACATTTGTGTGATGAGCATAAATGTTTGTATTTTGGGTTATACCATTGTATACCATTGTATTATTGGGTTTGAGTTTTTATTAAATATATTCCAGTATTTAAATATGTATTTCTATGTATTAGTATCGTTGACTAACACCCATAACACAAGCAAATAATTTGCTTACTTTGGGGTTAGATCAGTAAGTGTAATTTGTCCCGTGAATATTTATTTATTTATTTATGCTATTGTTTACTGTATTTTATTCGCCCAAAGATTACAAACCTTATGATACTCTTTCATAAACATAAAGGAGTAAGCAAAGAAAGTTACCTAAACATATGTATGCGGATAAATTAAAGTTTCCTATTATTATTAATTTTTATGGTAATTATATTATTGTTTATTTTACAAAACAAATTTTTACTATACAAATACTTTTATAGAACAAATTATGTACTCAACGCACGTTTCACTCTATGAAGGGTGAAGCATTAATACAATTGTTACAATGAATTCAATTCACTCGAAAATTGCATTAAAATAATGGAAATTCACTATGAAAATGGAGGATCGGTAAAATTTACATTTCGTATTTACCGTCATTAATAATTTAGTCAATATATTTGAGTCAACAGGCTCGGTACTTCGGTACTTAACACTTACCCGAGTTTGACCGGGTCATTCAAGTTAGAACATTGCAGCCGTAAGCCACATTCGAGAATTAAGGTGAAAATGTGGTTTCATTTACAAGATATATTAGCAACTCAATGTTTATCTATTACTAGATGACCCGGCAAACGTTGTTCTGCCTTTTTAACTATTCTTATTTTTTTTCTATATTTTCTCATCTTTTAAACCTTCCCTGAACTTCAACAATTAATTCAAAACTAAAATTAGCCAAATCGGTTCAGCCGTTCTCGAGTTTTAGCGAGACTAACGAACAGAAATTGAATTCTAACATGGGCTTAGCTATATATATATATATATATGTAGGAAGTGGGTCAGATATGATAAATAAAATGCGGATGTGGTAATATAACAACTCTTTATATTTTGTTCAACTTGGATCAAATAAATATCATAAAATCACTATTAAAGCTTTCCATCACTAATGACTAGTTCTGGTTTAACAATTCCAAGTAACTTAATTATTCCCTATTACAAATAAGTCGTAATTTAAGCAATAGATAGTCAATTATAAATTGTACAGCGACTAATTTATAGTTGACAATAATAATTAACTTGTTTGCACAAATCAATTATCCAACAGTCAAGGATAAGCTACGAGCAAGATACAACAAGTGTACTGAGCCACGCCAGAGCCAAGACTGCCTTATCGGCGGACGCTCAGAGCCTTTTATACAGGTAGCAAAACAAGTTGAGTGGTAGGGATATCGAACGATGCGCTTGCCGGCCCGGGCCGTGCATTTGTTGTTTACACTTTACAGTATTCTTGCATTTGACGACGCGGACGCCGTCACGGCCATACTGACATACACACGTCCTCGTGTGCGCATCTTTATACATCTGAGGACAAGGAACGCCTCGTTCATCCTGACATATCTTTTAGAAAACTAAAAAATCTTATTTTTTTTTTTACAGCTCTATAATTAGCGTAATCTTTTAGCGAAATGTTACAATAGTGTGCTGGTCCGGTAACCCTTTCAGCAACCACAACTATTAAACTATTCTCGTCAGTTTTGAAACCGGAGACTGGATCCTACTAAGCTAGGAATCCCTCATCAATTGAAAAAACCGGAGACTCGATTGTACTAAGCTCCCTCTCATCAGTTAAAAACCGGAGACTGGAGTATATTAAGCTCCCTCTCATCAGTTAATAACCGGAGACTGAAGTGCACTAAGCTCCCTCTCATCAGTTAAAACCGGAGACTGGAGTGTACTAAGCTCCCTCTCATCAGTTTAAAACCGGAGACTGGAGTGTGCTAGGCCGGAAATCCCTTTAGCTAATGTGCTAGACCGGAAATCCCTTTAACTGAGAGTGCTAGACCGGAAATCCCTGTAGCTAATGCTAGACCGGAGATCCCTTTAGCTGAGAGTGCTAGACCGGAAATCCCTTTAGCAAACAGTGCTAGACCGGAAATCCCTATAGCTAATGCTAGACCGGAAATCCCTTTAGCTGACAGTGCTAGACCGGAAATCCCTGTAGCTAATGCTAGACCGGAAATCCCTTTAGCTAATGCTAGACCGGAAATCCCTTTAGCTGACAGTGCTAGACCGGGTTGCAATCCCTGTAGCCAAAAGGCTAGACCGGAATGAACCCCTTTAGCCGAGTCATTGGACCGGACACTCCCTTCAATGACTCTAATCTTCCTACATTTTTTGTCAATCCTACATTTTTTGTGTCAATCCTACATTTTTTGTGTCAATCCTGCATCTTTTGTCAATCCTGCATCTTTTGTCAATCCTGCATCTTTTGTCAATCCTGCATCTTTTGTCAATCCTGCATCTTTTGTCAATCCTGCATCTTTTGTCAATCCTGCATCTTTTGTCAATCCTAAATTTTTTGTTAAATTACTTCTTTTACATTTTTTTCCATTGATTTCTTTTCATAGTTTTATAAGACTCCCATTTCCTTTAATTATTTTTTTTCTTCGCTTCTTTTTTTTATTATTTTTTTTTACTTACATTTTTAGTGATATTTTATCATCATTTTACTACATTTTTTTTTTCGTTTACTTAATATCGTATTTTTTTTGCTGATGATGTAGCCTCATGAATAGTGGCATTAGTTATTACAAGATTAGAGAATCTCCTTCGCAGGTAGATATTAAAAACTCTGACTGTTATAACTATTTACAATATACACTGCATTTCTATCAATATTGTTTGGACCAGTTTTATGAACAAGATCATTATCATGAGTATACGCCGTCACGTCATCCTTGTTATAATTTTCATATAGGTACCTCAAGAAACCCTACAGGAATATGGGGAACTTCGCAGAGGCTATCATGGGCGCACTTGTTTTCTAAAATTGCGGTAACTTTTAAGGAGCCCTTATATTTTGAGTCAACAATAATTTTCGTTTAGTGTCGTTCTACATTCCTAACAAAGACAAAGTCACCTACACTAAAAGGTTTAACCTTTCATTACCTCTACTCAACCATAAAATGTCCGATTGGGCTGATTTTTTTTTCAAAGCTTGTAGATACTTTCGCGAGTTTTTGTTAGTTGCCGAATGTCAAACCTAATGCTGCTGAGCGCGTGTTAAATATTACCTAACCGCTTTTGCCATGATTTGTCAGAGAATTATACTGCGCTATCATTATTAAACCCTACAGGAATCGCATTACATATTCGGACCGACTGTTAGCTCTATATGTGCCTGTCGCAAGAAGATGTAAATCTGTATTGTTTTCTCTTTTTTTTTTAAAAAAAAATTAGTTTGAGTTTAGTTGGTAATAAACTTTAAGATTGCTTATTAACGATCTTCAAAGGGTCAACTAATTCGATTTCAGCTCGACGAATTTAAGCCCGACGGTTTTAATTCAATTGGTTGTCAATTGTTTTTTTTTAAAATATCTACCAAGCGCTCTCTATCTTTACCTACAAAGTCAGTATTTACCATACTCTCGCTAGCAGATTTTGAAACTGAGCAGGATTGTTTTTTTTTTTTTATATATCATAAGATAGCAAACAAGCAGATGGGTCTCCTGATGGAAAGAGTCAACCATCGCCTATAGACACCAAAGATGTTAATGGTGCGTTGCTATCTTGCTATCAAGATTGTGTTTAAGTATTGCTAAGCATTAATCTGTTTTCGCTTACTTCCTATTCTACATTGGTCCAAATTTTGCGGCCTAACGAAACATTAAGACTTATCAGGTCAAACGTGAAACTACCTCCAAATTTAAATTTTGCCTTGTGGTTAAGCATTTGATTTGTTCAGTGGAAACTACATCAAAACAAGCGACTATTTATAGATTCTTGTCCATAAAACCGTTCTCTTACAAAGGAATCACAACAGATTTGTTTGATATGGCTACATTCTAAACCAGACTCAAATATAAAAGATAATTAAATTCTACTTAGTGTAATACACCATGTAACGCTCTGGAACAGATGTTGACTGGTTTTCTGTTTTTCGGAACTCGAAGTGGCAACTTCTTTCTTGTTGTAGCTCATCGGAAAAATGGAAGCTTTGTGGCTGGGCCGGGGTCACAACATACATAGCAGACCACTGGTGGTCGGCCACTGGACACGTCACCAGAGATAGTGGTAGATGACCTGCTTTCGCTGCAAGCAAAAATTATTTGAGATAAGTTTCTGTTTATCACGGCAATAGTTGTTACGATGTTCGATTCTATCACAAAATTGTAACTTCCTCGAAATACAGTGGTGCTCTTAAATCGGTTCATATTTAAGTCTAAAAGGAAGAGATCTTCAAGTCATAATATAGCTTGCCAAGACAGCAGCTTGTGAAGAAGGTGACGGCATGACTCTTAAGTGAGTGAGTAGCTACAATGATCAGATCAACCCCGTCTAAATTTTTCTTTTAGATATTTATTTCACTTGAGGTACACCAGCTAGTAAGTTACACGACAAAAATCCTACGAGTCAGATGAAGGGTCTTTGAAACGACAGAAGCATCTCATTAAAAACAAAGCAGAGGCTGGTTTGTACGCTGGTGTTCTCCATATTTACGTACGGCGCAGAGTCATAGACACTAAGAGCTGCAGACAGACGTCGCATTGATGCGTTTGAAATGTGGTGCTGGAGGAAAATGTTACGTATCCCTTGGACAGCACACAGGACCAACGCCTTCATACTAAAACAACTTGGAGTAAAGACCAGACTGTCTGCTACGTGCCTTCAAAGAATTCTATAATACTTCGGCCACATCTCTAGAAAGCAAGGAGACAATCTCGAAAAGCTAATAGTGACCGGAAAAGTAGAAGACAAAAGACCACGTGGTCGTACTCCTATGCGATGGTCGGACCAGGTTTGCACCAATCTTATGTCTAAAATGTTTTATGATGCTCTGCACGCCGCTGAAGATAGAGTCCAATGGCATAATATTGTGCTATCAAGAACAATCTAATGAGGAGGTTACGACCCTCAGTAATGAAGAATACGAAGCTAGGAGGAGGACACCAGTTAGTCATATCGTCTGCTTCATCAGAATCAAAGTATATCAACTTAAGGGGAATAGATGCATTTACAGAACGTGAATTAATATTTTCTGCTATTTTTCAAAGAATAGTTTCCATACCACAAGTGAAAAGAGACATTTACTGCTCTACATAATTAACCGAAATAGTTTGATGCTGAAGTGGGAGTGAATCCGATCCCACTTCTGATGTAGGAAGTGGGTCAGATATGATAAATAAAATGCGGATGTGGTAATATAACAACTCTTTATATTTTGTTCAACTTGGATCAAATAAATATCATAAAATCACTATTAAAGCTTTCCATCACTAATGACTAGTTCTGGTTTAACAATTCCAAGTAACTTAATTATTCCCTATTACAAATAAGTCGTAATTTAAGCAATAGATAGTCAATTATAAATTGTACTGCGACTAATTTATAGTTGACAATAATAATTAACTTGTTTGCACAAATCAATTATCCAACAGTCAATGATAAGCTACGAGCAAGATACAACAAGTGTACTGAGCCACGCCAGAGCCAAGACTGCCTTATCGGCGGGCGCTCAGAGCCTTTTATACAGGTAGCAAAACAAGTTGAGTGGTAGGGATATCGAACGATGCGCTTGCCGGCCCGGGCCGTGCATTTGTTGTTTACACTTTACAGTATTCTTGCATTTGACGACGCGGACGCCGTCATATATATATATATATATATATATATATATATATATAGCTAAGCCCATGTTAGAATTCAACGGACACTTTTTATTAGCAAGTAAATTTTAAAAAGGAATATAGTCAGACGTCATGAAAATAAAATTTGTACGCATTTTCTTACGATTTAGAACAAATCAAGCAAATATTTTTCTTCTCTGCCATAAAGTTAACACTGTCTTTTATTTATGTCCAACCAAACAAATAAGAAAAATGTCGGATAGGTAAAACGCAAAATTTTAAATAAACTATTGTATAAAATCCAATAAAAATAGTAGTATTTAGTACTATAATCGAATCGAACTTACAACACAGAAGGCTGTATAAACATGATACTCTTAGTATCATTCTAAAGAACAAAAAAAAAACAAGTGTCATCTATTTAATCTGTAAACAAGTAACAAATATCTTGCTGTAAACAAAGTTTTTCATCTTTTAACTTTTAAGTGGTTTGTGGTGGCATCCAAGACACGGGAGTGTAAAATTAATTAATCTTCATGATGAGAGATACAATATAAAATAGAAGGTATTATATCTATGTTGACGATATATTGCGACGTCAATAGTTTAAAAGAGTATTTACTAATTGTGAATTCAAGTAAAATTAATCTTTGAAGGTTTTTCGTTAATTTTAGCGTTATAAATTGAAAGATAGACAATCCAGAATTTTAGCCGCATTCTTCCCGTTCCCGTAGGATTTCCGGGATAAAAATCCTATGACTTTTCTCGGGTCTCAAACTATCTCTGTACCCATCCAAATCGGTTCAGTTGTTTAGGCGTGAAGAAGAGACAGACACACAGACAGACAGACAGACAGAGTTACTTTCGCATTTAACGGCAACGCAACTGCAAGACCTCTGGTATTGCAGATGTCCATGGGCGGCGGTGATCACTTACTATCAGGTGCACCTCTTGCTCGTTTGCCCCCTCTTCTATATAAAAAAAATAATTATAATATTAGTATGGACTAGTATGAATTTTGATTTACAAAATAAAATTCTTATTGAAAAACCGTTTATTATAAAGTATTACCGCTACGGAGAGTAATAATCCTTTGTTTTCACGTACAAATTGGATTCTAAGCGCCATCGAAAATTAACAATAGAAGATTTAATAAAGGTTTCGACATATATGGTTACGTAGTGTAGAGGCAATTATAGGGAGATTAGTGGTAGGTTGCCTAGTGACGTCACCGCACTGAACCTTCGTAATCCGATTAAGATAATTGCCTTAAATCACAATCGAACGGTTGAATTTATATAAAATACTTTTATTTTACAAGTCATTTTCAATATAACGTAAAAAGCAACTGCAACATTTAAAAAAAATAACAATTTAAAAATTTAGCTTGACTATAACAAAAGTCTATTTGCATATGTAAATTATTATATTATTACGTATTTGTAATTTATTTTACTATGGTGTTCCTTATATTATATTAATCCATTTATTTAAATGTATTAATTTATTGATTGTAGTGTAAATTTTATCGTTAAGTACAAGCTTTTTGCTTAACCGTTTCAAGTAACAGACAAAGGTAGCCCAGAAAGTCAGCTGTAGGTTGATAATACTTGTCACCCTATGTGTTTGTTGAATGGCTTACCATATTGCTATATATAAACATTATTAAAATTTATGTTCTCTTTTTGTGCATGTAAATATTTTGTTTCAATTATAATTATCAATTTATTTTAATTGTAATATAAGTTTTTTCGTCGACTGTGTTTATTGGTTTGTTGTTTTTTTTTTTTCGTCTTATATGTACTCTTGTTCTTGTTATTTACTGTATATATGCATAGTATTGTGTGGTGAATAAAAAGATCTCATTCTTGTATACGTTCTTAAATTCATTAAATTTATATACTTACAATGCTTATGAAAAAAATAAGTTACAGAAATAGTCAATAATTTATAATTTTAATATTAATTAATTGATTTTGGTATTCTAAATTAACTTTCACCAATAAAACTACTCAATAAGCACGCTGATGTGTTATTGTTCAGTGTATAGCTCTTTTGTCTACTCAATAGTAAATTTTTGTATTAATATAAAACTATAACAACTTATGTATGTGTATGTATGAATGTATTTATGTGCATGTATCTAGGTATGTGTATGTGGCTAGTACATATTATTATGTATGTTTATTCACATATACAATTCTCAATTAAAATAACGGTACAAACTCAGTATATTTTATTAACTTTTATCATGAGGTCCCTGCTTTTTTGTAGTATACTGGCAAAAATTTAATAAAAACGTCGTTTTCGAAAGAAAAACCTAAAATTAAGTTGTTATTAATCTGAAAATTGCAGATGTAAAAACAAAATTTTATGAGTGTTGCTCTAAGAAAATTTTCCTTTTCCCGTGTAGGATAAAGTTATCCTTGAATTATAAAAAAAAATAGCAAGAGTTTGGTAAAATTAGATTGTTATTAATCAATTTAAAAAACTCAAAATTCCAACAACTTTAGAGTGGAGGTCACGCGAAAATAACCATAGCATTTGTAAGACAAAAGTTTTTTCGTGTTTCTCTTAAATTAATCAAGTCATTAAAGTAAAAAACTAATTGTTATCAATCAATATTTTTCCTTCACCAAACTGACATCTTTGAAGCCCCTAACTTCATTATTTACCCGATTCAAAAATTTTCGAATATAGAAATAATGGGCGTTTCGTCAAAACGAAGCTGTTTACAAAAAATCACTCTGTTATTAATAAAAAAAGTTTGTTTGAGGGACCACGGTCTAGTACTGCAGCCTTAGCTTTTCCTGTCGTAATATTGACAGTGCTTGTCACTGTCGTGTTGATATTTGGAGGGTAAGGTAGCCGGTAAACTTATGCATGTGGCATTAAGATCCTATCACAAGGATAGCAACGTACCACTAACATATTTGTTGTCTAAAAGCGAAGGTTGTCTCTTTCCATCAAAAAGAGTCATTTACTTGTTTGATATAAAAGTAATCTACTTACTTTCAATTTGCGCCACGTAAAAAGTTTTATTTTTCTAAAAAAATATTGGTATTTTAATGTCCGTTCAAAGGGACAAAGAAGTCAAAAACTGTTGCAAATAATGACTTCAAGAAATGTAATAGCTTTAGCTAAAATTGTTATAGATTATAATATTTTTTATACGTAGATTTTATTTGAGACCCTTTTGTAATATATCCAGACACAATAAAAGGCTAAAAAGGGACTTTTCAATTATTTGAAGCCCGGACGATGTCTGGTAAAAAGTTTAACAAAACTCTTAGTTCGCAAAGTAATCTGTTATTATTCTATACTTTCATGCTCATTTAAAATACATAAACAAAAAGTTTTAATCTCTTGGAAGCTTAGCTATGTGCTTTTGGATATCAAAATATTGCATCGAAATAAAAGTTCTTACGTAGACTATTTTTATAAATGCCAACTTTAAGATCATTTTTTTTGGAATATATATACAAACTGACATCTTCTATACATCAATCAGTGAAGGAAAAACTTTAGTTTACATTGCGGAGAACTGCAAAAACCCAATATTTTAGAATGCATTAGAATGACATTAAATTAATAATAATAAACATTACCCACACTAAATTGACATATACTATAATATACGCACAATAATAGTATTTTCTTTATGGCTAAGGCTAAATGCAAGCGAAGCCGCGAGTAAAAGCTAGTGCTATATAAAGAATGATGATTCTAGAATTATAAAAGCATTTTTTTGAACTTTGTTCTTCTGAAAAATCGTTTAACAATCAATAAGTAGTAAGTAATGTAAAATACTTTTGATTTTTATATCACTTCAACTGGGCATAGTCTAGACTCTAGGCTTTTGTGATTCGTTAAGTTTACCAACTTACAAAAAGGAGGTTATTCGATTCGGCTGTATGTTTTTTATGTTTGTTACTTCAAAACTCGGTCCTATATAAACCGTTTTTTTTAAACCGGGACCGACAGCTTTCGTGCTCTGAGCCTCGGGAGTGATAACGCGTCATCACCAGAATCCAAGCAGTAACTAAGATTAGATTTTGTTTTTTGAGAAAAAGTGTCATCACGCCCGGTTCCCTTGTGTGAGAGGGGAGGGAGGGGGGTATACAGAGTAAACCGAAGGTCCATAGACTTTGCAGTTCACCACGATTCACCGGTTGGCGATATGCGAGATTAGCGAGATGAATGGTGAGCCCCATTGCGGCATTTTACTGACCTGATAACGATAATTGACTATTTCTAGCGATAATCGGGACTTACGGCTTTACGTGCTCATCCAAAGCACGGAAGTAGCAACACACGCACACCGTTAGACTCCGAGGCTCCGAGCTGCTACTGAGATTTTGGATTTTCGAGAAAAACCTCGTAAAAATCTCAATAACATTTTTTCCTGAGCAAATAAGCTATCCCCTAGATCACGATACAAAGTGTAAGAAACAACTCGAGGAAATTATACTAACATTTTGCCCGAACTGGGGACTGAGCCTAAAACCTTATGATCTAACTAGAAATCTATCCTGAGACTAAAACATCGAAACTATCGTATTGTTTTACTTATAATATTATATAATAGCAATATAAATATAGAGAGCAATGACTGAAAATTTAAAATATAACATATAACACAGTTCAAAGCACTTGGTAAAGTTTTCGATTGACAGGCCTTGTTTGAACTTAATTAGAACACTTGAGTCTTGTCGCAAATGATCGCTAGCTGCGCTAAAGATCAAAGCTCCGGAGCTAATATTTGTATCTATTCGAAAGAAGTCATTGACACTGCCAATTGAATATAAGGGTCTTCTAACAAACACTTGAATAACAAAATATTAAACCAACTATTCCTGAAAATATAGAGGTAATCGAATCGAATTCGAAATTGAAATTTTCCAGAAATAACTCTTGTTTTTTCTTTTTAATAGTTGAAGTATAGTCAGTACTTCAAGCTAAAGTTTGTGTCTTTCATGCAATATTTATTACCATTAAAATATTATATTATGATAGGTGTGCCCGCGATTTCGTCCGCGTGGAAAAAATCAAAAATAAATGTCCTGGGGTTTTACCCGCATAGTTCCCGTTTCCGTGGGGTTTCCGGGACAAAAACTGCTATGTAATTTCTCGGATATCAAACTATCTTTGCACCAAATTTCATCCAAATCGGTTTAGTGGTTTAGGCGTGAAGACGAGACAGACAGACAGAGTTACTTTCGCATTTGTAATATTAGTATGGAATATAACTTTCGAGTGTTGTATGATTATTATTTGATAGATATATGTATAATTTTTTTACTCAGTATCATTTCAGAAATTGTGTCTTTTAATGGGAGACTAACAATAGTAGAATACGTATACTCCATTAAATAAGTGTACAATAAAATAAACTAGACAAGTATATAATTGGTTTTAAATTAATCTAACGTAACAAATAATAAAATCACACATTAGGTAAGTCCTTTGAGCGTTGTAAATAATTAAATGTAGTACAGAACACATTAACACGAGGTGGAATCACATTTTGTATTAAATTGACAAATGCGCCTACCATTTGCTTTCTTTTATTTCTAATACCGTTAAATATTTTATTTTTCTTTGCATCTCTATCACAATGGAAAATTTCAATGGTAATTATTGGGTATAAAAAACTAGTATGTTTATATTATAATAAATTTAATATAACACATGCGGCGTATGGGCTGTACCGTGACATATGGCACTTAATACCGTGTGCCTACCCCTTAAGGCGTAAGGGAATTTGGCGTAAAAATATGTTGTTGCTGTTTTGTCATAATAAAAATGAACATGCACACAAAAGTTTTTTTTTAAAAAGATGTAAAATTCGTGTAATTACAAATTTTATCAAGTCTATCTGGCCGGTGTATATGAAATAAGACTTGGTATGGCTTGTGACGTTTAGCTCATCGGTTTTCTGCACGGACCACATAAATACTAATTGACACGCCATTGGAAAGGAAACGTGTCACCGTGCATATGAGCAAATGCTCCTATTACTGTCAAAAATGTCATATTTGTAGGTCATATTATATTGTAAAAAAATAGAAATAAACCATGTTGTACTGTTTTATCGTACCGAATGAGAGGACAAGGTTTAAAAATTACCCTTTAAATGATTTTTATTTCATCGGTAAGTCGTATAACTCTGTATTTCTGTATGTAATTGCAAGCTACGCTGCCAACTGAGAAATTGTCTTGAAGTAGGAGCCATTACTACTCGATTTAGTTAGTTTTAGTATTAACGTTCACCTTCTATCCTGCAACTTGTAGAAGTGATTTCATGAAATGTGACGAAGTTGTGTGTGTGTATGTGTGTGTGTGTATGTGTGTGTGTGTGTGTGTGTGTATAAGGAATTGGGGAAGCGCGCGCTATTTAAATTAAACTACGAATGCGCGCGGTGGTAGAGTTGGCCATAAAATGGTACCAACTATCACTTAAATGTCAGATGTAATATGATATGCAACTATTGTAATGTTCGCTCGTTTTTTATCACTTGTTCAGCCCTATATTGTTAACTGATATAATATGTAGTTTATCCACAAAATATCAAGAGTGACGTTAAGTGGCCCCAAAGATTATTTTTTTATTATTTGTTCTGATCATTTATTATTATCTGTTCATAATTAAATAAATGTCAATACTCAGATATGTCTGTTGCCTGTCATATCGCACTGATGTATTTCTAATCATTCAAATATGCAAGTAATCAGAGGTAACCAAATGCCAAAAAACCCTACGAATTCAACATAATACACTGGATTTATATTTGGAGTACTGATTCTCATTGCCGCATTAAATAATTTTAAAGATTTTAAACAATTCTTATAATTATTGGCGATAATAGGGTTATGTGTTTTCTGAGGCGGTTTAAAAAAACCATTACTAGACTCCGGCCAGCTACTGTTTTTTTTTCAGGTAGAAAAAATCCAATAACACTATATGCGATTAGGAAATCGAACTAGAAATCTCATGATGCAAGACGAATAAGGTAAAATCTAGATTGGTGACGCAGTCACATAAATGAAGCTAATTAAATTATTTGAATAAATATTGTTTTCAGACAAATACAAAATTTAATTCCAGCCAGTTCCATATCGAGATCTTATAGTACAGTAACTTCAAAATCTTCCAATAAAGCTGGTAAGATCCCATACAGCCGGCGGCCACAAGTTTCCAATAAGTAATTAAAATCCCGAGACGGAAGATTACGTGTTCCTATCACAAAAGGCGAGTATTTGCTCTGTACGCCTTGGTGAAGCACTTCAAATCTCGTCTGATTTCCTGACCTTCTTGCAATCCTAGGAAGGAAATGTAGACAATTCAATAGAGTGTTTAATATATCCTGATTTTCTCGTCGAGTTACTTTTCCTGTTAAAAACATAGTGTAGTGAAAAAAAAACATCTAGTTATATGTTTTTTTATTTTTAAGCGCGGTAAATAAATAAATATCGCTGGATAAATGATAAAATTGATCAAACTTTAAAGTAAAAACATTAACTATTTGCTTGTGTCCTTGTGTTCTCGTGTTGGCCGGCTTCTTTGAAGAACAGACCGACTGCTGTTCTTCCAGGCAAGTCGTAAAAGGCGGTCATTTGGCTATACATGTCACTAGCATCGTGACTTCTTGGTAAAAGGGTTCCACAACGTCTCGCCCGGGTATTTGGTACCATCGTCTTACTTATTCCTGTCGCAATAGTTTTAAAGCTTGTCATTATCTTGTTTCAGTTTCGAGGCTTAGGTAGCCAATAGTCTTATGCCTGTCGTATTGCTATCCCGCCACATGGATAGCAACGCACCATTAACGTCTTTGGTTCTATAGGCAATAGTTTCTCTTTCCATCATTAGCGTCATCTGCTTGTTTACTATATAATGATATAAAAAGTTATGGGTGTTAGTCAATAATATTAAAACGTACATACATAGGAATGCAAATATAAATACGGAAATATATTTAATAAACACCCAAACCCAAAACTCTTCACACAAATTGTCCCTGTCAAGAACAAACACTCAACTATTGGAGCGGTCAAAAATAGTTGCAGTAAAAGTGAATCATTTGATTAAGTAGGAAAGAACTAGAGAGAGAGATAAATTGGAGGAGTTGAGAAAACAGGTTTTGCCCACTTTTAGAAATTTAAATTTGCAGTAAAAGCTCTTTGGCTGTTTTAAACCATTAAATAAAATAGATAATATAATAATAAAATAATGAGTAATGCATTTCTCATTCTCTTACCAGCTTAATCCTATAGGGTTATTTATGTAATTGTTTTTATATGGTGTCGTATTTTCTTCTCGTCGAATTTCAAATACGACTTCGAATTCAAATACGAAGTTACACTTAATTTTTTTTTGTAACATATAATAAAGGATTTGGTTTGATATAAATGACTAATATATAATAAGAACTAGAGAGAGAGATAAATTGGAGGATTTGAGGAAAAAGGTTTTGCCTACTTTTAGAAATGTAAATTTGAAGTAAAAGCTCTTTGGCTATTTTAAAACATTAAATAAAATAGATGATATAATAATAAAATAATGAGTAACGCATTTCTCATTCTCTTACCAGCTTAATCCTATAGGGTTATTTACGTAATTGTTTTTATATGGTGTCGTATTTTCTTCTCGTCGAATTTCAAATACGACTTCGAATTCAAATACGAAGTTACACTTAATTTTTTTTGTAACATATAATAAAGGATTTGGTTTGATATAAATGTCAATCATGTCATATTTATGTTTAATTATAAAAGAAGCATGAATCCCCGAATTCGGTCACGTATGTTTACATTTTCCCGTGTTGATGCATTTTGAAAAATAGTAATTAGTAGCTCTTCTATTCTGCCAGAAAGTTCGTAAAAGGCGAACGATTGATCAAATGTGTCATAAACATCGTTACCACTAAAGTTCAGCGACGTTTTTCCTGGGCCTGGTACTACCGCTTTACGCGCATTTGCCGCAATGTATCTATCATGTTCCGGTATGGTAAGGTAGCCGGTAAACTATGCATTTGGCATTACCATTTTGTCACAATGGTTAACAACGTACCATTAAATTTCAACAATGGAGTATAAAATGTCTTCTGTTAGAAATAAAATCGTTCTTTGTACTTCTATTTTAATAATTTATATTCCTGAGTACATACATATATAAATAAACACATTAAATAAATTACGCAATTAGGCCTTACAAAAAAGTTAGTGGGGAAAACGGGAACGGCTGGACTGATTTTGACGAGACTTTTACTAGCAGATAGCTGATGTGATAAGGAATAACTTAGGCTACTTTTATTTTCGAAAATTTTCCGCGCGGGCGAACTCGCGGGCTGACAAAAACACTTCTTATGATTAAATTAAAATCTTGTAGTTTATTTTCTCATCAAAATTTTAATTAAACTATTTTACTATAAAATGTTATCGTACCATCTTAATTTTAAACGAAGAAAATGGATTACTTTATGGAAATGTTTGCTGAAGCTATTAATTAACGAATACAAAAATGAAACGGAGTTTGAGCTGTTTATAAAAAAACTTTGCATGATTGAATTTACTTATTTTATTGCAGTTTAGATTTAAAGTCATTGCAAAAGCTATAGCAACAGAGCATGTAGGTAAAAAAAGCGACCAATTACACTTACTGATCTAACCCTAAAGTTAGTAAATTATTTGTTTGTGTTATGGGTGTTAGTCAACGATATTAATACATAGTAATACATATATAAATACTAGAATATATTTAATAAACACCCAAACCCGGAAATACAAACATTTATGCTCATCACACAAATGCTTATCCCCGTTGGGGATCGAACCCGAGCCCCGTTGATTACGTAGTCAGAATCGCTAACCACTCGACCAACGGGGCGGTCTAATATAAATTTATTGAATCTCATTTAGGAGTATCTAGGTATAAATTTTCATTTATTGCAATTGAAAAATAATACAGAAACGTGTAAAATTCGATATAATATCCCATAAATAACGTAGGCGCGTACAATGCGGTCACGGAAAAGGATAACTTTCCGATAACGTCATAAAAACACGAAATGAAACCTGCCCCTGTTTATTCGTTCTGTGTTTAGACCATTTTTATGAAGAACAGTGCAAATAGCCAAGTACAAACATTAATCTGCTTTGAACAACAGAAGATATAAAGGGACTCCGGAGAGTCAATATTTTCTTAGGGGACAAAACTCAGTAACTTTTGGCGTCAATTAGAGCGTGATTTAATTTTTAGGTAAACTTAATTTGCTTAACTCGTGTTTGGTACTGTAAGTTGTATCTGATTGCGGTATCTGTTTTATTAATTTTATATAATTTGTCATTTTAATAAACAGCGCTTAAATGTGACTTTAACTGCGAGATTTGATTGTAAAACGAATAGTGTTAGTCCTCCTTTGGATACTGATGTAATAAATGCAAACGTTTGGGTGTTTAGATGGATGTTTGTTACTTAATCACTTAAAAACGGCTGAAGTGATTTAGATAAAGGAGAATTATGAGGCTCCATACAAAGATTGCCTCGAAAGCGTCAGATGTTGATAAATATTTACCGTATTGTAATATTGATTTGCTCTGAAATATAAGATTAGTTGATTTTATCACCTAAAATTTTAAAGATGAATAACGTTTGTTTACAATAACAAAGAAAAATTTGGCCGAGTGGTTAGAGACCCTGACTACGCGATCGACGGGGCTCGGGTTCGATCCCCGACAGGGACAAGCATTTGTGTGATAAGAATAAATGTTTGTTCCGGGTTTGGGTGTTTATTATGTATGTGAAAGTATTTATATATGTATTTCTATGTATTAGTATCGCTGACTGACACCCATAACACAAGCAAATAATTTGCTTACTTTGGGGTTGGATCAGTAAGTTTGTATAAGTATAGTATAGTAAGTATAAGATTTGTCCCGTGAATATTTATTTATTTATTTATTGTAACTCGATCACAAATTAAACAGATTTTTAATACAGACTTCTATGTTTTAACTTTTGACTATAGTCATACTTTCTTTTTATTTCATTTTATACAATAGTTTGCCAGGGCTCGCTTCAATGTCGAAATTTAGAAATTGGAACCCAAAAAATTGATAATTAAAAAAAAATTGTTTTTGTCACGCAAAACATTCTGTAAACTCAAGGGCTTTATTGTTTTCTACTGATAGTGGAGTAGTATCATTTTGAATCAAAACTAAACTAAATTATTTGGGTTTTCATCAACTCAAAACTTTCCTTTATTTATTTAATATTTAAAATAGCTATGTAATACGGAAAATATATTAATAAATTTATTATATCGAAAACAGCGATAACTTGAATTCAGAGAACGGACCATAAAATGTATTAATAATGCGCAAAATAAATTGGTTTTTTCCTGTTAATTGATAACTAAAGTAGTCAAATAGGGATGGCCGATATACATCGATGTTTCGACTATCGATGTTTTTTCCGGGAAACATCATTTTTTTTGGTCGATTTTTTTTGGAATCGAAACATCGATGGTCGATGTAGAATAATGAACCATCGACATCGAAATAAATTTCTACTAGAAATTTTTATGCGCGCGCTAAAAATTAAAAAAAAATCTAAAAATACCAAAAAAAAAATCGGAAAAATTACAGTTATAAATATGGGAAAAAAATCTATTAAACACAATTGTTAATGACTTGCAAGTGCATTTTCATAGCTGGAATATGATCTTAGAATTGAAAAATTGACAAAATTTTTAAAAAATAGCATGTAAAGAGAAGCTACAAAATAACCGTATTTTCGAATTTCAGATTGTCGTTCGATTGTATCGAATTTTTTAATCTTTAAATGATCTACGCAGTGTTTAATAGATTTTTTTCTCTTATTTATAACTTTAATTTTCCCGATTTTTCAATTTTCCCGAATTTTCAAAGAAAGTATTTTTTAAGTAATTTACAAATTTGATTCTAAAATTGAGACATATAATTTTTACAAACTTTTTATTAGCTTCACCTATATGTTTGTTTGTATGTTTGTATGTTTGTACGTTTGTACTTTTGTATGTTTGTATGTTTGATAAAATTATTCCATTTTTTAATTTGCAAAATATGATTTTTGTTATTTTATATAATTTTCATCTATAGTCGATAAGGTAAGAAACTTAATTTTAATTTTTTATAATTATTCCTACAGTCGATAAGACAGGACTTGATGTTAATTTTAATTTCCAATAATTATCTTTAGCCGATTTCTCCAATATTGACAAATTTTTGAATACTAAGGAGAATTTTAATTTTACAAAACAAATAATAGTTTTAAAAAACTAAAAAATCACGCTTTTATGAATAAACCAAACTAAAAAGTAAAAAATAAATAATAGTTTAAAAAAACTAAAAGCACGCTTTTTATAGAAAATCAAAGCAAAAAATAGAAAATAAATTTTAATAAATTTAAATTAAGAATAGTGTTGAAAATTTCAATAAATATAAATTAATAATAGTGTGAATAAAAAAAAAATTATTTTATTTTAAAAAAAGCGTGGGGTGCTTTTTAAGATATTATCAAAATGATAATCACTCTACTCATATCTGTCAATAAAATATTTATAACAAATAATATAATATATGTGGCGATTCTCAAGATCGATTTTTTTTGGAATCGTACATCCCTAGTTTGAGGTTTGTTATCGAATGTTATTGCGTTTTAGGCTAATTAACGGAAGTTATAGGCAAATTATAAAGACCGATATACCTCCAGATAACACTAACTTGACGTCAAACGAAATTTCCTACTATGAGTTATAATTAAAATACTTGTTAGGTAATTCTGATAATCTCGTTATCGAATTTCTGGAATTTCCGGTGGCTAACAAAGAAAAATAGGACAAGCGATTCAAAAATACTGAAAATATATAGTGTATAAATATGTAATACTGTCAAGATGTTTATGACTAATTTTTGATACGCTGAAAAAATAGTTTTTTTAGATTTGTAGATATAGGTAACTAATAGGTAATCGCTCGCTTTGCCAACTCTTTCCGTCAGTTTGCTTCAAATTGCGGATGTAGATTGACAGTAAGTTATAGGTAAGGTGGCTATCAGGGTACGATGTTATTTACAAACAAACGTATGCTGACATAAGTCACGTAAGCCAAATTTGAAGAAATCTATTGAAGTATATGTTATTAAATCTAACGAATCTTGTCCGAAAAGAGCATTTGACTGTAATTCGTCAGCCTATAAAGTATCTACGCATTAAAATATTTCCACAAAATTACGATGAAAAATCTGAACAATAGTGGAATCAATGTACACAATATATAAAGATATGCAGTCTTTTGGGTTTTTTATTTTATTAATTGCAATTATTAATCACAAGTGCACAACTAACTGTTAGTATAGAATTATATATATTTTCATGCTTATGATATATTTGACCAATCACGTTACAAATATTTTATATTTTTCATCTAAATTATACTTATGGATTTTTTTAATTCAAAGAACCAGATTTCTTTTTTAATGTTTATTATTATATTTTTATCTCTTAGCATACAAAATATATTTGTTCAAAATTTAAATTCTAATTTTAAAAAGCTATATACTTCAAAATCTATTCGTCAATCCTTCTACAATACATTTGTAATAAACCATCTGTTTACTATCTAAATTCACTGTTATCAGAACCACACAACCCCCATGAAAAAAAAAATATAAAATATATATTTTAAAATATAAAAATTATATATTTTAAATATATGAAAAATACATGAAAAATATATAAATTATATATCAAAATATAAAGTCCATAAATTTCCAGATCGTTACTATTACTGTTTGTCAAACATTTTTTGTCTTACTTATCCGAGATTTTTCTTCTTATTTGTTTGGTTGGTCAAAAATAAAAGAAAGTGTTAACTTCAAGGCAGAAAAAAGTAAGTTCCTTTTTAAAATTTACTTGCTATTAAAAAGTGTCCATTGAATTCTAATACGGGCTTATTGTACATTTAAATTAATTTAATAATTTCGGCTGATGCTATGTTTTTATAGGATTGAAGCCGATCTCATCAATCTCCTTTGGCACACATGTGATGATGACCTAGGATAGCTCTAAAAATAGATTGTTCCTGTTAGGATTCACAGGCTTCAGGGTTTACCTAGTCGATTATAATTCACTATCTTATTTGTTCATTCCTCTAGATAACAGATAAGAAATGACGAGTAGTTGGTTGTTGCTTTGGAATTAAAAAATTAATTTATCATCGCTGAATTATATTTTTTTACTTTTTAACCAAATTTTTAATAACGAGTTCTCCTTGAAAAATAAACCATCTGCTATCGTGCTAGATAGTAAACGATTAGCTAAAACGTGTCCCTACCATCGTAACTATAGGTGGTCGAGTTCTGCAATGTCTTGGCCGGGTTTGATACCGCCGCTGTTTTTATTCTTGTCACAATAGCTTCAGTGCTTGTCACTGTTGTGTTACAGTTTGGAGTGTAAAGTAGTTAATAAACTTATGCATGTGGCATAACCATCTGGATACGCGATATATTGAAGATACTGACAATCATATTTTATGTCTCACTCACTTAGTCACTTTCCATGCTATGTGATTTTTAAGATTATCCCTCGCGATTTTTAAATATTTTCCTTCATAAAAACCTTGTACTGAAAATAACCAATGCAATAATAACTGGTCAATTGCATGTCGGGTGTCAGCGCAATGTTGGGTTCCGTAGTTGCCTATCACGATAATTCGAGCTAGGAAGCAAAGACCTATAAATTTTATATTATATTTTATTAATTTTTTTTTTGTAGGTCTTTGCTAGGAAGAGAGCTTTTTTATTATTTCATACTGTGAAATTTTAAACATTTAACGTCAATGATTTATTATATCAGCACTATAGGTTCCACAGGTTATATTGAATAAGTGTTTTTTGAATCCTTAATCAACGATACCCTACACTTTGGGGTACGCGAGAAAAAATTTAAACATCCTCACTTTACGGGTACAGGAGGTACCCTAAAAATATTATTCAAAATTTAATTTTATCACTTTATCCGAATAACTAATATGTATATTCTAACCAAATTACAACTTTCTAGAGCTAGACTGCGGATGGACAGATGAATAGACGTACGGACACGATGAAACTATAACGGTTACAAGTTTACTTCGGAACCCTTAACAAGTATCCTATTTGGTGCATTTATTCCAAAGTTATGGATGTACAAACATTTCGCAAGCTTTTTTATGTAGATGCCGCGAGTCTCAATGATTTGAATGTATTTTAAACTATATTAAAATGTATAAATAAATAATTAAACAATTTTTCTATATTATAAAGTTATCTCTAGCAAAGGTTAAGAACAAAATCGTTCAACCCTTTAAAAACTTTCAAGTTGCGACGACCTATAATTCAATTATAGAAGTCGTTAGAGCAGTTGATGCGTGTCTTCATTATTAAATTCAGCTTTAGTTTAAATTGTAACTATAATTTATAGCAGTTCACGGGTTGATTTATTGGTAATATTAAAGGGGAGTCATGGTGAATTCGCAGTTTTCGGATTCGCGGTTTTACTCCGCGACACTGAAGCCTTTATAGGGTGATTTAATATTTATTACAAGTCATTTATTTTGAATTTATAATGTTAAATAATAACATATTATTAAAAATCTTTAAAAATAACGAAGAAAAATTTTGACATGGCAGGACTTGAACCTACGATCTTCCCTCTGACCGGGACGCTGTAACCAAATGAACCTTTGTCGACTGATTCAACGTGGCGAAATTCTTTGCTTTGTGATCGATTCCGTTGATTGTAATAATAGCTACGTACGCTCTAGTAAACTGAATTAGTTTTTAAAGTTGAATATTCGGGTCGGGTAAAAACGTTATTAAGAGTTTTCAGAGTTTTACTCGAAAAATCATGTTCTGAGTTACAGCCGCAGCCTGATGTTAGTATGTTAGTAGATTTTGCCTCGGATGAGCGCGTAAAGCTGTCGGTCATAACAATCGCTAGAAATAAACGGTAATAGGTATCAAATATGTAAGCTTATGCAATGGAGATCACCACCCATCTCGCCAACTCCCTATGATACAAGAGAAAATGCGTGATTACACTTTACTACGAAACTAGCAGATGGCTCACGGATGGTGTGAAACATCTATTACTTATGACTACCAAATATGTTAAATGTGTGGTGGGAATGTAACGCCACATAATTTTTTGACGTCTTCGTAGACTAGAAATATCCATGCGAATAAGTCGCAGTTGTTGATGCCAGTACAGCAAGTAATTATCTATAAAATGACAACGAATTTGTGTGGAGTTATTGTGAGATTTTCTCTAAAAAGGGAGTCAATAGCGTATTGATATATAATAATAATGTTCATGTTAGGGAAAACTTCGTGCACGAGTTCGACTCGCAATTAGCCGGTTTCTATGTTGTTACTGTGTCAAAGCCCCCAGAAATCTACAATTTTAATTTATGAATGTTATTTTATTCATTAAACTATTTTTATATATAAATCTATTTTTATTTTATTGATTCAGGCGTAAATTTTCACCTTTTTAATCTATTTTTATATCATAGCATAGCAAACAAATAGATGTCTCTCCTAATAAAAAGAAACAATTATCGCTTTTAGACACCAAAGATGTTAATAGTGCGTTGCTATTCTTGTAGCGGGGTGTGAATGCTACATGTATAAACTTATTAGGAACGACGGTAGAACCCAATCCGAACGAGACAATGCAGAAATTTACCACGTCGTAGTCACGATGTAAGTGACTCGCATAGCCAATCGTTTGCGGTTTGCCTCTTACGAACTGCCTGGCAGAACGGCAGATGGTTTTTTCTTCATCTTCAACCAACATAGCGGAAATCCTTGATGTTTTTTTTATATCATTAAATAGCAAACAAGCAGATGGAAATGATGGAAAAAGAAACCATCGCATATAGACACCGAAGATATTAATGGCGCGTTGCTATCCGTGTGGCGAGATGGCAATACATCATGCATAAGTCTACCGGCTACCTTATCCTACAAACCAGTACATGACAGTGACAAGCAATGACGCTATTGCGGAAGGAATAGACAAGGCGGTGATACCAGACTAAGGCGAGACAATGCAGAACTTTGTGACGTCTGTCTGTATATTCCATTTTTTTGTAAAATTTGTGATAAATGTTTGTTTAATGACCCACAAATAGACATATAGACAGACAGACAATAAATTCTCGGTACAGTATTGGCACCAAACAAGTCTTTGAACCGGTGAAACTTTCTCAGCAGAATATTGTTATTCACTGTCGTTATAACCCTAAAGACAAAGGGCGCGTTGAATCAAAAGAGTCTCATAGCACTACGACTGCACCCTCTACTTTTCAGGAGAAGGCAGAGTAACGGACCATACATACATAAAAAACCGGTCAAGTGCGAGTCGGATTCACGCTCGAAGGGTTCCATACAATTATCTTTAAAAAACGACAAAAAATCATGTTTGTTGTATGGGAGCCCCGCTTAAACATTTGTTTTATTCTGTTTTAGTATTCGGTTCATAAGATACAGTCTGGTGACAGATGGACAGATAGATAGACAGACGAACGGACAGTGAAGTCTTAGTAATAGGGTTCCGTTTTATCCTTTGGATAAGGATCTCTAAAAACTAAAGTTATAGTCTCTTGATATACGGACTAATCAACATGCAACCACCAGCTATGTAAAGTTATGAGAGAGAAATTCGAATTTCATTATGTCCAAGATGCGGACAAAAGCCATTACATGCCTGGTATTCGAATATTAATATGAAAGCAAATATAATTAAAATATGAGATCGCATTTCAAAGATCTTTAGTCGCTCTGCAGTCTGTAAATTATTTCAATGATTCAGCAACATCTTCGGTACGAAGATTAGAGAAATTTCAGATTGGAATTAATTTAGCGGATTATTAATTTTGATGATTAAAGTTTAGTGTTGGATTTATTTGATTTTGTTTTTGAGGTTTTGAAATATTAGTATAACTACTATAAAAATAGGTATTTAGTTAAACATCACCATGCGAGTTTCTTCTCATGGTTAGTAAAATTAACTAAACAAATAAATCCTACATGTTATTACGAATATACGAGCTTGTTTGTTTCGCTAAGAAATTTCGTGATTCCGTGGGGTTGATATTACTAAATCAATCATAAAAACACGTTTTAGGAAGCTTGATGGTCTGTGCGACGTTATTGCAAAAACACCAACCTCACGTGCTCTAAAGTCATTCAGAATGAAGCTCTGATTTATGGCCGCAATACAAAAGTAGGTATTTGCAATATATTAGTAACTGTATATTTGTAATATAAGTACCTTGCTATTACCACAGTAAAGTCAGTTAATTTCATTGCTATATTCTGGTCTGTATAGTGAGATATTTTATATACTGACAAGTATTGGGACTACTTTAATTCTCGCACCTCGGCGCCATTGTCTTATCTCGAGGATGTTAATGCATCTGTAAAATCATTGAAATCTATTAATAAAATCCTGCATATACCTTGCAATTAGAAGTGTCTTCTTATAGCTTCCAATTGATTTACTACGAGTCATAAAAAATACAGAGTAAATTGTATGATGATATTATACCCAGATATTCTTCTGTATGAATACTTGCATTTAATATTAGTTACATATTAAATCAAGGGTTTGAAAAACTGACCACAGATTACGAACATAAAAGCAATTATAGAATAAACATTCATCAAACTTTGTCTAGCACATCTGTTACCAGATTTATAACAGGCAGTCACTTTCAAACAAAACGAGTATGCATGCTATATTTTAAACTAGCAACCAATTTTAGAATTGCCACATTTTTTATAGAAACACAATTTATGTTGAACATATAACAGAAATTAGCTAGTTATTTTTCAAAACTTAATATTTTGTTGCTGCGTAACATAATTGCATCGACCACACAGCCCATTTTTTTTTATTCTAACCCCAAAGTAAGCAAATTATTTGCTTGTGTTATGGGTGTTAGTCAACGATACTAATACATAGAAATACATGTATAAATACTTTTACATACATAATAAACACCCAAACCCGGAAATACAAACATTTATGCTCATCACACAAATGCTTGTCCCCGTCGGGGATCGAACCCGAGCCCCGTTGATTGCGTAGTCAGGGTCGCTAACCACTCGACCAACGGGGCGGTCATAGACGCCTAATGTTTGATTTTCCGTATTGAATGCATTCTGGCAACTAGCTGAGCTGAGCTGCAACATTGTGAATGGCTTACTCAAGGCCACGGTGAAAGATAGTGATGTACAGAGAATCTGATTGATCGACACTGATTGGGTATTGGTGCATGGACATTTACATCGGAACTATAAGTCAGATGTGTTGACAGAAGCCATTCGCCTGTTATTAGGGGTCTATGGGTTGTGTGGTCGGTGCATAATTGCTATATAAATTGGCCAATATGCGCGTGATTTGAATAGACCAATGAGCGCGCGGGTTACTAGATTAGATTTTACTAGTTTAATGACTTTGATCTCAGAGGTTTCACATCATATGCGTCTTCTGTAAGACTCGTTGTTTTTATTTTTGGAATATATCTGATTTATGAAACGTGCGAATGTAAGAAGCGTAATTTTCTTCGTGTTGCTTTGGGCCTCATACAAATATCTAAAAAAAGTATCTTTACGCCCATATCCCTGAAGAGGTAGGCAGAGGTGTAACAAGTACACCCACGATTAGCCGAAGATACTTAGTCCCATAATGCAATATGTGGTAAACGTATTGTCAACCGGACACTTTTCCATTCTCGGGCAACGTTGTTTTTATCGAAAAATTACCAATAGACCAAAGCTAATTTTTCCATTGCCAGTTTTACGATCTATTAATAGAATGATACAAATATCTACCTTTCTATTAATAAGCTTGTAAAATTGGCAAGGTCTAGATATATTATTATTGTTATATCCACAAAGTTAATTTTCTGAGAATTTGCAAATTGGATCACAGTCAGTGTTACTGCTTTAAAATATGTATTACATAATTTAAAGCATTGTGTTACTGCTTTACCTATTGAGGTCGCTATTATAAATAGAAAGAGAAATCATGGCCTATAAACACCAAAAATGTTCACGGTGCGTTGCTACCCATGTGATGGGACGGCAATGCCGCATGCATAAGTCCGCTTACCTTACCCTCCAAACCGGAACAAGACAATGATAAGCATTGACGCTATTGCGGCAGGAATTGGTAAGGCGGTGGTAACAGATAGCCGATCGAGTCGTTGCGGAACTCTACCACCCAGTAGTCCCGATGACAATAATACGCAATTGGTCGCCTTTTACGACGTTGCAGACAGAACAGCAGCTGTTGGTCTATTCTTCAAAGGAGCCCGGACCAACATGGGAGGAAATCTTTATTGAATTATTTATAAAGTATAATGTAAATGTAAAATATAATAATAAATGTATTATGTGCACTAGAAAGAGAATAAATATAGAAATAGTCGCAAAACAGGAGGCTTGAAAATTTTCAATCGTAGAGCACGTTTCAATGCTTTGCATTGAGTCGTGCAAACGTACAATTAAATTGACAATCCTAATTTTTTAGAATATCGGTTGAAAAACTAAATTTTTTCAAGTCAAATGTCAAGTTAAAAACAATAATTTAATCATTGTACGTACATAAAATGATTTAAGCAAATTGAGACTTTCCTCCTTACTGATGTCGTTACAACATTAATAACAAACATAAGATTAAAGTTACCAAATTAAATGTAGGAGTGAGTCAAAATGTCAATAATTTCTTACATTCAATTGAAAGTTCTAATTCAGAAACAAGTGTAAAAGCTTGCAATCAGTTCGCTTATTTAAATAGCACCTCGTTTGCCGCTTTATTCAAGATTACGAACTTCCAAACCCAAGTTAATTGCAGTTATAAGAGTTTGCGCGGCTCAAGAAGATCTCCTAAAGCCGGGAATGAATGTTGAAAGATTTATATCTTGGAAAGAACGTCTTCGGGTCTTAATCCGCCATCCACATTCTCAGGAAATTAAGAAATTGACAAAATAATAAAATTAACGGATTATTAAATGAAATTACGGAGTTACAACTATTTACAAAGATTTTTATATTATTCACTTAAAAACATATTACAATAAATAATAATAATAATTCACGGGACAAATTACACTTACTGATCTAACCTCAAATTAAGCAAATTATTTGCTTGTGTTGTGGCTCTTGTGTGTGTGTCAACAATACTAATACATATATAAATACTAGAATTTATTTAATAAACACCCAAACCCGGAAATACAAACATTTAAGCTCATCACACAAATGCTTGCCCCGTTAGCATGACTACGCAATCAACGGGATCGAACCCAAACCCCGTTGATTGCGTAGTCAGGGTTACAAACCACTCGAGCAACGGGGCGGCCTTAATTGATCAAAATCTATTAAAAAAAAATAAAAACATGATAAAGCTGGAGGGGTTTTTTGTTTGCTTTAACACGTTAATCTTTGAATAAACCGGCTAATAAATAAAAAAGTTAACACTCCGGTTCCCTTGAGACATGGGCAATAGTGAACCGAAAGTCTATAGATTTTCTAATATTATATTTCACTAGCTAACCCGGCAAACTTTGTTCTGCTTTTTTAACTACTCTTTTTTTCTATATTTTCTCACCTTTTAAACCTTCCCTGGACTTCAACAATTAATTCAAAACCAAAATTAGCCAATCGGTTCAGCCGTTCTCCAGTTTTAGCGAGACTAACGAACACCAATTGATTTTTATATATATATTGATATATAAAATAGATATAGATATATTTCGCCGTGTTGGTCCCGGCCTCCTTTGAAGAATAGGCCAACTGCCGTTCTGCCAGGCAGGTCGTAAAAGGCGACCGATTGGCTATTGAGTCACTACCATCGTGACTACTAGGTGGTAGAGTTCTGCATTGTCTCGCCCGGGCCTGGTACCACCGCCTTACTTATTCCTGCCGCAATAGCGTCAATGCTTGTCGCTGTCGTGTTTCGGTTTGGAGGGTAAGGTAGCCGGTAAACTTATGCTTGTGGCATTAGACCT
Organism: Apodemia mormo; assembly: GCA_036924255.1. NCBI lineage: Eukaryota > Metazoa > Arthropoda > Insecta > Lepidoptera > Riodinidae > Apodemia > Apodemia mormo. The sequence goes on along the minus strand of JAUPFN010000008.1, from coordinate 32,603,487 downwards.
CGCCACAAGATAGCAACGCACCATTAACATCTTTGGTGTCTATAGGCGATGGTTGACTCTTTCCATCAGGAGACTCATCTGCTTGTTTGCTATCTTATGATATAAAAAAAAATATATGCTCATTTCTAATGAAAACTGGGATCGATAACTGTACGTGCTTATACACAACAACCAGAAATCATGCTGCTATTGAGGTGTCGATTTTTAAGAAAAATAAATAAAATAAATAAACAATAAATAAAAAATGAATAAATATAATGTTTTGAGAAAACCATCGAAAAACCTAAAAAACAGTTTTGCCCAACCTATGGATCGAACTCGGGACTTCATACTTCGGGTCGCATAGGTTAACAACCCTAAACCACGACAAAATATTTTTGAGTATGATGGCAAAAGAATGTAATGTTCTTAAGTCTCACAGACGAAGTTGCGGTTAAAAGCTAGTTATTGATATAAAGTTGGTTCTCTAACGGGACAGTGAAGTAAATCGAACGTTACTATGCATAAGGGTAAATAACGTTTCATCAATTTATCGTTCGTCATTCGTCACCTTATGAGATTAGAGGTGATCATCGCAAATACCCATTATTGTATGAATTAATAGATTCAGGCGTTACTTTGTGGAAATCCATAATTCAAACAAGAAATTGTGGTATTTAATTTATAACATTTCCACAAAACCTTATATGGAACTGATGTGATGAAACTGAAATGAAAGGTAGTGTAAGGAATGGGGCAAATTTTTTCCAAGGTATAATAATTAGAAGAGACTACAGCGGCACAAAAGTCCATCCACTTTTTATGTAATTACGAGATTAGCTTAAATGTTCTAGCTTCAACACAAATGCATTAGATCCTGCGCTCAATTCTCGGGTCAGGCAATCTGTGTAATTGAGTATGTATCCAATTTTACAATAGTTTGACAAACTGTCACATCATTGTAATAATTCTTCAACAATGAAATCAATATTAAAACTTAAATAAAATATTTTTCAACAGAATTGTGATTAATTTACCACCCCTATTTTTAAATCAAAGTAATTAAAATCAGAAAACATCTTTCGATGGCTTTTATAGAGCCAAATCTCAATTAAAATAACTATGCGATGAACAGTTTGCTATAATTATAACGCAATTATAAAATTTTGAAGTGCTCTCTAGAGGCGTTGAAACGTCGAGAGTACATATGGCTGGTAGACGATAACAAATATTTAAAATTTTCTCACTACAAAATTTAATGTTTGTGTTGAAATATACACTACGTAAATATTAAGGATGAAAAATGACTTTTGCTAATATACATGTTTTGAAAATTAATATAAGAGGCTAATTAAAACAAAATCTGTATATTAATACGTGAAGGAAAAACGTTGTAACTATTTTAAAGACAATTCCTTGACCGGTGGAGTATGAAATTTAGCATACAGGTATAAAGGTAGGCATAAAGGTATACTGTAGAAATCTAATATTTTGAAATAATATGCATTAGACATACAGTACATTCATGTGACATACTCGTAAATAATTTTCTCCGAGTATTTTGTTTATGGCTGACGTCTCTTGTCCAACTTAAAAGAGGTTTTATTGTTTAGTCTGTGGTCGTATTTCGGCCACATCAGAGTTCCGTAATTTTTCTCCCGATTATTTGGTATGGTGGAGTTTTTAGTGGAGTGTCGATGTACACGCTTCAAAGCTATTAGATCTTATTAATAAATAAGTTTGATTGAGTACAAGTCAGCGCTCAATCAGTTTCGTTCCTTTTCACATATTGCGATTTCGTAGTCGATGCGATTAGTCCAGACATATACTCAAATGGTTTTATTAATATCACTATCAGTGTATAAATCAGATTAAGTATATTTATTGGATTTATACCGGACTTGGGAAGAAGTCTTAGGAAGATTCAAATCTCTGCTTCGGTAACTCGTTTTATTTTTTCTGAAATAGCTATAACGCCATTAAGCTGCCTCCATTTTCCTTGACACAAACTTAATTATTTTTAGTTTTCAGCAACAAAATTTGTTAGATAACATTTGGAAGTAAAAAAAAGCTGTAAGTGCAGTTGTTTTAAAGGTGACAATAGCTAAAAAGTAGTCACACGTTTTGCGCACAGAATATTTAGAAAGTAATCCAAAAGAGTATATTTATACCAAATGCAAGGGTTGAATATTTAGTTTTATATAAAAGCTTTAAATTTTAGATATAAGTAATCTTCTATTCTCTGAGGAGCTATAATAAGAACAAACCTTGAACGTCTTGCATTTAATATTGGAGAAAAGAAATAGCAAACGAAAATCGAAATACTAATGGAAAAGTAATACTGCGCATTTGATGCAAAAATTCATGATATTCTACGACACAAGCCGCGATGATATGACATCGATGGAGGCTTTTGATCAAACACTATTCGATTCAATACGAGTGCTCTAAAAACCGCTTCAAATTATTTATTTCGTTGATGTTTATAATAGTTAATTTTTTCTTATGTTTATCTCGCACAATCAATATTAAGATAAATAGTAAAAAAAAACATTCTTCTATATTTTATGATGGAAAATATTTTGAAAGTGTGATATATTTTATTAACATTATTTTAGTGTGGTAGTTGGCAGATCTTTTTTTTATATAGAAGAGGGGGCCAACGAGCAAGAGGTGCACCTGATGGTAAGTGATCACCGCCGCCCATGGACATCCGCAATATTAGAGGTCTTGCAGTTGCGTTGCCAGCCCTCTAAGAACGAATAAGCTCGTGTCGTATCTGTTCGGAAATACCCCTACCAGTAATTGATTCCACAACAGAGTAGTGCGAGGTAAAAAAAGTCCAGAAAGTCACACAGTTGTGGATTTGCAGACATCGAGATAGTGATGATGGAACTTCAAATTTTGACGCGATGTCCGATGGTGGAATTCGGCGGCAGAAAATAATAAAAACAACTCGTCGGAACACTCCCTATGAAAAATACGATAGAAGACGCAGAGTGAACCTACATCTCTGCGTAATGCCAAAGAGTCAAGCTGTTTCGAAATAGCCTGGTCGTCAACGATTTGAACCATTCTACGCTGAATGCGATCAAGAGGAAGAAATAGTACTGGGGAGCTCCGGCCCAGAGATGAGAACAGTACTCCATGTGAGGCCGAATCTGTGCCTTATAAAGTTGAAGGCGTTGGGCCGGCAAAAAGTACTGTATCGCTCTGCTGAGCACACCGAGCTTTTTGGAGGCTAGTTTAGCCTTGCCTTCCAAATGACCACGAAACAGAACGTAATTAGATATGTCGACCCCCAGGATTCCGACACTAGCTGAGGCTGTCAGAAGAGTATCTTCAAATCGAGATTATACTACAAAGGTGTCTTTGCGGTGAACACGCAAAGCTATGTTTTCTTGGGGTTAAATATGAGCAGATCTGATACAAAGGCGGTTTTCGTCGTATACAATATTTATTTTTAACAATTTGAGTACGTCAAAAACGTTCTGAATTAATATGTAATTATAACTGTAAGCTAATCGACACTATTTTTTTCACGACTTAATAAAAATATACTTAAGTTTCATTGCACAGTTTGATATACTTTGTTGCACAGTTTGATCGCCCCGTTGGTCGAGTGGTTAGAGAACTTAACTACAAATCGATATGGTTCGGTGTCGATTCTCCACAGGGACAAACACTTGTGTGATGAGCATAGATATTTGTATTTCTGGGTTTGGGTGTTTATTATTTATGTAACCGTATTGATATATGTATTTCTATGTATTATACTCTGTACAAGTTAGCTTGATCTTTGTGACAAACGGGCTAGTGATGGGAAACAGAAAATATCTAGTAGTCCAAAAAATAAAGTTTTAAAATACTTGTAACTGTGACGAGATGTGTAAAATTCTTTATTGCATTAGACATGTAAAACATTAGGTAGATCAGCGATGGTGGGTCAATATTAATATTAAGTACCTATTTAATATTACAGGGTTATTTTTGGACCTCCAGCCAAATTTAATAGGTAGTTCAGACCATGAAAATAAACAACTTTCCCTGAAAGACACGCGTAGAAAAGTGAAAAAAAAACAGATCTTCCATGCGAAATCAACCATGTGATTGAGCAGTTTTTATGGGTATATTATATAGATAAGGATGTTACTGATAACTATGTTTATTTAATGTATAAAACTAATTTCCAAAACTTCATATTATATTTAAAATATTTTTTGTAGGTTACTTCAATAAGAAGCGAGCAGTTATTCAACGATAGATGAAATATGTCTAATTATTTTTACAAATATATCTATTATTAATTTAGTTACCTAATTAGGTTAAGTGTTCTAGCTTCCATACAAAGGCATGATGTCACTGTGCTCAAAATTCGGGTCAGGCAATCAGAGTAATTAGGTATACATCCGATTTTGCAATAGTTCGACAAACTGCCACATCATTGTATTTAGTATATAAAATGTAATAAAACTTTGAATAACGTGTTATAAAATTCAAGGTTATTTATTAAAATTCTTTGTTATTGTTATATTTATGTTAGAAAATCAAGTTTTGTTATTATTTAAAAAAAACTGTGATAAAAATTGAAATTTGGCAGCGGTAAAATATATGATTGATATTGATAGCGATTGATATTGCAAGATTCACTCAGGAAAATCGTCGCATTTCATTACTAGATAGTAAATCTATTCAAATTGTAGATCTACGCGCAACAATATAACGTCGACCGTGGGATTTAATAACTAAAATCTTTCATAGGACCCAAGACGCTTGCAATTTCGTTATTATTTTTAATGTCTAATATCTTGCTAGTAAAATGGTATTTGCGAATCTATGTTTGTCGTGCAATTAGCTCAGACGAGAAGTTATATTTCATTTTAAATGAATTTAAAAGAGTAGAGAAGGTTTCGAGACGTACTACGAGTATATACTATATGTGTTATTTTAGTTTTGTCACCTATATGGTCTAGAGGATTGTCATAGTTAAATGTGGTCTTGGTGCGAATCCCGGGCCAAAATTCAAAAATATATTTTACACGAGTCTGAAAATACTTCCAATTTGTCGATTGGCTTTACTACTTGTCATATTATGGAACATAAACCGTCGCGTCGGCTGTTCGACTTCTTTTGGGATACAGGCATTACGGTATTTATTAACATATCTAATAACCCAACTAATTTTGTTCCAGTAAATAATTGTAAAAAAGGGTCCTTTATACTTCATTAATATTGACTGAGTAGAAGCGGATTGGCTATTTTCTTAAAAGGATTGTTGGTTGTTAAAGAACATTTAATTTCTAACATTTTTAAATAATCACTGAGTTAAGAAAGTCTTGTATCAGTTAGAAATATATAACGTGATACTTGAGCTCAAATAGAAAGTGAATTACAGTATCGTGAATTTCGTGAATTTAATTATTCACATTAATAAATATACGCATACAATTTTATGTTAATTTCGTTTAATCAAGTAAATAAACAGTCAAGTGCAAATTGGACTAAGGGTTCCATAAAAAACGAGACTAAGGACAAACTTATTTGGTATTCGATTTCTAGTCACGGTTATTGCACCAACTGCAAATAATAAATTTGAAAAAATGACTTTTTTTCAGATTTACAGACTTTCTCCTTTACATTTGCGTAGTACATTGCATCTTACCAAATTTCATGATTTTATGTAAGCGGTAACTATTCTATAGGTTTTGACTTTAGATACCCGTTCGAAATCGCAAATTTTTTTACTGTAGAGATTTTATATAAAATTCAGTTTCTTTATAGTTTATAATATAATTCAGGATCTTTATAGACGAACAGACAAAAAGACAAACGGACAATAAAGTGATCCTATAAAGGTTCGTTTCTTACTTTTGAGGTACGGAACCTTATATGTACTATTTTTTTAATTTAACACTCCTGTAGCAAAGAACCATTAACAACTTTAGTTTCTACTTTAAGCAGTTTTCAGATCAGTAGATGAGCCTATGTGCCGTGACCGAGTGGTAAAAGCGCCAAAGTTCAAATTCGTATTTTTTTCATGAGTGTATTGATAAATGTTACTAATCACCACTCCATGCTTTGCCAAGCGTATTGAGTCATTCATCATCACCATCATCAAGTCATCGTCATTCTCCTTTGGCACATTTTTTTTTTGTATAATATGGTTTTTAAGTTATATTATTCGAGTCGGATGTCACTCATTGGAGTTACGTCACTCTGATAGAGGTCCTGAAACATCTTAACTAGATAGGTAGCACATTTTGCTTTTTCTACTGCAATGAGAGCTGGTTTCTGTTTTTGCTTTTGTTGATTCAAGTTCGGAAGGTAGGACGTAAACTTGTATATATGGTAGTAATATTTAAGATTTTTCATTACATATTCGCTGTCGCCGTGTTGGTCCCGGCCTCCTTTGAAGAATAGGCTAACTGCCGTTCTGCCAGGCAGGTCGTAAAAGGTGACCGATTGGATATGGAGTCACTACCATCGTGGCTAATAGGTGGTAGAGTTGTGCATTGTCTCGCCCGGGTCTGGTACCACCGCCTTTTCTATTCCTGCCGCAATAGCGTCAGTTCGTGTCGCTGTCGTGTTCCGGTTTGGAGGGTAAGGTAGCCGGTAAACTTATGCATGTGGCATTAGATCTCGCCACAAGATAGTAACGCACCATTAACATCTTTGGTGTCTATAGGCGATGGTTGACTCTTTCCATCAGGAGACCCATCTGCTTGATTGCTATTTATATATATTATGATATAAAAAAAACATATGTATTAAAACGAATGTTATGGAATATAATAATCATGGTTTGTATTGCATAATAGTATACATCGAACAAAATAATCATAGTTTATGCCACAGAAGATTATATACAACAACGTCACGCTTCGTTAGAAGCAGCCAAGCCACTAACGTGAACACTGATTAGATTTCGCGTTCATATACGACATCGCCGTAAATCCTAGTCAGTGATGTGATTTACGCTAATTTCATTTCTCGCAGCTCGCACGCTAGTCTAAACGCGCCTTAATTACAGCTAAAGACGCCCCGAAATTCACGATACTGTAATTCACTTTCTATTTGAGCTCAAGTATCACTTGGCATTGGTTACAATGTTTCTACAGATGTATAATTTATATTATTTATTTTATCAAATATTAACGCTGACTGACTAATTGACGAATAAAGTATAATCTAAACCAATGGTGTAAGTTAACCTATTTGTCTCAAATTATGAGACAAATAGGTTAACTTTCGATCTCCGGGTCAGGGGAAAGTTATATTGAGGTTTTTGCGAGAGTTTCTTGAAAATCCTAATCTACTAAGATTCATGCACACGTAGCAGCTCGTAGTCAAGAACAGGTAAATGTGTCGGTCCATATCATCACTAGAAATAATCATATGCATTATGGGGTGACGTGGTCACCACATTCTCGCGCACCGATCAACCAATGAATTGTGGTATATTTCACTCTGACTACCCCACAAGGCTTTCGTTTGATTAAACTATTTTAATTAATTGGACCCGATAAATTAAGTAAGATCTAAGTATTAAAAAGAGGATATCAATAGAAATAGTTGCAAAAAAGGAGGCGAAAGAAGTTTTAAATCGTAGAGCACTCTGTCAGGGGGGTCGTAAAAGACGACTGATTGATTATACGTATCACTACCATCGTGACTAATAGGTAGCAAAGTTCCGTAAAGTCTCGCCCGGGTATTTATTATCAGCGCCTTATCTATTCCTGCAGCAATAGCATCAATGCTTGTCACTGTCGCGTTCCGGTTTGGAGAGTAAGTTAGCAGGTAGACTTATGCATGTGGCATTGCCATCCCGCTACATGGATAGCAACGCACTATTAACATATTTGGTGTCTATGGGCGATGGTTTCTCTTTCCACCAGGAGAGCCATGTGCTTATTTGCTATCTAATAATAACAAACAAAACGTTTATATTTATATCCATTAAAAATGTTAAGGAAGGAAGGTAAATGATCTATTTTTTAAACGGCAGGCGTATCGCCACCGCATAATATGCAATCCGCCAACGATTAGCGATGACTTTTAAGCGTATCAAAAAATCATTTAAACGTCGCCAATTGCTTGCTGGCCATTGGATGCACTTTTTGCGATGTTCCAGCACCAATAATAATCAAGTGGCAACAACTGCCACTAATATACAAGGCTATTGTGTCTTGCAATAACTAAACAATTATGATAATCGTGCATTGCGAGTTACGTGATAGCCCCGCGGGTTATATTATATTAACACACAAAATGCTATTTAAATAGAACAAATTTCAAATATAAATATATGAACATTTACATGACTTCCAGCGATCATCAAGTTGCTTGTGAACTCACGAACTTAATTACCTCTTCGATGCACCTTTGAGACCAGCACAAGCCTTTTCAAGACTCGTTGGTGTATGCATTTTGTATGAGTGTCGAGAACGTTTTAGATTAACTTGCTTTAATTACGCTCTAAGCAAACGAGGTAAAGCGACGCGTATGTAATCACGATTAGTAATTAGGTGTAGTAAACGCGAGATAGGAAAGGGGTGGTTAGGTCACGGTTGTATACAAAGCGAGGAAAACTGCCTCATTAATGTCATGTACACATTTTCATATCATTGAAGTTTGTTAAATTTATTTTCGTTTTTAAGTACCTTGTTACGCGTTGGCTGGAAGAAATCTGTTGCCAGAGATAAGCTCGCCTACTGTACTTATTTTTCTTTCAATGTTTTTTAAGTGCTTGTTATATATAATAAAGGATAAAATAAAAAAATCGATTTGAAATTACTATAATATAATAACAATGATAATACAATAACAATGATAATACCACTTATAGTGCCGTGAATTGTGTCACATTAATTTTTTTTGTAAGATAGCAAACAAATGGCTCTTTAAATGGAAAGAGACAACCATCGCCCATAGACATCAAATATGTTAATAATGCATTACCGTCCTTGTGGCCTTAATGCCACATGTTTACCAACTCTCTTGCCCTCCAAACTGTAACACGACAGTGACGAGCATTGACACTATTGCGGCAGGAATAGGTAAAGTGGAGGTATCAGACCCGGGCGAGATAGTGCAGAACTCAATCTAGTTGCCACGATGGAAGTGACTCTTTTTGCCAAGCGTTCGCCTTTTATAAACTGCCTGAAGGAACGGCACATAGTCTATTCTTTAAAGAAGGTCCGGACCACCACGGAGTAATATATAGCTCAAAATAGTCAATAACTAGTTAGGATAGGTTGTCTTTAGGTCTCATATCTTAAAGAAGGAGCTCCGCCAGATGAAGCCCAGTCGACTAAGTTCTAACATAAACGTGTAAGTGACAGATACTAGGTACGTTACCGTACTTAACTGCTCATTGCCGTAAGCATACGCTTTACGATTGATTAACGATAATAATAGAGTACCGCTAGTGTCCTTGATTGTAAAATATTCTGTGAATATGATAATGATGCAATGATTTCTCAATGGCTAGTAAACCTATATATATTATATAAGAATTACAAGCGCTAACGTCATGGTAATCGAAAAATTATCCAATATACAGTTTTGTTAGCTGCTGAGAAGCTTAGCATTGGTTTTCAGACATGTGCGATAAATCTATCTGTATACGATACGAGAAAACCATTGCATACGAGTCAAGAACACATGTTAAGAAAGTTTGTTAATATTTAATGAATGTGCTGTGAACGGCGTTGATTTGTAGGTGCTTTACGTTTAATTTTCACCCTTGAGTTGCACACCGCTAATTTAATAATTCTATCAAATGTCTTTCTATACAAAGTATGAGTTATAATGAATTTTGTTTGATTTTTTCGTTTGTACCTTATTTCTTGTTGCTCGTAGTTGTTGTTCTTAAGCTTTGCGCTTGCTTCTTAAAGATCCATTTTATATTTTTTAAGAAGCTGTTTAGTTTTTTTTATCATAAGATAGCAAATAAACACACTGTAAGTCTCGTGATGGAAAGAGTTAACCATCGCCTATAGATACCAAAGATGTAAGCGGTGCATTGCTATCTTGTGGCGTCTTAAACACCATCTTGTTGCGTTGTTATTCTTGTGGCACGGTGTTAATTCTACATGCATAAGTGTACCATCTACCTTACCCTCTAAACCGGAACACGATTGTGACCTACAATGACGCTATTGCGTAGGAATAGGTAAGGCGTTGGTACCATATTTTTCAGTCTCTACTTTTTTATATCATAACAGATGGGTCTCTATATGGAAAGAGTCAACCATCGCCTAGAGACACCAAAGATCTTAACGATGTGTTGCCGTCTTGTGGCGAGTTCTAATGCCACATGCATAAATTTACCGGCTACTTTACTCTCCAAACCGGAATACATCAGAGACTAGCACTGACAATATTGCGGCAGGAATAGGTAAGGCGTTGGTACCAGACCCAGGCGAGACTTTGCAGTACTCTACCGCTTAGTAGTTACGATGATAGTGACTCGTATAGCCAATCATTCGCCTTTTACTAACTCTTGCAAAATGGCAGATCGTCTGTTCCTCAAAGGGGGCCCGGAGAAATGAGGTAATTTCGAATAGATTTGATTCGATTCGATATTCGATTAAGTTTAATATTATCTGTATTTAGAAATTAATACATAATAAAATCCAATTTTCATAACGTAACATACTATAAATAAATAGCATCAAGCCAATTCTCTTGCGGTGTATGCCGAATTCAAAAATTAACAAATGGTCCAGTTAACCACATTTTACTAGTCCGCCGGTTGGTGACATAAGTAGTGATCCAAAATTTAAAATTTTAAACTCGTCCAAGATGGGAGTGTTAATATACCATTACACGATCTTGATCTGCTACCGGAACTTTGATCAAGGAAACCTCAGAAGATCTGAGCCGATTAGGTTAACATCTAAATCACGTGGCACTCATATATTTTCCAATTTTCATATCGTTGAATTAATTGTCAATAAATTAATTGTTAATTCTGTATATATGTAAACTTTTACCGTGCCAAATTTCATACTCCACCGTTCGCGCAACTGTCTTAAAGAGGGGCACAAAGTTGTCCCTTTTCGTATTAACAGATAATAGATCAAAGCATTATTTAGTTTTATAATCAATTGTTTGGCTTTTTTATACCAGTAAATAGCAAATGAGCAGATGACTCTCCTGATGGAAAGAGAAACCATTGCATATAGACACCAGATATGTTAATGGCACATTGCTATCCGAGTGGCGGGATGGCAATGCGACATGTATAAGTCTACCAGCTGCCTTACCCTCCAAATCGGAACATGACAATGATACACATTGACGCAATTTATTGCTGCAGGAATAGGTAAGGTACGGAGTTGGTACCAAATACTCAGGAGAAACTAATGCCTAGTAGACATAATATTATTGACACGTTTAGCTAATTAGTCACCTTTTTCGACCTGCCTGGCAAAAAGGCAGTCGGTCTATTCTTCAAAGGAGCTCGGACCAACTCGGGAAAATATTCCTGTTTTGAAAATACAAATCTCAGTTGCACCTCGGAGTCAGTGATATGTTAATATTCCCGTTCTTCCGAGGAACACATAACGCTATTGGTCCCAGGTATCGCTTGAAATAACAAGTAACCGTTATCAGGTCGGTAAAAATGCGACGACGGAAATCGCCACTCATCTTGAAAATTGATGAATCATGGTGAACTGAAAAGTCTATAAACATTTGGTTCACTCTACCTACCCACAGGAGAACCGGCATCATGATACACTTCTTTAAACTGATATAGTTATTAATTTAAAATTTATTTTAATTTATGAATACATTCAATTACCTTGACAAAGGCAGTTTGTTTTAATGCGCATCTATGTTATTCATATAAACACTCATTTCAACCCCTGATATCCAAGCGGCATTTACCTAGGGTTGAAAATTCAAGGTCAGCCTATACTTGTAATTGTGTATAGCAACCATCCCCTGAGCAATATATTTAAAATACGATATAATATGATTATCGGCCTGTCCCCCTAACACAGACAAAATCAATAGCGCTTGTGTTGCAGAATAAGCAAAATAATACGATACAGCCCGGATAGTGAGAGTTGTTAGTACTACACATTTTCCTTGTGTCGTTACTTTATGAAAATAGAATATGTTTTTTAAATATGCAAAATATCAAGAGGGGAGTCAAGGATAAATCATTTTCATAAATTCAAGATCAAACTATATTCTGGTTATGCATAATAACTCCCTCATGTTGGTCCCGGGCTCCTTTGACGAATAGGCCAATACTGTTCTGCCAAGCAGGCCGTAAAAAATGACCGATTGGCTATGCGAGTCACTACCATCGTGGCTACTCGGTGTTAGAGCTCCCGGGTCTGGTATCGGAACACGCCAAGGAACAATCACAAAGAACACACACACGTGTTCCGATTTGAAGAGTAAGGTAGCCGGTAAACTTATGGATGTGGCATTAGACCTCGCCACAAGATAGCAATGCACCGTTAACATCTTAGGTGTCTATAGGCGATGGTTAACTCTTTCCATCAGGAGACCCATCTGCTTGTTTGCTATCTTATCATATAAAAAAGTAGACTGAATAATATAATTATATATTTACATTAAACAATACCAAAGTACAATACCAAAGTACCCAGTTTCGTAATAAAGTACTAAAACACAACACAAAAGCTTGCGCAGGTATATACGTTTCGCGCTCTTTTTTACAGTAACGGCTATTGCAAATCTTTCGTCACAATATTGTGCCGTAGCGGAGGTATCCTGTTCCAAATTCAAAATATATATCATTAGTTGCTATTTCCAATATTCCGATCTTGTTGCTTCTCACTTGCATCACCTCCGACACGTTCTAATATCTCTTACGTTGTTAAGTATAGTTGCTATGATAACATAATTAGACGTAACATTATTGACCTGAATATAATGAATGATCCATTAGCGAAAAGGGTTATTATTCTTAAAAGTTTGATATTCAACTTATTGATAAAATAAGTAGCATAAAGACCCGAACAAGATCCCGATAGCAGTGTTATCAAAAATATATAAGTTTAACAGATTTGCTTTTAAAATAATTGTGGGTAACGGCATCACTCTGAAGCTAACTATCTAAAAAGTCAGGAATTTTATGATTATATGGTCACGTTGTTTTAGAAAGAAAATACTTAAAACGCATGATCTAGCTTGTTATTATTATAATTTGACGTTGCAGTATTTGCAGGAATAATGATTGTTTGTTTGTTTGTTTAAGAATATTCATAGTTGACAAAAAAAAGTAAGACTTTTCGAAAAAATCCTTGCTTATTTCTCGTCTACATCGTAATAATAACTTCTAAAAAAAATCAGCCTTCTTGGTCCAAGAGGTCACAGTATTACACGGTTGTTAGGTTTTTTCTGTAAATTTTGGTTATACTTTGTACCGAGGGATTTTATCTCGCTGGGCACCTGTTCACTGCATAGTATAAATTGTGCAATTATTGCCATATTTATCTACAGCTACAAATGCCTACGAGAATGAATATATTAAACTTTTAAAAGATATAATATTTGGTTTTTTATATTAAGCTCTTATTTTTGGTTTACTGGTTTTTAATTTCTTTGGTATAAATATTTACATTTTCATTATTCATTATCTTTTAACGAAATTCACGGTCATATTAATATTTCAGACGACATATGAATGAGAGTGACGAAAGACCCAGCTCCAATCAGTGATTTTTATCTTCGTAAATTTTTATATTTTAACTAGCTGAGCACGCGACTTCGTCCGCATGGAAAAATTTCGAAAAATGTAGCCTAAGTACTCCCTATATCATCAGCCAGTTGCCAGTGAAAGTCCCGTCAAAATCGGTCCACCCGTTCCAGAGATTAGCCGGAACAAATAGATAGATTTAAAAAAAAAAAAAATTGTAAATAATATTATTTTTGTATATGTACCGTGTATGTATCCATATGCATTTAGTATAACGCGGTTATTTTAATATTACAAACAGACACTCCAATTTTATTTATTTGTATAGATATAGATGTATAGATAACCATCGTAAGATAAACAATTAGCTGGCACTTTTAGTGATGTTTAGGGTTCCGAAGTAAACTAGGAACTCTTACAGTTTCTCTATGTCCGTCCGTCCGTCCGTCCGCTTGCTCAGAGATCCTTATTACTAGAAAGCTGTAATTTGGCACGAATATAACGATAAATGCCCTCTTCTTAGTCCGCATTATTGTGATGGGCAACTTCGGTATCCCACATTGCGCGTGGCCCGACACGCACTTTACCAATTTTTATTAGATAACATAGAAGTTAATGGTGAATTGCCATATTATGCGACAATTTTCTAGAATTTTATTATATGACTATGAGGCTAGGGTAGATATTTTTTGAAACAAAAGAAAATCATAGTATGATAAAACCTATTGCAAAAGGAAGAAAATAAAGCCAAAATAAGAGGAAAAATAAATTGCAAGCGATTTGAGTTCGGAAAGTGTAAGGGGGCCAAAAAATGTGATAAACTGTTTTCCCCCCTTCAAAGTTCCCCCCCCCCCCCACTTCCTGAAATCAAATCGCCCGTGATTTATTTTTCCTCTTATTTTGGCTTTATTTTTTTCTATTTGCAATGGGTTTCATCCTACTATAATCTTCTCATAAAAACCAAATTAAAAAAACTGAACCGTCACGGGACTCCTGACAGATGTGAAACATCGGGGTCGCGTAGTTGGTTGCCATGGTGACACATCGCCACATCGTACACGCTACTAAATATGGACTGTATACTTCGCTGTATACCCTACCTTAGTACATAATATTATAACGTGGCGACCCGTCGCCAGGGATGCCGCGTCGCCACGCCAACGATCTAGTTTACACCTGCGCTAATCATTGATATAAAATACCTAAGATACACAGTTCCGAACAAAACTGTCGCTAATTCAGTCTAAAAAGTTTATAGTTATGGCACAAACGTGTTTTTGCATATTCAACCTTAAACGCAAGATTTAAAGTCATTTTTAAAAAACAATGTACAAAAAGCAATAAAAATTTTGACTTAAGTTAGCCGGTAGGACAAGGCATATGTGGAGTCGAATATAAATATCTTTATGCATTGAGGTAGTATTTTAACGGTTTGTAAAATTTACATAAAAAAAATCTTGTCGAAAATCCGTTTTTGCGTAGAACATTTATATATCAATAACACAAATAATGACCATTAAAATAATTTATTTATATTTCAAACGTTATAGGTTATTGGTTCTATTACACAGAACCTACACAGTACACATATAGGCAAACTGTGGGTTTATAGCCATGCAGTATTTGACGCTTGATATTGATACATTAATTTGAATAGTCTAATTGATTTAGAATATACTGAAATAGGAAATTTACTGCAATGGTGACTATGACTACGTTATAAAGTTCATAGATTCTTACATGATAACAGACACGATTTTTTTCAGACTTATTATGTAATGTATCGACTACATAGTAAGGAAACGCATTAATTTCCTAGAAATAAGTTTAGCTTTTCGTAGAATTCTCGTTTTGAATTAGATTTCAGTTTTTTTTTGCAGTATTATGTAAACGAACATTTGTTTAGTTATAGTATCTGCAGACGTATGAGCGAATACTGCCCATAGACATTTGAAACACAATAGGTTAATTACTAATGCGATGTCGGCTTCTGAAAATTTCATTGACCCTCGTATAAAAAATTCCAATAAAACAATTTAAAGCTAAAAAATTGTGTTCAATGTTATTCGGAAGATCAAACTCGTTGATGGTTTTGAAAAAATATACATCTTTTCAAATACTGAATAACTATCATTTAAAAAAAAACTTTGGATTTTTGAACTTTTTTAATTCAATAGTCTATGCTTAGGCATAGTTTTTTTCTTTGAGGTTAAAATACTAAAATTTAGCGGGAAGTTTCAGGTGGCCTGTAGGGTCAACCAGCTCACATATTTTTTTAATATAGTTACATTGGTTGGTTACATAGATATATTACATACACAGAAATCCTAATAGATACGTATATTTAGTTTGGAGTATTGTTTAGTACATATAATATTATTGCCAAATGTAATTTTAGATTAGATATTTCATTTAGGTAATTTTATATTAATTATTTATCATTGCAAATTAGATGAATATTGTTGAAAATAAACACAAAATCAGAAAGTTATTTGTGAACGTAAACTACTCTGCTTTTAAATTTGACGGATTATTAAAAATATTTTGGAATTGGTTTTATAAATACTCAGTCAGCATATTACATTTCCGATTTGAAGTTTTATCACTACATTCATTCATTCATTCATATCATACATTCACTTTATTTCGTCGTATCTATCTGGCAACGAACTTGATCGAATTCTCACTTACTTATATCTTCATATTACATGTCAAATTTTCAATTGATATCCTAGAGATTTTTTTATTCTCTGAACTGTTATTATTATATAATTATAATTAATATATTCTTCCTTTTTGTTGGTCCCTTTTTAAAAAGAAACGATCTGCTTTCCTGCTAAGGAGTTTTGAAATGGTAAACGATTGACTAAAAATGTCAGAATCTTAAGTATTAAGTGGTGGAATTATGTAAAGTTCACATGGACTTGATAACATTTCTGTATCTACTCCTTCCTAAGAAATTAGGCTTTAAAAAAAAGGCGGTGTAAAGGGCATACTCCATTGGCTCGGATATGTAGAAATAATGTAAGGTAAAATTAGATGTAAGGTTAACAAAACAAATATACAATGTGAATGTGGAAGGAAGTAGGTACCGGGGAAGATCAAGGCTTATATTTCATGATCAGATTGATCGAGTATTGTCCGAAGGTGGTGTCAAGGGTCTTCGCGACCGGCGTGTATGTATGAAGGAAGTAGTGTGTGTTGATGAAGCGAGACAGTCTTTAAGGATCGTGAAGATTCGCACTTGATTCTCTTTGCCTTCACCGTAAGGGATCTGGCGTGAAGATAATATATATGTATGTATGTACTCCTATCGCTAAAAACAAAAAAAAAAACATGTTAGATCTTGTCACTAGCGTTTTCCGGGTTAAAGTGTAAAGTAATTAGTAAGTTTATGACTAGCATTTCACTTGCCACACTTACTAACTTTTTTTTTGTCGACAGGTGTATCTGCTTATTTGTTTTAGCATGACATAAAAGCATATTGATGCTTTTTTATGATATAAAATGTATTTTTAAGAAATAAATTAATCAAAATAAATACCGTCAAGCCAGTATCTTCGAAAACTAGACAGACTTCAACCTCTACTAATAACTACATACTATAACCGTTCTCCACGATTAGATAAGGAGTGACTGGTAAATAACATAACGAACAAACACATATCTAGTCCTGTCTAAGTTATCTTTTCCATAAAATCTAAGACAGAATGATTTTGATTTTGTGTACTGAATTTGAATCCTGTATATGAGCCTATACATGAGCGCTATACCACGGAGATGACAAAATACAAGAGCTCTTTTTTAGGCTATACTATTAATATTTATCTCATCAATACTCGATTATTAGTTAGACTAAGACTAATTTACAATCGTTTTTAAAGCAATAGTATAATAAGCACCAATACGCTTTGGGTCGCTTGAACTAATAATATAATTCATTGATGGATTTTTCTTAAGATTCATGAAGAGTAGGGTTAAATCTTATGTTTTTCAAAATACATGAAAAATGCTTAGTAATTTTAATAACTTTTTATACAAGGTGCTTCTTACTTGATACAAAAGTCGAAACTTTATTCGGAATCATCAGTAGGATCGATTGCAATAGTTTTTAAAGTATGCTACATTTTATCCCAAAAATCTATGAAATTTTGATCATGTCGACACACTAATAAACACGAACAACGTTGGTATGAATCGGCGTATACACATCCGTAGTTATGTTTCTAAAGCCGTCAGATTTATTGACGCATAGGGTGACAATAATGGCGCGAAGTCTACTCCTAACTCAAATAGTATTTTATTTTATGTTTTATTAATTGTACATGTAATGCTTGGGATATTTCGTGTTAAGTAAAAAACACTTAGTGTATATAGGTTTAGGCTAGAAAACTGAGCTTTTTGAAGGCTAGTTTAGCTTGTGTTCAACAAGTATTTTTTGCTGTAATCGTATTCTGAGCAATAAATTTTATTTCATTATTTTATTTCATATTTCATTAAATTGACTCAAAGAATAGTAGCTAAAGAGCTGTCAGAAAAGTAGTCTTAAAACGAGGGATTATGACATCAAAGACGTAAATCTGCAACTTGTTGAACTCAAATAAGTTATAATTTAGTAGACATCCTACCAAGACTTAAGTCACATCTGAACTCTGATCTCATGCCACTGTATTTCAAATTTCAACTTCTTAATGATGAAAGTAAAAAGATGAGTACTAAATTGCAATATCGTTTTCCTTTGATTATTAATCAGGGTCTAAAAGAATTAATAAGCTTGTGATAGTTTATACATCACTACATAGTATAAAACAAAGTCGCTTTCTCTGTCTGTCCCCATGTATGCTTAAATCTTCAAAACTACGCAACGGATTTCGCCGCGGTTTTTTAATAGATAGATTGATTCTTGAGAAAGGTTTTAGTATATAAACCTTTCCGATATTCCCACGGGAACAAAAGCTACGCGGGTGAAACCTCGGGCAGGTCGCTAGTTTATTACAAAACAAAGATCACAATTAAAGGTAAATCTTTTTATATTGTACTTTAATTTTATCTAGCATTCCATGTTAATTTAACCTCTTTAATTTACTACATAATAAGGGTGGGTTGATAAATTTGTTTGGATATGTATTCACAAAAAACGTTGTTGAAACTCATTCAAAAAGTTCGCAAAACGTAACGAATAATAGAAACAAATGTAGCTCTTAACATAATGGTCTATTCGAAATTTATGCTCAAAACTGCTTTTGTTTGCTGTAATTAAACCAATAATTTCAGAAACTTTCGCTTCACGACACTAACAACCCTTTACAGTTTTTATGTTTCGAATATTTTTCAACATTTTTATTGCAAATGTTTCGAAATTGGTTTCAGTTGAATTAAAATTATTTTGTTTACGTTAGAAAACTGAAAGATAACACAAAATATGTTACGATATATGGAAACGTCATAGAATCGTGATCGCACATGGATATCCACAAGATCTTGTTAAGGCGTACCTGGCATTTTAAGAATGAGTAAGCTCTTATCATAAAGTCTCTAAGAAGAATGTATTTGGAAACATCCACGCTAGAAATTGCTTTCATAAAACAATAGAGAGGAGCAAAAAGTGCCTTGAAAATTACTTTGTGGACTTTGACGGGATGTTCGATCCTAAAACCATCGACAGGAATTATTTCAAACTTTTCGAAACGCTCCTCTTGATAGATGCTATAGAAAATAAGTTTCTATGCAATGCCATAGAATCAAGCCGAATAGAAATAGCCCGATCCTTAAAATTCGAATCGCTCTACGCTAAATGATCACAAAAAATGAATCTAAAAGTTTATACTTCTTTTTCCTTGTCACAATATACGAGAGTCCACGGAAGGCTGCAAATTAAATTGATTTATTTTTAGGGTTCCGAAGTAAACTAGGAACCCTTATAGTTTCACTATGTGCGTCCGTCCGTCCGTCCGCACGATAGCTCAGAGATCTTTATTACTAGAAAGCTATAATTTGGCACAAATAAACATATTAGTCACGTCAATGGAGTGGTAGCATAAAATCTTGAAAATTTTTTTTCAGGGAAGCCCCTACATGTAAAGTGGGCATGTTAATTTTTTTCTCACGCACCCCGTTGTGTGGGGTATCGTTGTTATTACCTATCTATTTAGGTGTTTATCCGAACGAAACGAAATTCTCGGGAATAAAGGACATATATATATGTAGTCTTTTTTGATTTTTGATGTGACAAATCTCAATTAGGTATATTTTTTTTTAGAGAACAGTCGAAGTTTAATCAAAATCGGTTTAATGGTTTCTGAGTATAACTGACAGATATTGAAGTCAGCTTAACACCAACACCACGTTAGTAAGGTATTAGTATAGACGCTCTGTTTACTCTTCCACCCCGCAGGAGTACGGCTTGATGATGATAAAACGTCCAACTGTATGTTCATCAATACAACTACTAACAAGGTGACAGCATTAAGCACCTATCTAAAAATAAATAATTTAATATAGGTAGGTACAGAGTTTTTGTAGTGTGTGGAATTGGCATTATGTGGAATTGTGAAACGGTAATGTGATATTTTTTGGATTAGGTATGACCTTATTTCGTAAAATACCTGATACCTGTACCTAATCCAATATTTATGCCTAATTTTTACTAAGTATACTTGGAGAAGTTACCATAGGCGGTGAACCTGTGCTGCCGATATTTTTGTCATTGACGTTAAATAGGTTTTATGTTCATAGAATAAAACAATAAAAACCCTCCTTTTCTTCGTCCGCATTCCGCAGTTTGATTATCGTGATGGCCAATGGGTAACTTTGGAACCCTACATTGCGCGTGGCCCGACACGCATTTTACCATTTTTATTTTACCATTTTTAATTTCGACTAAACAAGAAAGCCTCTTTTAAG
Organism: Apodemia mormo; assembly: GCA_036924255.1. Lineage (NCBI taxonomy): Eukaryota > Metazoa > Arthropoda > Insecta > Lepidoptera > Riodinidae > Apodemia > Apodemia mormo. The sequence continues at coordinate 32,582,921 of JAUPFN010000008.1, read as the reverse complement.
TTTCACAACAAACTTCAGCCATAAACAAAATAGTATACAATGTGGGTATAATATGATATGGTGATGTGACGCCCCGTTGGTCGATTGGTAAGCACTACGCGATCGATTTGCTCCGGGTGCGATTTTTGACAGGGGTAAGCTTTTATATTTTACAGGGACAAGATTTTATATGTAGTATGATGAGCATAGATATCTATTATCTAACATTCTGGGTTTGGGTGTTTATAAAATAATATTTTTATATGTATTAGTGTTGTGGACTATCACATATCATTAGCAAATAATTTGCGGTTAAGATCGATTTGTGTAAATTATTCAGCGATATTATTATTATATTATGTGTCAAATGAATGGTATCTAATCTGAACCTCGGAAACGGTTCCATTGATTTTCATGAAATTTAGTATCGATTTATCGCCCCCAAAACCATAAACCGTTTCACTTCACGTATTAATATATAGATAACAATTTAGTATTAGTAGAGTAGAACCCCTAAAACGTAGCTTAATTAAAACTAGCAGAACTAACAAAAAGTCCATCTGTGATAAACCTTATCAGTTATCAGACAGGCTTTAGTGAAAACTAACAACAGGCATTAGTGAAAGAAAATAAAGAAAGTAAACTTTTAATATCACACGTCTTATACGAAGTTTGCCAACAATGATTATAAACCGTTAACATTTATAAAATATGTCATACTTTTTATTTAATAACTAAACTAAAACTAACTCTGACATTTTCTCAATTATTAAGCCGGAGAATCAGAAGAAACAAACAACCTTTTTAAAATATGCATTACAGTATAAATTGTTCGAGAATATATTTTTACTAAGTGTGGACTACATCTCCACTATATTTATCACTATCTACTCAGAAACATAAAACAAATGATTGTTTCATTAAATCCCACAGGACAATAAATGTACGTCCATTATGCGAAATTGGTGCTTCAATGCGTGGCCATAACGCATCGTTCTTGTTACGCTGTAAGACAGGTATAAGCCATTAGGGAATAATAAAATACTCTTATCGGGCCATTAGATGCTCATAAAATAACAGTTAGTCATAATAATATGATAGATGTTAATATCGGTGTTTTTATAGTGTAAGAATTTACTACACTTACATATGTATTGGTGCATTTTATTATATGGTACATAAATCGATCATAGAAAAATACTCCTAGTGTTAGACTTGTACTGCAATTAATATACAAAGAACAATGGTGAGCTCATACCTTGTATTTAAAATGATAGTTTTCAGTCAAATCTCCTACTATAAATATCCATGTAATTTTATAAAATTTTACTCGTATTTATTTTGTTTGAATAAGGCTTGTCAAAAAAGATATTATTTTTTAAATGTAGCCTTTATTTGAGCCATTTTATTTGTCTTCTATGTTTGGTTTAAAGTATAATACTCAAAGTGTTGCAATTTTAAATTAGACCAGGTAATTAATAGATTTTTAACCCTCCCCCCCAACCACTGCCTCTTTTGATCTAAATAATATATCATGTAATAATTTTTCATTTATATATATAAAGGTGACGGTAAAAAATGAAGTAGATTATAGATTTCCCAGATGACTTTGTCATTTGTTAATAGGCCTTTTCATCACAAAAATTTTTTGTGCGCATGCGTCAGAATCAGCCATCTTTTTCGTACTGTTTTTTGTAAACAACCATGCTAAATTGTCCGCTATCCGTGTATCAAAAATTAAAATATAAATCAAAGTTGATTAATTGTAAAAAAAGTGAAAAAAAAAAATAAGTAGTAAGTCAAAATAATCGGAAAAAAATTTTTGTACTCCATTATAATTATGTTGTCTGTACGAAAAGGAACAACAAAACGGTGTTGTTATGGAGTATGTAAAAGTGATACACGATACAAATCATTTAAAACCAATAGATTCTATTTTATAAATTTTCCAAAGCCTTGTCTTGAATATCGAAAAAAAATAATCAAATCATCAAGCAAATTACACATTAAAGCATGTGTAAAATGTGCGAAATGTGAGTTATGGGTGAAAAAATGTGGCAGAAGTGACCGAGGTTTTAGATCTATTGATAATGTTACTAAGGATACTTATATTTGCTCACTACATTTTCTTGGAGAAAGTGGTCCAACTGAACAAAACCCTGATCCTTTAAGCTATCAAGAGTTTCAACATATTGATAAATCAATTAATAAGGTTTTTTGTTTTTCAAACAAATCAAATAATAATCAATTAATTGAAAAGGTGGCTAAAATCAATTTTAGCCACCTTTTCAATTGTTCACAATTATGAGCTTCAACTGAATCATAAATAAGTGAAGCACCATTGATGGTTTTTTCCAATAATTTATTTCTTTGTGGAGATAATAGTCCTTGTCCAGCCATTGTTGATTAAAACAGTACGAATTTTTTGAATTACCGCCGTTTCAACATGGCGGCTACGCTTGCGCTCATCTGATGATGAAAAGGCCTATTATGTTAGCTGTCAAATGTCAACAAATAGTAAGTGAGTTCAGCGAAACTAAAACCTCAGAAATCTGACTTTAGAATTCTAAGCTAAGATTTCCGCCGGTCGCCGGTACACTTTATAGATACTTAGTAACTGCCCAATGCCGCCATTTAACTTAGTATATCACGACACGGTGCCATGGTATAATTCTAACACTTTTCCTTAGATTCACTTAAAGATAGAAAGTGTGCCCTGACTCCTGACCAAACCGCTCGCTCATTAAAACATTTTATTTACTTTGACTATCTAATTCGGATTAGTGAGATTATAGTTTCAGTGAACACACCTAAACTTTTATTACGATATTTTGAACTTAGTTATTCACTGATCCTTGTTTATATTTAGAAAAATGATTACTTCTGCTTAATTTGTAAAAAAACCTTAAAACTGTTTAACTTTTTTGTGTTTTTTAAATTAATTTGCTTCACCTCAAAATATTTAATGCACTTTTAAAAATCCGAACCCCTTGGATTGATAAACCGATTTATTTAAAATTTTCTAGCATTTATTTTTATTCCAAAAACTTTTCAGTTATTGAAGACGTAAGAAATTTCTTTCAGGTATTTCCTTGTATGACAATTCACCTTTTTTTGAGCAATGTGTAGATTAGCGCTTATTTTATCGACTACAACGTAGCAACTGTTAATCGTCGGCACTTGATGAAGCTGCATTTTAGAATAAGTAGGTATTACAAATAAACTCACTTATACTTCCAGTTCACTCTTTTATATTATTTTATACATCCAACCGGTTTCGCTAATTACAGCACCATCATTGGTGATTTGCAGAGTCATAATGTCTTTGACAATTTGTAAATAGTTACAAGCTTTATTTTATAAATGCTAATGGGTTCACCTACAACTATTATGTACAAAAAAAATTTAAGACATTATAACTGTGTAAAACATTTCTGATGATGCTTTAGCGACACCGGTTGGGTGTATAGAATTATATAAAAAAGTGATAATACGTACTAATTAAATTATTTGCAATTCCTTTTTTAATAGCAAAAATGTGGCAATAAATGAAAAAAACCTGGTTTATTATTTTTGTGTTATATCACTCACCCCGTGCTTGAGAAAACTTTAAAAACAACAAAGAAAAATATCGACACGCAGGGATTGAACCTGCAACCATCTCACTAAAGCCGGGACGCTCTTCCACTGAGCTAGTGTCGACAAGTTTGACGTGGTGAAATTCCTTTGTTTTATGATCGATTACTTCGCTTGTACTGATCGCTCAGTGGAAGACCGTCCCGGCCTTAGGGAGACGGTCGCAGGTTCAATCCCTGCGTGTCGATATTTTTATTTGTTGTTTTTAAAACCTGGCTTATGACGTGGTCTCATTATCGTCCGACGATTAGTGGTTGTTGTCGAGATAAAACATCGTCTTTAGGTGGTCACATATTATATCGTATCGACAATTGTCTATTTTACTTATACTTGCGATCCGCACCAATGCAAAAGTAAAATGAACTTAGTCGGGGTAGAAAATTGACATAAGTTTGAAGATTCACGATTCAGCGAAGTAGTGGCCATACAAATTGCGACAACGCGAATCTACGCCATAGGATCGTAATGTAGACATAGCATTACTCACACAATAAATATCTTTATGTAATACCTGACGGAAAAACTTTGGATCCCTTTTTAAGACAATTGCGCGGACGGTGGAGTAGGGAATTTGGCACAGTTAAAGTTTACATTCCGGAAGAATGCAGAAACCTAATATTTTTAAATAATATGCATCAGAAATACATTAAATTATTAAAAATAAACATAGCACACACTTCATTGATGTGACATACATGATAATACACACACATGTATACCTACTATTTTTTAAGGCTTAAGTTAGTTGTCAAACTTAAAAGAGTTTTTATTGTTTAGTCCAGTGTTTTTCAATCTTTTTCAAGACACGTACCCCTTAGCATGTCACAAAAAAATTGCGATCCACTGCCGCCAAACTTATATTAAAAGAATAAAGTTCTTTTAAAATTTTTCATTATTATCAAGTAAATATTTTGCCTATGTTTTTTAGTAACATTAAACTACCGTATATGACCCCCTTGCAAAAGCTTGCGACCCTCCAGGAGGAGCGACCCACAAGTTGAAAAACACTGGTTTAGTCCATTGTCGTAGTTCTGCCACAAGCGATCGCCAGTTGCTTATAAATAAATCTCCATGTTCCTGATTTTCAAACGCCAACTTTTACAAGTATAAAAGTTGATATACATTTATTTTTAAAGTCGCTTACATCTAAAACCGGAGATTGAATAGGAAACCATATACTGACATATATTTCAGAGCGACAATTTTTCACCCAAATGCATGGCATTTAGGTAAAATATGTACCATCAATCACAACGTCACCTGAATCTTAACGCAAAATAGTTCCCCCTCTGGCTTACGCCAGTCAAATTTCAAGCAAAATAACCCGCGAAATGTGAGGAAAACATACATCATGTGCACAATGCAACTATAATAGACTGTATCGATAGCGATTTCTTTATGGAAATTTATCCGATTTTCCCGTCTGCAAGACTGGAATAGCATTAAATATGATAAAAAGATCGCTCTCAGTGTACTTAGTTCAATATTTTGCTTAAATAAGCCCTTAGAAAATACATCTTTAATTTAAATTGACAAAGGCTCGTACAATAATAGTGCAATACAAATAAGCTCTCGGGCTGCTTTCGGGATTTTTAATTACAAGATTCCTTGAAGACTATTATTATAGCTTACATTTCAAATTTACTAATAACGAAGAAATTTAAATATCGTCGTTATTTGTTAAATTTATTTCAGTGTCCAGTTATTATGTAGGTATTTCGCAAACGAAAATAGAATATTGGAAGAAGGTCATTAATCCGGATTCAAATAAAAATAGTACAAAATAGACATTAAGGTAATCAACAGTAGCTATGACTTATGCCTGGTTCCTTTAATTAACGATCAGTCAATCGTAGACGTAGCCATTAGTGACCAATTCAATTATAGAGGTGTTCCACAAGCTTTTTAGTTATTTGGGCCAGGTCCTATACATTTATAGGACCAGTTTTTTTACATCATAAAATAGCAAAGCAGCATATTCTATACTTTTCTTAATTGTGCCTAGCAGCTAAAACGCAGATGGCTCTCCTGATGGATGATGCTCCTCCTGCCCCTGCGGTTAATTTTTCGACACAAATTATGTTATTGAATACTAGCTACAGCGTGCAGCCCGCTATATTATACAAGATTTTGGCGAATTTTACCGAGATAAAAAGTCTATGTTCTATTGCAGGCCATCATGTATCTGTGTGCCAAAACTCATACAAATCCGGTCAGTAGTTTTGGCGTGATTGAGTAACAAACATCCATCCATCCATCCAGACATCCAAACATCCAAACTTTCGCATTATTATAATATTAATATAGATAATATAGACGTTAAATTTTTGTATTTGCCTCATGGTCTAGTAATTCCGTTTGACCCAGATCCTGTATCCCTTTTATTAGCGCGATTGATCGCGCTAATGAAAGGGATATTGATGATATCACAACTATTATCTTATAAATAACATCAGTACAATTAAAGCAGAACCTTATTTATTCATTTGAAGTTCGATTCACTCTTCCTAACGCGCAAGGAAATCGAAATGATATTTCTTTTTTCTATATTATAAGTTAGCACACAAGCATGGCTATCCTGACGGAAAGAGACACCCATTGCCTAAAAACACCAAAAATATCAATAGTGCGTTGTTATTCGGTTGACGGGATGGTAATGCCGCGTCCATCATTACCAGCTACATTACTTTTCAAACTATAAAACGACAGTGACTCTATTGTGGCGGGAATGTGTATCATGCCGGTATCAAAACTCGAGCGAGACATTGCTGAACTCTACCACCTAGCAGTCACGGTATTAGTGACACGTATAGCCAATCGTTCGCCTTTTACGAACTGTCTGGCGAAATGTCAGTTGGCCAGAGTGCTAAGTGTGAGTTTTTCTTTTCGCATTCGATCGTGAGCGGGTTTAGAGTTTACTAGGAATTTGTATGTGATTTGTACAGCGCCACCTAGTGGTAAACGTGAGAAACCAGTTCTTTAAAGGAGACCCGCAACATCACGGGAAAATTATTTTTACAATTAAAATACAAGTAAAACTAATAATAAAACTATATCTTTCTTTGTCAAAAATACTCATATATTGCATTTCCCAGAATCTCCAGCACAAATCTCGTTCAAAATGTACTTTGATTAAAAAAAGTAAAATAAGTTTCCACTCCGCACTGCTCCAATATCCATTATGAATGATTATGCCTCAATACCGTCAATGAGGACCGCTTCGCATGAATACAAACTGCGGCATTCTGGCCCATTCAACTACCGTGTAATACTTCATTTGAAAGCTTTGCGGCCGAGACCGATGTTATCACTTCATAATGTTTGCTCTGAAAAATGTGGACTTTCATTTCAAAGTCTAATTTAAATAAAATGCTTTCATTTTTGCTACAACGTATGAATAAAAATGTGGGGAAAAATTTTGGTCTGGGGAAAATTGGGCACTTCGTTGATGTGACTGCCACCCTGTTACTGCACTTACCATTAAAATTTTCAAATATAGAAAAAAGAATAGTCATTACTTGTTGAATTTTATATATTTTTATAATACATAACGTTATATAAAATTCTTAAAATAATTACTGTTATCTACACTAGGCCACTTTCTATGTACTTTTGTGGTATCCGTTACTGAAAAAGTATCGCATTTCGAGGTTTGAGCTTTGACGTGGTAGTTTAAATTCATGTCTAGATATGATCTACCATTAAAATACCATTTTATAAACATTAAAAAAATAGAAGATACATGTTGTATTAGAATTTTATTACTACTAACGCCATCTATTATAAGACTAAAGAGTTAAAATGCTAACGAGTTAAAATGCTGCCGTGGCATGGTAGATTTAATTCATTTTCATTCACTCCATTTTAATACAATATTAATCTATTAATACACTTGTACTTTTTACCTTCCCGCTACGTATAAGAAAGTTACTGATTTTGCTCCGATTTTCAAAAATCGATGTCCACATTTTGAGGTCCTAGGAAACTTTTTCGACTGTTTTCGCGATGACGACAGTGTGTCTGTATGTGTGTGTGTGTGTGTGTGTCTGTATGTAAACATCTCATAACTTTTGAACGGCTGGACCGATCGAAACACGGTTGATGGCATTCGATTGGATTCCACTCAACTTAGACTTCCTAAAAACTTGAACCAAATGGGCCCAAGGGATTTTAATAAAATTTTGAATAAACCCCAGAAAAAAATCGCCTTGTATACATATATAAAAAATACAATTTGTATACAAATTGAGTTAAACCAAATAACTCAATTTGTATACAAATTGTATTTTTTATACCTAAACAAATCTATTGGTATTTATGTTATATTTACGGTCACGTTTATGTTTACATTCACGTTCATATGTACCTATGTTTATATGTTGTTTTAGTTACGAGTAGTAACGTAATCTAAGTCCCCGTGTTGGTTCGAGCCCCTTTGAAGAATATACCAACTGCCGTTATGCCAGGCAAGTCTTAGAAGGTGACCGATTGGCTATACAGTATACGTGTCACTACAATCGTGATAACATCTCGCCCGGGTATTTGATACCACCGCATTACATATTCCTGCCGCAATAGCGCCAGTCCTTGTCATTATCGTGTTTCAGTTTGGAGGGTAAGGTACCTGGTTGTCTTATTCATGTGGCACTACTACCCTGCCACACGAATAGCAATGCACCATTAACATCTTTAGTGTCTATAGGCGTTGGTTTCTCTTTCCATCAGGAGAGCCATCTACTTTTTTGCTATTTTATGATGTAAAAAACTGGTCCTATAAATGTCATTGCCAAATGTCCAAAAAACTTGTGGGACACTTCTTTATAATTGAATTGGTCAGTAAGGACTACAGCTACGAATGACGGATTTTTAATTATAAGAACCCGGCATAAGTCAGAGTTACTGTTGATTACCTTAATGTTTATTTTGTATTAGCTGTTAATCACGACTTCATTCGCGTGACCCTAAAACTTTACGTACTTTTTTGCTCAGTTGATTAAAAAACCTTATTTTCTTCAAGACAGTGGAGCTTTCTAATCCATACTAATATTATAAATGCGAAAGTAACTCTGTCTGTCTGTCTGTCTGTTACGCTTTCATGGCTAAACCGCTGAACCGATTTGGATAAAATTTGGTACAAATATAGTTTGAGACCCAAGCAAGGACATAGGATAGTTCTTTTCTCGGAAATCCTATGGTAATGGGAACTATGCGGGTTTTTATTTTAGAGATTTTCCTCGCGAACGAAGTCGCGGGCACAGCTAGTGTTAAAATAACTTTTAAGATCGGTCTAGTAGTTTTTAAATTTATTCATTACAATTATTACTCTAAGATTACAAACATAAAAAAATACAAATGAAAACATACTAATATATATTTTTTTCGAATAGTCACATAATATTAGAATAAATATAAAATGTTGCATTATCGTTATAAAACTTTTAAAAATCAAAAGTTTTCCCAGTCATACTGTAATGTAACGTCAAACTTCATCAATTCACTTATGAGTAGTAGCAAACATTGTATTTATTTTATAGGATTATATTGGGGCCAATGGGTATAAAACCTGGATAAAATTTCAATTGCCAACACTGTAGACAGCAGCGGCATGTCTCCATAGTTTATTTATTGTGTTGAACCCCAAAGTACTCAGGTTTTCGTGATATATGGTAACTAGATACGCCAAAGAAAGTTTTACTCGGAATCTCGAGCTCAGGAAAAAGTGATTTTTTCCAGAGATCCCGTTTTTTTGTAAGGCTGTAAACAAGTTAATGACCCCTGATGGAAAGATACAGCTATTACATATACACACCAATATGTTGACGGTGTGTTGCTATCAGTGTGGTGGCGTGGCATGGCACCAAACCCATACGCGATATCATTAAACTATGCCGCCTAGTAGTAATGATGGTAGTGTCACGTAGAGCCAAACGTTTCCTTTAAAAATGCGTGTCAGAATTGCAGATTGTCTTTCTTTAAATTTTTCAAAATCTGGATTTAAATTATTAGGACACCAATGAATGTATTTTACGCTATGTATAATATGCAGATTTTAAAATTGCAGTTGATTTGATACATTTGGTTGCAATTCCTCAGTTTTTCCAGACAACTGAGAAGTCGGAAATCAAGAAGGCCTTACTTTTATCGCAGTTATATCGATGTTTGTCATAGTCGTGTTCTGGTTTGGAGGGTTATGTAGCCGATAAACTTATACAAGTAGCATTACATCCATGGTATAGTACCAAATGCATCCACATTATTCTTGACTTTTGGTGCTTATCGGTGATAATCACCACTTCAAGATGCTTAATCATTATCTTTTCATATAACAAAAATATCAAATTTTCATCCATTTCATATGTAAACACCCATTGAAGCCATTTCTTTTTCACACAAAAGAAACTATTGAAATCTGTTGCAATGATGATTACAGTTAAAATCTAAAAAAGCTGTCCTATTAATAGTCTCCCTCGTTCCTTGTATTGAGCTTTATATAATGCACAAAAATATGGCAAGCAAGCATAAGATTCCCATAATCTGCTGAAGGAACTAGAAGTCCATAGTTCCTCCTGTTGGTCTGGGCCCCCTATGAAGAATAAACCATGTGCTATTCTCCCAGGCAGTTTAGCAAAAGGCATACGATTGGCTTTACTTGTCACTACCATCGTGGCTACTAGGTGGTAGAGTTCCGCAACGTCTTGTCATATATATCATATATGACAAGACACAATAGCGTCAAAGATTATCATTTTTGTGTTTAGGTTTAAATGATAATCTAAACTTATGCAAAAGGCATTAACACCTCGCCACCGAGATAGCAACGTACCATTAACATCTTTGGTGTCTTGAAGCGATGGTTATCTCTTACAATCAGTAGAGGCATCAGCTTGTTTGCTACCTTATAATGAAAAAATATTTTATGCGGTCTATTATTTCTCCTATAACAGTGAAATTTCTTGACAATATGAACCTCACAAAAGGAACTTTTTCTGTTGAAAGTACAGGTTTTGTTACTTTAATTTATTTTAATAATTAATGTAGAATAATTTAAAAAAGTTTTAGCTTATTTGCAATATTTTATTATGTAAAGGTAGGTACGTAGTAATCAACAATTGACAATTTAGAAACACTACTCATCTCTTTAACAGATAAATCCTTGTCCTAGTAAAAATATATATAATGAAATTAAAAAATAATTGAAGTTTTTAGTAGTGTGTCGTGGGGAGCACGTAACTTTTATCGTAAGAAATGAGCAATAGTCGTTAAAAATTAGTGTAATTATGCAGTAGGGTTCACTACCCTACTCACCAACCAACATACTAGTATGTGTGGTTTTGTTTTGTGGAGCATCTATTGACACTCAATCACTCAGCCTACTCCGAAAAAGAGTCATATTGATGACAGCTATTCCCATTTATGATTATTATAAATGATATATTTTAACTTCAGCATAGTATTTCATATATTTTAATTTAAACTTGATACCTCTACGTGTTCCTGAGAAAAAGAGTCTTGTAAAGACAAACGAACGACGGAGTAATTCTATAAAGATTTTTTAGAGAGTACGGAACCCTAAAAATAAGTAAAAAATGTTCATTTTATTTTGTTGCAAATAAACTGATTGATGTCTGCTGCATACTAAATATACACTTCCGTTGAAAGCAGAAAGCAGATAAACCGCTGCTCAAAAATATTTCTCCACTACATTAAAGTAACATGAAAATTCGAAACTACCTCGCTGGAGTATCTAGAGAAATTTAAATCGTATTTCAGTATTAAGCCCGTCGCTTCCACTCGAAAAAATCCAATCGTATATCGCTGCAGACTGTGAGAGGCCGCAACGAAAATCCAGAGAAAACCTGAAAATGCACCTAAAGCCGGGTGCCAGAAACAGATAAGTTATTTGAGATTTTCAATTGTGTTTTTCGTAGTTGAATACTAGAATTAATGAAGATAGCAAAAAAAATAGATGATGTGGCCTCGCTAGGCGGATCGAGGGTAAATAAGCCATCATTCTTTGGTCTATTGGTTAGCGAGATGGGTTATTTTTAACCACCGACGCAAAAATAAGGGGCTTTATGAGGTTTTATGAGTTTATTTATGTATCAGTGTGTCTATCTGTGGCATCCTGGTGCCTAAATGGATGATCTGATTTGTTCGCGGTGTTTTTATTGAAAGCCTTGTCTGTCAAGATAGTTGTTAGCACACACTACATGATTAGTAATAGACACACCATTGGGAAGGAAATGTGTCGCCGCTCTTATGAGCAAATGCTCCTATAATTGTAAAAATGTCATACATTTGTAGATATCGTAAGAAAATAGAAATAAACCATGTTGTACAGCTGTTTTATCGTACTGAATGAGATGATAAGGTTTAAAAAATACTCTTGAAGTAATTTTATTTCATCAGTAAGTAGTATAACTCTATATTTCTGTGTGGGATTGCAAGCTACACTGACAAACTAAGAAATTGTCTTGAAAGGCATATCCATTCAATCCGTAGTTGTTAGCTATGATTCAATAAAATCTGAGCAAGAGAAAGAAAGAGAAAGAGAGAGCAAAGAAATTAAGCAACTTGTACACGCACAGGCCTGGGACCCGACTCACGTAACAAAACACATTACTTACACATTTTCTTACCCATTATGCCACATTGTAGCGGGATGCGACGTTGTATCGTGTTTATGTGTTAAGAGTCCTGTGCGCTTCAACTCGTTTGATGTTTAGTTACGTGAATTGAAGGAATGATCGATACTAAATTTGCTATTCTGTTAAATCAATGATATTGCAACGACTTATAAATTTGGTCATGTTTTAAATACTATGAACAGTTTTTTTGGTCAAGCGAATGAAGTCACTGGTAACAGCTCATATCAGTTATTAACACTGCATATAACAATATTTTGCATTACAATAATTTAATGAAACTGACAAAAATTCCATTTGACTTACTCAAAATACTGTAGTTATAACACTACTTTTGGTCGCACAAACGAATGAAAACAAATAATATAATTTTAATAGCCGAAAAGTACTTCAGATTGCGGCAAACATATAACATTACCGATAAAAGGACATTTATCAAATAAATAGAAATTATCTCTCCGGCAAAGAGCAGTAAAATAAACAAAAAAGAGTCATCGGTAAATATACGGAGGGCAATACAATTTTTATCGGACGGGTATTGTCCATAAATTTGCGCTTACATCCTAAATTCGCTATTGAAGCAAACGGCTTTGGCGGGCGCGTGCTTACTCAGATAAATCTGTATTTTACACTCGTTTATCATGACGATTATTAAAAAAGGCATCTTCTTTGGCTGTTATATTGAGCTATTTTAGAAACGTTACACTTATGATGTAAAGAAAAGGTTTTACAGTACGTACAGAATGATTTTCTTTTAACGATAAAAACATTTTATGTGAACAATTTGCTTAAGCTCACTTCCACCTATTTATATTTGCACAAAATTCTTGTGGGGTCTCATATGTAGTATGTGCTTGGTACCCTTATCTAATCTAATACTTTTAAACGAGCAAGTCTTGTATATATATAATTGGAATCTCGGAATCGGCTCCAACGATTTTCATGAAAGTCACAAATTAAGAGTTTTTCGGGTCAAGGAATCGATTTATTAAGGTTCCAGGTCTAAGAAAAGCTCGGTTCCCAAGATATAGGTATGTGAAAAACCGAGCAAAGCTCGATCAACCAGGTACAGAAAAAAAAAGTTCTATAGGAATCGATTTATCAAGGTTCCAGGTCCAAGAAAAGCTCGGTTCCCAAGATATGGGTATGTGAAAAACCGAGCAAAGCTCGGTCAACCAGATATTTATAATAAATGGAGACCACTGAGAGATTTCGAATTAACTTTTTGCGTGGAAAGTGATTTAGATGTTATTAAATTTATTAAAAAAAGTATTAAAGCTATATGCAATACATTCTTGCAAACTACTATTTAAGGCTCTCAAAATACTACTTTTGCCATGTTTGTACATCTTGGCAGTATGTGTATTTGTAAAAAAAGCCACCAACATTTGTTTAAAATAAATGATAAATATTAGGGAGCACATACTTAGGACATAGTAGGAAACTACGTGTGCCTTGCCAAAAACTTGTAAAATTAAAAAAATTTGATCACCGCACAGGCAATAGGCGCGCGCTTTAATTTATACCTGTCGCGCTGGCGTAAACAATGGGCTTCGTTATTTATGTACGAGTTTCCATATTACTTTTTTTTGGATAATTAGGTCAAAATATAATAAGATACCTGTTTTTTAGATATTTGGTATCGGAAATGAGTACCTACTGAACACCCTTCTTCAACATGTTTAGTATTTTACCATCCACCTGTATAATTCCGATAACATTGCCGTGTTCGTCATGACTTTTGAAATATTCGTGAATTATGCGAAGTTGGCAGGTAATAAATCATTCCAAAGTTTACCTAGCGCTCATGTCTTTCTGTACTGATAAGTTTCTTAACTGTGATTCATTTTATTCAGATATTCATATTCACACAATAGAACTGAACTTTAAATGCAATTTCATTAAAAGTGATGCTTTTGCGCAGTCATAATGCCACTTTTCTTGGTGTTAAACTTAAAGACAACTTAACTAGGTACCGACTAACTTGTTGTTTTTATTTCGTTATTACTTGTATTTCGAGCCACGTATTAATATTCTTACAGCTTTTGGCTCTTATCTGATAGTGATAGATACACTTCCATAAAAACAATCAGTAACAAATTCGACTGTATGAAATTTGATACAGATAAAATTTACATGGTGAAGAAGTGTAGAAAGATAATATTTTAGTTAATATGCATAAGAAACACATTAAATTATTAAAACTACATATTGTGTAGGGAACGTACACTATCATGCATTTAGCACACATCATAATATTATTACTATTTTTGTTATGGTTAAATTCTGTTACCAAACTTAGATTTTTTTTTTGTATTTTGACTATGATGTAACGGAGTCATATAATTGTGGTCGAAATTTGACCAGAAAGCGATCGTTAGAATTCTGAATAAGGAATGAAGAAAATATTGCTTCATATTTTATTTTAGTAGTTTATGGTGGTATATGATAACCCACCGAAAATGCAACTGTGAAAACTATAAATAATTTAATGATATATTTTTTTATAGTAAAATAACCAAATTATTAAACGAAATTAAAAAGTATTAATATTTTAAATTCAAATAGTACATTTATTTCTTAAGTGTTTTTTGAAAAAAAGTCAGGTGCACCTCAGAGGCTGGCCGTAGTTTATTAACACCTTGGTACCTCGCATGGGCACTTACAGTTTTCGGTAATAGTATTGTATAAAACAATAGTCATTACAGCTTTATTTACTTCACTATAAACTATAGTAAACAAGCAGACGACCTTCCTGATGGAAAAGAATAATCATTGCATATCTACACCAAAAATGTTCATGATGTATTTTTATCCGTGTGGCGGTATTTTTTTTACCACCTGTATAACTATACCGGATACATTACCATACAAACTGGGACATAAAGAGTGACAAGTTTTGACGCTATTGCGGCCGGAACAGGAAAGAGACTGCAAAAGTCTACCACCTAGTATTCACGATGGTAGTGACTCATAGCCAATCGTACGCCCCTTACAAACTGCCAGACAGAGTAGTAGATGTTCTATTCTACAATGGAGGCTTGGACCAACATTGACAATTCGGCTAAATTCATTGATTATCATTATTACCTATCTCGTTAATAGACACACCGGTAAATCGTAGCTCAGCAAAACGACTGAAGCGTTCGTTTTCCACTGTCTACTTCGCAAATGTTTTAGTGTGCCGGTAATGTATTTACTTACTCTATTTACTACTCTTGTTGAAAAAAGCAAAAATATCATTACGCAGCACCAGCACGCAAGTAGGCAGGGTAAACCAAACGTCTATAGACTTTTCAGTTCACCACGTTTCGACGGTTTTTCGGTTGTCGAGATGTCTGGTGTTTTTTTTATAGACCTGATAAAGATAATCGATTTTTTCTAGGGATAACCGGAGCCGACGGCTTTACGTGCGTATCTGAAGCACAGAAGTGGTCACACATGACCCGCCAGACTCCGAGCTGCTACTGAATTTTCGGATTTTTGAAAAAACAAAAATCAAAAAACCCTCAGTAAAACTTTTTCCCGACCCGAGGATCGAAAGCGGGACCTCTTGATCTGTGCCGAATAGGCTATCACCTAGACTACGAATACTTGTTATCTGTATATAAAAAAGATTCTTAAATTATCATATGAAAGCATAATATTGTATTATAATATTCAACACAATATGAAATTTTATGAATAATGCAAGCACAAACAAGATATACAGGCGACGTATTCAACTATAATCTCGGGTGATTTACGATGGGAACTTTAACACTGCTCGTCTATTTATATTAAGTTACATCTATGAGACGACGTTTGAGACTTGCGATTAAGTACTGGAGTAGTACATAGAAAAAACGACATTTCGTTTATTTTTACTCTCTCGTAGTGTATACAATTATGTAGTGTTTGCTAGAATACTGTTACGTGCTTCGGGTTAGTATTATGCAATAAAAAACCACTTATATTAAAACCATGTATTTACAACACAAATATACAAAACACCACAATGCAATTCGTAAATACACTGATAATCACTAATAACACTCACTATACTTACACTAGACTTAACCGACTACACAGAATCACAAAATAAAACACTTTTATTATTCACTGCACTATATCACTTTACACTGATCATCTCAAGTATCGCTGTCTAATCGCATCCCTATTTATACCCAACGTAAAGTTCGACTATATTCCCGAACATTCCAAATTTATCTTAAGCAATTCTAATTGTAAACAACTTACTGTACACGCTATTTTCACCCTTATGTCCCAAACGGTTAGGTAAATTATTGCATAACTATTCGGGTATCGACGGTTATTGTTTATACATTGAAGTAGCTATCTCTTTTATTTCTCCAGCGCTCCAACTCTTCACGTTTCCAAATTATTCGTAACAATACTTTTTATGGAATTGTTGTGTACTAATCTAGGTATGTTTTGAAATTATGTTGTTATTATGTTCTGTTCGTTATTTCATATTTTTGTATACTTATCTAGGTGTATGCCAAAATTATCTTGTATTTATATAAAATTTTAGCTGTATCCCGCGACTTTGTTTGCGTGGCACCGGGTAAAACTGTATCCTATTTCAGCAAAGGATTTGAACAGGAAAATTATCGAGATAATTTTAAACGTGACCCGTTTGGCCTAAACTCATAAAATCTGTATTAATATTGATAATGATATCTAGCCGTTGCCCGCGACTTCGTCCGCGAGGACTTCGTTTACTCCGCACAGCTCTTCCCCCGTATGTGATAGCGTGATAATATGTAGCCTATATGTTGACCCGACCTGTTAGTAATATTCATGCAAAGTACTTTTTGAGTTTACCCTGGACATACATACAGACAGACAGACAAAAATTCTAAACACTATATTTTTGGCTTCGATATCGATTGTAGATCACGCCCCAAGTATTCCTTTAAAAAAATATTCAATGTACAGTTTTGACTTTCCTACGATTTTATTATATGTATAGATAAATTGCGAAACTTTGAATGTTTGGATACATGGATGTTTGGTACTCAATCGCGCGAAAATTGCTAAACTAATTTGAATGAAATTTAGAACACAGATAGGCGATAACCTGGAATAATACATAGTATACTTTTGATTCCCGAAAAATTAGGTGATCGCTATCGCTAAAAACTATCATAATGCAGTGAGATGCACGCTGCAGTTTGGCGTTTGGATGTATGGATGGATGTTTGTTACTCAACTATACAAAAACTACTAAACGGATTTGGATGTTTTGCACACAGATAGATTATGGCCTGTATTAGCACATAGGCTACTTTTTATCCGTAAAAAAGGAGTTGTTCCCGCGGGATTCACCAAAAACTTTTTTTATATATCATAAAATAGCAAACAAGCAGATGGGTCTCCTGATGGAAAGAGTCAACAATCGCCTATAGACACCGAAGATGTTAATGGTGCGTTGCTATCTTGTGGCGAGGTCTAATGCTACATGCATAAGTTAACCGGCTACCTCACCCTCCAAACCGGAACACGACAGCGACAGGCACTGACGCTATTGCGGCAGGAATAGGTAAGGCGGTGGTACCAGACCCGGGCGAGACAATGCAGAACTCTACCACCTAGTAGCCACGATGGCAGTGACTCCCATAGCCAATCGGTCACCTTTTACGACCTGCCTGGCAGAACGGCAGTTGGTCTATTCTTCAAAGGAGCCTGGACCAACACGGAGGAGTTCTGTTGAACTTTTCCAATTGGTACCTCCATGCATTCTTCGTCATCGTACCTCAGGCTATAGTAAAAAATTCAGTCACAACACCTTGAAGACGGGTCATCTACCACTGTTTATTTTTTAAGCACATTTCTGAATTAAATAGGGACACACATAGTGTTTCAAAGGAGCTTTGACTTGGGTATTTTAAGAGGAGGATTGCTATGAGCAGGATTAATAGTTTTTTTAAGGTTGGGCACAGCATTAGCGGCTAGGTCTTCTTGTTTCTGGTGTCCATGTGCAGTGGAGACTACATTTCATTAGATGGCCCATTGCTTGCATTGTATGTCGTAAAATTCTATGAAAAAACAGATTGCAATCGGTTTTGCAGTTTTACTGCGTTAAAATTATTTATAGACATAACAGATATACAATGCAATAGTTGATGATAGGTACTGGGGGTAGACCAAAACCGATGTATCGTAATTAAATAAGTCGTATGGTAATATGGCACTCAGTTCTCTCTGCCTGCACCGTAAAAGTTAGTATTTTTAGAGGTAACACATATTTGAAGGTTAAAATATGCAATATTTTATTGAGAAATTGTAATTTGTAACGATAACAATAGGATAAGCGCCTTATAAGCATAAAACATTATAAGAACAGTAAACATGAAGGATATGTATATATGTGTATATATATATATATATATATATATATATATATATATATATATATAATAAAAAAATTATATATATATATATATATATATATATATATATATATATATATATATATATATATATATATATATAATTTTTTTATCTATAATAATCTATAGATATAAAATTAAATTAAAGTGTCCGTCTGTAATTTCAAAATTAATAAGTTTTTTCAAGAGCAATATATTAGATATTGCTCTTGAAAAAACTTATTAATTTTAAACATTATAGTAAATTCAAGTTAAATCAAACATTTTAGTTCTGAAAAGTAATTTCAGACTACATCAGTGCAAAAACGATTTGGATTTAAATCAAGCGAAATGTATTTCCCAAAGGTGGCTCTCAGAAAATAAGCAAATTTTCTTGGATATCAGCCCATCAAAGTATGTATAAAATGTTTGTGAAAGCCTGGCAGCGCATTGCAGGGGAGAAATGACGTCAATACAGAACTCAAAGATATTAAACTATTTTAAGTGCAAAGATGTCTGCGTAAACGAGAGCGAGCTTTATTTGAAAATTTCTGTACAGGCTTATTGGTTTAAAAGACCGTGTTAAGTGTGATTATTTTGATTTTATAGTTATACTCCCTTGCGTGGAAATTTTATGATTTTGATGTTTTTATATTCCTATTTGAGTATCTCATTGTAGCTTTTACCCTCGAATTGACTCAGATCATAAAACCACAATAAAACCCTGCGTTCAATTCCTAGTTTGAGCAAATTATTATTAAATTTTTCTTAAGAATCTCATGTGCATGCCAAAGTCTGCGTAGTAGTATGTTTGCAATCCTTGTTTTCGAAAAACTTGACATGCTGTTGGTTATCGCAAAAAAAAGTGGTAGTCGAGATCAGAGTGTTAAGTGTGAGTTTTTCTTTTCGCATTCGATCGTGAGCGCGTTTCGAGTTTACTAGGAATTTGTATGTGATTTGTACAGCGCCACCTAGTGGTAAACTGGTTTCTCACGTTTACCACTAGGTGGCGCTGTACAAATCACATACAAATTCCTAGTAAACTCCAAACGCTCTCACGATCGAATGCGAAAAGAAAAACTCACACTTAGCACTCAGGTCGCTAAAATGTGGTATTGGTATCACTCTCGATTTCACCACCCAACAAGCCGATAAACCGTAGTGAATCAAAATGTCTTTTAACGTCACTTATCATACATGTTTATTGCAAATAACAAGCGATGATCTCTATTATTTTGTTTATATAGACTAGTTCATACCCCAGACTTGGTATACGTTATTTATTACCAACACATATCGCAGAACGCGTAGACCTAATCAAATTGTAGGTAAATAAAATTTTTAGGAAACTATTATTGTAGTTTCCTAATCAAATCAAAATATATTTTTTCAGATAAATAAATTGTACATTACACTGAATTATAAAATAGTTAAAAATTATCAGCTTATGATCTAACTTAACATGTATCTGCCTGAACTAGGTTGACTTGTGTTTCAGACGATAGGGGCTAGGAATACAATCATTTTAATAATCACTGATAAAAGATTAGGTGATCATTGTTTACAATACTATTAAATTAAACTCTTTGTAAACTTCAATAGACGTTCCAGTTTACAGCGATTTTCCGGTTTATTAGAGGGTGATCACTGTAACCATGATTTGCTTATCTAATAACGACTATTACTTGTTTATCGTGATAACGATTGAGAGATTTCGATTTTGAGTATAACTCCAAAACAACTTTTATAATATATAAATATCTGGTTGACCGAGCTTTGCTCGGTTTCTCACATACCCATATCTTCGGAACCGAGCTTTTCTTGGACCTGGAACCTTGATAAATCGATTCCTATAGAATAAATATTTTTTTTTGTGTACCTGGTTGCCCGAGCTTTGCTCGGTTTTTACATACCGATATCTTGGGAACCGAGCTTTTCTTAGACCTGGAACCTTGATAAATTGATTCCTTGAGCCGAAATACCCCTAATTTGTGACTTTCATGAAAATCGTTGGAGCCGTTGCCGAGACCGTTGATATATATATATATATATATATATATATATATATATATATATATATATATATATATATATATATATATATATATATATATATATATATATATATATATATATATATATATATATATATAAAAGAATTGCTCGTTTAAAGGTATTAGATATATATGTGTTTCAGCACTGACTTCGTGGTTGGAAAACTTTAAAAACTAGACTAAAAACACACATATAGCTAGAAAAACAAAGAAAGATATTGATATATATGAAAAATGTGAATCTTATCTGCAACGATGAATTCATTTACTTAAGTATGAATCTAGCGATCGGTACAAGCAAAGGAAAATTTCGCCTCGTTAGACCACTGACTCGTGGCTCAGTGGTTAATGATCTGCCTGGCTTTAAGGCATGGTCGATGGTTCAAATCCAAAAAAAATCTATGATCAGTTGTTAAACTTGTATACTTTTGAACTTTTTGCCGTTGATACTATTGGTTTTATTTCATACACGGCTTTCACTGTCAATAAAGAAATTCATTGTTACATAAACTAATATTAAAAAGAGAAAAGATGTGATTTTCTGTTTGTTTGTGTATTCAAATTTAACTCCAAAACTACTCAACCGGTTTTAAAAATTGCTTTACTTTTAAAAATCTACATTACCCAGGAATGACAAAGGATACTTCTTTACCCGACTGAGAATGAATGGTAATGGTTTTGGTCTGGCGAACGAAGTCGCAACTAACTGTTAGTATACTCTAAACTTGTGTATTTTCTTACTCCTCCTGTATACTTCTGATTAATTTCGTTGCGGGATCCAAGACAGCTTAGCTTTTCCCCAGGGCACCCTGAGCTCGCAACTCAGTGGTTATCAGGACGGTTGCCGCTGTTGATTCTGGTTTACAGAAGTTACAGTGGTGGGAACGAGAGGTGGGCTCATTGCCCTTAAAAAAATACTCTAAACTTATACACTTGAAATACTTGAGTGCTAATAATTTACGAAATTATTACGTGTAAGTAATAATTTACGATAACATTGTTTTGGTCGGCGTAGTACCAGAGTGTAAGCGAAAGTATTAAAATCTCATGGAATAACCTCCATAGTACTAAATCGTTATCGAATGTACTACAATGAAATGTCAACGTTTAGTAAACATAATGTATAGTTAGTGTAGGGGTTATAAAGTCCAAAAAAATCCAATATCTTAACCATTGGAGTTCTTGGATTATTTTGTATGTGTACTGTCTTGGAAAGTTATTCTCAAGACGATCTTTAAATTAAACGTATTTGATTTTCGGTAGGTGCTCTGCATTTGATCAGGTTCTAATCGATTTTCGCGATTTAAAACCTAATAGGTATAAACTACAACGTACCAATACATCCAAGTATATCCATATAAAACACACACATTCACCAAACTCTTATTACTGACATTGAATACTACGATCGGTATCTAAAATGGATTAGGATTCACTTTTTCCATAATTACACATTATATAACTCATGCACACACACTGTTCACAACTATCACATCAGCTCAGGCATTAGCTACCACAATGCGTATAAAACTACGTAACATGGCGTTTCATATTCATCATCAAACACTTGAGTTTCTTGCACACAACGTTAGATGCAATACGCAGTACGAAATGGACTATGCAGCAAATGCACTAGTGGCCTAGTGAAGCCGCGCGCAGCTGACCTCGGACGATGGTGAAAGTGAATCAATACGGCTCTTCTTAGCTGTCACCACTCACCACTTCAACGCCTCTGCGGCGATATTCAAGATAAGGGAGGATTACAAAGTGTATTGTTAGGACCTAGCAACAATTATACATAATATTAATAAATTTTATGTGCAAAATGTTACTAATGTGGTTAAGATAAATTGGCCAAAAATACAACTTCCACCAATAATTCTACAATTCAGTAGTAGTATTGTCTGATATCTATATATCAAAAGTATCTGAAGGAACAGAAAATATTTTTTTTTCGATATTTTTCCGAGTTATATAAATAAAGTTTAAGTTGCATGCAGTTCATACGGCAAAATGGGAAGAACTTTGTTTATATAATGTAAGATCATGTAAACAACCCTATTTTCTGCAATAAATGATTGATTTATTGATTTATTGATAAATTGACTTACTGAAATATTTTTGAAGTATAATTTCTTTTCAATTTTGAAAAGTATCTGCCATAATGTTGCAACCTGTGGTTGCAACGGTCAAACCGTCTGCCTTTTTGAGTTATTAAGTAAAATAATAATATAAAATATATACAAGCGATAATTTTACTGAATTATTTTTAAATTTATCAACTTTTGTACCTATTACACCCACGCAACAGTTAACCAACCAGAATTAGGCTTAGCTAGGCCCCATCTCATAATTAGTAAACAAAGTTTACTGAAATATGTCTTGCCTTCTGTCCACTGGCTCTTAGAATATAACTGGGGTTACATGGCTGGGGACTCCTCTGTGAATATTTTTCTATTTTAAAATTTGTCGTGTCAAAGGCTGCATTCTGTGAAAATTTCGCCTATTTCGGTTTAAGGAACCTTTGACTGACAGGTAGGCTTGATAGACAGACAGCAGTGGTATTTTTAATATGGTGCATACATCAGATCGTCGTCAGATTTTTCCTCTTGTAGCTACGGGCTCCTTTGAAGAATAAGCCATCTACCGTTCTACCAAACAGTTCGTAAGAGACGAACGATTGTCTATGCGAGTCACTACCATCGTGGCTACTAGGTGGTAGAGTTTTGTAGTGTCTCGCCGGGTTTGGCACCACCATCTTATCTATCCCAGTGCTTGTCACCGTCGTGTTCCGGTTTGGAGGAAAAGATAGCTGATAAACTTATATAAGTGGCATTAACACCCCGCTGTACGGATATCAACGCACCATTTTTTTTTAATGTCTGTAGCCGGTGGCTGTCACTTTCCATCAGGAGAAACATCAGCTTGTTTGCTATCCTATGATATAAAAAAAGATCCCTTACGAAATAGGCAGAAAGAACCGAGAGCCATATGTGATCTTTGCAGATTTGTCTTATTTCCTTCACATTCATTACTCTCTTCGTACGAACTCGCAGATTGCGTCGCTTCTTGACACCATCCTTGAACAGTACCTGATCAATCTATGTAATCATGGTATGTCAATTTTCGTCATTCCTGGTAACTACACCCTTCCAGATGCGTATTGTATCGTATATATTTTGTTAACCTTTCATCTACCATTCTTTTTACGTGTCCGAACCAACGGATGCCCTTTATCATTTTTACATTTTCTTTCAGGTCAACCATGACCATTAAGAAATGTCAGATCTAAAGACTATTAAAATTTTGACTACCCCGTTGATCGAGTGATTAGCGAACCTAACTACGAATCGATGGGGCTCGGGTTCGATCCCCGACAGGAACAAACATTTGTGTGATGAGCATAGAAGATTGTATTTCTGGGTCTGGGTGTGTATTATGTATGTAATAGTATTTATATATGTATTTCTATGTATTAATGACGTTGACTAACACCCATTACACAATCAAATAAAAAATTTGGGGTTAGATCAATTTGTGTAATTTGTTCAGCGATATTATTATTATTATTATTACATGTCTAAACCAACAGAGCAGACCCTTTATCATTTTTACACCGACACTTTCTTTCAGGTTAACCCAAGGATTTATAAACACTAAATTATATTTCTTATATAATATGTTATGCATATTTAATATACTTAAAATTAAAATTATTGAATCTGAATCAAATCAAATAGAATCCTTAAGAATAACTGATGTATTGTTGTTCACGTTCCATTATCTAGAATTGAAAGAAATTTATATACAAAATACAAAAGAAAAAGTAAAACTAAATGTGCGATCAAATATTTCTACTTCAGAAAATATTTACACTATTTAGAAATTAATTAGCTCCTTCGTACCGTTCACTGCTTGTTTTACTTAACAGAAAGTGATTCTCACTTTGTTGTTAAACGCTTCTTTAAACACTGATCTCCAATTAAAGACCGTGAGATAATCTCGTTATTCGTACAACCAATTCTTAATTAACAAGAATAAAATTCTTAGAGAAATAGCTTGGAAGGTACTGTACCGTGAAACAGGATTGCAAGGGGCGAAACTGGTTCACTGGCCTGCTTTGTTAAATCTACCGTTTCCAACAATAGATAGAAGAATTATTGATCTGTCGAAATATTATCCGCAGTTAATTCTGTAACGCGTTTGAAACTAGGGAGTTTCGCTTAAACTTGTTTTTTGCGGGTACTTAAATGTTTTGTTATGGTATTTATATTATACTTACGTGACACAATTGGGACAAAGTTTTTTTTATATTATAGAATAAATAAGCAATAAATAATAAATAAGCAGATGGCTCTCTTGGTGAAAAGAGAAAGGTATTGCCTAATGCCTATAGACACCAAAGGTGTTAATGGTGCGTTGCTATTAAACACTGACGCTGTTGTGACAGGAATAGGTAAGAAGGTGGTACCAGACACGCGCAAGAAGTTGCAGAACTCTACTATATGATGGTAGTAACATACCATCATGACTACTAGATGGTAAAATTTAGCTAATCGTTCGTTCACTTTTCAAAATGCTTAGCAGAATGGTGGATGGTTTATTCTTTAAAACGGGCCGATACCAACTCGGGGAGGCATGAAACGGGGTAAAATTAAATAAGGTGAGAAAATTATTAAATATCTTTCTAAAATATGATTGTATGTAACTTTGCGGCAATAAAATAAAAAAGTTTTTAATTGACATTTAGATGAGGTATTTACTATGTTTGTGTATTTCATGTTTGCCTGGGGTTATAAATAATATTGTAACCAGACAACATTAATTAAAAAGTTTACAACATTCTTGTTAAATAAGAATTAAACAAGCCGGCAAAGCATCTTGCAGATGCAAGACCCCTGGTAGTGTAGTTATCTATGGACGGTGGTAATCACTTAGCATCAGGTGAGCCTCCTATTCCTTTGCCTCCTCTTCTATAAAAGAAACATGAAACCTGTGAAACTTTTATTTATATAGCAAGCATTTAACAGAACAATAACATTACAATTTTCCGGGCCCCCTTCGAAGGATAGACCATCTGCTAAAATGTCAGGCAGTTCGCTAAAGATGAACTATTGGTCAACGATATTACGGTTAAAATAGTAGTCTCTTTAAATTTTTCGCTTGAGAAAACTTTTGGGATGTGATTGTAAATTGCAGCTGTTTTATGAAATACAAGAACTGTCTTAGTTTCAGTGTGATTCCGCCAGAGAATACAAGACATAATGTTATGAAAAAAATTACCCCATGTTATTCCATGCTCTTTTTGAAGAAGCGACGATCATCTGCAATTTTGCCAGGCAGTTCGTTAAAGGCGAACGACTGGATATGTGTCACTATCATCGCCACTACTAGGTAGCAGAGTTCCGCAATGTCTCGCCCGGGTATTTGGTACCATTGCCTAACCCATACCTGACGTTACTGTGTTAATGCTTGTCATTGTCTTGTTCCGGTTTGGAAGATAAGGGAACCAGTACACTTATGCAAATGGCGTTACCACCTTCCACACGGACAGTAATGCACTAATAACATCTTCGGTATCTACAGGCGATAGTTGTCTCTTTCCATCAGAAAAGCCATCTGTTTGCTATCTCATAAATAAGTAAAAATACAAAATTTTCGCAGAATCAATATCACTAAACTGTTTCATTTTTTGACTGCAAATACCGATAGACCGCATAGTTCTGTGGCTCAAACTGGCTTATTTTTTGATACGTGTTCCCCGCTGTATTTTTTTATTACTGTATTTTAAATGTGTTAAATTGTCTCGATAAAACTTCGTGATCGTGCTATGCTTGAACTACGTGATAATTTGTACACTCATTTCAATTTACTATACGCACCGATGTAAAATCGACATTAACTGAGTAACGGTCATGAAGCTGCAGAAGCTGTATTTTCATGTTAGCCAGAATGGTCGACATCGACTTGGTCGGCCACACATCATGACAACGCGGATTATCGCCATGTCTATTATCCGTTCACAGTTCTCTTACTGATAACAAAAATAAATAAATAATAAATAAATAAATATTTACGGGACAAATTTACACTTACTGATCTAAACCCAAAGTAAGCCAATTATTTGCTTGTGTTATGGGTGTTAGTCAACGATACTAATACATAGAAATACATACATACATATATATGTATAATACAAACATCTATGCTCATCATACAAATGCTTGTCCCTGTCAGGGGTCGAACCCGAGCCCCGTCGATTGCGTAGTAGTAGTCAGTGTCGCTAACCACTCAACCAACGGGACGGCCATCATGTTATATGGTAGGCTACCCCCGTGTTGGTCCCGGGCTCCTTTATATGATTGTGATTCTAATATATATATATATATATATATATATATATATATATATATATATATATATATATATATATATATATATATATATATATATATATATATATATATATATATATATATATATATATATATATATATATATATATATATATGTTTTTATATTTATTGAAGTTTCTTTCCCCCCCCCCTCTACTCCTCTGTGGAACCAATTGTCAGCAGAGGTTTTTCCAAACGGATACCACTTAGGAACCTTCAACAAAGGAGCCTACTCTTTCTTAAAAGGCCGGCAACGCAACTGCAAGTCTTCTGATAGTGTATTTGTCCATGGGCGGCGGTGATCACTTACCATCAGGTGAGCCTCCTGTCCGTTTACCCCCTTTTTCTAATAAAAAAAAATTACCAACGGCGTGAATTTTATATTAATTTGTGAAGCATTAACTTTGTTTCTTTTTTAAGACAATTACGTGAACCATGGAGTATGAAATTTAGCGAAGTTAAAGTTTACATTGCGAAGTAAAAACCTTATATTTTTACATTGCATTAAAATAAATATTAAACACACTACGTTCATTCGACACATATGGTTATATACAAACACATATATTATTATGTTTATGACTAACGTCTAATATCAAACTTAGAAGAATGAGATTTTATTGTCAAGTCTATGGTCGAATTTCGACTACAATTCGA
Organism: Apodemia mormo; assembly: GCA_036924255.1. NCBI lineage: Eukaryota > Metazoa > Arthropoda > Insecta > Lepidoptera > Riodinidae > Apodemia > Apodemia mormo. The sequence goes on along the minus strand of JAUPFN010000008.1, from coordinate 32,555,181 downwards.
TCACTAATAACTGTAAACGTATATAAATACGACTAAAGTTTTTGTAATTCCGCGTATTTCTTTAATATAACACACGAGATACTTGTTTGTGAATCACAAAACCGTAATGTTATTTCAAGTCGTGAAAGTCAATACTAAGAGCAATTCTGAAACTATTTGACGGAGGTAGCAAGCGTCAGTGTACAAATAGTTATATCAATGTATGCAGTGGTCCGAATCGCTTCGTCCAGATCGAATTTGTCTGCAAAGTTTTGAATGCTTTAGAACACAAGGTTGCTTAAAACGGTGGCATGGATGTGGAAGTTATTAATGTTGCTCGTACAAGTACAATGTGTCATAATAAAACTGGGAATATTTAAATTACACCCTACTAATATATATTGTTTTATTCTAATATCAACCAACTGAACGTAGGTTTACTGAAAATTGGCATAAAAGTAGTTAAGACTTAACAGATAAGGTGTTTATCACAAAATAATACGTTGTTGCCGTGCAAAAGACGGACAAAATTGTAAAAAAAACCTTTTTTTTTTACAATTTTTGTCTGTCAGTCTTTTTCTTCCGATTAATCTCTAAAATGGTTGGACCGATTTTGACAGGACTTTTACTGGCAGATAGAAGATCTTCAATGTGAAGTAACTTAGGCTGCTTTTATTTTAGATTTTTCCACATGGACAAAGTCATAACACGTTTTCTAATGTTCTATTAGTACAAACTTGTTTACAATAAATTTCGAATATTCACGACCAGGCGCAGATTTTTTTCATATAAATGGCAAAAGGGAAGAGGAGAAATTAAAATATTTCTAGACTTTAGTCTAGAAATATTTTAATTTCTCCTTCTGTTTTTCCTATCTTACTTATTGATAATGTAAATTACAATGTTTATCGCCTCTGTCGTCACATGAGGTCCGGCACCTCATGATACACCAATCAGTTATTTTAAGTTACATTTGATAGTGAGCGTTTGGTTCATTGCTCAACGTGATGTATAAAACGTCTCTTTTGATTAGGATAGAACCCAGCACTCTTAAAATAAAAAATATACCAGATGTTTAATATAATGTGAGTTGCAAAATTATTACTCAACTAGTACTTTATTACTCAACTCTTTGATGTTTATAGGTGTTAGTTGTCTCTTTAGATCAGGAGAGTCATCTGCTTGTAACTAACTTGTAATTATAGAAATCAGCGATGTAAAGAATGCGTTGCTGATGTTGTTGATCAGCAAAGATGAAATGCCAAATGCATATAAGATAGTAATGGTTATAGCTATAGTGTATATATTTTTTCGAATAATCAGATTATTTATTTTTCTATTTTTAACTGTAATCTTAACGGCTTGATGGACTTGGCTTAAAAATGATACTTGTATTTTGCGATAGGTTTTGTTTTATTTGGCGTTATCCTCCCCTAGCTTTTATTTAACGCGCTGCATTAATGAGACTGTCATTTACTACATTGTGTCTATATTTCGGCGAATTTGTGTTCTTCCAAAAGAGTCCAGTCTAAAATGAGCCTTGATAAGCTCAAAATGATGATGGTTATATGCAAATGCATATTTAAATCTAAACAGTCTATAGTACCGGTTTGAGTATGAACATATAAGTTCTGTGTTTAAATCCCTGGTCATGTTTTGGGTAATTTTTTCAGTTTCTTCGATTGGTTATTGTGCCTGTTTTATTAGGTATACGATAGTCGAATTGCGAGAATTATTAATATGGCTAACTGTAAATGAACTAGTTGCATCTTTGCCTATCTCCTCAGAGGTTTGATCATGAATTTTTTATTTTATTTCATAGTCTTTATGATCAAACAAATATGTATGCTATATTTACGTTTGTTGTAGCATAAAGGACATGTTGACGTTACTCATTATATTACGTCAAGGGAAAGAAGCTGGACAAGTGCAAGTTGTACTCGCCCTCTAAGAGTTCCGTAAAATTCGTATGTGTATATTGTAAATAGTTCAGGAATTGAGTTTTGTTGTTTTTTCCGAGCTTTTTAGTTTCCGAAACCTGTGTAAATTAAATGAAGACTATATTTTTTACGATTTAGTTATAACCTGAACACGACAATGCGACCAGCCCTATGCTAGATTTAATCAAACTGGCTTGATACTGGTAATACCTGCCCAAAGGTGGTTGCAGTACTCCATATGGCTACTTACATGGGTTTTGTGAGGTATAGCATATAGATGTGGGTGACGTTTTGCCTTGTTACGCTTACCTACAATTTTTTATGACAACGGTAGTAAGTTACTTATATAAGATCACAGCTTGAGCCCTTATGCGCTAATGATTTTTCATAGGAACAATAAATAAATACGGAAAAAGTGCCTAAATATAAGATCATCATATTTCATTTAATATGTGTGTTTTCCTAATTTCGTCAATAGTGGGGCCCGTGTGAGGGCTCCAGCCAAATTGGCGTCTGCGGTAGAAATGTTGCCGTCAGTCGCAGGTGATAACTGGCTCGAGTAATTAGAAACTGACGTACCAGTTAATAACAGAGCTAAGTTTGACACTCTGAATAATCGAGAACAACTTTCATAGACAGTCTGTTAAGAAAGAGCTCTACGCTTCTTTGTTTATTCGAATTCGTTGATTAATAATGAGAAATACTTCTCTATTTATATAATATGTAATATTTTTGTATGGTAGACAATATTTTCGGTCATTTTAATATATTCATACCTGAGCATCGTCGTAAGGTTGCTATCTTATCAGTTTTTTGATGGGATGGCCTTTGGTAAATGTGCGAAAGCTTTCTTCGAACTTATGGGACCCTCACCATTCCTTTACCGGACTACTAGACGCAGGCAGAAATCCCAACCGTACGTTAAGGAAATACCTACCAAAAATTTGAACAAAACGGTTTGACAAATCTTTTTTAGATTGAGTCGCGTAGGTTGTAAACGAACTGTTTGTGTCTATTTTCCTGACAAATACAGTTCTGGAACCTTTAAGAGTAGAGTAAACAGGTTTCTTTAGGATGGCCGTGTACTACCTTCTCTTCATCAACACTTTCCATCAGGTGAGATAGAAGAAGAGCGCCTATTCCAATTAAAATTTTAAAAATATATGTAGGCTTTTTATAATCCTCTATTATCTGAATAACTTTATAAATTGTTTAGTAAATTATATTTGTGTTTTAGCACTCACCCCGTGCTTTGGATAACTTGAAAAACTTTAAAAACAACAAAGAAGAAAAATTTTAGACATATAAGTTTCGAGCCTACGATGTTCCCTCAAGCCAGGAAGCTATGCCAACTGAGCTAGTGTCAACAGTCTCGAAGTGGAGAAACTCTTTTTTGCTACGTAATCGATTATATCGATTGTACTGATCGCCAGATATACTTACGTATAACTAGTTAAATGAGTTCATCGTTATAGATGAAATTCACATATATAAGTTTTGATCAGTATTATGGTGTTTTTAATTATGACCTTGAAAACCTTTAAAAAAAACAAAGAAAAAATTCGACACGCAGAGTTCAAACCTACGACGTTCCCTTAAACCGGGACGCTCTACCCCTAAAACGCTTGTTGTTTTAAAGTGTAATAAACGTTTATTGTTTTAAAGTATATCTATAGATTAACAGCTAATTTACTAAATTAGCTGTTAACCTACAGATACACTTTTGAATAACCTATTCGGCTCAGATCATTAAGTCCCAGATTCGATCCTTGGGTTGAACTAAAGGGTAATATAGCTTTTTAATCTAGATCTTAGTAGCAGTGTGCAATACGCAACGTAGAGCGGTATCGGGTATATAGCGCAACATAGAGCGTAGTTATCAGATCATTAAAATACGGCAAAAACGATCACCACTCATCTCACCAACTGACAAACCAGTGAGTTTTGTTGAACTGTAGAGTTTATAGATGTTTGATTCACTCTACATGCTCTTCATTGAACGTTTATTCTTCTAATTTAAACTGAAGATGCCAAATTGATAAGCCTTAAATAACTTTATTTTTGAGAGTTGAGAGAAAAAGAATAATTTTTAAATTTATGCTGAATAAAAATTATTTAACTAGCTTATAAAGGTTATTAGTTATCAGAAATTGATTATTAAGAGTATTACAGAATAAATACCACTAGAGTGTAGACGGGCGTTAATCGTCGTGAGAAATGAGGGCGGATAAAACATATTCTTTCAATATTGATGTCAAAGTATTTGTTTAATCTTATATGTAAATACAATGTTCAAACATGGTCATAACATTTATATAGGTATCCTTAAACCGAAATTTAATTATTGAATGTGCCCTGTAATATCAACGATCTTCAACCTTCCACCCACACGTATATTAATTCTGGGCTAGAGTCGCCCGACCGTTGCAAATTATTAAAACCGCAACTGGACTTTGCAAGGCTTCTAATTAACTTTGGACAAGGCGAGCTTAACAGATGTTACTCACCAATTATTCTATCAAATATATGCTGTTTTTAAAATAATTACTTTGATTACTTTAAATTGTTTAAAAGTTTTGTCCATTTTGTTTAAATCGTTGTCAAAAGAGTTGCTTTTTTCACTTAACTCGAAGATATATTACATGATGTATTCTCCAAAGGGGATCTATGTCAATACGGGGATTGGGATAAATCCCCTTTGTAGAATAGATCATCTGTTATTTGCCTAGCAGTTCGTATAAGATCAATGATAAACCAAACGTATCACTAACATTGTAACTACTAGGTAGTAAAGTTGCGTAATTCGTTACGTCTCGCCTGGATTTCGTACCATCGTTTTAAATATTTTTTATATGCAAGAACGCACGGTCAATATTTGTCACTGTCGTTTTTTGGTTTGAAGGGTAAGCGGTTAGTAAATTAAGTAACTTTCCTATCCCGCTTCACGAATAGCAACACGCTATTAACATTATAAAATTCTCGTGTCACAATGTTAGTTACCATACTCCTCCGAAACGGCTTGACTGATTTTCATGAAGTTGTACATGCGTATTCAGTAGGTCGAATCTGCTACTCTCTATTTTTCATACCCCTAAGTGATAAGGGTTGTCCAGTGTCCACCCCTAGCATTTATTTTTTAATTTTCGGACATTTTCATTTTTTATTTTTGTGTAATGTGGCTTTAAAAATACATACAACCCTAAATTTATATGGCAAAACAACGTTTGCCAGGTCAGCTAATATAAATGTGAAATGCCTCTATTTAATAGTACGAATACAATATGGGCTTTAAAAATATTTTGTTTTGTGTTATTACATTTTGATATATCAAAAGCACTGCACTACCACAAAACTAAAAATGGATGACTTGTTAAAATCACTTCAATAAATTACTAGTAACGAAGAATAATGGAATTGACATACATAAGTGGTAGAGTTCTGTATTGTTTCTTCCGGGTCTGTTTAAAGCAACATTAACGTCTTTGGTGCCTATAAGCGATGGTTGTTTCTTTCCATCACAACCATCTGCTTGTTTGCTATCTTATGATATAAATAAAACATACACTCAGTTCACTCTATAACATAATCTTCTTAACAGAATTCATTTCAATCCGGTTAAATCTAGTAATACATTAATAATAATCATTAACAATAATTAGTTAGTTTAATTAGTTAATACATTACTCGGCTAAGAGGGTAATGGTAGTTATAGACAAAATTTAAATTGGAAAAATGTAAGAGTATATGTAATATAATGTAAGAGTATATATAAAAGTAATACGAATGTATATGTTTTAAAGAACAATTTCTCATTTTGAATAAATAGTTATATTTACTTATTCCTCCCGTTATCCCGTTATTACTTATTCATCCCGTTATAGCATGTGTAACAGACAAAGACGCATGTTTTTCATTCTACTACGTTCTATGAACTGATTAACGAAAGAAAAAATAATAATTATTGGTTTTTATTGGGTAAATAACGGCTGTTTTCATTGGGTAAATAACTCTGTATTTGCGAAATAATTTGGTAGTAGTTGAAATTCGTAGCTCTAGTCCTACACTCGTACCCACTTCAGAAGCAAATTGCGCTCGGTCAGTTGTAGAAGGGTCTACGTTGAACCTAAATTATGTAGCAAAATTGTCTACGTTCACTTCTTTGCTTCATTTCAAACTTCGTTTTATTTTAGATATTAACAGCAATATTTTATGAAAAAATGTCAAAAGCGTTCGAGTCATCATTTTTATGAAATATTACAGATATTTGATTTACTGCAGTGATCGTATTCAATTCGCAGCTTTTCTACAACAGAATACGAAAATTAATTTTAACAAAGCTTTTAAAGTCTAAATTATCCAATTAAATGACAATAACGAAAGCAAAATGGCAACCAAGAAGTCAGATTTTTAATTGCATAAAAAGGGAACGGCTCACTGTTGTCATCAAAATCAAAAGTACTAAAAATGAAAATTATTAGAATAATGAAAATTATAATAAGTTTATCGACTATATAGACTTTCTAGATATAAACAGGTAAATTGCAAGCACTAAAAAGCTTACAGTGAGAATAGATAACCAGAATCATATTTCTGCGTCCGTGTCTAACTCTGACTTGTCTTCTGCAATCTGATTTACATCTTTCTTTAAATATATCTTCCATATAATCCTTTCTTCTTCTTCGTCTACCTTTATTTTTTTGTCCATCTCTAGGCACCCGTTCTTTTAGATTTATAATCCATTTATCACAATATAACAATATCAATTCATGACTCACTCATTTTCCTTCTTCCGAAACTTCATAGAAAATGATTTGAGAAAAATATAATCTCGAAGAATCGTAGTTCTATCAAAAGTTAGAACATAAACAGTGACTGAAAATTTATTTATCTTGTTAATATCAATACGTAACACTTTCTTTGTAGCTGCTGTGGAAAAGGGTTAAATTGTAAAATCACCGTTAATAATCCAAGCGTTTAGGATATGACAGGCTTGCTAGACGCACTCGAGGGTTGAGATGCCAGGCTCGTATTCCCGGCGGCCTGGCGAGTGCACTCCAAAAGTTAATAATTCGAAACCCGTTGCCGCAGCACTTGTCTGATTCCCCATTCATATTCATATTTATTTCGTTCCACCTATACGTTGTAGATGGATTTGGAAATTTAAATCCTTGATTTTAACAAGAAGTTCTAAGGCTTGGTACACATCTGTGTTAGAGCTTTTAATTTTAATGATCATTATTATAATTGAAAAAAATAAAAGCAAATCACAAAATGAGGATAACAATATAATTTGGCATAAAAAGCTAGAGTACTTAGTGCTCATTTTCTTTATATAACATAGATAGCAAGTGAGATAATAACTCTTCTGGTGGAAAGAGTTACCAATCGCTTATAGACATCAAATATGTTAGTGGTACATTGCCGGCCGTGTGGCGGAAATATAATAAGTTTACCGGTTACCTTACTTTACCAAAGAAATACAGTTTTTTTAATCATTATCACAATAATATTATAAATGTGAACATTTACGAAGATGTTTGATTGTTTGTTAATTAATGACTTGTTGGTTGGGCAGATTTACATGAAATCCCATCAACATCAATAATGTGGAAGATTGTATGTGTATTTATAACTCCTAAATGATAAAATTGTTTCCAGATTTGGATGAAATATGGTGTATAGATATTATATGTTCTTGCGTATAAATTATCTTTTTATACCGTAAATATGTATTCTCCCATAAAATTCTCAATAAGACTTGGTCACGCAGAGAGCTGCAAAGCGCAGCTATTAATGGACAATTTGTGTAATTCACAAATGTTTGTTACAAAATTAAAACTTCCAAAATTTTAGCTACTAAACGAAAGCTGTGGTTTAAGATCGTATGTAAAATATAGATATTCTATCAGTAACGCATTGAGTTTTGTAATTAAAAAGTTAATTTTGACTCTTAAGATTTTAACTTAAGTCTAAAGTAAGTAAGAGTTTAACTTAAAGACTCCTTAAATATAGACTATGTAATATGAATTCTTACATATAAATGTAATTATAAAATTTATAAAACTTAACTACCATCAAATTATTTTATGCAATAAAGTCTCGTTTATGCAAATTATTACAAATCTTGTGCACCTCAAGCCTAACCCTCTCCAAGTCGTCATTAAAACAAATTGTTCGTCGGTGCAGAAAAGGAACCTCCATTGTGTTAACAGCATTCTGAATAATTATTAAGTATTATTACTCGCGAAAATCTCATATTAATGTAAATTAAGGCGCTACAAATATCGCAAAAGCTTTTGTTCTGTATTATTCACGCATGAGAACACTTTTAAATTAGAGAAAACATATTTTGTTTTTAATTACAAAGTTTTATAACCCCTTTATACATTAATTTACATATAAAGAAAATAAGAGCAATATTGTCAAAGTTATCAAAAATAAAAAAATATATAAACATATATAAAATGAAACGAACGTCGGTAAATGTTCCACTTCACCACCATTCCGGGGTTTGTCGAATGGGTAGTTTACACGTATTGTGGATTTTTTTTACATCATAAAATAGCAAACATGCAAATGCTCTCCCTATAGAAAAAGACAATCATCGCCTATTGACTCTAGAACGACTTCAGAGTCACCTAGTGTCCGCAACTTTGCTTGTTCTGGCGCTTTGATATTTAGCCGCGACCAAATGGCTGTGTTACCGTGATTTGGTCAAACAAACGTTTGTGAAATCATTTTTGGTCATTCAAATTAACTAGGTAAAGTAAAATATATTCCAAAAGTGCGTTTTATTTTGTTTCTGTCAGGGTTTATTTATGTCACTTTTAGTCGTTGTCTTACTATAAAACAAGAAGATATAGCTAATTTAATGGTTTCATTGAATAATATAAAACATATTATATATTATTAATTGTTCTTGTTGTAATAAATTAAATACTGTTACCCTACCCTGTAAAACCTACGTTATTTCTATTTTTGACCACTATAAGCGCTCTAATAGATTATATTACCCTCACCCAGTACATTACAGAACTAAAAATATCGAGTAAGCTTTTGTTCTGTGTTCGTCCATGAGAACACTTGTGAATTAAAGAAAACATATTTTTATTTTGATTATCAAGTTTTATTATTCAAAATTTTTTATTACGGATAAAAGTTTGCGTAAATATCTTTATGTCGCTTTTATTTTACTTTACGAGTTACGCAGAGCAAAACGGACGTCAATAAATGTTTCGATTCACCAATATTCACCGGTTTATCAACTTAGTTTATATTCTCATTGACGATTTTGTCGACCTAATCATGATTATGTCTTGTTTTTTGTGACATCAAGAACCATTAGCTTTACGCGGTCAGACGAGAAACAAGTAGTTAAAGCACCATAACAAGATTGCTACAGCGAATTCATCTCTTTCTTCTTAGCATCTATTCACCATACCGGTAGGCACTTACCCTCAAAACTTTACTTCTGCAAAAAGTCAAGTTTTGTAAAATTTGAAATTATGAAGACTACAATAATCCATATTAATATCCATGCCCATACTATCCATACTAATATTATAAATGCGAAAGTCTTTCTGTCTGTCTGTTACGCGTTCACGGCTAAACCGCTGGACCGATTTTCATGAAATTTGGCATAGAAGTAGTTGAAAAGCCGGGGTCAAACATAGGCTATTTTTTTCAAAAATTAACCCTTAAAGTGTTGAAATAGGGGATGAAATTTGTATGAAAAGCTATCTTTACATGTTAATCTAATCGCGGGCGAAGCTGCGCAGGTCAGCTAGTAATGTTATAAATACTATATTCTGTCTGTCTGTTACGTTTTCACTGCTAAACCACTTACCGATTTTGATGAAGTTTGGCATAAAGATAGTTGAAAACCCGGGGACAAATATAGGCTACATTAAACATAAAAAATCACCCTTAAGGGGCTAAAATAGGGAATGATAATTTGTATGAAAAACATATAGTTTTTCATACAAATTATCATCCCCTATTTTATGCCAACATGTTTATCTACTCGCTGACGACGATGCGCAGGTCAGCTCGTTGGTAATAAAGTTATGTAAATATGAATATTGCTGTGTTCATAAAACATAAGTAATGGTATATTAATGGTTTAAAAAGTAGGAGGCCTTTTCGAAAAGTGGGGCATCTATCCTGGGTTTATCCTATGTATGTATATTTCAAAATTATTTTTGTTATAAATGATACAAAGCTAAACAGTTATTAGCATTAAACTGGCTTTGATATTCCACCAGCAGCTACAAGTTTAATCTATATTGTTAATATTATATTATGTCAAAATAACTTGTAAAAAGTTTTATTGAATATTTTTTTTCTGATTTCTAATTTTAAATGCAAAAGTTTGGATGAATGGAATAAAGTTTTTACTTAATCACGCAAAACTAGTGAACGGATTTGAATGAAATTTAGCATACAGGTAGATGATGACCGGAAATAGTACATAAGTTACTTTTTATCCCGGAAAAATCAGGTGATCCCGCGGGATTTGCCATAAGCTTTTATAATGCAGCGGGCTACACGCTGCAGCTTGTAAAGAATATGCACCATTGTACAAATAATAGCAATTAAGCTAACCCTAAAATTAAGCCAATCATTTGCTTGTATACTATTTATTTTCTATTTATCTTTATATTACGTGAAGGAATATATATATATATATATATATATATATATATATATATATATATATATATATATATATATATATATATATATATATATATATATATATATCTCTACTTTTTTTTCGGCTAAAGTCAGTTAAGAATTTTAAAGGACATTTTATTTTTCAGTAGGTACATTGTCGAATTTCGGCCACAGGAGATCACTAGTTAATATTAATACTCAATACATTTTTGGCCCGTGATGGTTTATAGACTATCTGTTTTATACCAGGCAGTTCGTAAAATATGACATAACTTGCAACGTCTCGCCCGGGTTTGGTACTACCGCCTTATTTATACCTGCCACAGTAGCGTCAATGTTTTACTGTCGTGTTTGAAACACGACTTGGAGGGAAGGTAGGTTAGCTTGTGCATGTGGAATTAACATTCCGTCACACAGATAGTAACACCACATTACTAACTCTTTCTTTCGATGGTTGTCTCTTTCTTTGGATGGTTTGTATAAATTGTCATCTATTAAAATCTACCCAACGTTTCTTGCTGAAATAATAACATACACACATCGCAAGTACACACACGCGCAAAGCGTTTTATGGAATCCTTGTACAAAGTCACCTATTTCTAGGACCACTGGGTAATATAATGTTTCATATATCAATTAATCGGTCAAACATAAGTAGATTCTTGTAATAAATATGCTTTTAAAAAAAATATTATTTCCAGTGACACAGTTAAAAATAACAGTAATAAATTTTGTCTCTGCACAGTAGTAAAATATCTAGAGAATAGACAAAGCTAGACGTGAAATGAAATCACCATTTAGTTAATTAATAATTCTAGACCAGTCTGAGGACATAAAGTCTGCGGTCCTGAGACACCCGCACTCCTTCCCTATTAGAACCCTGTTTAATACTGCCCACATTTAACGAAAACCACTTTGTACATATTAATTTTTTGTAAGCTACCCTTTATTTTACTTGGAAAATATAATTATCATTAGATTTTTTTATACTAGCTGGCTCGCGCAGCTTCGTCCGCGAGTGATCAAAATGTCACCAATGTAGAAAATGTCATACACTCCACTTCACCACCTATTTCGGTTCCTTAGATATCAATTTTTGAAAAAAAGTAGCCTATGTTGGATACTGTGTTTAGCGGCTTAGGCATGTAATCGTAAAATACATACAGACATATAGACAGACAGACAAAATTTCGCATTTACGCATATTAGTATGGATTCGTGTTGCAGTTCACTGGTCTATTTAGTATTACATCTTCGCTACTTGAATGCGTTGCCATTCACTTTAACTAAAGCCCCGTTTTCACTTTGATTAGTGCGAGTGTGAGTGTTTAATGCATGTGCTTAGTATTAAGCCAAAAATACGTGCAGATAGCCGTGGATCAGTGCGAGTGATTCATAATCAGCGTAGTAAAAGTGAATAGATGCTGGTTTATTATCACTCGCACTTATCAACGGCTGTATTCACGTATTTTTATCTTAATACTAAGCACCTGCATTAAACACTCACACTCGTACTAATCAAAGTAAAAACGGGGCTTAAATATATAAGTGTTTTAGCATTCACCCCATGCTAGCGTAAACCTTAAAAACTTAACAAAGGTTAATTATGAAACTTCATAATCAGGATTAGTACAATCATCGGAACCAACCACAAAGCAAACAGAGACAGAGAAAATAAATTGTCAAATTCCAAATTCAGGAGATATGGCGAAAGTACTGACCCTTGTGGGCCGCCTAGAGTCAGGCGTTTAGACACAGCGTAATGTCCTAGCTGTAAAGCAAATTATATCACACCCTAGTTTGTGGTATTGCATTGCCCTCTATTCCCTACATATTTGATGCAGAAATTGTGCTCTTTTTATCTCTTGCTTAGCTTCTACACTGGTAGTTACTAGCCAGGAAAGTAGCAATGTTTTAACCATAGACCAGTACCCCTCATAGGCGATGGTATTTTTCTATAGGCAATGATTATCTCTATTGGTCATGGAAATAGAAAGTTATCTATTTCTATCATGAGAGTCATCTATATGTTTGATCTTTCCTATATTCTACGTTAAAAAACCTTCGTCTGAGTGTAATAGTGAGAAGACACTACGACCAAAAAGTATATAAAAATTCATGACTTTTATTTTTACTGCGAAATTAAGTTATAAGTTAAAGCAATAAAAAGGAGCTGTAAAAGTTTTATATTCAGGATTAAAATCAAGTCTGCAGTTTATACGTTCTTAATTAATAAAGATACCTCTAAAACGCTTCTTAGTTAATAAAGTTTTCATTGAATTTCATTATTATCAAAGGTTTCTTCAGCGTCTAGCGCACAAACTTTACTCAGGCGGCGATTTAAATTCCTACATCATATTAACATGATACATTATCGTGCGGTTACGTGAAAGCTCTATAGAGAACGTCTGGTCTCGCGAATATAATGGAAGTTAATATTTATACTGCGAATGTTCTCCCATATATTTGGCCGTAAGATTAGTTGGTTACAAATATTTGTGTTGCAATAACCTTACCATAAGATGCATTTTTATTTTAGAAGGTTTGGCTGTCTTACATTAAATTTATGCAAATCCCATTTAATACTTATATAAGTGAAGATAATTATATAGATATCTATGTAGATATAAATTTATTTTTAAGGAACATGGCGCTTTGATATGTAGAGGAATTGTATCATTAAACTCTTCTTGTCTTATTGATAAATATTGATTAAAAATAACACTAGTTGCATCAGGTACTTTTCCCCGTGTTGATCTGGACAACCTTTTCAAAATAGATCAATTGTTTTACTGCTAGGAATCTCGTAAAAGGAAAAAAAAAGCTAAACGTGTCACTAACGTCGTGACAATTAACTACGTGGAAAGGATCTGTAACGTATTTAATGAATTTGATGCCACCGTCTTTCCTATTACTGCTGCAATATCAGTTACTACTGGTCAACTTCCGGGTTTGAGAACAGGGTAGTCGGTAAATTTATGGCATGTGGCATTCAGATAGCAATACATCATTAACGTCTTTAGTGTTTATAAGTGATGGTTGTCTCTTCTCATCAGAAAACCATGTACTTGTTTTCTATTCTACAACATAAAAAAAGTTACTCGTAAATGTCTACTAATAATTTTTATTAATACTGGGTTTAAATTTACCCTAAGTTTATCATGGAGATATAAACCTATGATAACATAAAATGGTATTTTTGAAAGAAGTTAATAAATTGTAAGTACAGCGAATTTAAATTTTTAATTCAATAAATAAATTTGTCACTCGTTACCATGGTAGCACTTTTATAACATTAGGACTGAGACGAATCTGAAATCAATTTTAGATAAAAGTCTATTAGTTGAAACAGTTTTTAAAATTTCAATATTTTATAATAAACATATTTATTTCTAAAAGAAGGAAATTTAAATCTGAAAACTATTTATTATTCTGTATTAATATTATTGATTTAATCCAATTTAAATGCAATTATTTGCGAATATTTTGAGAATAACATTGTCATTTTTTTTCATAATAATTTTAAGTTTTAATTTATTTTTGTATCAAATTATTAATATCTGATATAATATACTACCTATTTTTTATTTTATTGATATTCAAAAAATGACTATCAATAAAATAATTATTGTATCCGATTTTGAATAAAACTAGCACTGTAGTGGACTATATTTGGTTGAATGTAAACATTAATTCTACTTCGATTTTATTTACAATTTACAATTAATGACAATTGGCTATTGAAATTAAAAACTAAAGAAAGTGATCCATAGATAGGGACTACAGTTTATAGGAATGAGGTTTAAAGTTCGGGTCTTGCGTCGGGTAAATCATTCCGAATTAGTTTTTCTAAAAAATGTAACTTATCCATGATTGGATATGTCGTTTTGTCGATCTGCTATCACACCATGAGACTTAAAGCAGTTGCCTAATCATAACTGTAATTGGTGCTCCTCGGCTTACATCTTTATACCGATATCGGTAATTCAATGAGAAAAAGAAAATTATTTGTGTGTTGATATTTTTGGGTTTGTTACTTAGTTATACCACTGCCACTGAAGTTTGGACGTTTGTTGTAAAACGATATCGGTAATTCAATAAGACAAAGTTATTTGTGTGTTGATCTGTTTCGATGTTTGTTACTTGATTAAGACCGAATTTGGATGTTTCTTACTTGGTCATATTACAAAATATACCAAAAGAAAAATTTAAAAAATCACTATTTTTACTGTAATACGTGACTGACGTGACAGTAATTTAAAATAAAGTACCCACTTAATATAATTAACGCGTTTTCCCTTAGTTTTCATCATGTTTTCGTGGTAGGTATAGTATTTGACATTTTCGTTGGACACTTTCGTTGTTATTTAAGTTCTCCTAAAATTAATAACTATACTATGTTAATAACATTTATTCTCCCTTAATCCTTAAGATCCCTAAAACATAACAGCAATATAAATTTTTGATTTCATTTTTTTTATACGGACAGCATAAGAAAAGTAAAAACAACTACATAATAGTATCTAATAGTTAATAATATATATTCCTTATGAATTCAAAGGCACATAATCTGATCTGATAAAAATGAAATCTAATTCCAGGTCTTTTCAAATTCGGATACAGCGTGAAAAATCGCTATTATCGAGTATCGGGTTCAATCATCTCTCAAGCTCGGGGAAACTAGATGTCAAGCTACGAAATGAGCGGAACATGTTCATAAAATAATTTTTATTTTATTACACTTGTTCTTTTTACAATAAATATTTCTAAAATAATAATTTTAAGACACTCGTGGTTTTATTGGTGAACCTGTTCGGGTGGGATCGTAAATACTCCGGCTCTATCCTTTAGTCATCCTGCTTGGACGTTTGTGCTTTTGGAATTTTTATCTCCAAAACTATCAGCCCGAAGAATGCTTGTGACATAATTAGTACGTTTATACCACGGAGAGAAAAGAGAATTATCGGTTCCATAATCGCAGGTGATGCAATAGCCATCAAAGTTGTGTAAGTGTAATATACATAAACCCATTTGGTATATAAATAAATTAATAATTAAAAAAAGGTTGACATGAACCCGTCCAAGTGTTGCAGATTTTTGCCTCCTAGTAAGTTATATTAACACATTGGCGTTGACAGAATTTTGTTTATTTTCTAGTCTGACATTAAGGCAGACGGTTTTTTTTTCAAAGAGGTAAGACTAACACAAGGTCATGCAAAATTCTGTTATTTGTCTTTTATTTTTTTGTTTTTTTTTTTATATTAGGCAAACACTATTTTTTAAACATAAACATATCCTGGTAATTCTTTGTTTGTGAAAATTTAAAACCTTATTCGTTCAAAGTCATGTCTAATTTAATTTTTTGTGGAAACGAGTAAATACAATAAATTTTTCAAACAATAAATCTGCGTAAGTTTGTGACTTATAAAGTACACCAGTAAACTAGTTTCAACGAAATATTGTGCGTGACAGCTCCTGCGTTAATATTATTTGAACATGTATCGCGATTGACGGAAACTGGAAAGCTTTTGTTAAGATTAATATCAGAAAATCTATTTTGTTGCTGTGCATTTAAATAAGTCTCATTCTTTTGTACTTTATGTCTAAATATAATAATAAATATTTCTGGACAAATTACACAAATTAGTCAAATTGTGTTAGTCAACGATATAGAAATATACAAATACTGTAATTTACATAATAAACACCCAAACCCAGAAATGCAAACATCTATACTTATCACACTGTTTTCCCTGTCAGTAATCGAACCCAAACCTTCTCGATTCGTAGTTAGGTTCACTAACCACTCGACCAACGGGGTGGTCAATACCAATGTTAATACCTACCTACGTATATTTATAAACTTTCAAAGATATAAATTTTTGAAAATCTATACTCCCTCTAACTCAAACGACCGTCATTTTTTAAAAACTATATTAATTCGCCAAATTATTATATTACTTATCGTTTATATAAGGTGCAATAGATTGTTGTACTCACTGCTATCTATAAACATCTGTAATACAGTTTGCTCACTTCTTACAGTAATAAATAAATAAATAAATATTCACAGGATAAACTACACCAACCCCAAAGTAAGCAAACTATTTGCTTGTGTTATGGATGTTAGTCAACGATACTAATACATAAAATACATATATAATTACTGGAATATATTAAATAAACACCCAAATCCGGAAATACAAACATTTATGCTCATCACACAAATGCTTGTCCTCGTCGGGGATCGAACCCAAGCCCCGTCAGTTGCGTAGTCAGGGTTGTTAACCATTCGACCAACGGGGCGATAAAAGTAATGAATCACCAAGTCCCAAGTATTTTCTTGTTAAGGGTTGGCTGTAATAAATCATGGCAAGGATGTGGTACCAAATCTGGGCGAGATCTTACAGATCTCTACCACCCAGTTAATAAACACGATGCTAGTGACAAGTATTAACCTTATCTCGCCTTTTTGCGAGATGCCTTTTTATATCATAAGATAGCAAATAAGCAGATGGCTTTCTTGATGGAAAGAGTTAACCATCGCTTATAGACATCAAAGACGGTAATGATGTGTTGCTATACTTGTAACGGGGCCTTAATGTCCGAAGCATAAGATTACCTGTTAACTTACCCTCTAAACCGGAACACGACAGTTATAAGTACCGACACTGTTGCGGCAGGAATAGGTAAGTCGGTGGTACCAGAGCCGAGCAAGACAATGCAGAACTTTACCACCTAGCAACCACGATGGAGCTGCCTGGCAGAAAGTCAAATGGTCTATTTTTCGAAAGGGGAATCGGACCGACATGAGGTAAAGCATCAGCTTGTTTGTCTTTATAAGAAGATATTTATATTCTTTATAGCCAATCACGTCCTTTTCTGTTCAACTGAAAGCAGTCGCGGAACCCACTTCGCAGACACTTTGTGTAAACCCAATTCATTGACTATGATATTTTGAGTTTGTTCACAAGAGATGCCTATAATCTCGGCTATCTCACTAATTTTTAATCTGCGGTCTCCCCTAATTAAATCAAGTACTTTTTTAATATTTTTGTCAGTAGTGGACGTCGAAGGCCTTCCAGATCGGGCTTCATCTTTTACATTCTCTCTGCCATGCTTGAGTTCTGCTATCCATTTTTTGTCGGATGAATAAGACAGAGCAGGATCCCCTAATGTACTGACCATGTCATTATGGATGGCTTTCGGTGACAGCCCCTTCTTATGGAGGTACTTAATGACGGCACTGCTCAGTTTGCTCCATTTGCAGAAAGTATGTCCGTTAATGCCACATCTTGGGGGGCAAGTCTTTTTTGTTTTTAATGCTTTTTTCATACAAATAAAACTTATAACTCGGTGAAAATAATACTTCAAACTGACGTTTACCGTCAATTCAGAGACAATATTCGATATACTTCGTAAAGTTCGTATGAAACGAACGTTGAACAAGCCATGATCATGGAAGATAGAGAACAAGGGGAAGTGAAGAGTGGGCGTGCCGCGTGCGTCACTATTATGCGCTTTTACTCTAAATTGCCTTAGTGATACTTACCATATCATTAGGAGATAATCGTCGTGCGAAAATCTATTATACACTGAATTATGCCGTATTGTGCCATCCTTGAATGCAGAAATGATAGTAGAATACAGATGATTAAGAATGGAGATATTTCATATCATCCGAAAGTACAATTTTCATTTTATTTTAATTAAATTCCTGATTTAATATAATCTCTAATGATATAGTAGAAAGTCAAGCTAAAATCAGCCGTACACCTTAAATATAAAGTTCATTTTAGGTTGACCTAATTTTTCTAGAAAGATATACGTAATGACAGTCATTACGTATATCGTTCTAGAAAATTCTCTACTCAAATATGATCAACTGAAAACTACGGAAAAATCAATGCTGCCATCTATTGTAGAATAGCGAAACTATTACGATCTTAAGTTTCACTATTGTACAAATAGATGAGTCTATTTTGAATAGACTACAAAAGGACGTAAATACTCTTTTTTTTGTAGCAAAATAAAATTTAGTGTAACGCAGTTTGGTATATTTTTAAATGTTCTGTTTGTGTGTTTCGGATTATTGTTGTTTCAAATTAAAAACGACCAATGAAACAAAGTTTGCATTAGTAGTTTATATGCAATAATGCTTATTTTATGTGTGAGTATGGCGATCACGGTCCTGATACTAATGTTTGTACTTGCCAATTCCGCTTGTTCTCTATCTTCCATGGCCATGATCCACTTGGCTACCAATTTGGCCTAAATATCGCCAAAGCGTAATATTTGAATAGTTAGACAGCGTTTGCCACTTGTCTAGGGGGGCTGAACTAAATAATGTGGGTAGATTTGATTTTTAGAATTGAATGGATCTGTGTTAGGTGCCCCATAGACCTACTATAATATTGCGAATTACTTTTATTGTGCAATAATATTGAATACCCCCTTTGATTCCAAACGTTCAATAAATTACAGCTGACCTAAGCGTCCAAGTACCAGATAACTAACAACTCAGCAAAAACTTTTATGCTTTATTTTTCATAAAGTTCTCGAACTAATTTAGTATAAAATAAATTCATATTTACATTTTTAACGAAAAATCATTCTTTTAAATAAATAAATAACTTTTTAGGAGACAGAATAAAACTGGTCGCCGAACTTTCAAGAAGTTATTCCCACTAATGCAAGTGGCTTACGATAATTCTTACTCGAGTTACTAAAAATACGAATCTTAAAAGGTAAGAGTAATGAATGCTCTAGAGAATAATAAGCTAACAAAAGAAATCGTTATTTGTTTTCCGCAATCTTTTTCCCTTTGGGACGGATCACGTCATTATTCTGCGGATCGTCTAGCTTTATTCCTTTTTTCGTTCGTGTAGTAATTAAAGATAAATATAATATAAAACGCTCCACTTCAAGAGATCGTCTCTCGCTTCAGCTTTGTCTTCCTAAATGGACTCTCTGTTGATAGATTGTCATCCATTGTTTTCTTAATCTGTGACGCCGGAGGAAAGAATAAATGATTCATAAGTTCCATTCAGATGTTTGGTTTATGAAAGCATCATAAAATAATATGAAGTAAATGTTGAACAATATTTACGTCAGAGATATTTGAATTGGTACCTGCAATGTTAGAAAATAACAAATTAAGATAACTATACCTAATCGCTTTCAGTTTACCGATTTCAGATAAGACTTTTGATTTAGATTACCATAATTAAAATTAGGCTTGTTATGTGATGTTATTTTGTAAAATAATTTTATTTAATTTATATGTAACTAATCAATTGTTTTTACACAAAATTGAAAAGGCTGTACAAGACACATTACAGTTTTCTTTAATGTTAATCAAATATGTAAATTGAGTTTACCGATTTTGTGAGAGTAAAAATTTATTTTTAACATAACATTTTCGGGGTGCTGATCTAAGCCTCTATTCAAAAATAGACTATCTCCCTTTCTGCCAGGCAGTTCCTAAAAGATAACCGATAAGCTCAACACGTCACTACCATTGTGCCTATAATAAGATTATACAGTTGTGCAATGTCCACTACTAAAATTAGTACCACTACGCTAGTGTTAGCTTTTCCTAATATGAACAAGAGAAGATTAAGTAAGTACTAGGATAGAGACATAACTGTGTACTGCGTGACAATTTGACTCTTGTTTTAATAGATGTATATTCTACATATCGTTCGGGTAGCTCTTTTGATGAAGAAGAGTAAAACTAATAAGTAACGTAAATAAAAATATTAAATGTTGCACGCTGTTTTATGGCGAAATGGGAGAAACTACATTCTGTATAATTTTAAGAACAATGTAGCAAACTCTGTTTTAGCAATAAATAATTTGATTGATTGATTGATAAGTAAAAAGTAGAGGGGGCAAACAAGCAGGTGGTGCACCTGATGGTATGTGATCACCGCTGCCCATGAACACCTGTAATACCGGGGGTCTTCCAGCTGCGTTGCCGGCCTTTTGAGAATGAAAAAGCTCGTTTCTTGAAGGTCCCCAAGTCGTATCCGTTCGGAAACACCCCCGCGAGATTCCACACAGGAGTAGTGCGAGGCAAAAAGTGCACGGTTATGGATTTCCAGACATCGAGGTAGTTGAGGATGGAACTTTAAAATTTGACGCGATGTCCGGTAAATAAGTAAAGCCTATAAATTATTACCAAAGATAATCATGGTAGGTTGACATGCCACATTTATAAACTTAACCGGCTACCTTTCCTTCTTAAGTAGAACACGAACAAGCAATGAGGCTATTGTAACAGGGAAAGCACGAGCGGTAATAATAAGTTTGGGAGGAACGTTTTAAAAATGTGTGTATATAAAAAAGGTATCGCTCGTATTCCCGAAGAGCTAGGCAGAGGCATACCAGGAAGGATAGATAGGAAAAACAGCATTTGGCCTATCCTGTGAAGGATAGGCCAACTGCTGTTCTGCCAGGCATGTCGTAAAAGGCGACCGATTGGCTATGTGAGTCACTACCATCGTGACTACTAGGTGGTAGAGTTCTGCATTGTCTCGCCCTGGTCTGGTACCACCGCCTTACCTATTCCTGCCGCAATAGCGTTAATGAATGTCACTGAGGTTTTCCGGTTTGGAGGGAAGGTAACCGGTAAACTTATGCATGTGGCATTGTTATGGAGACCCATCTACTTGTTTGCTATCTTATGATATAAAAAAATATTGTATGAAATTTCTGACATTGATATGTTAATTTTCTCGCGGGCGAAGCAGAGTAGGTCAGCCAATCTCCCCGCCACATGGATGATAGCAAGGCACCCTTAATATCTTTGTATCTTATAATACTCCTTTTAATATTTGTATGACGTAGATCGACTAATTAAGAGCCCTAACTCACCGGGACGCCATGGTGACGTCGCCGACCACCGCATCAAAACAGCTTATGTTGAAATAAATGGCGGCTAACCCACTTGACGACGTAGCCAATTCGCAAAATTCAATACAAATTGTTTGGATACGTGGCCGGCGACGTCGCCATGGCGTCTCGCTGAGCTAGCAGCTTAATTATAGCCATGAACCTTTTTTACAGCAACCCTTTCAGTAATTGTTCAGAAACACATTTTTTTGTTAAAATATAATATTTCTTCGGTAAGAATACGGGTGAGGATCAGTCTTACTTTAGATTCTCTACTAAAAGAGACGTCTATCGCTGTCACACTAAGATGCAAATTGTGGGTTTACATCTGTGTTGAAATGCCACATGCTTAAATTATAAAAAGTATCTTCACACCCGTATTACTGAAGAGGTAGGCCTAGGTACAGCAAGTAAACCCACGATTAGCTGAAGATACTTAGTGCTACACAATATGATATGTAGCAAGTCGCCATCGCCAACCAGGTGATTACCCAATTCCGCGCAATGTTGTTTTTATCAGTACATTTTTGTACAACTTTGAATTGCTCGACCCGGGAATCGAACCCGGGAAATCATGTGGTCAACACAGACACCGGACCACTGGACCACAAAGGCGATCGAAGTATATGTTATAATTTATTTATTGAAATAAAAAGCGTTTCAGCATATATGGACAGTATAAAGTGCAAATACATGTGACAGTCTAGATGATCAAAATATAATGTAGAGTTATTTCATTATTATGAGTAAAGTGAGAAAATACTCGTATTACAAACAAAAAACGCATTTGAAGAAACTTAATTAGTTTAAAAGAAACTAAGCTCTCGTTCTAACTTAGAGAGTAGTTTGACACTCGACAGGTTCACCTGCATTTTCTCACGGAGATGAGTTCAAACAAGTTCGAGCATCTCTTAGAAGTTCTTTGTAATATTCCTTGAAATAGATGAAAGAACATATTTTATATTCGTCTTGTGTTTCACATATATGAAACAAAGTAATATTCCACATCTGTCTTATCTCTTCACACATTCATATCCACTATTAAATTATATCTTTACTTCGATTGCAGATACAGGTACCTTTTTGAAGAATACTGCAGCTGCCGTTCTGCCAGGCAGATCATTAAAGATAAACGATTGCCTATAGTTGTCACTACCATCACGACTACTAGGATGCCACTAGGTGGTAAGGTTCCGCAACGTCTCGCCCGGATAAATGGTAGTGTGGCGCCTTTGTTCCACTTCGGGGACGTTTACTCGCTTGCAACGACTAATCGATTGGTACCGGTGAACAATTCATTATTCCACACTATTTATTTCTTTTGATGCATATTGTCATCCCGCCACACGTATAGCGCGCGCTATCTTTGGTGTCTATAAGCCATGGTATGTCTTTTCATCGGAGATCCATCTGCTTGTTTGCTGTCTAATGATATAAAAAATAAAGAGGTAGAGTTTGAATATGTGTGAGTGAGTTTCTGTGTAGGCGGTGATCCCTAGCACTACTGAATTTGTTTTCAAAATTCTTTTACCGGTAAAAAGAAACATTATTTACTAGACTCGGATCCCTTTTTCATCTAGTGTAACAAATTTGGGTGTTATTTTTAGCTCTGATCTATCGTGGGATGATCATATCAGTAGCATTAGGAAAAAAATGTATTTCACTTTTCACAACTTACAGTTATTGAAAAATTTCCTGCCTATTAAGACAAAAATTTCTCTTGTGCAAACTCTTGTCCTTCCTATTCTGGATTATGCAGATTCTTGTTTCCTTGACGCTACTGAAGTGCTTTTAAATAAACTCGAGAGGTTTCAAAACTCATGTATAAGATTTATTTTTCGTCTTCGTAAGTACGACCACATCTCCACTTTCAGAGTCCAGCTCAGGTGGTTGCCTATCCGTTTTCGTAGGAACACGCATATTCTTTGCCTTCTGTTTAATATATTTTTCAATCCTGCTGCTCCCAAGTACCTTCGTGGGCGTTTCTCGTTTTTGCATTCCTCCGATTCCCCATGTCGTTCTCGTATTGGCTCTCTTCTTCGTTTTCCTATGTCACATTCTCAAACGTATTCATGGTCATTCACTGTCCACGCAGTGAAGTTGTGGAATTTTCTACCTACTGAGATCCGCAGTAGCCCCTCGTTGCTAGTTTTTAAGAAGCGGGTTAAGGAGCATTACCTGTCATTGTCGTAGTTTTTTTTTTCTTTTTCTGTCCTATTTATTTTATTACTGTGTTAACTTCTCTTTACTATAGTCATCAATTTGCGTTTTAGCCTTTTTAGTGAATAATTAATAATGAATAATTAGAATTTCAATGTAATTTATATATTTGTGTTTGTCTTTATGCTTGTGCACGATGCCTTCCACTTTCCTTTCCCAGCTTCACTTTCTGGGTTAGCTGGAAGAAATCTCTGTCGTTAGGGATAAGCTCACCTTTTGTGCATTATTTTAAGTATCTAATTTTTTTTTGTCATTATATAAGTGTACAATAAAGTATTAAATAAATAAAAAAAAATATTCCTGAGTGACGTAGTCTACATTATATCCTAATTTCTTCGCGGGGTCGGGAGTTACTAAGGTTGTACAACGGGAAACGGATAGTCATATTATTTACTGATAGATGAGGCTTATATACTCAAAGTATATACTAATAGACAACAGGAAAAGTTTTCCTTATAAGAATGTTTTAATTTTAAATTTATCGGTCAGATTTGAAATTTTTTTGTGCATATATTTATTGGTCATTTCATTAATTGAGGATTGCTCTATGGTGCAAAGCACGTTTTTACAAAATCAAAATGTTGCCTAAGATTGCAAAATATATATTACATTAATATATTTTAATTATAATTACCTACCGGAGAAAAGATATATTCGACACATCTGACAGTTACTGTTATGGTCTGAGCATTCCAACATTAGTATTTAACGATACATACTTCTAACAAGAAATTGACTCTCCTGACAGATGATCATCATCTAGAGATATCAAAGGTAATGTGGACGAATTTCTACTGTCATAAGTGTACCTTTCAAGCAACCACATTATCATGGTAATTGACCTATTATGGTAGGACTAGTTTTAAGACGGTGGCAACACTCTTGCGCCACTGCAGAAATTTACCACCTAGTGGTCAAGATGGTAGTGACACGTTTGACTTTTGCTTGTCTTTTATAATAAGTTTGGTGTAATTTGGATTAACAAGGTACAAATGATATCATTGTTAGTTTAGTTAATTAGCAGATTATGAAATCCTATACTCGGAATTTTAATTCGATTCCAGGTTTGACAATTTCAGTGTTGCAACGTTATGACAAGTACTAAATAGTGACGTTGCTAAATTATTCGATACGGAAATTTCCGGATCGATTCTTTTCGTTTATTGTAGTATATCTTAACAACTTCTACTTTATTAGAAACTAAATATATCAGGAAATTAAATATTTCTGAACAGATAATTTAGTTAAGACGATTAATTTTATTAAGGACCTGAGAGTTTTCTTTAATAATTGTGTGTGAAATAAACAAAAAACAAAATTATTATTTATAATTTATATTAATTGTATTTATTTAAATAAAAATCATAATTTAGTCTTTAATTGGCACAACAATACTAGAATTACATAAGCATTAATCGCGATTGTTTATCGATTTTTGTGCTCATCACTACACTATTATATGTGGTATCATTATTTTACAAAATGATAGTAGCTAATCAGGCGCGTGCGCTCCTTGTAGGCAAAAAAGCAGTGCTTTACTTGCCATTCACAGATATTTTAATAAAACGTTCGTACATTTTAGATGATTTAAATTAATAGTAAGTAAATGAATAAAATGTGTCATAATCATATGCACGCCGCTGAAATCTATAAAAGAAAAAGTTTTTGTGGCCGAGTACTCCGTCGCATACTCATTATCATAATCCTGTGCACGCCGCTGTAGCTAATGTCAAATGTGAAATCGAATTATAATTCCGAGTGCAGGTTTGATTTTTGGGTCGAGCAAAATTTTACAAATTAAATACCACAATTTCTTCTTTAAATTATGGATTTCTGCAAAGTAACCCCTTAATCTATTAAACATGAGCAAAGTTTATTTTTATATGGTTATAAAACTATAATCGCTAAAAATATAATTATTATAAAACAAACTATGTATTAAGAAAATTGCGATATAGATAATTGTACAAAATAAAAGGTATCTTAAAGCACTGGCTATGATTCTCTTACGATAAATCTGCTGGTTTGGTGGGTCGTAAAATCCAAGCTAAAAAGGATAATAAGATCTAGGGACAGGTATCGTCAATCCTGCATAAAATAAGTTATTTCCTTCGTATTGACTTAGGTGTTCTTTATTTACGATTCTTGGGTCTCGATTCCTTTGATTATTTAAGTTTTTATTTTACAATTTAAGATCGTCTAGACTAAATATATATATATATATATATATATATATATATATATATATATATATATATATATATATATATATATATATATATATATATATATCGTTTATTACAAATATTATCGAATTTAATGTTTTTAAAAATAATAAATTATTATTTTACTAGATAACACCAGCCTGTTTTTGTTGGTGTCAATTCGTATTATGGCCTTACACTTGGGCAATCATTTGTTCTTACCACTCACCGCATACCAATTTTCGTAAGAACTTGGTCAAGTCGTTCTCGAATTTTAATGGAACGGATATACAGACAGACAAAAGAAATATGGCCTATTATTTGTGTAATCACGTGTTCTTACTGTATACCAATTTTTATGAAAATCGAGCAAAAATTAGGAACGCTGCAAATCGAAGAAAAATTTAAAAAAACATCTATAAACCGGTTTATTAATTCAAAACCCTTATAAGTTTGCTCCATGAGAAAACCGATATTTTTGAGGTTAAGTTAAAGCCAAATATTAACAAAACGCTCCATGCGTACTTGTTCTGAATTATATTTGAATATACTAGCTGTGCCCGCGACTTTGTCCACGTGGAATTTTTTCTAAAATAAAACTAGCCTATGTTACTCCTTATTACATCAGCTATCTGTCAATTAAAGTCCCGTCAAAATCGGTCAGCCGTTTCAGAGATTAGCCTGAACAAACAGACAGGCAGACAACAATTGTGAAAAATGTCGTTTTGGTATATGTACCGTGTATACGTGCATATGCATTTAGTAAAAAGTGGTTATTTTAATATTACAAACAGATACTGCAATTTTATTTATTTGTATAGATAACCATTATAAATAAAGCTTTGGTTCTCAGTGTATACCAATTTCCTTCTAGATAGTTCAAGCCGCTTTAAGTTATATTGAAACATACAATCAAAAAGAGATCTAAAATTTATATATCCTGTAATTTGCGCAATGTGTTCTCAATGTATAGCAATTTTAAGCAAGATCGATTGAGCCGTTTTTGAGTAATAACGAGGCATATACAGATGAAAAACATTGTCAAAATGATAAAATTTATGTTAGTGGGTTATCTCACAAATAATTAAATGTAGACTACCGTCTTGGCCCGAACTCCTTTGAAGTACGGGGCAACTACCTTCCTGCAGGCAGATCGTAAAAGGGGACCAATTGGCTATGCACTGCCATCATGGCTATGAGGTGGTAGAGTTCTGCATTGTCTCACCTGGGTCTGGTACCACCGCCTTCCCTATTCTTGCCGCAACAGCGTCAGTGCTTGTTACTTTCATGTTCCGGTTTGCAGAGTAAAGTAGCCAGTAAAGTTAAAGTTATGCATGTGGCATTAGACCTCACAACAAGAGAACAACGCACCACTAACATCTTGTTGTCTATAGGCAATGGTTGACTCTATCGATAAGGAGACCCGTGTGCTTGTTGGCTATCTTATAATATAAAAAATACTATATATTATATAGTACTGTATATTCATAAGTCATACGATGGAAAGCCACGATAGGGTCGTCAGGCCACGGAGCCGCATCACACGACCCACGCCTTCGTTCCTTTCCGCGCAGGGCAGTTTATAAGCCTCGCAAGCATTTTTTGACCGCCCCGTCGTCGCGTCGCGTCGGTTGAGTGGTTAGCGAGCCTAACTACGAATCGATGGGGCTCGGATTTGATTTCCGACAGGGACAAACATTTGTGTGATAAGCATAGATATTAGTATTTCTGTGTTTGAGTGTTTATTATATATTTCACGGTATAAAATACAAATAATACAAAAATGTTTATTCAGTAACTTTAAGTAAATACAAAGTTTTATGTTGCTACTGGAGGTCTCCTTTTAAGTATATAATACCTGTACTAGGAGACCCCGCTCTTCTGTGACAAAATACATTTACGTATTTAATTGTACCAAAAAGAAACATTATACATGAATTAAAAAAATATATATTCTATTTTGTTAATATAATATAATATATTGTAATATTATTTTATTCGAAAACATATTTACCTGTGTATAAGTGTAATTAACAAGCGGGTACTAATCGCATTTTATAACGTATACTCATTTTTTTTTGTTTATAACTTTTATTTGTTTGCGGTTAATATATAGGTATATATATATATATATATATATATATATATATATATATATATATATATATATATATATATATATATATATATATATATATATATACGGTATATATGTATTCATGTGGTCTGTGGTATTTATATATTTATTTCTACGTAGGTATTAGTATCGTTGACTAGCAAGTAGCAACCATGACACTAGCATATAATTTGCTTTTATTGGGGTTGGGTTGGGATTTGTTTAATTTGGCTGGCGCTATTACTATTATTAGAAGCTCACACGTGACTTTTTTACTCCTAGGTAAACGGACTGAAGCAACGTGAGAGGTTAGCTGTACTGGTTCAGGAATAGGTGGCAGTAGAGGTGACATTTGAAGCCACAGGGAGGGCGTAACCAGACCGGCCGTCCATTTTTTTCGTCGCCGGCTCATCCAGCTAAACACCAAACTAAGTCCAACATTCGTCAGCTCATTGCGTCACTGGCCCCTCCAAGTACTCCTAGATCTCTTGCAATTCCTTGATAGCTTGTTCCTTAGTAAAAGATTCTAGTCAAGTATGCAGCATTTGTTTCTATCTGTAAAGAACCCACAACACCTTGAACCATTTTTCATCAAGCCGTTCTTGTACAGAAAGGCAGACAAAAATAAAATGCCCTTTAATCTGCACAGTGCCGTGTTATAATAGTAAACTAATTTTCATCAAGATCAATCGAGCAGTTCTTAAATTCTGATGAGTAATTATACAAAAAGATAAAAAGACGTATAAAAATGATTTAGCCTATCATTTGCGCAATTAATTGTTTTCAATCATTCAAAACCCGTTTCCGTGTGTTACTTCGGACCTTCTTTGAAGATTAGACTTCTTTGCCATTCTATCAGTTCGTAAAAGACGAAGGATTGGCTATAGATATGGCTAGTAAAACTATGCTACATCTCTGCCGGATATATGGTATCTTCGCTTTACCTATTCCTGCCATAACAACGTCTATGCTTGTCAATGTCGTCTTCGGCTTGAAGGAAACCCGGTAGACATGCATACAGGTTTTTATCCCACCGTACGAATAGTAAAACCTTCCTCTTGAATTGCTCTGTCTATTAAAAAACCGCATCAAATAATTTGCGTAGATTTAAAGATCTAAGCATACATAGGGACAGACAGCGGAAAGCGACTTTGTTTTATACTATGTAGTAGTGATATGGACATGCGTATTTACTGTATAGTTGTAGAAAGTGCTGCCTTTTTTAAATTCGTACATATAACATTACCAAGTCCAATAAAATACAGTAAAAAATATAAACTTTTCTTTATATCGACAAAAGACACTGTCTGTATAAAACGCGAATTTATCGATAAAAACTAACTTAAAAAAAATACAGATTAAACAAATACTATAATAAGATAGTTACTATATTTTATATTCAGTAATTTTGTAAAAAATAAAGTATTCCGATTATTCAGTGAATTTAGTCGTAGTTTTTATGTTTTGTTCTTCTAGACTAGTTTGAAAAATGCAAATGTAATTAACTATCACAAGATATATTTGAATAAAACATCATACCTACATGTCTCTATCTAAATACTAACAAGCATTGCAAAAAAGAAATCAAAATACCACGACCGTTACTGAAAACACTATAATTTCAGTCAGGGCACATACCGAGCTACCTTAAAAAAAAAGAAAATGGAAACGTACGTGAGTTGAACGCTAAGCTGAACGCCGGACTATCGAATGGACACAGAATATATAAACCCGTGACGAGACAACCGTGATAAACATTTGTCTTTTATTTAATAACCGAGTGAAAATAAAGAGATAAAGTATTATCACGGGGTTCCCTTGTGAGGCAGGTGAAATGAAACGAACATTAAAAGATGATATAGCTGGTGGCCCTTACTGATCAGTTAACTGATAGCTTAACGAATAGCTTCGAGAAAACCTTTTGATCAGTTCTCCTTTGTAGTATAGACCATCTGCGTTCTTCCAGGCATTTTGTAAGAGTCATTATCACCGTGGCTACTGGGTGGTAAAGTTCTGCATTGTTTTGCCCGTGTCTAGTACCACTGTCTTATTTATTCCTGCCGCATTAGCGTCAGTGCTTATTACTGTCGTATTCCGGTTTGGAGAGTAAACTAGCCGGTCAACTTATGCATGTGGAATGAAGGTCTCACCACAAGAATAGCAACGCACCACTAACATCTTTAGTATGTGTAGGCGAAGGTTGTCTCTTTCCATCAGAAAAGCCATGTGCTTGTTTGCTATCTTATGATATAATATAAAAGAGCTAGTTTATTTTTTGTAAATCCTATGATGGCAAATAATTTTTAAAACCATAACTATATTTTTGTAACTTATTTTATTTCTAACGCAAGAAGTTTTCATCAATAAAAATATGTGTTACTTTGGTTCATTGTTGTTTTTTTTTCTAACTTATAATAAGATCAACTACGAGTAAAATCATCGAGTGAACAATCACTCATCCCCTATTTTCCTACCCTTCGGGTCAGAAAGGATTTTCCAAATAAGTATGGGAATAATTTTAAGATATACTCTATCAAACACAAAAAAATAATCAAAATCGAACTACTCTGCACAAATTAACGCGTGCTAATACCCCAAAATCAAAGAATGAACATTCAATCATCCCCTGCTTTCACACCCTTAGATCGCACAGGCAGGCGGCTTGCTTTGCGACTAGAGCCTAGCAAACCAGCTTAGTAAAAGGAACGTTCTACAATGTTCGCGACCGCGCGCAGCGCCTGCTTAGCGACCTATCGAAGTAAACAGTGCCGACTGCCGTTGGTCGCAAATATCTTAGAACGCTTGTTTTACTAAGCTACTTGCTATGTGGTTCACTAAACTCTAGGTGCTATGCAAGCCGCTTGCCTTTGCGGACGTAGTCATGGTTGTTTTTCTTTTTCAACATTTAAATAGGACCATATTCGGGGTACATATTATCTAATAAAAAAAATTATCTAAATCGAAATAAACTGTAAACAAATGTGAAAAACAAATAGGCACAACTGTTACTCTCACATCTACAATTGTTCGCATGTCAGCACTACAAAAAATATAATATAATATACGTAATCAACACAAATTTCACTTTGTAACTGAAGCATCAACAAAAAATTTAATTAGCACTTTACTCATCAAGACGAGAAAAATATTAACAGATCTTCGTTGACGTTGTTCTTTTTTTAAGTACATTACCATTGGAGAGGGGATAAATAAAATTTTACCAAAAAATCGCAAATGTAATTAATACCTTAATGTTGTATTTTAGAAAATAATTCCATAATTTATGTAAAGTAACGCCTGAATCTATAAAATATTTAAATTAAATATGGAGAACAATTAGCTTCAAAATTAAAGCTGGACAGTGGATATATTTTCATTATATATTTTAAAGCGGCATTACATCATCAAGCCAATGCTCGTAATTTGTTCAAATCCGACTGGCATTTTTCTCTCCTGTGCACTGTCACCGTGTTATTTACGAGGGGTCCGCTTGTTTTAATACCTTTTCATTAACAATTTTAAGGTTCACTTTATTGAAGTCGTAAATAACTCGAAATTGTACAAGTGGAAGCTTTGTTAGTAATTTGATAAAAACAGAACCAAAATAATTTGCATGCTGACATGCACGTAAAATTACCTAACGCTCAAATAAGATATATTTACGTAAATGTCTGTTTAAACTAAGTTATACATATATTCGCAAATCCTTATATACAAACAATAAATGTATTATTATAATTTATAATTCCCCGTGTTGGTCCGGGTTCATTTTGAGGAATAGAATCACTTTTAAATTAAACGGCAGTTTGACCATCATGACTACTAGATACTAGAGTTTTACAACGTCTTGCCAGGGTATTTACTACTACTACCGCTTTGCCTATTTCTGCCGCAATAGCGGCAATGCCTGTTTGGAGGACAAGATAGCCGATAAACTTATGGATGTGGCATTGCCATCCTTCCAAATAAATAGCAACGCAAATTAACATCTTTAGTGTCTTAAATCGTTTCATGTAGGTTAACAAATAAAAAATAATACCCAAAATTTATAACATTTTACGTTTTTGTGTGTGTAAATTTGAATAATAGAAAATTGCGTAGAAGAATAATACGTAAAGTCCTGTCGCTAAGTCCCTTATGGGGTAGGTAGTAAGAGACTAATGCCAAACAATAGAAAATCGCGTAGAAGAATAATAAATAAATAATAAATAATAATAAATAACTCTGGACAATTTTACACAAATTGATCTAGCCCCAAAGTAATTAAATTATTTGCTAGTGTTATGGGTGTTAGTCAACGATACTAATACATAGAAATACATAAATACTTAAATATATTTAATAAACACCCAAACCCAGAAATACAAACATTTATGCTCATCACACAAATGCCTGCCCCTGTCAGGAATCAGACTCGAGCCTCATTTATTGCGTAATCAGGGTCACTAACCACTCGACCAATAAGGCGGTCATATAGTATGTAAAATTCTGTCACTAAGTCCCTTATGGGGTATATAGTAACAAACTAATGCCAAACAATAGAAATTCGCGTAGAAGAATAAATAATACGTAAAATCCTGTCGCTAAGTCCCTTATGGGGTACGTAGTAAGAGACTAGCGCCATACAATAGAAAATCACGTAGAAGAATAATCTATAAAATCATGTCGCAAGTCCCTAACAGGTTAGGTAGTAAGAGATTAGTACCAAACAATAGAAAATCGCGTAGAAGAATAATACGTAATATCTTGACGCTAAGTCCTTTACGGGGTAGGTAGTAAGAGACTAGTGTCTTACAATAGAAAATCGCGTAGAAGAATAATAAATACGTGAAATCCTGTCGCTAACTCCCTTATGGGGTAGGTAGTAAGAGACTATAGTACCAAACGATAGAAAATCGCGGAAAATTCTGTCACAAAGTCTCTTATGGGATAGGTAGTGATACTAGTGCCATAAAATAGAAAATCGCGTAGAAGGATAATACGTAAAATCATGTCGTAAGGCCCTTACGGGTTAGGTAGTAAGAGACTAGTGCCAAACAATAGAAAATCACGTAGAAGAATAATCTGTAAAATCATATCGCAAGTCCCTAACAGGTTAGGTAGTAAGAGACTAGTACCAAACAATAGAAAATTGCGTAGAAGAATAATACGTAATATCTTGACGCTAAGTCCTTTACGGGGTAGGTAGTAAGAGACTAGTGTCATACAATAGAAAATCGCGTAGAAGAATAATAAATACGTAAAATCCTGTCGCTAATTCCCTTATGGGGTAGGTAGTAAGAGACTATAGTGCCAAACGATAGAAAATCGCGTAAAATTCTGTCACAAAGTCTCTTATGGGATAGGTAGTGATACTAGTGCCATAAAATAGAAAATCGCGTAGAAGGATAATACGTAAAATCATGTCGTAAGGCCCTTACGGGTTAGGTAGTAAGAGACTAGTGCCAAACAATAGAAAATCGCGTAGAAGAATAATACGTAATATCTTGACGCTAAGTCCCTTACGGGGTAGGTAGTAAGAAACTAGTGTCATACAATAGAAAATTGCGTAGAAGAATAATACGTAACATCCTGACTTTAAATCCCTTACGGGGTAGGTAATAAGACTAGTGCCATACAATAGAAAATCGCGTAGAAGAATAATACGTAATATCCTAAAGCTAACCTAACCTAAAAGTCCCTTATGGGGTAGGTAGTTAGAGACTAGTGCCAATAAAACTTGCTTCTTCGAATTGGTAAGCTAGATAATAATATCGTAAATTCACTGATTAACCAAATTATATTATTTTACTAATAATTTAAAGTGATAGTTTTTATTTAAGACTAGAAACAGAAAAACAAATTAAATTTATATTTTCTATATTTTTAATTATATTGTTCTTAGGTCACATAAATTTTTAAGTCATCTAAGATTCGTTTTTCGAGTTGGTTTAAAACTACTAATCAAAAGCCTTTAATTTTTTGTATAATTGCTTCTATAATAATTTATAGACTCGTAATAAAAATAATCTAATAAAAATGCTCTTTGAAATCAGAATCACGAAGCAATTCCATTAAATTGATTCAATGAATTCCATTAAAATGAACCCATCTAGCTTTTTACACAGTTATATAACTGTCCTTAAATTATTAATTAACCCGCTTCGGCCACATCGGGATTTATTGGATTGCAGGGAGATGAAAAAAATAAATCACATAATGAAATCAGAACCGCCCCGTGGTCTGTCGGAGCGTATACAGGCGGTGGCTATTACCGATTACAATCGTTCAGCCATAAAATCGTCATCAATATACTGACTATATGTGTTTTAATTTGGCTTTCCTATAGGTTTATTACGTCTTTGTGATCATAAAATTGGTGATTTTTTCAAACAAATACGACTCAGGGACCTTCAAGAAAAGAAGAATAATAACGCCTTCCTCCCATCTCATTCTAAAAAGCCCAGCAACGTAATTTTAAGACCTTTGATAGTGTAGTCCTTTGAGCCATGGGCGGAGCACGACGGTGATCACTTACCATCAGGTGCGCCTCTTATCGGTTTACCCTCTCTTGTATAAAAAAAATACAAAATAATTTATCATAGATCACGTAATGAAGTCGAGATAGCTCGTGATCGACTTCAAGAGCTGACGACGAATTTAGAAAAGGTATTTAGGCATATTGAACAGTATTTTATCAATGTATGACGTCAGGTGTCTATATATTTTAAGAAGTGATTTATATGGCAAACGTTGTTTTAAAAACGAAAGGGTTAATTAAGATAAAAACTATCCTATCTTTTAAGTTATATAGAAACTTCAAAACTTCATTAAGTTTAACACACAGGGCAGAGCCCGATTCACGTATCAAAACGTAGATTGAGAGCAGAGCATTTTCTGCTACGTAGCTCGACGTTAAACGATTCGACTTTGTTGACGTTTTATTAATTGGTAGGTTGAGCTCATGTATGGTGGTCACACCACTTAACACAATGCCAGCATTTAGAAGTCTGTCAATTCTCCGAAATGCTGAGATGAGTGACTGATGTTACGTAACACGATCATATCATTATGATCATAGACAATACACTTTATTGGGATTATGATGTAGCTATAGAACTACAAGCCTCCCAATTCACGTAATAAAACTTTAATGGGGTGTAGTTCTTAGGACTCTTACACACATAACACCATACAATGTCGAGTCGTGCTACGACGCAACATGATGTGTAACAAAATATTTAAGTCCTAAATCTTCGAGTCGATTAACTTTTTTTGCGTAAATCGGGCTTCAAACTTCACAAGCTTGGCTACGTTACTCCAAAACTGAAGAAATATATCATAATAGTGAATAATTTCGATTTACTGGTAGCATAAAATATTTTGAACTTGTAGAAGGTCAAAATTGGTTTGATTACGTGATAAAGTATATGACAGCCAAAGATATTACTTTGAAAAGTAATCAAGTTTTTTGTAACTTCCCGCTTCGTATATAGATAAGGAAATTACTGATTTTGCCCCAATTTTCGAAAATTGAGTTTTCACCGGATCTCCAAGTTTTAAGGTCCTAAGAACCTTTTCCAACTATTTTCACGATGATGTCAGTATGTCTATATGCATGTATGTGTGTGTGTGTGCGTGCGTGTGTGTGCGTGTGTGTGTGTGCGTGTGTGTGTATGTGTGTGCGCGCGCGTGTGTGTGTGTGTGTGTGTGTAAATATCTTTTGATCGGCTGGACCGATCAAAACGCGGTTGATGAAATTTGATTCGATTTCACTCATCTTAGACTTCCTGAAAATTTGAATCAAATTGACCAGGAGAATTTGAGAAATTTAAAAAAAAAACCCCAAAAAATGTTGGTGAAATAGTATTTATTTAATATTACCGCCACATTAATTTATCGATTGAGTACAAAAACTAATTAGCTCTATTTTTAGTCGTTGGTAATCGTTGTACGTCGAGTAATCGTTGGTGAAAAATACTGAAAAACTTTAAAACCGATCAAAATACCACAGACTCTTACATATTGTGTCTTTTTCACAACGTGACATTGACAGAACTACTGTGTGTGAGTCACGGTAGAAGCCACATAACAACAAACAACAAGGTGATCAAGAATATTCCGACTAGAAAATAAGGAAGGTAGGCACAGAACAATAACACCTAATTAGCAAAATCGTAATGATACATTTGGCCAATCGTTAGCCTTTTGCAAACTACCTGCCAAAAAAGCAGGGATTGCTATAAAGCAACTTGTAAACCAACTTATATCTTTGCCAGTAATTTAGTTGAATAGGGTTAAATTATGTTATAATAATTATTTGCCTGCATGATTCCCTCGAAAAAAGGAACTTGTAAAAGAGACTCCATCCTACTCTTTAGAGAAGAGCTGCACACTGAGGCAAAGCGCGTGTGGGAGCACTGTGTGAGTTCCTCTCTGGAGGTCCCGGGGCTTCCTCATATACGCCGAAGGCGGTAATCGTGGGGTTTTAATGGGTATAACCATTCTGTCACTCCCGTGATAGGATGGTACCCATGACGGGATTTCCCACGTTAAAAAAAATTATAATAATTATTACTATTTTAACATTACTATAAAGTAATGTTTATTATAAAGTATTGTTAAAAATAGTAATAATTATTATTATAACATAATTTAACCCTAGTCAACTCCATTACTGGCAAAGATCTTTATAAGTTGGTTTGGTAAAGGTAATCTTTACAAACCAATTATTTCTTTACAAAGAAATCCAAAGTTACAAATAAACTTTAAATTACGAGGCTTGTAAAGTATCCAACTAGCCAGACTTGAAAACAATCTAGTCTCGGTTTCAGATTTAAAACAAAACTTTAAGAAGTTGCCGTTTGTTTTGGAGTTTAATTTATTTTGTATTTATTTTCTTAGAACTTTGATACTAAAATTTTGAAAGTAGTTTTTAAGTTGATACTCTATAGTCGAGTACAAGAGATGCTGGCATATAGTTCTATGGAAATTTTAATAAATATTTACATGTGTATTGGTCGCGAAACTATTATAGAGGTATATTTCAAATGGTATATGCAGTAAATATTAGAATTAATTTAAATTATATTATTTATTTAAATTTTTATCATTAAAATTAAAATAGTAATAGGTACTATAGGTAGGTAATATAACGTACTATGTCAAAATATAACACAAATTAATTGTTTTTTACCCTTCATATATAGTAACCTTTGCTTTTTGATGAGATCCATCGCTAAATGAAATAAAATACTATGTTTTGATATTTTATAACTAGGAAGATTATAGAGAATTTGAAAAATTATTTTGTTTCCTTTGCTAGTGCTTACATAAAAAAATGATACTCATATATTCATGTTATATTTCACAAAGGAAAGAAGGTCACATTGAACTTTTGACACGTAGCTCAGCTGAAAGAGCGTCGTCTGGTCTCAAAGCAAGTCTCAATAAAAAATTGTTTAAAAATTTGCATAATCTGATATTAATACATTTGCGAATGTATTAATATCAGATTATCTGGCCACATGCATAAGTTAACTAGCTACCTTACTCTCTGAATCGAAATACGACAATGAAAAGCACTGACGCTATTGCTACACGAAGTAAGGTGGTGATACAAAACCTGAGCGAGAATTACGGAATTTAACTACATAATAGTCATAATGGTAGTGAGATATTTGTCTGTCTTATTGTCTAATAGTCTCAATGATAGGGAGATATTTGTCTATAACTATCTCCTATTTTCCGTGACAGTTCTCGAAGAAATTATTAAACTTAACAAGTTTATTGTAACATCAACATTAAGCAAAAATCAAGTCGTTATAAATAACTATTTAACGAGTAACTTTAACTGCCCCTAATTTTTTTATATCATAAGATAGCAAACAAGCAGATGGGTCACCTGATGGAAAGAGTCAACTATCGCCAATAGACACTAAAGATGTTAATGGTGCGTTGCTATCTAGTGGCGAGGTCGAATACCACATGCATAAGTTTACCGGCTACCTTACCCTCCAAACCGGAATACGACAGCGACAAGCACTGACGCTATTGCGAAAAATGTAGCATTATATAAAATACTAGCTGACCCGGTAAACGCTGCTTTGCTGAATAAATTTTTAAGCATATAAACCTTCCTCTTGAATCACTTTATTTAAAAAAAACGCATCAAATTCCGATGTGTAGTTTTAAAGATCTAGGACATAGGGATAGACAGCGACTTTGTTTTATACTATGTAGTGATGTACAAGAGAGAAATTTTGCGAGGTGTGTTGTACTTATTTCAAAATCTAAACCTGATTTTTTGTATCATAGGATAGCAAATTGATTTTCTATATTATAAGATAGACGTAACAACCATCGCCTGTAGGCATTTAAGGTAGTAAATAGTTGCCACACGTATGGCGTAATGAAAAACCGGAATATGGTGGTGACAAACAATGATGCTATTTTTTATATCATTAGATAGCAGACAAACAGATGGTTCTCTTGATGTGTAGAGAAACCATCACCTACAGTTACATCAGGTCCATCGCCTATAATCATAGTACACAGGTACATAATATTTCGGGTTGCTTCGTTTTACCCTTTGTTGGGTACGGGCCCCCTTTGATAAAGAGACCTATTGCCGTTCTGCCAGGCAGGTTCTAAGAGGCGACCAATATACTATACGTATCCCTGCCGTCGTCACTACTAGGTTATAGAGTTTTACTATGATGACTACTAGTATTCACGATGATAGTCATATGCATAGCCAATCGAAATAAAAACCTACCTGAAACAATTTCAGTTCCCGGCTTTAGGGAGACGATCGCAGGATCCAATCCTGCGTGTCGATATTTTTCTTTGTTGTTTTTAAAGTTTTTCAACGTCAGTTGGTTCATTATTCAAAAGCGGTCCGGATTAACACAAGGTAAAAATCTAAACCTGATTTCTTGTATCATAGAAAACTGATTTATTATATCACATCACACTTCTAAGCCCAATTATATTGGATAAATGATTTGTATATTTTGCTACACAGCTGTCAATAGTTACTATGCTACCAAAAATGTGGTGTATACTCTCTGGTAGGATAGACATAGTAAAACGAATGTCTACAGACTTTCCAGGTCACCAGGATTCACCGGTTTGTTGGTAAGCGAGATGAGTGATGATGCCCATACATCGGCTTTCGATTTTATCGACATGATAACGATTATTGACTATTTCTAGCGATAACCGACACCTACGGCTTTACATGCTCATCCGAATAACGGGAGCGGTAACACACCACCTACCAGACCTCGAGCTGCTATTGAGATGTTGGATTTGCGAAAAAAGCCTCAAAAAACTTCAAAACACTTTTGTTCGACTCAGGTATCGAACCTGGGACGTCTAGATCTGAGCTGAATATTCCCTAAACCACGAGGTAATCAAAAGCTTGTACTCGTAATATTATGTACACATATTGAACTAGCTGGCCCGCGCAGCTTCGCCCGCGATTAGATTAACATGTCGTCTAGATAGCTTTTCATACAAATTTCATCCCCTATTTCAACCCTTTAAGGATTATTTTTTGAAAAAAATTAGCCTATGTTTGACCCCGGTTTGTCAACTACTTTCATGCCAAATTTCATGAAAATCGGTTCAGCGGTTTAGCCGTGAAAGCGTAACAGACAGACAGACAGACTTTCGCATTTATAATATTAATTAATAATAGTATGGATACGCTTGAATTTCACATTCATGCGTGTAAGTGTTAACATGTATGTCACATGAATGTAATGTGTGTATTGTTTATTTTTATTAATTTAATGTAGTTTTAATGCATTTGTTTTAAAATATTAGGTTTTTTCAGTACTCTGCAATGTAAACAACTGAGCCATATTCCATACTCCACCGTTCATGCAATGTCTTAAAAAGGATCAAATAAAAATTAATACATGAAGAAAAAACTTTTCTTCATATATTAATTTTTATTAATATTTCTATACTATAATTTCTACACTTAATTATCTGCCGAGTTGCCGACTGTGTTAATGTATGTGTCAGTGTTTTTATATCACGACATTTTACGAATTGTAAGTAATCAAACAATACCAATCCACAGATATAAAACTTATGTACCCCAAATCCAATGTAGTTAATAAATTATTTGATGCGTGAGTAAAAATTAAAAGAAAATGGTAATTTATTATAATCAATCTAATATTGATATTTTTTAAATAAAACAAAAATGTTATCTTTAAAGAATACTAAAAATATTTTTATTACCCCTGAAAATAATACCAAAAATGCGCATAAAATCATACATTTAAAGACTGTTAATGTAGCAAGACGCATGCAATTTATGACTATTGTTTCATTTACGTTTTTCATAATCTCCGTTACTTATAGTTATATTTCTGCTCAAAGTATTTTTTTATATTGTTCTTCTATAGCGTCAATATTCATATCCTTCCTAATTTTTCTATTAACTACGCGGTTTCACGTGTCACTTCGTCACTGGTAGTGACGTCACATATTGAAGTATATTTACAAATCTATTGAAAGCGGCTGAATTTTAAATACCTAGATTGCTTTTGAAGTATTAAGCATAAGTTGACTAAGACGTAAGTGCCAAACCTGTAACGGAGTGTTAATAAAACTTATAAGAAATCATATAAAACTCATTAAAATTGTTCGAAACAAATACGCAATAAAATTTTAATCCCAAATTAATACGTAAACATAGCGAACACGTTTAAACTTTCCCCTCGACGCAATTCGATATTCTATACATGTATCCTTATATATTTTGACCTTGGGGATGGATCCCTCATAGCCTAGCAACGCTAGTACATTCAGATCCCCTGGCCGTGCATATACAGAGTCATAATTGCTATAGAACTCGTTCCGAAGCTAAGAATACTTTTAAACTGAATGAGCACTGAAAATGAATTTAAATTTCTTTTAATCAAACTACACGCAAAGAAGCAAGTTCCATATTTATTTACTATATTTGAAATATATATGTACCAGGCGATAATTATGAACCTACTTTAGTAAATATTTATATAGGATAAAGATGAAAAAAGAGAAAGGGCATACTTCGTTAGTTCAGACATGTCAAAGATGAAAGGTTAACAAAATAGCTATACAATACTAATGAGGAAAGTTGTAAGTATCGTGAAAGACCAAGACTGACATACAATGATCAGATTAATCGGGTACTGTTCGAAGGTGGTGTCAAGTCTTCGCAACCGGCATGTTTGTATGAAGAAAGTAATGAATTTGGAGGAAGCAAGACAAATCTGCAATGCTCGTGACGTATAGCACACAGCTTTATCTGCCTCCCTCGTAAGTAATCTTGCGAGAAGCTGTGTATGTATTTTATGTATGTAGAATAAAGGTTTTTTGCAAAGCTAGTTAAATGGAAAATTAGTGAAGTTCTGTTTTAAGTTTTCAGAAATACAAGAGATTAGGTCGTTGTTGCAGTTGTAATACGTTTAAATTATTTTACTAAGCATTTACAACATATTTTCAAAAAACAAGAAATATCATAACGCCCGGTTCCTTTGCGGGGTAGGCACAGTAAAGCGAACGCTATAGACTTTCTGGTTCACCTTGATTCACCGGTTTGTTGGTTTGCAATACATATAAGTGGTGATCCTCATTGCTGCATTGTACCGACATGTTAACGATTATCAACTAACTCTAGCGATAGCCAGGACAGACAGCTTAACATGCTCATCCGAGGCACGGGAGTGGGAGAGCCAGACTCCGAATTGCTACTGAAATTTTAGATTAAGGAAGAGGAAGACCTTGATTTTTCAAGGTCAATAACACTTTTACCGGAGAGTATTATTAAGGTAGTTAAACTAGATAAAACTAGATAAGATAAAACTGTATGTATTTTTTTTATATCATAAGATAGCAAACAAGCAGATGGGTCTCCTGATAGAAAGAGTCAACCATCGCCTATAGATACCATAATGATGCGTTGCTATCTTGTGGCGAGGTCTAATGCCACATGCATAAGTTAATAATAAGACCCGGGCGAGCGATGCAGAAGTCTACCGCCTAGTAGCCACGATGGTAGTGACTCACATGACCTCGCCACAAGATAGCAACGCAACATTAATATCGGCGATGGTTGACTCTTTCCATCAGGAAATCCATTTGCTTATTTTCTAATTTATAATATGTATATTTTTTATATCATAAGATAGCAAATTAGCAGATGGGTCTCCTGATTGTAAGAGTCAACCATCGCCTATATACACCAAAATTGTTAATGGTGCGTTGCTATCTTGTGGCGAGGTCTAATGCCACATGCATAAGTTTACCGGCTACCTTTTTTTTTCCTGGTTCCTACCTTACCCTCCAAACCGGAACACGACAGTGACAAGCACTGATGCTATTGCGGCAGGAATAGGTAAGGCGGTGGTACCAGATTCGGGCGAGAAAATGCAGAACTCTACCACCTAGTAGTTACGATGGTAGTGACTTGCATAGCAAATCGGTTGCCTTTTACGACCTGCCTTGCAGAACGGCAGTTGATCTATTCTTCAACAGAGCCCGGGACCAACACGAATAATATATATATATGAACCGAATGTCAATAGTCGTTAAAGTTTACTTCTTTGTCCGTTGGAAATTAGGATCACAGTCTGTTTTAAAACTAAGATACATTGATTTAATCAAAAAAGTATTGTAAGAGGGTTGTAGAGTTTCGTAACATCTCGCCCGCGGATTTGGTACCACTGCTTTATCTATTCCTGTCGCAATAGCATCAATTATTGTCATTGTGGTGTTGCGGTTTGGAGGGTAAGCTAGCCAGTAGACTTATGAACGTGGCATCGACATACTGCCACACACAGCAACGCACTATTAACATCTTTGGTGTTTATAGGCGATGGTTTCTCTTTCCAACAGGAGAGACATATGTTTGTTTGCTATCTTATAATATAAAAAAGGGGTTCTTTTAGGTTCCACACCTAGAAAAATGAGGACTAGGACCTAACCTAAAATCGTAAGGGACACTGCAATAACACTTGACAGATACTATTTTATAATATAGCGGCCTTCTGTCAGTTGCTTAAATAATAAAGCCCGTTGTTCCTTACAGTCAGGGTGCATTATGCTTTGTTAACCTAAATTTTACACAATTAGTAGGAAATCTACATCTCTGCATTTGGTATGGTAGCCAGATAGGAGACAGTGCTTGATGTGGGTCAAATTTAAACTTAAACTCTGGCTGAACAAAGTAGTCCCCCACTGGTCTCGTCGCCGTTAATCATTGCAATTTCGACCAAAGCAAGATTTTATGAGATTGAAAATTTACCGCCATTTCGAGTTAAATCGGTTTACTGTCAAATTCATCTGAAAGTTCGTATCAAGTAATATCTATGGACTATGGCTCCTCCTCACAATGGACCATGATGTACTATCAAATGATCGTCCAGCATCGCCGCCATGATCGGGCAACTCTCCACAGAATCGTGAACGCTTATTTACTAACTGTCTCCTGTTATGTTGTGACGTTTGTCAATAATGGATGAAAATGGCACCAAGACGATTGCGCTCGATCATACGCGATGATGGCCCATCACAGACATTTATGCTCTCTATACTAACGTGCATACCTTTAGTCGACTGTCATGGCCTATTGTGAAGAGAGTCCATAACGTGCATGCCTTTAGTCGACCGTCATGGCCCATTGTAAAGAGGGCCTTAAAGTTAACCTTCAGATAATGAAATATCAAAGACACAATCCATTTACGAATTCGTGGCTAGTAAAAAGTAATAGCGTTATTACGTAATTATATTGTTATAGTTATTTAAAAATATATCAGTTTTTAATATAATGAAACGAACACGTGTAACATAAAAGTCGGAATAAAATTAAAATAAAACTTTTATTTTTCCTATTTTATATGACACGTTTGAGATATATTTCGTTAAAAGTTAAAATCGCAGTTATTTTGTTGTTTAGTGTTAAAATCCTTTTATACTATTTTTATAGGTTTATTTTAATAACACCGTAACTTAATTTCGAAATCACGCATTTTTTCCTGTGACTCTAAATTATCAGTGTTCATGTGTGTGTGTGTGTGTGTGTGTGTGTGCGTAACGAGGGGGGGGCGACAGTAGCAGCTGCCCCCCCCCCCCGGAGGTTGTTTACCTCCTTACTGTTGTAGATAAAATATAATAAAATAAAAATATAGTCTTAAAATGTTACAGTTGGTCTAGGAGGGCGCAGGAAAATAAAACCATAATAAAAAACATGTTTCTAAGACAAATTTTTTTTAGTACTTACAATAAAAATTCTTTAAGAATTTCTTGATTTATTAAAAACACGATTTTTATTATTATCAATGTTATCTACACAGAACAAATATAAAGGTTATATACTAAATTTTACACCATATTTTCTGGTCTACCTATAATATAGTACGGTCTACCTATAACATGTAGCAACTCAAGACTCATCTCGCGCCACCACTTCGCTCTTAAGGCCTAATATTGATAGAAATCAACTTTTATTTATGGTAGCTTTCTTGTAAAAGAATTTTCATTATTATTTAAAATGAAAGTTGATCTTATAAACAAAAACACATTTTTAACATTTCACTAAGATTAATAGTTTTTTTTTTAATCGGGAAGTTCCTGGTTTCACATCGATTTTAGAAATCAAAAAATGTTTTATTTAATTAACCTTCAATATTTTTAGGATTAATATTGGACTTTTTTAAAGGGTTTTTAAAGGGCAAATGCGCCCACCTCTTGTTCCCACCACTGTAACTTCTGTAAACCAGAATCAACAGCGGCAACCGTCCTGATAAATAGAGCTGATTAGTTTTTGTACTCAATCGGTACATTAACCTGGAAGTTAT
The DNA here is from genome assembly GCA_036924255.1 of Apodemia mormo. NCBI lineage: Eukaryota > Metazoa > Arthropoda > Insecta > Lepidoptera > Riodinidae > Apodemia > Apodemia mormo. Next base: position 32,510,309 of record JAUPFN010000008.1, on the reverse strand, counting down.
ATTTAAAAAAATTTGTTTCGCCAAAACTTTTTTTTGGGTTTTTCAAAATTTCTCAAAATCCTTTACTCCCATTTGGTTCAAATTTTCAGGAAGCCTAAGTTGAGTGGAATCCAATCGAATGCTATCAACCGCGTTTCGATCGGTCCAGCCGTTCAAAAGTTATGAGATGTTTACATACATACATACATACACATACAGATATACACACACAGACACACATACAGACACACTGACGTCATAGCGAAAATAGTCGAAAAAGTTTCCTAGGACCACAAAACGTGGACATCTGGTGAAAACTCGATTTATGAAAATCAGAGCAATAAAAGTCCTCAACTACTCGTACATATGTAGCGCGAAGTTAAAAAGTACAAGTCATGTAAAGTACATGTCAAGTGTATTATTAGATTAATATTGTATTAAATTAATAGAGTGAATGAAAATGAATTGAATCTGTGGTAGATTTAATTCATTTTCAAAGTAGCATTTTAACATTTTAACTCGTTTAATTTTAGCATTTTAACTCGTTAATTTTATAATAGATGGCGTTAGTAGTAATAAAATTCTAATGCAACATGTATCTTCAAACTTTTTTATTTGTTTTTAAAATGGTATTTTAATGGTAGATCGTATCTAGATATGAATTTAAACCACCACGTCAAAGCTCAAACCTAAAAGTTCGATACTTTTTCAGTAAAATGGTACCTCAAAAGTGCATAGAAAGTCCCCTAGTGTAATAATGTTACATTTTCAATAAGGAAATTTCTAACTTTGGTTCTCCTCATGGAAATAGATAACTACTTTTGATTAAAAAACGTGGCCAGTTTAAGCATGCAACTTTTTACGTGCACTCAGAGTAACTGGAGTGTTCATTCCACACAAATTTTATGGTTGAATTATATACTAAAATGTTTGCAGTAGAAAATAACTAATAATTCCTTCTTCATCTAAGAAATTAGCCCTCTGTGTCTAGTGTTACGGTGTCGGTATTGACCACATGAGGCCCTGGCTTCGATTCCCAGGTTAGAAAAAATGTTTTTTTTTTTCGGTTTTCTGACAAAAATAATGTTGTCCGGCATTAAATAAGTGACCGGTTGGCGTTAGGTTTGCCACCTATCACATTGTAGGACTAAGTTTATTCGGCTAATTGTGGGTACACTGATTGTACCTCTGCCATACTTTTCGGGGATACGGATGTAAAGATAGTTAAATAAATCCTCTAATGATCTGTCCTGTCCAGATATCCAGCTGAGAAGCTGGACAAGGTAGCCACTAGAGTAATGAGATAGCTAAAACTAATGCTACAATTTGATTAAGTTTTATAGAAATAGTGTAAGAAACCGATAAGAAATTCCACTTCCTTACATAGACTAACCTCAATAGGTATTATGTAGGTAAGTAGTTTATGCAAGAAAAGTTAATTTAATAACGTCTTCTTTCAAAATTTTGCCTTTTTTTATATATTGTAAAGTCATATCCATTAGAAAATGTCGTAAGTTTAGTACGGGCATGGTAATGCGCCAGTCTCCTGCCTGGAAACAGCGCTGCGTCTCGCCCGACCCCAACCAATACAATCACGCTGATGAATACTTTCAACACCGCCCTAATCCTCTATAGATATCCCTTAACACGATTTAAGAGACCAGTCTGAACTTACTAACACACTTTTGTTCTACGTTAAAACACATGATTCGTAGTTTGACACTAGTGTTTTAAGATTTTGTGAATTCTACGCCAACAGTGCATATTCCGGTATAAAAAGTAGTAGGGGGAAATTCCGGTCGTGGCCACTGTACCATTTTGTGGCCATTTATACATGGCAATAAATAATTATTGGCCATTTATATGACTATATATAAATATGTATAGTTTTAAAATCGAAAAAAATATTATTTTACCATAATATGTTTTGTACATTATATAAAGTTTCATGTGCCCAAAAAGTGTAATGAGATGGCCAAAACTGCTACATATGCACACGTAGAACATAACAATATCTGACCTGCCCTTTCAGCAAAAAGAAGCAGCAAACATAAACACATACAAAAATTTTCGCATTTATAATGTTCATGAACAGTCGCCTCTGTGGTCTAGTGGCCCAGCATTGGCGTTGACCACATGAGGTCCCGGGTTCGAATCCCGGGTCGGGCACATAAGAAAAGTGTTTTTTCAGTTTTCTGAGAAACACAAAGTTGCCCGGGATCGGAAAGTGCCCGGTTGGCGATAGGCTTGCCACCTATCACATTTGTGGGACCAAGTATCTTCGGCTAACCGTGGGTGCACTTGTTGTACCTCTACCTACCCCTTCGGGGATATGGGCGTGAAGATACTTTTTTATGAACATTATAAATGCGAATTACACATTCGGATAGGTCGAGTGCTGTCCGAATGTGATGTTTCGGATTCGGAAACCGATTCAAATGTAACCGGTGTGTTTGCATGAAGAGCGTTATGGACACTGAGGAAGAAAGGCAGGTGAAGACTCTCAAAATTGTCTTTGTCTACACTGCAAGGAATTTGGCGGATAGGTATGCATATAGAATAAAGATTATTGTTAATCCCATAAAAAAATTAATTCTCCCAGCATAAAAATTGGTACCTTACTACATAACATATATATATATATATATATATATATATATATATATATATATATATATATATATATATATATATATATATATATATATATATATATTGTGTTAAGTCTAGGCTTAGACTAAATTCTATTCAAATTTGTCCTGCTCCCTTAGCGTGAAAAAGTGGTAAATATAGTAATAACTCTACACTCGAAAGAGAAAAAAGAATTCCGTAGACAATGTACATATTTTCAGTTTTACCAATTTTTCATTACATAATAAAATTATGCACACTATAACAAATATTTAAATATAGAATTTTCAATATATTAAATATGTCACGTCATAAACCTCCACAGTGGTGATGTCACCTGCATAACCATCATCCTTACAATAGTGACCCCAACCTGATATCTCCATAACATTTACTTATCCTCTATCAATTATCATATTACCATAATAATTTTATCATCTTATATCATTCAAATCCCTGCAAATCCATCAGTATCTGAGCATTTAGCAAGCACGCAGCTTAATGTAGAGCGGTCGTCACCACCTATAGACATACGACATGAGAGATTACTTACTACTATAATTCCGACTTTCTAAATAAAGTTAGCCTCTTAAAATTTTTACATCGTAGTTTTTATTTGGAAACAGTTATGCCAAGACCTGACCCAGATCTGACCTAGATCACTAAGAAAAACTAGGTAACACTATTGAATTTTACCACAAAAATAATAAATCCATATGAAATCAAAGCAAAAATCGATTTTTTTTTGCCTAATTTGTCCAAGAGAAAGAAAGGTACAAAATGGATCTCATCCATACTTATAAAATAACTGATCCTCGCAGCTTCGCTTACGACGTATCATCAATGTAATTTTTTATACAAACTTTCAACCCCTATTTTCAGTCCTTTAGGATTTTTGAATCCTTAACGATTTTGGTTTAGTCGTGAAAAGGGAACAGACAGACAAAAAGTCAGACTTCGCTTGTATATTTTAAGTTACGCACTTTAGTGCGGTTTTCATCAAAAGAGTGATTCAAGAAGGTTTATATGTATAATGGAATGGCTACATATAAGGCCCATAAAGTTGGCAGACCAAAGTTAAAAAAATTGGTCGAAAATTAGGTAAAAATTAGGCAGCTTTTTAGGTACTATTTAGGTACATAAATCAAAAAATAGGTACACTAACCGTTTTGGGAATATTGACAAAGAAACATAATATGTAAGTCCGACACTCTGTTAATACCTAGCAGACCCTTAATAAAAGACAAAAAACAGGGATTTTATTATCATCAAATTGAGTGTTTATTGAGTGCTTTCGGAAACCGAAAAGTTTGGATTAAAAACATAATAAATAAAGGTATGAAAATTGAATATGTAGAGAACTTTCAAAAGTCATAGTCCTTCTTGCAGTTTCGATTTCGTAAAAAAGACAGACCGATAGACAGACTTTCTCATTTATGAACTAGTATGGATATGAAAATCTGTATGTTACGCTTTCACCCTTTACTGCTAAACCGATTTTTATAAAATTTGGCATGAATAAAGTAGAAGTTCCAAGGAAAAATATAGGAAATTTAAAAAAGGGCTGAAACACGGGATAAAAGCTTGTATAAAAAACTATATCAACTACATGTTAATTTTTACGCTGGCGAAGCTACGCGGGTCAGCTTTTAGATATATATGTTCATGAAATTGCTTATAAACTGTCTAGAATTTCTTAAGATAACTAAAAAAGGTGTCACATAAATTTTGATTTGGAAAGTTAGAATTTATTCGAAAAGGTTAAAAAGCAATTTAAATGGAAGTCTATGAGTGCTGTTAGCGACATTATGTCACTATCAATCTGTCATTGACACACACTTGAGCATTATCGTAAGGTCGCCAGTGTATCAGTTTTTTATAGAATGCATTTTAGTGGACGAAAGCTCTCTTCGAAATTATTGGACTCTCACCATTTTTTTATCGGACCAATAGATTCCAGCAGAAGTTATATCCGTACGTTGCGAATATACCAAAAAATCTGACAAAACATTTTGACAATACTTTCTTTTGGTTCAAGTCGCCAAGATTCAGAATGAACTGCCTAGGTCTATGTTGCCTCACAAATACAGTTCTGGAACCTTTAAGAGTATAGTGAACAGGTTTTTTGGATAAGTACCTTCTTCTTTATCGACACTTTTCTTTAGGTGAGATGGAAGACAAACGCCTATTCTAATTAAAATAAAATAAATCTAAATTTAATATTAGATTAATTTTATAACTGGTAGTAATATTATAAGCTAGCAGATAGACTATAAATTGCAGAATGTTAGCATATGGCTCGAAATACAACCATAATAGCGGCAAGTTAAACGCTATTTGACTGTTACAAAATTTATGAAGTAGGTTTGTTAGTTTGTCTTTAGGTCTCACACAGACAAAGGCTAAGCACGGTACTTTAAACGGTCGTACTAACTTACCGTAAGCAACGTGCATATTTGCATTGTTTTTTATTAACCATAGTAATATAAAATTCTATTAAAAATATTGAAATTCTGAAAAATATAAGAAGTCATTCACGATAGTCATATTGTAATCTTAAATTACTTAACCCACAGCTGGATCTCACCTTTAGACGCATCATGAGCCACTTAACTAAAAACATCAATTACTCAAGAAATTACGAATGCGACTATGAGAAGTACATATATATCTGCGAAAAAAGAAAATACTAATAAAAGAAAAAAGGAAACGCCTAAAGGCATTGGTAGGTTCACATGCGCGCTGTTCAGAAGAGTGTTCAAAAGATCAACAGTGACACAGTGAACTGATGCGAGGCGACACGCTTACCTCCACTGCATTCTACCCTCGTATTTTTGTCCTTACAACATACTCTCCCCCTGACATACTTGATATTTCCCCCTATAATTACTTCCCCTGTTTCCTCTCACCCCTCTCCCCGTACAACCATAATACCTAGGTCTCAAATGAACCTAGCTACAGCTACATGTAAATGCTCAACGGGATTTGCGAGGGGAATGCTAAAAGGACTCCGCGTCAGTGTGATATAAATGTATATTCCAGTTATATAGGTATTTGGCTGTTGTAGGGATCGCGGCATATTTGTTTGCAGAATTTTTATCAAATAATTTACTTTAAAACAATTTATTGACGTTGAATGATGTTTGACTTTAAACCTGTTTCTAAAACTACATTAGAAATGAATAATTCTGAAGCTGGCGCTTAGCCGTGCCGTTTCGCATAATGTTAAGTAGTAAATTGGTAAAATAATAATAAAAATTGCTGATACGAGGAGCAATTAATCCCATGCTTTCTTTCTTCAAATTAATTTAGTTCTTAATTTTAAAATTTGGCCAGTTAGTCGGAAAAGGTTCTTAGGACCTCAATACGTGGAGATATGGTGAAAAGTCGATATTCGAAAATCCGAGCAGAATCAGTAACTCAAATTCAAATAGCATTTATTCGACATAGGTAAACTCGGTTACACTATCGACGTCTAAAACATAGTCATTTACATAACATCGTCATAACACCCTTATCTACATAATATGTCGCTAGTATTTTATAATAACCTTTTTTATTCAGTTTTGTTAAAAAAATGTTTGTTGAAACAAAAATATTTTGTTAAAACAAATGCAAAAATGGATCAAATGCATTTTTGAATTTGTTAACTGGTATTGGTATCTTGAATTGGCATCAATGAAATATTTTTTTGAATTTATATATATATATATATATATATATATATATATATATATATATATATATATATATATATATATATATATATATATATATATATATATATATATATATATAATATATATTAATTGATTATGTAGGTATAGCATGAGGAAATTGCAGCATAATTATTTTAAGAATTATAAACAAAGTAATGCTTTAAAAGGTGGCCTTTCACAAAAGTAATATGAATTTATATTACACATTAGCTTGCAGAATTTTAACAAATTTTCTGCTTTTATATACTAAAATTTGTTTATTAAAAACTCAAACTCAGGAATATAATCATATATATGCGTAAGGCACGTTAGCCAGTCGATCGACTGCTAGTGTGTCAACGTCGCTTGCATTTATATTTATAGAGAGAAATACAGAGTTATAATACTTGCCAATTAAATAAAATCACTCCAGAGGTATTCTTTCTCGAACTTTATATTCGACAGAATAAAATAGCACAATACGGCATAATTCTATTTTTTTTATGATATATCTAAAAGCATTTTACATACATTTACTCACTCATATGAGCCGCTATGCATTTTACGTCCAACACCGTGTTTATTAGTATTTGTATGGTCTGTATTTTTTAGCTAATTCATTACAAACAAACAAATTTTACCTCTCTATAATATTGGTTGATAATATTGTAGATTTCTGGCGTATCAAATACTATGATTTGTTCCTCAATTCTGCATTATAATTATTAAAATATACGCTGGGAATACGGATGGAAGTACCAGCAGTAGACTAAGTCTGAAGTACCATGATTAAAGTGGTCTGTTATCGCTCGAGGGTAGTGACAAATCCTTGAAATTGGCATGTTTTTTTATGAAGAAATATGAAGTCCGTATGACACGTGATTTTTGACTTTTAGCTTCGCTTGCAGGTATTTGGCGTGAATATTAATATTGTGTTGTTTTTCATTTTGATTGCATATACACTAACACAATTTTTTTCCACAATTAAAAACCAGATTTGGATATATCCAACCATCCAGCCATGAGTGGTTATACCTATCGCCGGATTTGCCCCAAATATATACTTATTGAATATTAGCCAAACCGTCATGCTTCGCTGTGAGTCAGTTTAAGTCACTCAAAAATGCTTAGAATTTTCCGTTTACTTTAGACTGATTAATCAATAACATACCGTAAATATATCATATTTGGGCTCGTTAGACAAATTTTATTACTTTTTAATCGATATATCGATTATATATAAAACAGCAATGTAGATTGTAGGCTAATGACGGACTAACGTGACGAGTGTTTCTAAAAGCGACAGTTTAAAATTATTACTTTTCCTAATAGAACATTCATTAACTTATAAAGCCTATTCACAGTCAACGACTTCTCTTTGTTCACAGTATGCGTAAGAGAGATACTTTTATATAGATTTTATTCCACTACATTAGCATATCATGTCAAATAGTTTTCGCCGTGTTGGTCCCGGCCTCCTTTGTAGAATAGGCCAACTGCCGTTCTGCCAGGCAGGTCGTAAAAGGCGACCGATTGGCTATCGAGTCACTACCATTGTGGCTACTAGGTGGTAGAGTTCTGCATTGTCTCGCCCGGGTCTGGTACCACCGCCTTACCTATTCCTGCCGCAATAGCGTCAGTGCTTGTAGCTGTCGTGTTCCGGTTTGGAGGGTAAGGTAGCCGGTAAACTTATGCATGTGGCATTAGACCTCGCCACAAGATAGCAACGCACTATTAACATCTTTGGAGTCTATAGGCGATGGTTGACTCTTCCCATCAGGAGACCCATCTGCTTGTTTGCTATCTTATGATATAAAAAAAAAAGCTTTTTAAGTAGATCTATTAGGAGTTTCAGAGCTATTAGCTGCGATTATCCAGACTGTCAGAAAGATAGGCGGATAAACTTGGCGAAACTATAAGGATATTTTGTTGAACACTGTACCTTAATAGCTCAAATAAAATTGCTTGATCCAAGATGCAAACCCAAAACCTCATTATATGCAACCAAAATAGCCAACCACTAGATAAACGATTCAGTTTTTACGTTGTATTATTATGTTTTTTTTTAATATTTTACTAGCTGCAGCATGTAACCCGCTGCATTATAAAAGTTTTTGGTAAATCCCGCGGGATCACCTAATTTCTCCGGAATAAAAGTAGCCTATGTGCGATTCCAGGTCATCATCTACTGTATGCTAAATTTCATTCAAATCCGTTCAGTAGTTTTTGCGTAATTGAGTAACAAACATCCATCCATCCAAATATCCAGCCATCCAAACATCCAAAGTTTCGCGTTTTATAATATTAATATTTAAAAGAGGAAGCAAACGGACAGGAGGTGTATAATTGTATTCCACGCAAGTTCGTTAAACGAAGTTAAAATTGAAATAACATTATTTGTCAATCAAAACTGGAATATTTACTTGACAAAATTCATATTTTATTCCGAACACAATTTGTAGCTGCTTGTTTGCCGAGGAAAATCGACAAGTAATTTCATTTCATTGTGGAAATCGAATGTATTCTGACAATGTCGCAACGATTCTGCAAGTTTAATGAATACTCCATTCAACCACGTAAACCGAAAGTCATCAAAATTGTCCATTAAAAGGAATCGAAGATCCAACCTCAAATTAACTCAGGCAAAAGTTTACCCTCAAAATAATTAAGGATTCGCCGCAATTATTACCGCAAAATCAAACTTTTCTTTGATCGTTATCTATAAAAAGATTAAAGCACAATTTCAACTCTAAAACCTCCGTAATATAATTCAAATTATAACTTCATATTTTAAAGGAAATTTGAATAGCACAAAACCATCGAAGTTTCGTTTAGCCTTTTTGTTGAATTTCAAAATCTGTCCTCGTGATAATTGTAATTATTTATCAATTTTAGCAAAGTTACAAGATGAAGTTTTTCATTTTAGCCTATCTTTTATGTCATTCAAACGAATCGAGGTACGATTTCAAGAGATTTCGAGTCACCGCTTTTTCAAGAGAGTAGAATTATGAAGGCAAAGGAGGAGAATTTTAATTTTACAGAAGAGCCTTATCGCCAAGTTAAATTATCTCGCATGAAAAATCCTACAGATAATAAGCATCAATTTAGTCACTTTAATGATACTGTTTAAATTTGATTGTATTACAATGATCAAATTTTTAACAATAAATTCGTAAAATTATTAATTAGTCTTGTTTTTCGTAATTTAAGAATAACATATTTTTAGGCAGCGCTTAATAAAAGGGTCACCTTGAAATGTCCTACTACTATGTCCAAGAACTTAGTAGAAAATTTCTTGGCTAAGCTAAGCATATATTTGCCATCAAAATATCTAAATTCTTCTTTGTTCAGCCAGGTTTTGAGAATAAACCATCTGCTATTCTGTCAGGCAATTCGTTAAAGACAAACGGTTGGTCACAAAGTCACTGCCGTCACAACCGCTAGGTGGTTGAATTGCGCAAGTTTATTTATTGCCTGCAACCCATATTATGTCTCTATATATAATAAAATATGGGAAAATATTCTCACTTTGGATTGGTCATTATTTTATGACGAAGTTTTTAAATTTTACTTATTCATTTTTATGTGTAATATTTAGATAACTCCATAAACAAATATTAGTATATGGAGATAATAACGAATCGTCTTCTTGGAAATGAGCCCTAACTATTTATTTGATTAAGAACAGTTATCAAGATATGTCTTAATAAAATCGTGTACACATATTTTTGCAACTCTAAAATATATTTCTTTCTGGATAACAAGATGTCATCAATCATTTTTCTTATAAGCGGTTATCAGCACAATATCATGCATGGATTTATTTAGAGAAGGCCATGAAATGAACCTGTCACCGCAAGCTTGTAACATATCTATCAATCATAAGTTAAGAACTTGGTGCGTGACATTGTCAAATCCTATCTCGTGGAAGGTCCAACGAAGCGAGTAATAGCTATTTACCTGCGTAACCGTACTATGGATTATCTTTTTCGATTTTGATTCTTTTTATGACATAAAAGGAGGATTAACGAGGGTGGATTGGCTGGGTGTCATTCACAAAAAAAAACATATAATAGTATTTGAAAGATTTTAGCAATTGTATTAAAAATTCCTCAGCGAGGTAATAAAATAATTAAAATTTAGGGGCGTAAAAAATTCAATCGTCATCATGGGACATCTGGCAGATGTGAAAAAACGAAACCATTTTGTATAGAAAATATGCATAAAATAATGTATTGTTGAAACCATGGATTAAACTGGATACGCCTTTTACGGCAATTTCTTAGGTTGTCAACGTCGCTTGCATTTACACAGAGAAACACAGACTTATTATACTTACCGATGAAATAAAATCATTTCAGAGTTATACCTTAAGGCGAGGTATTTTGACTCGCGTCTTTTCGATAGGAAATGGGCGGTGTGGTATGTTCTGAAATCGCTGGGAAACGTGTTAATTTTTGGATAAATAAATATAGGAATTTAGCTGAAGATCAAAATTTAGTACATACTTTTTTGTATTTAAAACTAAATATCATCACATAAAAATCATGTATTCCACATGAATTAGAAATATTATTAACAAATTATTTGTTTTGGAGATTTTTTAGCCTGTTTTCAGAATTTTATATGATTGAGTAAAGTACATTCTTCATTACGTAATAAGTTGTTAGCACAATTAGATAATATCTTCCGGTATATCGTGTATTTTTTGTGAAATTGTTATTTAACAATCAATACAAAGAAAACGTGATTTAGCAAACCAGTTTTTTCCCGTTTGTCCCGATGCCTCGCCTTAAGACTTAGCTTTTTATTCGATAAATAGCACAATATGGCATATTTATAATTTTTTACGATATTATTTATCTACAAGCGTTTGGTATTCACATACATTTGCTCATATGAGCGGCTACGTGTTTTGTGCCCAACACCATGACTATTAGTATTGTATGGTTTGTTTTTTTTTATATCATAAGATAGCAAACAAGCAGATGGGTCTCCTGATGGAAAGAGTCAACCATCGCCTATAGACACCAAAGATGTTAATGGTGCGTTGCTATCTTGTGGCGAGGTCTAATGCCACATGCATAAGTTTACCGGCTACCTTTTTTTTTCCTGGTTCCTCTGTCTAAGAGTTTCACAGAGCCCTTGTTTACAATGTTTTAATTTGTTACATGTTTTATACTATTCATTACATATATTTAGGATATATGTAATTTATGAGCGTACTTTTATTACAGTTTTTTGTGATATGCATAATACTAAACTTTACATTTTTCTGTTTTCTTACTACAATAATTTACATAGTTTTACATTTGTTCTACTTAAATTTTACTTAATTTTTTAATTTATTCTAATGCTGTTGACTTCCCTTTTCTTCCTTTCTTTGTGCAGATGCGAGGTGTTTGATTGATGTTCTAGTTATTTTGTGTATCTTATGTTCTTTAGTAGCAAGTTTTTTTTCCCCTATATACCAATTACATGCAAGATGCAATTGCTTATATATAATTTAATACTTTTTTTTTAACTTGCTGTTTTATGTGTATATTTTAATCTATTACAATCTACTTTATTTCATTTTTACCGGCTACCTTACCCTCCAAACCGGAACACTACAGCGAGAAGCACTGACGCTATTGCGGCAGGAATAGGTAAGGCGGTGGTACCAGACCCAGGCGAGACAATACAGAACTCTTCCACCTAGTAGCCACGATGGTAGTGACTCGATAGCCAATCGGTCGCCTTTTACGACCTGCCTGGCAGAACGGCAGTTGGCCTATTTTTCAAAGGAGGCCGGGACCAACACGGCGAAACTCATGGTTTGTTATTGAAACTCATAAACGAAGCATTCAAAAAACTAATTAACAATCATTCCTTTTTGTGAAACTATTCTATAATTAAAAATTAATATAAAAATGTCTACAAGTAGTGAAAACGTGACGACAAAGAAAGTCATATATTTTGGCGTCACAGTATACGAGTCGATATTATTATTAACCACCATGTTCGTGTGGCCAGCGACGCTGACTACGCCATCTATATGGTTCGGGTTCAACTGCTGACCGGGATGAGCGTTTGTGTATGTTCCTGGGTTATTATGGTTGTTAAAATGTATGAAGTATTTATATGTAGGTATATTTCCATGTATTGGTACCGTTGAGTTAGACCTATGTCACAAGAAATTTATTTACACCAAGTGCAGGTAAGTCAATGCATCGTTACACCATTGGAGTTTTTTTTCCTTTTTAAATTGATTGGTATATTGTATATCATTCTGCCATTACTTATTATACTACCCTTCAATATTCAATCTCTGCCAGTCCACTAGACTGTAATTCTGGCCTTCACTCGCGACGCCATTTACTGAACAGATAAGTTGGTGGCATGTACTGTAATATTTGAGTTCTTTTTTCAAAATTATAATTCTAAATAACTCGTTTGCTTACCAGTCACAGAACATATCGATTTCATAGTTAAGGTCTAACCACTCGACCTCTGGGGCGGTCAAAATCTAAAATTTAATTAAACTTAAGAATCCTTGTATTTGATGTATAGCTCCATATTTAGTATGATCATAACATACTTGTTTTAAACATTAAAATGACCATATCGTACATCAAAGAACTACCACTATTAAGTCTAAACACTATTTCTTATCCCAAACAAAATATTACGTTGTAAAGTTATCAACGAAACTCGGACCTCACAATCAAGCACAACTCTAATGGGACGCTGGGGACCTTTCCTTTAATGGCTACTCGTAAATTGGACGAAAATAATTAAAATCGCACGTCCACACACTCACGGACCAAAACATGGCCGTTAAGAGCAAGTGAACGCTGATATAAAAGGGTTTCCTGTTCAATAAATAAACTAGAGGTTTGTGCAAATACATTACAGATCCATTTTGCGTTGTACAGTTAAAGCAATTTTACGATATAGTGTAAATTGCGTATAACCATCACATACACTATTTACAACTTTTTAGAAAAGTTTTACTTGATTCGACTATTTTATTATTATTATAATTTTACTGTCTCGTGTTCTAAGGGTAGCCTATTCGGTCGGTATGATCATGAGGTCCCGGTTTCGATTCCCGGATTAGGCGAAAGTATATTGAGGTTATTTCGAGATTTTTCTCGAAAATCTAAAATATATGTAGCAGCTCGGAGTCTGCCGGAGAGGTGTATTACTGCTTCAGTACCTCGGATAAGCACGTAACACTGACCGTCCCGGTTGTTGCTAGAAATAGTCGATAATCGTTAACATAATTCAACGTTAATAAAAATAACGTTGCTCGGGATTGGAAAGTGCCCGGTTGGCGATAGGCTTGCCACCTATCACATTGTGGGACCAAGTATCTTCGGCTAATCGTGGGTGCACTTGTTGTACCTCTGCCTATCTCTTCGGAGTTATAGGCGTGAAGATACTTTTATGTCGATAAACGCGGCGATGAGGATCACCACTTATGTCACCAACCGACAAACGGTGAATCGCGGTGAACCGGAAAGTCTACAGACGTTCGTTTTACTCTGCCTACCCCGCAACGAAACTGAGGCTGATGAAACTTTTTTTATTATTTTAGCGTTATGATTTTATTTTTAAAATCATAGCAAATAAGCAAACGGCTCTCTTGATAGAAAAAGAAAGACAGAAAGAGACGACCGTCTCCTCTAAGTACTCGTACCAAAAATGTTGGTGATGCGTGCAACGTCACTTTTCATCAGCAGAACAACCATCCATCTGCTTGTATGCTATTTTATGATATAAAAAACTCCCCACTAATTCCGCCTCTGTTATCTCTTAGAATTCGGAATTATTCTTAATACTAAAAAAATAATAAATAAATTTTACTACAAACATATCGGATCTATTAAAATTTAGTTCACTGTGTCTGTTCCACAAAATGAATCCAACGTTAATAGATGCTCTGGTTAACCATGATTCATTCGTTTCGCAGGTAACGAGATGACTGGTGATGTCTTAAGTCACATTTTACTGGTGATGACGATAACTGTCACTGACAGCTTCACGTCCACATTCAAGTTACAAACTTGCTAGCGCACTATCACCAGATTCTGAGCTGCTATAGAGATTTTTCCTGGAAGAAACTTTGACCAAAAAAGGTTGACGGGGAGATCAAAATTGAGTCGTCTTGGTCTAGACCGAAAAGGCTAATTAATTAACCACTCAGCGGTCTTTGACAAATATAGATCTCTCTGTTTGTTTGTGAAGAACAGTATTCTTATATAAGTTGTTATATCTTAGCATAAATCCGCATATTCCCTTGTGTTTGTACGGGTCGAAGTCTTTGAAGTATATACCATCTGCTATTCTGCCAGGCAGTACGTAATAGGCGACTGACTGGCTATACATATCACCATCATCGTGACTACTTGAGTATGTAGAGTTCATTGAGATCTTGCCCGGGTTTGGTACCACCGCTTTATCTAGTCTTGCTACAGTTAATGCTTGTCATAGGCGTGTTCGGCTTTAGAGAGTAAGGTAGCCGATAAACTTATGCATGTGGCATTACAATTCCGCCACACGGATAACAACACACCATTAACATCTTTGGTGTCTATAAGCGATGATTGCTCATTACATAAGGGAAGCAATTCGGTTGTTTAACATCTATTGATATATAAAAATAAAAACGAGTGAGCTTTACATCGATCGCATATAGTGTGTTATATATGTATGTAATATCTAACCCATAAATGATTAAGTTAGTATAATACATTGGCCAAGGCGAAATTTTACCAACGCGCGCGTTTATTGGTCAGTTCGTAGTCTCATTGGAACGGGCAATTCAAATAACGCGCGCTTTCTCGACTTCCTATTACACACTTCCATTACATTTCACGAAATTACTCCCACAAATTGAAAGAAAGAAAGGAAAGATGTTACACATCCAAAATCGTTTATAGTAAGACTAATTTATTATAAATTATCCTGTGGATAAGACTAATTTATCTTTGACACATAATAATATAACACCGAATGACTTTACTATTAACTTAAAGAAACTTATTTACTAATATAATCCTTTACTTATATAATTTACTTATTTAATATTAAAAAATGGGATTTAAATTGCCATTTGCTTATATTATTTTCTATACTACAATTGTCATTAAATAATTTTATTATTAATTGAAATAAATAAACAAATCTTTGGAATATTTTTGCAAATATCTGAAGGTAATATTTAATATTGAAATATTTTTACAAAATTGTTGTATTGAAATATAAAAGTCCTTTATTTCTCATTCAACAAAAATATTTCATATTTCTACGACCTCAAATCTAAACAACACTACTAAATGACTTCGTATTTTGCGAAATAAAAATGAATTATTTTACCATTACGAAAACTATTCGGAGAATGTTTCGCCGCGGCAAATATTCATTTTCTAGAGAATGCGTTAGTTAATTTTCGCTTTTCTCATTTTTAGCGTTACGCTATAACTCAATAGAGCACATAAATTTTGCACAGAGTACTTTTCGACGGTACCTACAATAGAGAGGAAAATTAATTTGTTTTTCTTACAATAGGTTGTCTAGACAATCGCATATAATTCAAGTTTCACTTAGTTTTAGAAACGCTAATGGCCAAAAGTGGGAGCTAACTTATATACAAAAGGATGTATACATCATTTTAGGAGTGACTAATGCAATCAAAATTTCATAATAAATCTTTTCACTGGAATTAATCCATTTTAAGTGTAATGGATAAGTCTGCGGGACTGAAGTTATCATGACAGGGGCAGCGACAAAAATTTCATTAGTTTGCCTCCAACATCAACCATAACTAACGGAGGTATTACACAAGAAACCAACGTTTATTAGCTTTGAAACCTTAGCGCAATGATAAAAAGCATTATCTTTATAAGGATCGAAGAGAATAATAGGCATATTTTCTTTGGAAACCGTATTTAGTAAAGCTTATTTATAAATCAATAAAAAATGCAAAGGGGCCGTTCATAAAATACGTTCGCGTACAAGGGGAGGGGGGGGGGTCTGGCTGAGTGTGACAGATGTGCCAAGGGGGGACGGGGGGTATACGGCAACGTGACGTTCGCCGTTTATTATTTTTTGACATGAGCGCTAGCTCTGTGGCGCGACTCTAGCGGCGTTGCGATCCGTCACAACGGGTTTCTTTGTTTTTCCAATACTTGAGACAGTAACGTTTCCACGTACCCTGCGCATAATGTTATTATAATAACTAAATAAATATTTTTAATTTTCAGAATTTGTGTACTATCATTTAGAATTTATCATACTGAGCAGCGGGGGGTCTTAGTTTTTGTGACGAAATATTTCTAGGGGGGGTCACAAAAAGTGTGACACAGCGTGACAATGGGGGGGGAGGGGGTCAAAAAAAGCTGATTTTAGTGTGACGTATTTTATGAACGGCCCCAAAAGGCAAGTGTAGACTTGATTGAGCTTTGGTATTACCTTGTGCTGTAAGTTTAATTATTATCAATTAAATCCAAAATTATCTTTTAATTTTTATTTGTCTTTTTTAACATAAATTAATATTAAAAGATTTATTTATGCTTGTTACTAATCCCCAAGTTAAGATACATAGGTTCTCCGGGTCGGGCAAAACAGTGTTATTGTGATTTTTTTGCGAAAATGCAATATAGTGTGGCAGGTGGTGTGTTAATTTTATCCACCTCGTGGCGTGCCTCGGATGAGCACATACACCCGTCGATCCTGGTTTTCCCTAGAAATAGTCTATAATCGTTATGATTTTTTTCAGATTAACGTATAAATACTAAAAAATATCTATTTTGAAAAATCTCACGCGAGATTAGATGGAGGGGGGGGATGTCCGAAAATAGGAAAACGCCAATTTCGCCTCACGTGATTAGTAGATACCCTCTGTTTGTTATACAAACTTTTAACTCTGTCTCAATTTTAGCTTATAATTTGTTTTTATTATTATAATTAGATCGTCGTAAATAATTTAAAAAGATGATACATTTTCGCACACAACATTATAGTAGGATATTCTAGTAAGTATTAAATATTTTCATAGTTGCAATATGTGTTATACTATATTCGTACAAATATAATATTATTTCATTCATTTATTTCAATGAATAATAAGTATACTAATAATAATAATAAATATCTCTGGACAATTTTGCCCGAATTGATTTAACTCCAAAGTAAACAAATGTTTTGCTTACTTTGAAGTTAAATGGGTATGGGTGGGTTTGGAGTTAAAGTGATATGCGTGTTAGTCAACGATATTGATACATAGAAATACACATATAAATTCTGAAATATATTTAATACACACCCAAACCCAGAAGTACAAATATCTAGGCTCATCACATAAATGCCTACCCCTTTCGGGAATCAAAACCGAGCCTCATTGATTACGTAGTCAAGGTCGCTAACCAATCAACTAACGACCTATATAAATATAAGGTTTGATTCGGTTCAATGAATTAACCGATTTTATGTTGTTTTTCCCCATGTTAACGTTATGTATTGTGTGCGTTATTCATTAACTTTATTATAACGTTAGGAATAGGCTTGTTATTTTCTATTGCCAGACATCTTTAGTGATAATATGCTTATTTGCAATATTAAATTAATAATAAATTAATTATAATTATAAATATGAATTTATCTTTTCTCGTCAATCGGATAACAAACTCTGACGATGATATGTTCTTAATAGCTAAGCTAATATGGTTCTCAAGTGCTATTCTTATTAGCAATTTTTATTGAGTTCAAGTGTGTAACTGAAACATATTTTACGTTTAATATATTTAAAAGTAAAATGTGTTTCAGAAATATCTAGGTATTTAAAAGTAAAATATTTTACTTTTATCTTTATGTTACAAGAGCAATTATTGCAAAGTATTCTCCTTTAAGCAGTCCGTTATAGTATGTATTATGATTTATGATATTTAGTAGGTACTTTAGTTTTACCAAAATGGAGAAAACAAAAAACATTTTTAGATTATAATATTGTTTTAGTTGCACCTTGAAAGGGGGAAATGAAAAAACTTAATCCGTGATTAACACCAACGAGTTATTCGTTTTAACACATCAATTAGGTATTTTCTTCAACATAATGATGATGTAATCATGATTTTTTTGAGTTGATGCGTTAAAACGCGTAACCGGTTGATATTGTTAGATTAGATAAGAACAAAGTAAAACATTGCAAAAGCTTTTAACATTATATAAATACACGTTAATATGCAGTTTTACTGCTGACGATATTTAGTATTGAAAGTAACCAGACAATCTCCTACCGCCCATAGCCAAAACACAATACTGATAAGATCTGAAGTTTTGACAACAGGTTTAGGTAAATCGGTACCGAGTCGTTCCAAAACTCTCCAAGTAACCACTGTCGTAGCGATGAATTTAACCTTCACTAGCTTATAAGACATGTGTAGTAGATGGGCAGGTAATTAAAATGATTAAAACAGGGACATAATTTAATTTTCATATGAATATTTCATAGAAATTAATGAAGCTATAAACTTAGCTACAATAACTTAACTTTAATAAAATTTTATACACATAATAAAAAAGCATTCGGGCAAATATAATGTCACATTGTTTTACACAAATATATGAACTTTGTCTCTTTTATTACACCGTTTCTAGAATTGTTTCGCGATACTAGGTTTTAATATTTTATCTGTTGCCAGTTGGTCGGTTTTATAGCTTAAGTTTTTAGAGGGTGACGACATATAATCTCTCTACTAATACTGCGTTTACAGCTTGATACGGAGTAGATATCGCGGGGAAATCTTCTCGGTAATAGCGTAATAAATTGCGACCCAAACCATTTTATTACATAAATCGATATAGAAAAGGTTTTTATAAAAATAACCTAACCTAGTATTAAGACTACATAAAGGAACGGAGGAGTATGCTACAATGGTTTAGCCAATTACCTCTTAAAAGATCGAGGCGCAATAGGCCGGGGCATTCCGCATCGCATCGCAGCGCATTTCCAAATGTTTTTCTCCTTTTGTTGATCATCATTACATTGACCTTGCAAATCATATAGCTTTTTGTAGTGTTAAACTAACATTCATCCGTAAAAACGTGATTTTAGAAATTAATTCTTAAGAACACGTAGCGCAATTCTGCTTGCCATTACACACTAGCGATACAGCATAGCTGGCCGAGCTGGGCCATATTGTATTTACCAAAATCCACCACGCATCAATCTGAATCGATGTGCTCCGATGTAATGTGTGATAGTTCATATAAAATATATAAAAGCGATCTAGGCGGATTGAATATACAAAGACTCCTCATTAAAGTCGAGCAGCTGTCACAAGATAGGGGTCTTGTCCGTTTCCGTATCTTGAGCGAACTACTAAGCAATCGCCGTTGTCAAGTCAGTCTTCACGCTGAAAAGAGTAGATGGTGATGGCAGAAAAACGACCTCTCTCAGGGTATAGTGTTGGCTCCAATACTATTTAATATATATACAAACGACCAACCCTATCCTCAGAACTCCTAGAATCTGGCCCTCACCGTCCATGCCTCTACTTCTAAACTATGGAGATGACACTGACTCTGGCTGGCTTTAAACATTATTGACTAGTTCTACAATGAAAACGGGCTTAAATTCAACCCTACGAAGACACAGGCCCGCGTTTTCCACTTATTTATTTTCGTATTTATAATAGTGATAGATATAGAGTAAGCAGCAAAACATTTTACTGTTTTTACACAGCATTATTTTCCTGCTAAGATAAAGCAGGAGAATAATGCTTTGCTGTAAGATCACATAATGAAATATCGTATTCTGGTTTGAAAGGTATAGTAGCCGGTAAATTTTATAGAATTAAATCCACAGACGGCAATGCACCATTAACATCACTGTTATCTAGGCGATGAATATTTCTTTCCACTACTAGATTGTACATTTCTGAATTGTTTCGCCCAAGTTTGATACTACAGCTGTACCTATTCAGTGCTTGTCACTGTTGTGTTCCGGTTTAGAGGGTAAGGTAGCCGGTAAACTTATTAATGTGGCATTAAGACCCCGCCACCGTCTCTTTCCATCAGGAGATCCACCTGCTTGTTATGATACATAAAAATAGCTTATGATATAAACAAAGCAAAAGAGCCATCGGATTATTTGTTTTTCAATCGACGAAAAAACAGAGGTTATCGGTTTGAAATGTATTTATGAAATAATGTTGGACTGGGATAATATTTGAGTATGATGATCTATTGATGTATTGATTGTCGTCTCTGTGGTCTAGTGGTCCGGAGTCCGTATTAACCACATGAGGTCCCGGGTTCGATTCCCAGGTCGAGCAAATCAAAAATGTATTTTTTTAATTTTCTGATAAAAATAACTTTTTCCGGGATTGGATAAGTGTAAATTTCGTAAGTGTATGTGTATTTGTATGTTTGTTGAAAAATTTCTCGGGTACTTAAAGCGATATCGAGATTATTCTTTTTTTTTTTAATCAAGAATATTCCAACTTAGGGTCTTTCGTCGTTTCGCACCACGAGCGGTACGGACCGCGGTGTGAATTTCCGAAGAGATCTTTTGGCATTAGTCGTTTTGGACCGCAATGTTGGAGCGGTTCGAATCGCCCATGGTATTTTTTGGAATGGGTCGATTCGGACCACGAGGCGTAATGATCATGTGCTCTTTTCTTATTTATTTTATTATTTAAAGATCCCAAATATCCATTCGCACAGGTGACTAGCAAAGTGGTTAGTAAAAAAAGCCAAATTGTACGTAATAATCATATTTCAAAAAATATATAAAATTTAAACATAACATAATTACAGATTGACTAGTACCATCTAATACGACAAAAAAGATAAACGTAAAAATAATACCCGTACACACTTGTTTTACTCAAGTGCTAAAACAAATATCCAGGGCTCGCTTTAATGTCGAAATTTAGAAATTGGAACCCAAAAAATTGATAATTAAAAAAAAAATTGTTTTTGTCACGCAAAACATTCTGTAAACTCAAGGGCTTTATTGTTTTCTACTGATAGTGGAGTAGTATCATTTTGAATCAAAACTAAACTAAATTATTTGGGTTTTCATCAACTCAAAATTTTCCTTTGCTTATTTAATATTTAAAATAGCTATGTAATACGGAAAATATATTAATAAATTTATTAGTAACGAAAACAGCGATAACCTCAACTCAGAGAACGGACCATAAAATGTATTAATAATGCGCAAAATAAATTGGTTTTTTCCTGTTAATTGATAACTAAAGCAGTCAAATAGGGATGGCCGATATACATCGATGTTTCGACTATCGATGTTTTTTCCGGGAAACATCATTTTTTTTGGTCGATTTTTTTTGGAATCGAAACATCGATGGTCGATGTAGAATAATGAACCATCGACATCGAAATAAATTTCTACTAGAAATTTTTATGCGCGCGCTAAAAATTAAAAAAAAATCTAAAAATACCAAAAAAAAATCGGAAAAATTACAGTTATAAATATGGGAAAAAAATCTATTAAACACAATTGTTAATGACTTGCAAGTGCATTTTCATAGCTGGAATATGATCTTAGAATTGAAAAATTGACAAAATTTTTAAAAAATAGCATGTAAAGAGAAGCTACAAAATAACCGTATTTTCGAATTTCAGATTGTCGTTCGATTGTATCGAATTTTTTTAATCTTTAAATGATCTACGCAGTGTTTAATAGATTTTTTTCTCTTATTTATAACTTTAATTTTCCCGATTTTTCAATTTTCCCGAATTTTCAAAGAAAGTATTTTTTAAGTAATTTACAAATTTGATTCTAAAATTGAGACATATAATTTTTACAAACTTTTTATTAGCTTCACCTATATGTATGTTTGTATGTTTGTATGTTTGTATGTTTGTACGTTTGTACTTTTGTATGTTTGTATGTTTGATAAAATTATTCCATTTTTTAATTTGCAAAATATGATTTTTGTTATTTTATATAATTTTCATCTATAGTCGATAAGGTAAGAAACTTAATTTTAATTTTTTATAATTTACTACAGTCCAGTAATATTTCCTACAGTCGATAAGACAGGACTTGATGTTAATTTTAATTTCCAATAATTATCTTTAGCCGATTTCTCCAATATTGACAAATTTTTGAATACTAAGGAGAATTTTAATTTTACAAAACAAATAATAGTTCTAAAAAACTAAAAAATCACGCTTTTATGAATAAACCAAACTAAAAAGTAAAAAATAAATAATAGTTTAAAAAAACTAAAAGCACGCTTTTTATAGAAAATCAAAGCAAAAAATAGAAAATAAATTTTAATAAATTTAAATTAAGAATAGTGTTGAAAATTTTAATAAATATAAATTAATAATAGTGTGAATAAAAAAAATTTATTTTATTTTAAAAAAAGCGTGGGGTGCTTTTTAAGATATTATCAAAATGATAATCACTCTACTCATATATGTCAATAAAATATTTATAACAAATAATAAAATATTTGTCGCGATTCTCGAGATCGATTTTTTTTTGGAATCGTACATCCCTAGTTTGAGGTTTGTTATCGAATATTATTGGGTTTTAGGCTAATTAACGGAAGTTATAGGCAAATTATAAAGACCGATATACCTCCTGATAACACTAACTTGACGTCAAACGAAATTTCCTACTTTGAGTTATAATTAAAATACTTGTTAGGTAATTCTGATAATCTCGTTAGCGAATTTCTGGGATTTCCGGTGGCTAACAAGGAAAAATAGGACAAGCGATTCAAAAATACTGAAAATATATAGTGTATAAATATGTAATACTGTCAAGATGTTTATGACTAATTTTTGATACGCTGAAAAAATAGTTTTTTTAAGATTTGTAGTTATAGGTAACTAATAGGTAATCGCTCGCTTTGCCAACTCTTTTCGTCAAGTTTGCTTCAAATTGCGGATGTAGATTGACAGTAAGTTATAGGTAAGGTGGCTATCAGGGTACGATGTTATTTATAAACAAACGTGTCCTGACATAAGTCACGTAAGCCAAATTTGAAGAAATCTATTGAAGTATATGTTATTAAATCTAACGAATCTTGTCCGAAAAGAGCATTTGACTGTAATTCGTCAGCCTATAAAGTATCTACGCATTAAAATATTTCCACAAAATTACGATGAAAAATCTGAACAATAGTGGAATCAATGTACACAATATATAAAGATATGCAGTCTTTTGGGTTTTTTATTTTATTAATTGCAATTATTAATCGCAAGCGCGCAACTAACTGTTAGTATAGAATTATATATATTTTCATGCTTATGATATATTTGACCAATCACGTTACAAATATTTTATATTTTTCATCTAAATTATACTTATGGATTTTTTTAATTCAAAGAACCAGATTTCTTTTTTAATGTTTATTATTATATTTTTATCTCTTAGCATACAAAATATATTTGTTCAAAATTTTAATTCTAATTTTAAAAAGCTATATACTTCAAAATCTATTCATCAATCCTTCTACAACAATACATTTGTAATAAACCATCTGTTTACTATCTAAATTCACTCTTATCAGAACCACACAACCCCCATGAAAAAAATATATATAAAAAATATATTTTAAAATATAAAAATTATATATTTTAAATATATGAAAAATACATGAAAAATATATAAATTATATATCAAAATATAAAGTCCATAAATTTCCAAATCGCTACTATTACTGTTATACATATATTATTGGTATCATGACTCATTCATTCAGACATTATTGTATGCTCGCAGCTCGACATATGCTTATATTTTTTGCTCGAAAACAATCAATTTGTGTTTACTTAGTAAAAAAATCATAAATTTTATAGTGTAACATTATTAAAAGTTTTCGTAGTTGCCTTACAACATATTATGTAACTTATACATTATTTTGTTTATCCTATTATTTTGTGTCTGGTTGTATTATAAGGAATTTGTCATAAAACTACATTTCTTCTCTGTTCAAATTCACTCATCCAAAAAGAATACTGTTCCTTACTGCACAGAGCGGTGTGAATCAACTCAGTACAATAAGGAATTGGGCGATTCGCACCGCTCCATCCTTGCGGTGTGAAACGACTAATGCCAAAAGAGCTCTTCGACAATGCACACCGCGGTCCGAACCGCTCGTGGTGCAAAACGACGAAAGACCCTTAGAGAACAGTCTGAATTTTATCAAAACCGATCCAGTAGTTTTTCGGTATAATTTTCTAAAATTACTTTTATCTATAGTAAAAATGCTATTTAAAACCAAATCCATTTTCGTGACCGCGATACTTATAAAAGACATCGTGATATGAACATAACCATAAAGTATATTTTATTACGGGATGATTGCCAACATTTGGATTTTGGTTTACATACTACGTATATTTACATACATACTGGAGAAGCTCTGTCAGCTAAATAGTTAGTTTTGGATGTGTGAAAAAAATTAAAGTATTAGTATACAGTATAATTAATTTAAAAGGAAAGCTATCACAGCTCAATTATAGGCCTTGAAAGTTTATGAATCAACCATCTTATGTGTGATTTAAATGTAAATATTATGTACTTGGTGAATTTATTACACGCGGTGAACCTATAGTGCGGATATCCGCTATTGGCGTTAAATAGCTTAATATTTCATAACATGAAACAATAATAAAGCCCGTTTCTTAACCTTTATTATTGTGATGGGCAACTACGGAACCCTACATTGCGTATAGACTGATACGCACTGGGCTGGTTATTTTTATATCATATGATAGCAAATGATAATCAGATGGCTGCCCCGATGGAATGAGAATACCATCGTCTGAAGGTACAGAGGATATTAATGGTACGCTGCTATCCGAGTGACAAGATGGTAATGCCACAAGCATTAGTTTGGAAGGTAAGGAAGCCAACCTTACCTTCCAAACTAGAACACGACACTTAGGCCAAATTAAGGCGAGATGTAGCAGAACCATCACATTGTAGTCACGATGGCAATGACGTGTGTCCAATAGTTTGCCTCTTGCGAAATGCCTGGCACAACGGCAAACGATCTATTCTTTAAAGGAGGCCGAGACCAACACGGATGAATCGACTTGACGGATGAAACGAGGTTAATCAACTGTCGTTCTGCCAGGCAGGTCGTAAAAGGCGACCGATTGGCTATCGAGTCACAACCATCTACTAGGTGGTAGAGTTCTGCATTGTCTCGCCCGGGTCTGGTACCACCGCCTTGCCTATTCCTGCCGCAATAGCGTCAGTGCTTGTCGCTGTCGTGTTCCGGTTTGGAGGGTAAGGTAGCCGGTAAACTTATGCATGTGGCATTAGACCTCGCCAAAAGATAACAACGCACCATTAACATCTTTGGTGTCTATAGGTAATGGTTGACTCTTTCCATCAGGAGACTCATCTGCTTGTTTGCTATCTTAAGATATATATATTAAAAAAAAACTGTTTTTTTATCTAGCTTAGAGCATGAGATCTCGAGTTTATCTTAACGTTAAAACTTTTCTGAGTTTCTCCCCGTGTTGTACTGACCTCCTATGAAGAATAGATCAACTGCCGTTCTGACGGACAGGTTGTTAAAAGTGACCGATTGGCTATGCGAGTCACTACCATCGTGGCTACTAGGTGGTAGAATTCTGCATTGACTCGCCCGGGTCTGGTACCACCGCCTTAACTATTCATGCTGCAACAGCATCAATGCTTGACACTGTTGAGTTCCGATTTGGAGAGTAAGGTAGCCGGTAAATTTATGCATGTGGCATTAGACCTCATTACAAAATAGCAACGCACTATTAACACCTTTGGTGTCTATAGACGATGGTTGAGTCAACCATCAGGAGACCCATCTGTTTGTTTGCTATCTTGTCTTATAAAAAAGTCTTGGAAATTGAAATTTCATGAACATCTCGAAGTTTGTTATTGAGATTTAACACTATATACCTTACAAAGCTCGTTCTTGCGAGAAACAAGTAAAAGCCGTTATGAAGTCGGTAAAATGCAGCGATGTGGATCACCATCTAGCCAACCTCAAACAAACCGGTAAATTGTGGTAAATCAGAATATTTCGTACTCTCCACCTTCTTAGCAAAGTACTCGTTTTGTAGTACATTAGCTCAGAGATTCTTAGTACTAGAAAGCTGTAATTTTGCATTTATACATATTAGTCATGCCATCAAAATGGTAAAAAACCTTAAAACGTATATTTTAGGGTACCCTCTACAAGGAAAGTTTTCTCACAAATCTTGTAGTGTAAGGTATCATCATTGACTTACTATGGTTGCATAGAGTTCTTTTTAAATTTGTAATTTGGAGTTATTAAATGTTCTATTATATTTTACAGGAAAATTGGACTAATATTTTTATTATTTAGATGTGACATTCAAAGTTTCCAAATGCTAACCCCAATAGTGAATCTAAACCATCAGGATTAAGAATGACCGTTAGCAAAAATTCATTATTCGTGGTATTACTTGCATTTAAATTTGCGCTTATAAATAGACCTTGAGTTCACTGTGTCTCGGAAGCAAGACAAACTTCTTGTTTGCTGTCCAATAATAAGAAGGCCTAATTATATGAATTAGCATTCGCCGTGTGGTCGGAATTTAAGTTTAACAAAAGACTTTAGCTGTAAGGAAAATTATCTGCATGTGTGTATATTATCATGTATGTGACGTTAATGTAGTGTGTGTAATGTTTTTTTTTATTACTTTAATGTATTTTTAATGTATATTATTTAAATAGTATTAGGTTTTTGCAGTCCTCCACAGTGTTAACTTTATCTGTGCCAAATTTCATACTCCACCGTTTACGTAATTGTCTTAAAAAGAGATAAGAAATCTTTGCTTCACGTATTAATATACTAGCTGTTGCCCACGACTTCTTCCGCGTCGACTACGTTTACTCCGCACAGCTCCTCCCAAAGCCCCTCCCGGCGTAAGTGATAGCGTGATAATATGTAGCCTATATGTTGGCCCGACCTATTAGTAATATTCATGCAAAATTTAAAGTAAATCCATGCAGTACTTTTTGAGTTTACCCCGGACATACATACAGACAAACAGACAAACAGATAAACAGACAAACAGACAAAAATTCTAAAAACTATATTTTTGGCTTCGATATCGATTGTAGATCACGCCCCAAGTATTCTTTTAAAAAAATATTCAATTTACAGTTTTGACTTTCCTACGATTTTATTATATGTGTAGATTTCCTGAGTAGCATATGAATTTACTAATTCTTAGCTAGAATCAAAGATTGGATAAAACCCCGGGAGAAAAGAGTCAATCTGTGATTAAATGAGAAAGCAAGGCGTCGCTTTGACTACGTATAAAAATTTCTGTTAATATTTTTGCATAAATTGTAATATAAACGTTTCTCTGAACACAGGTATTTATTTATAAAAGAAGCGATGCTTCTAGCAAAATATAACTAAACATCATTATTTCATCATTTCTATCCATTAATTCTTTTGCATATGGCTTGCTCATCGTCATAACAAAGATTAATATAGCGGGATTGCTTAAAACCGCCACAAAATATGTTGCGGTGGTTATAATCATTAATATTCGTCGTTAAAACAGGAGCTTGATAGCAGTTTTACGTCTTATTAAAGGGTTGTAAAATTTTATGTGGCGCTAGACTCGACGGGACTTGTTTAATTAAAAACGCTTCGTGAATAATCATGATGCATAAACGTTTTGTCTCGAATACTGCTATAGAAATCATCGCAATGCAGAAAATATACACTGTTTACTTGTCATTAATCGAGAAACGCAGAGTCGGAAAAACTACATTCTGAACATACATTTTGAACAACACGGAGGGCGCTTAGTAAATTGCGTGTGTCACACTAAGCTCAGTAAATTAAGTATGCTTTTGATTTTGAATTTCGGACTTTTAATAATTTTCTCTTTTTTTATTTTCCTGCAGTAAAATGCAGCCTTTATTTTAAGTTAGGCTTCCTCAAATACATAGAAGATTTTTTCATTTATAAAAATATTTTCCTTATGTGCCTAATTATTTCCGTATTATAGCTTACCTAATCATTAACAGAACTTACGATTGACAGGTATATAAGCTGTATTATGATATTTATGACTGACTACAGTGCTTTACAGTATTCTAAAGTAAAATAAAAAGAGATATTTATTTATTCTTATTAATTTTTATTATTTTTATATATTGGGGTAGCAACTAGCAACTAATCTTAAAACTTTTTTTTCATTTTCCTGCGGTTAAATGTAGCTTTTATATTAAATACATCAAAGCTCCGAAGAATTCAAACACTGTAACATACAGACAGAGAAAAATTCTAAAAATTGTTCTAATAAAGACTCCCATTCTAGTTTTTGTTCAATATCTACAATGTGTAGAAATCGACCTGTTACAATTTTATTACATGTGTAGTGATTAAATATATCATTTTTAAATTTTCTGCGTTAAAATGCTGCCTATATTTTAAGTTAAAGTATCTTCACGCCCGTATCCCCGATGAGGTAGGCAGAGCGCAACCACGATTAGCCGAAGATACTTAGTCCTATAATATGATTGATGGGAAGCCTATCGTGACACATTTCCGTTTTATTGAGTTTCAAATCTAACCACCTAAAAATAACCTAACCGCTCCTTTGGTCGAGTAGTTAGCGATCCTGACTACGCAATCAATGGGGCTCGGGTTTGACAGAGACAGGAATTTTTGTTATGATATGATAGACATATAATTATATATCATATCATTACACATATATAATGATATATTTATTCATATTTTGAATAAGTCAGTATAGACTACTTAGGGGAAACCCGGGTAAAGTGGATACCCCGAGCAAAACGAATATTGTCTATAACTCCCAAATTGTTCGTTGGCCGGTGGCCATGTTGTCATAGCAACACTCGCCCGTTGCTACTCCGTCCGCGGCAAACATGTCAAAACGAGTACGCATCGCGCGGCACCAGTGAACGATCAGAGTGTGTTTTTGGGAAAAATATATTAATTTACAAAGGTAAGTTTATAACTATAATATTATTCGTGACGTGTTATTTGTTATGAGTTGGATTTGATGCATTTTTATGTAGCTTTCAACTATCCGGAGATGACAAGTTTAAGTGCTTTGGTTTTTTAGTAATTTGAGATAACCTCAAAAATGTACCTGAAGGGTAAAACGGATAGGGCAAAGTGGATACCGTGTTCACTATGCCCGGTCATGACATACAGTTTTATGGAATTATGTAATTTACTGCATTTTTTTCTGTTGCAGATGTTGCATAAATATAAAAAAGACAACACAATGATATTAGAATAAGGAAAATATGCATGGATGGATGGAATTTGTGTTTAGCGGGAGAATTGATTTAAAGGACAGCAAAAAAATAGGGGTTAGCTTATTCTACACAATATCGACATGTCAAAATTGTCGAATTGCTACACACAGTTAGATCGATTTCGTCTTATATTCACGGAGGATCAAGAAAATGAAATAGTGATTTACCTACAAGATATGGGCGCAGTATTTTTTGGCTTTACTCGGGACGAATTTATGAGTCTAGCATTTGAGTATGCAAAACGCAACCATTTACAGTATTCTGAGAGTTGGAATAAACATAACAAAGCAGAAGAAGATGAAAAATCGAAGAAGATGATCAGCCAACGGAAAACTGGATACAATGTCGTATTTGTACTCAGTAGTGTCATGAAGAGTTTTCAGCATTCGAAAACGGTGATGACTTTGTTTGTGACAACTGCAATAAATAGTATCGTAGCAGAAAAATGTTTTTTTAATATGCTCCTATAATTTTTAATGTTGATTTTTTTAGTTTGTTTATTATAATAATAACTGCAATAGATAAGTAGCATTGTAGCAAATGTATTCCTTATAATTTTCGATGTTTATTTTATTTTTAAATTCAATGTCTATGTATGTAATAACTACAATAATTAGCATTGTAGCAAAAAACATTTCTTTAAATATGTTCCTTATATTATTACGATGGTTATATTGTTTTTATTGTTTAATTCCATGACAAATAACGTTGTTGTTCGCTTTGCCCTAGTGCCGAATCCACTTTACTCGGGGTGCTGGGCAAAGTGGATATTCATGCCATTGTTGAAAATTGGCTTTATATCTAATAGTTTAATTAATATTAAGGACATCTGTTACTGCATTATGTGAGTTCATTAAATGAAGACTGATTATAAACATTTGTTTCATTTTCCCCAATTATAACTAAACGTCAATAATCAAGAAAAACTTAAGGTATTCACGTTGCCCGGGTTTCCTCTACTAAGATTTTGATTTCAAAAATGACTTCAAAAACTCGAGGCTCGAAACCAGACCCCATCACTTAACATGGAAAAACTAACCACCACACCATGAGACTAGCTCCAGCTAAATATTAACTTAAGAAAAAAAGTTTGAACTTTGGCCTTTTAGTTGGACGTTAATAAAAATCTTTTGTCAAGCAGAAATATTTTAATAAAGACAGCAATAATGTGTCTAATATTTAAGCTTCGCAATAAACGTAGCCAAGTCAACAATAAATCGAAAATAATGCGAAGATAACAAAGACATTTACTATTGTCTGACTTTTACTTAATACTTTAATAAAATGGTATTAGAACTTAAGTAGATTATTATAATATAATATTATAATATATCCGCAAAAGTTACAATAAAGCTTTCATGTCTTAAGTACACTATTTTTATTTCATTGAATAGCGAACAGATTGCTCTCTTGGTGAAAATAGATAATTGTCGCTTATTGACACTAAAGTTGGTAATGGCGGTTTGCCATCTTTGTCATCCAATCATCGAAATATTGCATAACTTCGTCACCTAGTAATCACGATGATAGTAATAGGATTGGCCCTTTAATAACCTGAAGTCCGAACCGCAAGGGACTGGAATATGCTTCCTGAGTCTGTATTCCCCCACGGGTACAACCTGGGTATCTTCAAGAGAAGAGTGAACAGGTACCTTCTAGGGAAGCGCGTTCCATCTTAGGCCACATCTTAGCTTACCATCAGACGAGATCGTGATCAAGCGCTTCCTTATCAATAGTAATAAAAAAAAGTGAAACATGCAGGAAATAGACACATAAAATGTGTTTTTCTAATAAGCAAGCTTAGCGCAAAAAAAATTAGGCGTAAAGAAATAGTAAACATGTGTGTATATTATTATTTATGTCACATGAAAAAATTGTGCGTAATGTTTGTATTTGATTAATTTAATGTTTTTATAATACATGCTATTTAAAAATATTAGGTGTGTGTAGTCTCCACAATATAAACTTTACTTGTGTCAAATTACATACTCCACGTTTCATGTAATTACCGGAAAAAGGGGAACAAAGATTTAACGTTACGTATTAATATAATAGAAGATAGATAAATATATTATAAAAAATAGATAAAATTTGAAGTTACAAATTAATTACCTTCACTTCGTCTTTGAGTGGCACAATATGTTGTTCTGACTTCCCTTTTTCGAAAAGCATTCATTAATGTTACAAAATTAAATAATTTCTTGGCACGGGCGCTGTTTAATTTCTACATCATTTAAGTGCGAAGAGTTTGTGATAGTAAAGAGTTGTTCATTAGGACTAAACACCAGCGAGAGACTTGAGCACGTACGAAAGAGATTTGTGAACAGCTGCGGGCTTTAAACGCCAGTTGTGAGTTTTTTCTCAACACACTGTTTTTAGCAATTCGTTTAAGTCTCTGTGAATGCCGTTTTGTACTTGTTTTATTTTGTCTTGAGAATTTAAATATGTTGTTTTAAAATACTTTCATTTTCTTGAATTCTTTTATTTAATTTATTACACGATCGGTCTGTATAAATTGCTTGTTTTTGTTCAGTAAGTTTAGTTTTAATATAATTTTTTTTTGCCACAAGATAGTAACACACCATTAACACCTTTGGTGTCTTTACTGCCCTCATAAGCCAAAAAGCGGTATCTCAAAAAAATACAAATTTCTGATTTTTGTTGCATCTAATAGCTTAACAAATTCCCTACAGGATAAATGAAGTTACATGGCGCTATCTCAATCAGAAACCACCTAAAACCTACTAAGAATGTACTGCATATCTCAAATTTATACGATATTACTAAGGAGCTTAGTGGTATATCATTATTTTTAAACACAACGGCCGTATATTTACTTACGGTGGAATCGCTTAGAAAAGTTCTTATAATTGCTGGCCAAAATTTCCAATAACATAGGCGGTATCTATTGAATGGGTAGCGAACTATTGATACGGCTTAGTGATAGCTCCAGGAGATAAAAGGTGTCAAAATGTTCCATATAACTAAATGGATGATGGTCCTATTAAAGAACATATTCTGAGTTCCGAGCCTAGTATTTTACGAACACGCTCCCAATCGGTTGTATTTGCCTAGTGACATGTCAATAACACATTTATATAATGATTTTGAAACAAAGAATCCTTCGTATATTATTTCTTACGACAAGTATCAAAATGTGGTTCGCGATCTAAGCATTTCTTTAGTAAATTTAGGGCATGAAGAATGTGTAATTTGTGAATTTCTTTTGCACGATGATACACACGATAAAAATAATATAAAGAATGACTGTATTTGTTGTCAAAATTGAGTTGGACATATGGAAAAAACAAATAGATCTAGAGATGAATATAAATCCGATTCAGATAACAAAGAAAATTAAACTGTAATATATTCTGCGGACTTACAAAAAGTAATAATGCTTCCTAGGATTGACATGTTTACGTCTGCTATTTTCACTCACAGGATAGTCGTTTATAATGTATAATGAGAGTTTTGTACCAACTGGTATATATATATATATATATATATATATATATATATATATA
The DNA here is from genome assembly GCA_036924255.1 of Apodemia mormo. NCBI lineage: Eukaryota > Metazoa > Arthropoda > Insecta > Lepidoptera > Riodinidae > Apodemia > Apodemia mormo. The sequence continues at coordinate 32,477,169 of JAUPFN010000008.1, read as the reverse complement.
TATATATATATATATATATATATATATATATATATATGTACGTATGTATATATTATGGATAGGCGTTTACCCATAATAAGCTCTACTTTAAAATACATCCAAATTAAGTGCAGGCTATTAAATCCGCAATTACTTCCTTAGTATTAAACTCATAAATCATCAAGATCGTTCCAAATACTTAAAATTACGCATTCCCAAGTATTACAGGATGCCATCTCACAAAGTATCTTTTGATGGTCGTAAAACAGCCCTTAACGATAGTCCGATCTCACTCGCCCTTAACTCCGCCTACCTCCGTAGTACAGCTTTTATGTCCTGTACCATCTTAACCCCAATAATAAAATGCGGGTTGTAAATAGATAATAAGGGTGGAATACACCAGACACCATTAAGGGCGCCATCAACATAGTTTAACTGTCGCTATCTTAGTACACTAATCGTCCTAGCGCAGTATTTTAATAGCTTTTTTATTAATCTAAGCTGCCGCGATACGAATATTCTGATCAACACTGTATGTCTCTAAAGTTTTTAGTATACAAAATCTAATAAAAGCATTTCAATATATCGTCATGGTTATATGTAGAAAGAGACTATAACTCTGTTCAAGCTTTGAAAGAATTTTCGCCTTCTACGAACTGCCTGTCAAAATGGCAAATAATCTATTCTTCTAAGGAAGCCCGAAACAACTGCTGAGAATATTTATATAAAAATAATATTGTTTAACGATATTAACGTTGAAACTGCGACAACGCCAAAATCCGTTACTTCTATCGGGTCCACTAGGTGGGAGAATTCTGCAACGTCTTGGTACCACTGCCTTAACTATTCCTTGAATTTGACAAGTTTTTTTTAATAAAAATTGACCACATACGACCAAAAGAAATACGAGAAATCCTCAACACCGTACGCTTTTCAGCACTTTTTGCCTCGCACTACTCCTTTGTGGAAGCAATTACTCGCTGGAGTGTTTCTGAACAGATACGTCTTAGGGACCTTCAAGAAACTAGCTTATTCATTCTTAAAAGGCCGGCAACACAGCTGCAAGCCCCCTGGTATTGCAGATGTTTATGGACAGCGGTGATCACTTACCATCAGGTGCACTACCTACTCGTTTGCCCCCTCTACTATAAAAAAAGACCACCTGGTGGAAAGCAGTCAAAACTGCCCATGGACATCAGCAGCAAAAGGAGCTAGCCGCTAGCCGAAATTTAAAAAAACTCTTTATCCTCCTTTTAAAAATACTCATATCAAAACAACAATGAGAAAAAACGATGAGAATGAGATGAAAAAACAAAGAGAAAAAACAAACCATAATCTAACACAACACTATTTTTTTAGCACTTATGTCAAGAAAGTTTATACATAATATACTTAAGCCAATATAAACAACCCTCTTAATCATTTTAGTTAATCCAAGTTAGTAATGCATTACATAATAACGGAGAAAAATAGTATCGTCTATTACAATGCGAGCCTCGTTTCAGGTAATCGAGTTAGCGGTCCGTTCAACGCTGATCATTACTGGAACGCGTACATGACTATGTGGGCATACAAAGACATAAAGATTTCAAAAAACCTCTAGAAAACTTTTTAAATCTTGAATTACAAACTAGTAACTACATCTACAAGTAACACGTGAAGTAAAAACTTTGATAAAACCTTTTTTCAAATAATTTCAAGGACGGTGTAGTATGAAATTTGGCACAGTTAAAGTTTAAATAGCGGAAGACCGTAGAAACCTAATATTTTTCAATATTATTGAATTACACTAAATTATTAAAAACCAATAATATCCATGCGAATAATTCGCACTAATTTCAAAATTAAAACCGTCAAATGTTAGCATTGCTGTATTGCGTCTTAATGTATACCTGTATAAATAATTAATTAATTTACAAAAACCAAGGCAGTAATATTTTTTTAGTTATTAATGCCGGTAGAGCAAGTAATTATCTATAAAATGATATAGAGTTTATTTAGAGTGATTGTGAGGTTTTCTCTAAAAAAGGAGGCAAACATCTTATCCTTAGCGTATTTAATATATACTAGCAATATCCGTGCGTATAATTCACACTAATTTCAAAATTAAAACCGTCAAATGTCAGCATTGCTGTATTGCTTCCTGTATAAATAATTAATTAATTAATTTACAAAAATCAAAGCAGTAATAACTTTTTTAGTTGTTGATGCCGGTAGAGCAAGCAATTATCTATAAAATGATATTGAATTTATTTGGAGTAATTGTAAGGTTTTCTCAAAAAATGGAGGCAAACATCTTAACCTTGGCGTATTAATATATACGAGTATAATAATAATAACATACATAAACACACTACATTCGTGTGACATACATGACAACATACACACTTGTACTTATATTATTTTCTTTCCGACTAAAGTGTGTTGTCAAACTTAGGAGTTTTTTGTTTAGTCTATGGTCGAATTTCGACCACAGGGCGATCGCTACTTGTTATAATTATGTAATGTAATGCAACACATATTTATACAAAGTACAGCTGACATTATCAATTTAATTTTATACACGCCTTTCACTAGTTCATATAAATACATCGTACTGATTAAATAATTGTGTATTGCCTCATGCTCTAGGGGATAGCCTATTCGGGTCAGATCATAAGATCCCAGGTTCGATCCCTGGGACGGGCAAAAAGTATTATTGTGGTTATTCAATGTGTTTTTCGAAAATTCAAAATCACAGTAGCAGTTCGGTGTCTGGCGGGTAGTGTGTTACCACTCTCGTGCCTCGAATGAGCATAGAAAGTCGCCGGGCCCGATTATCGTTAGAAATAGTCAATAATTGTTATCAGGGCGGTAAAATACGGCGATGGGGATCACAACTCATCTCGCGAACTGACGAGCTGAACTGGAAAGTCCATAAACGTTCGGTTTTATTTTAAATTTTTTATACTTAAAATTAAAAAAATAAAATTTTAAACAAACTAATTTCTTGTTATTTATCATATTAAATTTAAAACAAATGGTTTTTTCTAAAGTCAGTTTACGGACGATGATTATACGTGATTACGTTATATGGAAACGCTTAGGCGAATCGTGCCTCTCTATCGACTGTTCCGCGCTCTCGCTTACACACACAGCTTAAGCGGGGAATTCACTAGACGGACATGCTCGCAGACAAGCCCGCAGACATGCCCGCCGGACTTTGCTACTATAGACCCGATGGGTGACGGCCCGCGTTAGTAATACACTTGAAAGGCATTTGTACAGACCTATAGTAGCAAAGTCTGGCGGGTATGTCTGCAGACTTGCCCGCGAGCATGTTCATGTAGTGTATTCACCGCTTTATACGGAAAGTGATAATGAGTCATGCTTTTTCGTGCGTGCATCCGGCATTCATCAATTTCATGCTACAGCCGAGTGTACTGTCGGCTGTAGCACGGTCACCGAGACGGTCCTGTGCTTGTAATTACAAAGGCGGGTCTCGACTGAGCAAGCACCGTTGCACTTTGATGCAGTATATTCGTCCGAGTTAAAATAGTGTTGCACTTGTATAGCATCACTACAACCACTCGGGCGCAGCTCGGCTGCACTGTATTCATGCAACGGTTGGTCCCGGCCATGTTGGTCCTGGCCTCCTTTGAAGAATAGGCCAACTGCCGTTCTGCCAGGCAGGTCGTAAAAGGCGACCGATTGGCTATCAATTCACTACCATCGAGGTTACTAGGTGGTAGAGTTCTGCATTGTCTCGCCCGGGTCTGGTACCACCGCCTTACCTATTCCTGCCGCAATAGCGTCAGTGCTTGCCGCTGTCGTGTTCCGGTTTGGAGGGTAAGGTAGCCGGTAAACTTATGTATATGGCATTAGACCTCGCCACAAGATAGCAACGCACCATTAACATCTTTGGTGTCTATAGGCGATGGTTGACTCTTTCCATCAGGAGACCCATCTGCTTGTTTGCTATGCTACAAGCTATGCTATGTGAGCCGAGCCGAGTTGTTTCCGGGCGTTGCTCGTTGCTCGGCCGTCACTCGGTTGCCGCTTGGTATAGCATGAGTGTGTCCATACAAAACATATTTAATATTAGTTACTACTACTACGTGGCTCGGACCTGACATGGTCTAGCGTGAGACATCCTTAAGACGTTATCACGTCAACATCCTATATGGTCAAAGTTAATCTGACAGTTTCCAAAATCCGTCCACATTCTGTTTGGATTATGGATGGATCACAATGGGTTATGCTATTTCTCATTTTTATACCGGTATACAATTTCAATCAAAATCATATACCGGTATAAAAATTACATCTTTTCTTTTCAGTATTACGCAACGCAAAATGCATTTCGCGTTCGAATTTCCGTAGCTCTCACATTTCAAACGACCTCTATAAGATGTAAGATGCTAGCAGATTTAGCTACATATTTAGATTTTTTAAGCCATTTCACGAAAAAGTTATAAATTTCACGAAAAAGTACGTATTACTTGCATATGCACAAGTTTTCGTAATGAATACAGTCCAATTCCTTAAATAAATCAGAGAATGCGCATATATCCTTGGTCTTGTAATTGTTTCAATATCTTCACCATATTATTAACCATTTTTGAGATTAGACATAGGTACCTGAATATTTTTTATAATTTTAAACCAGTTTTTCATATCTAGTGCAATAGATATCTACGACATGGCTCCTCGAAAAGATGAGTCAGCATTTTCACGAACACGAGATAATTCCACTCGTATTCAGAATCGCTGGTTCGCGTTAGATCGTTGATTCGATGTCCATGGACTATGGAATTTTTCACTATTGTATTTTACTTTTTTTATTGGTTGACTTTTTTATTAATTGGGAAGTGGCTTTAATATATGTCATCTACCTATGTTTAATACATGATGCAAAAACTTGGAAACTCTTTGTATGAAATTTGGCACCGCCTTATTACAAAAACATAATTAATAACGGGTTTAAACCAAGACTAAGAAGTCTGGGTTTGTTACGGTATTAAAGTTAGTTCCAATACTAAAACTCATTCTTATTTCCTCGGACTAGCGCTAAACCCGGTTTTATAATAATGTTTTATTTAATACTAGAACTAATCCTGATATTAACTTCGGTACTATATTTAGACCTCGTTTTGGAATAAAGCGGTTAAAGTTTATACAGCGGAGCATTGCAAAAACCAAACGTTTTTAGATAATGTGCATTAAAAATACATTAAATAAATAAAAATAAACATTACACACACTACATTTATTTGACAGATGTGATAATATACACACATGTATGCTATTTTCACACATACATAAACATACATATCTTCACGCCAGATCCCTTACGGGGAAGGCAGAGAGAACCGAGTGCCATACATCACGATCCTTGCAGGCTTGTCTCGCTTCCTCCACATTCATCACTCTCTTCATACACACACGCCGGTTGCGAAGACTCTTGACACCACCTTCGGACAGTACGGTATATTTTACTATTCTATACTATTTTCATTACAACGAAAGTCTGTTGTCAAACTTAAAGGAAGATTTATAATTCAGTCTATGGTCGAATTTCAATTCCAGGGTAATTGCTAGTAATATTTGACCACCCCGTTGGTCGAGTGATTAGCGAAACTAACGACCAATCGAGGGGGCACGGGTTCGATTCCTGACAGGGACAAACATTTGTATGATGAGCATAAATGTTTGTATTTCTGGGTTTGTATGTTTATTATGTATGTAAGAGTATTTATATATGTATTTCTATGTATTAGTATCATTAACGAACAACTATGACACAAGCAAATAATTTGCTTACTTTGGGGTTTAGTTCAATTTGTGTAATTTGTCCAGCAATATTTATTATAATAAATATTAATAATCAGGGCGAGCGAAGCGAGCCCTACACTAGGCCACTTTCTATGCACTTTTGTGGTACATTTTACTGAAAAAATATCGCATTTTTAGGTTTGAGTTTCGACGTGGTAGTTTATATTCATGTCTAAATTTGTTATCTACCATAAAAATACCATTTTATAAAAATAAACAAATAGAAGGTACAATTTGTATTAGAATCTTATTACTACTAACGCCATCTCTTATTAAATTAACGAGTTAAAATTGATAGAAGATACATTTTCTATTAGAATTTTTGAACTTATTAAGAGACTACCTACTTCATGAATGGTTTCTTCATATTTGACTGGCGGCGCGCGGTTATCGTGGCCTCGTATAACGGCGAGGTTCAAATATAAACTGCAATAGCTATAGGGCCATCAGTTTGATCAGTTTGGCATCGAAGGTGTATGATAAAATCATTGAAAGGAGAATGCAGGGGAAGTTCGAAGTAATATTGTGGGAGGCACAAGGGGAATTTAGGTCTAGAGCAGGGATGTTTGCTGGGAACAGAGTAAATAGAGCATTAGAGAGTTTCACAATATGCTTATTAGGAAACAGTACAGATGTATTAATTGATTTATATTGTACTAGCTGTGCCCGCGACTTCGTTCGAGTGGAAAAAATTCTTAAATAAAAACCCGCATAGTTCCCATTCCCGTGGGATTTCCGGGATAAGAACTATCCTATGTCCTTTCTTGGGTCTCAAACTATATTTATACCAAATTTTATCCAAATCGGTTCAGTGGTTTGGCCGTGAAAGCGTAACAGACAGACAGACAGACAGAGGGACAGACAGACAGAAAGAGTTACTTTCGCATTTATAATATTAGTATGGATTGAGATCAATTCCCAATCTTAGCCCGAGGGCGAGGGTAAAAAGGTATATTCACGCCCGTATCCCAGAAGAGGTAGGTAGAGGTACAACGTGTTCATCCACGGTTAGCCGAAGATACTTAAGTCCCGCAATGTGATGGGTGGCCAGCCTGTCGCCAGTAGGGCACTTTTCTAATCTCCGGCAAAGTTGTTTTTATCAGAAAACTGAAAAAACACATTTTCTCATTTGCCTGACTCTGGAATCGAACTCCGAGGGTTGCTCTGAGAGAAAAATTCGAAAAATGTATTCGCTGAGTGTCTACCGTCAATTCTTCGTGCCTGCGTAGTCCAAAAATTTTGAAGGTTTATTTAAATAAAACATTTTTTGATTTTGATTTCTTAAGTCGACGTAAAACCAGGAACTTCCTGGTTTTAGTAAAAAAAAAACAATTATTTTAGCAAAATGTCAAAAATGTGTTTTTTATAAGATCAACCTTCATTTTTAAAACATATTTTTCCTTGAAAATACCAACAAACAAAAACCAAATATTCCTAGTCCAAAGCCTAACGACGCGGGCCTTTGATGCGAATGTAATGTTTAGGTGAAAATACGCTGAGTTTTTTAGGTTAGATAATTATAAATAAAGTCCATACATTAAAAGATGTAATTCTCATAAAAATACTTTCCTAACAATATTACTTGGTAGTATAACTTTGCGAGCCCTTACAAAGCTCTGCTTTTTGCTAGTATATATATTATTTATATGATATTATTACGTGAAGCAAAAACTTTGTACCCGTTTTGAGAAAGACAATTGCGCGAACGATAGAATATGAAATTTGGTACAATTAAAGTTTACTTTGCGGAAGATCGAAGAAATAGAATATTTTAAATAGTATAATAGTAAAATTAATAAAAATAAACGTTAAACACAATGTTCGTGTGACATACATGATAATATATACATATGTATACTCACTATTTCTTTACGGCCAAAATCTTTTGCCAAATTCAAAAGAGATTTTGTTATTTAATTTATGAAGCTTTGAGAGAATTGCTTTGTGACCCATATCCAATCAAAGACCTTTGTTATGTTTTGTATTCACTTCGTCTTAATTGGCCGCCCAGCCGCCCAGCGATGCGTTAAGTATATAAGAAGATCACCAATCAAGCCACCTCAAGTACTAATATTAAACAAATAATAGTATTTTAAATAGTTTAAACCGACTTCAAATATCATCTGCACTCATATCTCAAAAACTACTGAACTAACTGTACTGACTGTGACTTCTAAGTGTAATATACCTACATGATTTAAAACAAGAAGAATCATCTCGACGTAGCTTTTTCATTTCCCGAGAAATTCGTGTGCAAACATAGCAAAAACTAACAAACATACATACACATACTAAATTTGGTACACGTATTAGGACGCCTACATAGATCAGCATACTCAAATAATATGCAATTTCAACTATACATATATACATACATACATGTTAAACTGACAACCTCCATTTTTTCGTCGGTTGAAAAGAATTTAAACATGAATTACTTCTAACTTTATATGTGAATTATCTACATAAGCATAAGATCATAATTTAACTTTGATTTGCTATCAACAAAACAAGACTAATAATGGCATTTCCTAGTTTAGCAAATAAATATATCTGCACAATAATATCGGATGTCACTGAAATAAATGTGACGTCAATCCGCGTTCATTTGTCGTATGCGCCTGTTCATCGTTAACTCAAGAACACACTGCTCGCAAGTGTGTATAACAAAATTACTAACAAATATTATTTAAATAGTGATTTATTGCTTGGTTTTTCTGACATCATATAAACATCAAAAATATTATGTTTCTTATTATTATCCAAAAAATCATAATTACTAGTGATCTAAATGTGACAGTAGTTTATTAATGTTTAGTTTTATTTATTTTGAAGTATTTGTAATACATATACATTTTTTCCTTTGTATACTTGTTTGCTATGTAAATTTTGACAGAATTAAAACTCTTTGGTTTAGGAAGTTAAAACATGTTTGATGTATATTAGAAGGAAATGTGGTTTCCGAAAAACATAACAATCTTTACAGAGTTTAAATAAATCAATATTTAACAAACAGCAATAAATAGACGGATGGATAACAGAACAGTGTTACAAATTAAACCACTTATCCTGTGCTGGTTCGGGCCTCCTTTGAATAATAGACCTACTACCGTCCCGCCAAGTACGTCGTAAAAGGCGACCAATCGGCTATACATGTCGCTGCCGTCGTGACTACTAGGTGGTAGAGTTCCGCGACGTCTCATCTGAGTATATGTTACAACCGCCTTATATATTCCTGCCACATGGCCTCAATGCCTGTGATTGTCGTGTTCCAGTTGGAGGGTAAGGCAGCCGGTAAATTTACGCATATTAACATTGTTGGCATCTATAGGTGATGGTTTCTCTTTCCATCAGGAGAACCACTTGCTTGTTTGCTATCTTACAATATATAAAAAAATTAGGTATTATTAATACGGTTACAAAATTCAGGTTGAATTAACTATGAATTAATTAAAGAAACATATTTGTTGGGATTTGTTGAGTCATTCAGCTGTTTTCAGTATATAAATTTAACATAGTGAAGTATTTCAAATTAAAATTATGTACTCGTATACATACACTTACGTAACTTCGATATTTGGCCACATTAGTCAATTTGGTTAATATTATAAATAAATAATTGATGTGCCATATTTTTATCTCTTCCATTGGATTTAAATATTTTAGTAATTGTTTTAAAATATATATTTAGTTTAGTTACATTATCCGCATAATTTATAAAACGAGAGTCTATAACAGATATAAGTACCTTCTGCATACTTCTGTATTATAAGATTAAGGTCCAAATTCCAACCCATACTAATATTATTAATTCAAAAATTACTTTATTTATTTGTTGATTTGTTCTCTTTATAATAATAGTGTAGATTGTCATCCATATCGGCCGTATATTTCACAATAAGCTGCAAGACTTAAGACTAAGGGGGATACAAGACAAAAACTTAATGACAAGTGGACAATAATGGAGATTTGAAACGCTTGTCGTCGTGGCGAGATTGTCAGGAAGCATTTCGAAGGGTGGCAAGCATTATCCTGTTGACGGTAAAAATAATACAAATAAATAATAGCTTATAAATTCTTTTGTGACAAGTATTAAATATTTCTGGCATGTTTTATGGGTTCTATATATAATGTTATTTTTGCGGTGAATTTTTGATTACCCAATATAGTTATATTAATGCTTAGTAATTTTATTATTTTCCTTGTGTTGGTCAGGCGGCTTTTGAAGAATAGATTGCAATTTTGCTAGGCAGTTCGTAAAATGGAACGATTTTTTACACTGTCCGTTGTCACTCGTGTCTGGTACTGCTTTACCTATTCCTACTGCAATAGCGTCATGGTTGGAACGGTCGTCTTCCAGTTTGGAGGGTAAGAAAGCCGGTAAACTAATGCATGTGGCATTATCATCCTGCCACACGGGTAGCAACGCACCATTAGCATAATTTATGTCTATAGTCGATGGTTGCCTCTTTTCAGCTAAGAGTCGTCTGTTTGGTTAATTTTATGACAAAAAAATACTATCGTAGAGAGCCGGGTAGGTTTAGAGCCCTACCAGTCACGAAGGGTAAATGATTGGCCAAAAACTATAATCGTGACTACTGGGTGGTAGAGAACTGCATTATAAGATTTTTTAATAGAAGACAGTTTTTCAGCATCTACATCTAGCATTTTAATCAGTCAGAAGAATAGCAATGCATCATAAACAACTTTTGACTAATACATTGTTATCCGTGAGGCGGGGTTAGAATGTCACATGCACAAGTCTACCATCTACCATATCCTCAAACTAGAACATGCCAATGGAAAGCAATGATTATTTAAGCTGAAACAAATTAGGTAGTGGTACCAAAATGTGGTCAAAACTTTGCAAAACTCTACTAGCTGGTTTGTACATCATGTTAGTGACACCTCGGGGAGTTATTATAGAAATAATAATAATAATAATAAATATTAACGGGACAAACTACTATGCGTTTCAACTGAGAATAGGATCGCGTTTGTTGTCAACTTCATATCACAAGTGTGAAGTTAGTAATGTCAGCAAAAAAATATTGGTTCGAAAAATATTGCTGATTTATTGAAGAACAAATAACGTATTAATAATATTATTTATATCAATAAAAATGAGTTAAAAAACATCAGTCTAGCGGTTCATCTATATATATATATATATATATATATATATATATATATATATATATATATATATATATATATATATATATATATATATATATATATATATATATATATATAAAAGAGTCGTGTTAATTACACCACTTATAAGTGAAGAACGACGGGGCCAATTTTGTGGGTTTGGGTTGTCTTTGTCTTAAAGGCTAAAAAGTATTAAAATATAATATTCATCAATAAAAAAAAACCAGTAAAATAAACTAGTCTAGCCGTTCATGTATATATATGTATATATAAAAGACGTGTTAGTTATTTTACTACATGGTATTTTACGCGATTGCGTAGTTAGGGTGCTAGCCACTCGACTAACGGGGCGGAAATGGGTTAAAATTTACTATTTCTTATCTTCGAAACTAACTGACTGAAATTTAAAAAAAAACAATAAATAGACATTTACATACGAAAAACCTATTTGATTTTTTTCCAAAGTCCTATAGAGATTATAATAAAATCTTTATAAAATTAGATAATCATATACGGAACCCTCTCCACACGAGTTTAATTTGCACCAGATCTTTCTTCAGTGTACTTAGTTAATTAATTTTTAAATTTAGTTTTTAAATACAATCCTATCACCTCTGTGGTCTAGTGGTCCGGTGTCGGTGTTGACCATGAGGTTGAGGTGAGGTTCCGGGTTCGAATCCCGGGCGGGCAATTATAAAAGTGATTTTTCAGTTTTCTAATAAAAACAACGTTACCCAGAATTGGAAAGTACCCGGTTGATGATAGGCTTACCACCATCACATTGTGGGGCTAAGTATCTTCGGCAAATCGTGGGTGCACTAGTTGTAACTCTACCTACCTCTTCGGGGATACGGGCGTGAAGATACTTTTACCATCCTTATATTATATTTTTTATTTTTTATTTTATCAATTGATGAGATCGGTTGTTCTTAAACATTTTTCAGTACTCTTGGAGAATACAACTTGCCTAAGACTAGATATCTATCACATGAGTAGGCCTACTACATTTGACGAATCGTCAATGTAATAGTGGCACCTCTAAGGTTTTTTTTATATCATAAGATAGCAAACAAGAAGATGGGTCTCCTGATGGAAAGAGTCAGCCATCTTATATAGACACCAAAGGTGCTAATGGTGCGTTGCTATCTTGTGGCGAGGTCTTATGCCACGTGCATAAATTTACCGGCTACCTTATCCCCCAAACCGGAACACGACAGTGACAAGCACTGACGCTATTCTGGCAGGAATAGGTTAGGCGGTGGTACCAGACCCGGGCGAGACAATGCAGGACTCTACCACCTAGTAGCCACGATGGTAGTGACTCACATAGCCAATCGGTCGCCTTTTACGACCTGCCTGGCAGAACTGCAGTTGGTCTATTCTTCAAAGGAGCCCGGGACCAACATGGGTACCTCTAAGGTATAAACGTGAATTTATATTTCACATTACTTCTACCCATAATATTTATTTTATACTATTTACTTACCGATTAGTTGTGTTCCGTAAACTTACACATCAATTTGGCGTGCAATCCAAGAAGCTCTCTGGTAAATCAAATCAGACAATCAAGTGGAAAAATCCATGTCCGTAGTACAAACAATCAACTCGAGTTACGCGGTCGACGGTGACGTGGGATGGTCCTCACCTAGCTTCCATTTATTTGATCGCCTCTCAACTCCCTCTGGTAGTCTCCCGGGAACGCTATTTGTTTTAAAGCTTTATTACTAAGTAATGTGTACATAGGTCAACCCTCTAAAATATTTTTGGTGAATACTGACCATTGCTACTAATGTAATTACTGATTTCTTTATTATTTAACTGACTTAAAAAAGAATAATATTTAATGAAAAAAATCAGAACTTACAAGAAGAAGATATTTAGCAAAACTGATAATCTTGGTTCTAATTTGAAAAGTGTTTTTACTTTATAGTGTTATTGCGGTGGTATATCCAAGGATATAATGATCATGTTTTAAAGGCTATATCAAAATATCTTCTAAGTTTAATAATCTTTAACCATAAACTGAATAGTATATACTACACTATACTATGTATATATATATATATATATATATATATATATATATATATATATATATATATATATATATATAGGTGTCTGTCAAACACAGTAATTTGTGAAATATTTCTATTATTTTAATTTATGTACATCTAATGATATTATACAAAAATATTATCTTTCTTTATTTCTAATCCATATAAACTTTTACGGTGTCAAAAAGGGATACGAAGTTTTTGTTTTACGTATTAAAATATACTAGCAATTGTTCTCTGGTCGAAATTCGACTATAGACTAAACAATAATACTTTTTCTAGTTTGACAACAGATTTTACCTGTAAATAAAATAGTTTACATGTGTATATTAACATGTATGTCACATCAATTTAGTGTATATTATGTTTATTTTTGTTTATTTTTATTGAGACACTTGTGTCAAAATGGATTTACTCACAAAATTTTTTGGTTATATAAAAATAAGGGGCCATGTTGTACAAATAGGCAAAGCAGCTTGGAATCACACACATCAAAGACGACGCTGGATATCGTGTCTTTCAAATCTACAGTTATAATAAAAGAAATTTCTAAGAATACCTATATTGTGTGATTTCCTTTAATATTATGTATGTGTTTCATGTATAAATATGTTTAGTGTATGTGTATGTGTGCAAACACATCTATGTATTATTTTATTTGTTGTGCACTATGCCTTCCCATTTATTAATCCATACTCCACATTTCGGGTTATCTGGAAGAAATCTCCGCCAGTAGAGATAAGCTCACCTTTTGTGCAATTTTGTTATCCTTTTAAGTGTGTATTCTTGAATAAGTGTACAATAAAGTATTAAATAAATAATAAATATTTTTCCTTAAATTCTTTGAATAAGTACTGTTACGATGTCACAATACTGTACTATGATTTAAGTGGTATTACTTCTCTCACTATTCAATAAACATTTAATAAAATATGAAATTAATTAAGTCGAATTTATATTTTACATTTTCCATTGTCGGCATATACGCAAACTTCATTGTGACGACCACCACGGCTACAGATATCGCCAGCCAACAGTGATTTTCAAACCTGCCACTGTTACCTGGTTACCGTACCTTTTACTGAACAAAGTAAGTAGTTGGAAATAAAACTACAAACTTCTATTTAATTAGAATGTGAAACACGCCAACTGCAGATGCCAAAGCTAAAATTCAGGCGCTCGTCTGACCCATTTTCCTAGCAAGGCCATAAGGGCTAATCTAAGGCTGATCACATCAACGATGATGATGAAGGATTACACCGACTAATGATTGCAAAGTTATCTCTGTCTTCTTTAAGACTCACCAGTAAGTCTAAAAGAAGTCTCAGAAGAATCGAGAACAAAGTTCAGAAGTGCCTGCGTGTCACTGCAGTCACAGCCTTCCAATGCAAGTCTTCGTTTAGTTGGCGTGAATGAATCCGACCACCACAGCGTACTACTTACTCTACCATAAACTACAATGCCACACTTATAGAGATGGGTTAATACCGATATTTCTCAAGATTAGGTAATACTAATATATTCACTTTAAAATATTGTAATGTCTTAACTAATATGTCAGTATTAACTAATATTTCACTGTAATTTGGACCTTAAAGTAACAGTTATAAGATCTGATACTGATATGGCAGGAAAATATCTTAACTAATATATCAGTATTAATTAATATTTCACTGTAATTTGGACCTTAAAACAACAGCATACTGCAGGAAATACGTCTGTCTCATTCGTACGTACGACGCGGCGTATCGTGAAAATATTTTAATATTATACGAATCCGACAGGCGCCAATCTAGTGAATCCCAACTATTCCGAAGATCGAATGATATTATCCGATTCATTTTGGATAGCCGTTACAGATATTAGGCGAATATGAAATATTAGCATATTACAGTTCGCCGGATTACTAATCCACGAATCCTTTCAATATTACTAATATCTTAGCGAATACTAATATATCAGTCACACCATTAGTCTTTGATTGTCTTGCTCAGAACTCTTTTCCCCTCTGTTAAGTAAAAAACAAATGTCAACTTTATTAGTAACAAAATAAAGTACCTACATTTTTATATATCAGTCACACCATTACACACTAATATTATTCGATAAATGTTATAATTAGGTATATAACTTATTGTGTTATGTTGTAATGTTATAATTATGTAATTTATGTATATAAAATACTAGCTGACCCGGTAAACGTTGTTCTGCCTTTTTAACTACTCTTATTTTTTTCTATATATTCTCACCTTTTAAACCTTCACTGGACTTCAACAATTAGTTCAAAACCAAAATTAGTCAAATCGGTTTAGCCGTTCTCGAGTTTTAGCGAGACTAACGAACATCAATTGATTTTTATATATATAGATAACTTCACGAAACAAAATATTTTAGTTTTTAGTACTTTACGTACTGATTGATTTATCAACCGAATGAATTCATGTTTGAAATAATGATCTCCAAATTATCACGCCGATTCTTTTTCGAGGTATTCAAGGTGAACTGAATATCACCATACTTTTTTTACACTACGATATTCCAGTCGGCAAAATAAATGGTTAACCCCCTAGCCCCATTATTCTACCCGATAACGACTATCGCTTAATTCTTGTGATAACCAGTAATATGACTTTACGTTTTTATCCGAGGAATGACGTATTAACACACCTTTACTAAATTCAAGCTACTAAAACTTAATTTTTTGAGGATAACCCCGAGAGTTATTTTTTTGTCAAACCAAAACTTTTGTTTTGGTCCAGCCAATCAAATCTTTGTGAAACCAAAACTTTTGTTTTGGTCCAGCCAATCAAATCTTTGTGAAACCAAACCTTTTGTTTTGGTCCAACCTGAAGATTGAACTTGTGACCTCATATTATGAGTCAAAAGTCTAAGCACTGGATCACCTGACATTAATATACATTTATTGACACAATAAGGAATATTCAGGTTGTAAAGATACTTATTTTAAATCTTGGTTAGAACATAATATACATGTCAATGGTTAGAACAATTCTAATTTAATATAAAAACAAGCTGGAAATAAAGTTTCCGTCCGCATCTCTTAAGTTATTACGAATTAGCACAGTCGTAAAGCACGAGATCTATTGTGTATACGTAATTTATTCACCAATTCAAATACAAAAAACTTGTCCGACCCAAACGAAGGGTCTTCAAGCCCCAGCAAAAAGGTGTCAATTTTTGAAAGATTGCACCGCGTCATGAATATTATATGAACGAATCGAGTTAAGGGTATTTTGTGATAATGTTCGACGGTCGTTTGGATGCTGTCAGCCTATGTCATTTCACATGGATTGGCCCTTTGTTAAAAGTAACACGTACAATGTCAACGCGGGGCAGAGAAGCTATCGCGTGGAAAATTTGCGTCCTGGAAATTGAGTGGCTATTTGTTTACTGGTAACTTGGAATCAATTTAAACTTTGTTTGTTAATTGGATTGATTTCATTAATATGTATAAAGTTATTACTAATAAAAGAGCGTATATAAATACCCGCCCACCGTTTGCACTAGATGAAACTCAATCATAACGATTATTTTAAATTATTAATTTAATAGCCAACCTATTTCACATTTACTGCATTGTCACTGCAGTGCATAATTTCAAAATCATTCCAATAATGCAGTAATCAGAAATAATTAATTAAATTAAATATTTTACGTGTTATTTTTTTAAGCCCGTTTAATTATAGGCTATTTAATTTATAACAAATATAACATGTATTGCGTGAATTGTGAAACTGGGTCTAATTTGAAATAATCATTATTCACTACTATGACTTCAATAGGATGAATGAAGTTAGAGCTTGTAAACTGAGGAGTTCGAAGCTTGGTTCTGCATAAGATCTGATAAGTTTTTGGCAGTTAAAGCCATATAGTCTCATCGTGGCACATTTTACATGAAAATATTTTTGGTGGGATTATCCTTATTGGCGAAAAGAAAACCTTAGCACCCGCTACGGTTGTGCTCTCTCCAGTCAGTGCGTGTGCGTTACCATGAAGCTGTGGTATATTTGGAAGCAGCACTTCCAATACCCACTTGTAACCAAATTTTAAATAGTGCTGTCATCTTCTGAGGTCATACCTTCTCTTTCTAACACAACTGTATAAAAAGAGTTGGCGTGACCTCATAGACAGAGATATAAAGTAAATATTTGTTTCCATTAATACGAGTGCTAGCTCCACCTATACCTAATACTTCATGTGCGTTATCGATGTTAAATACACACGTCATACCAAATGTGACAGTCACAAAATTTGAAAATGCCTGTTAACGACGACCGCAGGACTGTCTAAACTTCAAAATGTGTCTAAACTTCAAAATTCGTTAAATGCGGCAAGTGCCCATTAGATAGTAACCCCATACATGTGGAATTAAGACTTCACCACACGGATAGTAACGCACTATCAACATCTTTATAGGTAGTAGTTATCCCTTCCATCAAGAGAACCTCTTTTGCTTTGCTATGAAACAAAAAAATAAGTAATTTGGATTTTTAAATGAAATTACATCAAATAATGTAATAAGCAAACCGTAATATTATTTTATGTAAATATCGTAAGTAAACATTAAACTTTTTACTACATTGAAGTTTTTACTACACGTTTATCAGATATGAACTTAATTCCTCATGAAATAAGACAAATGTTATCGAAGTGAAAACATCTTCATATTTATCGTCGTTTTTCGAAACCGGTAACAAGTCCCATAAATAATAAATTTTACGCCAGCGAAGAGTTCGATGGAGCAGTACTTAAACAACGGAAATCGTAAAAATAAGTTTTTATTTGGCGCGCCATTTCTGGACTGTAATTGTAGATGTAGGTATATAGCATTTATCGCTTAGGACTTGCAATTTCTTTAACTTGTAAAATGTAGATATTAGAAAAAATATATATTTTTGACTAGCTGTGCCTGCGACTTGGTCCACAAGGAACATTTTCTAAAATAAAAAGTTAAGTTACTCCTTATTATATGAGCTATATGCTAGTGAAAGTCCCGTCAAAATCGATTTAGCTGTTTAAGAGATTAGCTGAAACAAACAGACAGACAGACAGAAAAAAGTATTCAAAAATGTTATTTTGGTATATACTCTACCGCGTATACATCCATATGCATTTAATATTTTAATCATAGATAAATGATTGGTCTCGGGCGCTTACGCAACGAGACTAATCATTTATCTAAGACTAGCTGTTTCCCGCGACTTTGTCCGCGCGGGCTTTGTTAACTTCGTTCCTGCTGGTCGTAGCATGATGTTATATAGCCTATAACCTTTCTCGATAAACAGGCTATCCAACTCAAAAAGAATTATTGAAATCGGTTCAGCAGTTTTCGAGATTAGCGCGTACAACCAAACTCTACAATTTTATAATATTAATAAGTATAGATTTTAATATTACAAACAGACATTCTAATTTTATTTGTGTAGAATTTTTTTTCAATCGACTTCCCAAAAAGGAGTAGGTTCTCGGTTCGGATGTTATTATGTTTTTAATTGCGTTCGGGTATAACTCCGTTGTTTAAAGATGGATTTGCAAAATTCTTTCTTTGTTTGGGAAAGTATACTTGGAAGTAGTTGCTGTATTGCTGTGTTGCATATAAATTTGATGAAGATCAGGGGGCTTAGACAAAGTAACATCGCGGTGTAGTAAAACAATATCTAAATTTGTCACCGTCTCTGAATATAACGATGCTAAGATAGATACATAATACTGATGACAATTGACCACGTAATTTAGTGCGGCTTATAAATCCCATACATTTTATTCATTTCTAACTTCGATATCGTTCTTATTTTGTTTCGTGTAAGCCCCCTGATCCTTGACCTCAAAGATACAGGAGGTTGGAAATCGGTGGTTGGTTTTGCTGCGTTTAAATTGTATTTCTTCATATTGGGCCGTAATCTGTACCCCTTACGAAAAATAAACCATTCGCCGTAATAGTAGGCAACTCGAAAGACTCAAACAAAAGTTTAGAATATTACTACCTTCGTTAATAATAAATCTCAGAGTTCCTTAACAAACCTATGGGATAGGTTGCTACTATCTATATATTAATATGCGAAGGAAAAACCTTGGAACGCTTTAAGACAATTACGTGAACGGTGTAGTATAAAACATGGCACAGTTAAAGTTTATCAAATTTACATCTTTGAAGCCCCCTAACTTCATTAGTTACCCGATTTGAGATTTGTCGAAGATATAAAAGATAAGCGTCTCATAAATACGAAGCTGCTTACAAAAATTTAGCTTGTTATTAATCAAAAAAAAAATTGTTTGAGGTTGAGGTCTATAAAGTAGACTAGATAATTAACCGTGAAAGTGTAACAGGCTTTCGCATTCATAATATTTTTATGGACTGCTAAGATTTTTTCAGTGCTTTAATTAAAATTAGCCTGGAAATTTTAATAATTAGTCCATTTATCTTCCTAGCAAGCAGTTCACAAAGAGCGAACAATTGACCAAATTTGTAACTAGAGACAGGACTACTAGATGTTAATTTCTGCAAGACCTTGCCTAGATTTGTTACCACCGCCACACATTCACCGGAACGCTATCAATGTCATGATTTAATTCATAAGGTAGACGGTATACTTCTGCTTGTGGCATTAGATCATACATTAGGACATCTTCGGTGGAATGATCATGTAGGAGATCGTTATTCATGTGCAATAAAGTGCTGAATTAATAGTTATAAATTTTTATCATGAGATCTATCTCCTTATTTGCTATGCTATGATATAATGACGGTTGTCGGAGAGTGTAGACTATGTATAGCCACGGAATGGCTTATTTGTAACCGTACCATACCACCTTTGATGTCTCTAGATGACTGATATCATTATCAACAGAATCATATTATGCTTCTTTGCTATCTCATACAATAATACGTACATATCTGTAACTTTATCGCAATTAGACGGTTATTATTAAGCGAATCGGTATTTAAGCAGAACAATGTACAAGAAATAAAAAACTGATTTTCTTTTATAATATGTGCGTAGCTTAAAAACTAGAGAATTATTCTCGCGCTTCCATTTAAAAAAAACACCTCTTAATTCTCAATGTGATTATAGCAAGCACACATTTTGCTCCAAAGATTATATTACAAAGTCAATCAACTGCTACTATCACTTCTCTTTTATCTGGACAATAACGGTTCCACAAGAGGCACTCGAACGAGCCCAAGATTTGCATACCATTATCATTTTTGATTCGCTCTTCTTTTGTGTAAATACTCTCTAAAAGGTAACAGCGTAAATGACATAATACGGCGAAAGATATGATGAATTATTTATTCCCTAATACGTACTCCGTCCTCTTTACATCTCCGTTTTAACGTTGAATTACGCCTCAATGAATATTACTTTTGGGGATTTTTGTTGCTTAAATAAATTATTATATTTGCCTAAGAACAGGTTTTAATGAATTTTGAACGGGGCCGCAGTATAAGTAATACGATTTCCTATTACATTTTGTAGCTTTAACAAGATGAAAGAGAATTTATTTTTGGTTTAAGAGCTGTTTTTATTGTATAGCAATATAAAGATGCATTGCCTTATAAAATGAGACAATGTAATTTACACATCATTCCTATAACTAAGAAATATGTTAGAACTTTATACTTAGTTCTTGTACTGTCGCATACATTATTATAAGGTTAAAATTTAAATAAACACTGGGCTCCGATTATCATATGTTTTGTTTAATGCTGTATGATCAATGACGTGTATAATATTACCACTACACGTCATTGTATATGATGCAATGCTGCTACTGAGATTTGTCTACAGAAAAAAATATTTCTTTTTATTCTCAACCGAAATTAAAACCGGAATTTCGCAATTAAGAGCCATACCTACAAATAAATAATCATATTATGCTTTGTTAAACCGTTGTATGACAAAGTTGCTGTTGAGATTTTTCTAGAGAAAAAAAAAAATTTCTTCTTGATCGTAATTTTAACCGGAATCTCACAGTTTACAAACAAATACACAAATTTAACAAACAAAATAATAAGCAAAATTATAGATTTTAACATCAATAGCCCGATTCCTTACAGGTTAGGTAGAGTGAATCAAACGTAATAGACGATCAGTTTAATCATGATTGACGGCTGGCGAAATTTGAGACAGTCGTAATAAGCCACCATTACCAGACTCCCAATGAAATATTTTTGGGAAAAAAAAACAATCAAACTCGGTAACTTGTAATCTGAGCCCAACGTATTTACCATTTGAGTAACGGGGCAATGATGTTGGCTTTAAAAGATGTCTAATGGAAAACCTTTACCCCAATTCCAAGTATAGGTAAGTAAAAATCAAGTTTGACATTTCACTCAGGCGTCATTGTTACAGCCCAATATTGTGTTTGACGGGAAAATTATTTGTTCGGAAAAGCAGGGAGGCAAAGTCAACTCAGAATTGGTTGTCGTGAATGTGATAGCTTTTAGAATTTTTTCGTAACGTCAAATAAATATTATGACACTTTTATAAATTAACTGAATTTGTTGACAACTTTGACCGCCTCGTTGGTAAATGCTTAGCTGATCGCCATACAACGACAATGGACACGAGGTTCGGGTTCGATCTCCAACAAGCAAAGCGATGCCAGTCTGGAAATATACACTAATTGAGGTCCGAGGTTCGAATAATTATAGGAAGATAATTATGTCACTGCATTTAATTACGCACGCAAATAACACTAAATTCTTCTTTACGTAAAATTATTGCTGCGTTGAGTAAGAAAAGTTTCATATTTTATAAAATTTAAATTTGTTTATTTTAATATTCGCATTACAGAATGAAGTTCTTTTACCCTTCAAACCGGAACACGACAGTGACAAGGACGATAATTAGGCTATTGCGGTTATAGTTAAGGCGGTGTTACCAGATCCGGGCGAAACGTTGCAGAACTCAACCAACAAGAAGCCACGATGGTAGTGACCCGCATAGCCAATCGTTTACCTCTTACAAGCTGCCTGGCAGAACGGTAGATGGCCTATTCTTCAAAGAGAGCCCGAACCAACACGGAGTAGTTTAGTTATAAACTTAGTTTTAGACAAGTAAGAGAATTACTTTCATGAAAAAACGTTCCTTGCGGCAAATTAATACGGTAGTTTATAGCATCGTAAAGTAGTATGTATCAAGTGAGTCGTTAAATTGCAAACATGGCCAACTCCATCATAAGTCAAATCTCAGAAATACACAAAATCGACTGCCGAAGATTCCAAAAGTAATTTTTTACATTTTTGGCATTGGTTATTAAAATCATAAGCATTAATTCATATTAAAGTAACAAAAATAAATATAAATGCGCTAGCTTTTCTTTAAAAACAGTTTTAATGTTGGATATGGCCATGTTTGATTTGAACCTATGAGATTTGGCTACGTTTGATTTGACATGAAATGGAGTTGGAAGAATTTGATTTGACATTGCGATATTTGTCATCAGGGTTGATGCAAATAAAAAACCAGACATACATAATGACCAAAATTGGAATTTAATAAATACAAAAAAATCACGCATCACCCCATTTTTTGTTTACAATCAACACTATTCATCTACACGAATAATGTAAAAAACAACTTGATTGTTTGTAAGATTGTATCTATGTAATGGATAAACTCAATAACGACTAAACCGATTTGAATAACCGTTTCATTTTAGGAAAGTTAGATTTTTTGAGAGTAACAACGGCTAAGCCGAAGAATGTGATGGTTTTGTGTCACGTGAACAAAGCAGGGGGCAAAAGCTAGTTTAAAGGTAAAAATGGTCATTTTTATCTGAAAATCACATTGTTAAAGCTGTCCAAAATGTATAAATTTGCTAACCCTAACTAATAGCCTATAATATCTCCCCACAAACCAAAAGCTTAAAATGAAATTACTTCAGTTTTTGTAGTGATTTATAACATTGAATTATTTTCTAAGATACCGCTTTCTTTTAAGCTTTTTCTGGTGGTAACTTTACTATTTCGCTGTCTATTTTTTTGTATTTTAATAATATTAAACCTTTACAAAGCACGTATAGCAACCACTCAAAACGACAACTTATTAAATTTAAAATGGCGTCCTAAACATTGATACTGCACTGTGATTAGTCGAAATGGACATGGCGCGTTTTGTTCTACATTCGAGGCTGGAGATGGCTAAGTTTGAAACTAAACAAGAAATAATCGTCGTATTTTATATTTTTTAACTGTGGGTATGGATATGATTGAACTTACAGACATATTTTATGTGTTGTAATCTTTTTGCATATAATAAAATCTTAAAATCGACCTTATGTGGAGATGGCCATGTTTGAAATTTAACGACTCAAGTGTATTGCATTGTCATTTACAATTTTAAGTAAAGGTTCTACTCGACAGGACTCCACTAAGCGGAACTCCTTTTTCGAGGTGCGGGCTCTAAAGATAACCTAATGAACCTACTTCACATTTATGTATAAATCTAGTGGCCAACTTTTGGCCATGTCAAGACGTTATACTATTAAGACATAAGTTACGGCACTTATCTATACATACAATAAAATTGCAGGGAAGTCAAAATTGTACATTGAATATTTTTTTAAAGAATACTTGGGGCGTGATCTACAATCGATATCATAGATAAAAATATCGTTTTTAGAATTTTTGTCTGTTGTCCGTTTGTCCGTTTGTCCGACGATTCGAACCGCTCTACGTTGAATGTGATCAAGAGGAAGAAGCTGGTACTGAAGAGTTCCAGTGGTACTGAAGAGGTGAGAACAGTACTCCATGTGAGGTCGAATTTGGGCCTTGTAAAGTTGAAGGCGTTGGGCTGGCATGAAGTACTGCTTTGCTCTACTAAGTACGCCAAGCTTTTTGGAGGCTAGTTTAGCCTTTTCTTCCAAATGACCGCGAAACTGAACGTTGTTCGATATGTCGACTCCCAGTATTCCAGTACTGGCTGAGGCTGTCAGGTGAGTGTTCTCGAACCGAAGTATTCTTTTAAAAAAGTATTCAAGGTACAGTTTTGACTTTCCTACGATTTTAATATATGTATAGATTTACACTATATTATATTATATGCTACTTCGAGGCGCGAGTGTATTAAACCGTCCCCCCTCCCACCGTCTTTTAAGAATATACCATCTACCATTCTGCCAGACAGTTCTTAAAAGGCGAACGATAGGCTAACATGTCACTAACATCGAGATTACTAGTTGGTAGAGTTCTGCAACGTCTCATTCGAGCTGCCAAAAAAGAGCTGTCTGCTGATGCACGTCGCAAAAGCGTCAATGCTTTTTACTTTTGTGTTACAGTTTTGAGGGTAAGGTATCTGGTTATACCATCCCATCCCATCACATGGATAACGTCACACTAGAAACATATTTTGTGTCTATAGCCGATGATTGTTTCTTTCCTTTAGGAGTGCTATCTGCTTGTTTATTTATCAGTAATTTAAATTTTCGTAATTTTTTTATTTTATTTTAGGTATTTAGATAGAATATTATACATATATTACATCTATCTTCACGTTATTGTACAATTTTATTATGGTTCACCAAGACGTACATATATGAAATGTGTTTTGTGTGTGTTTGGAAAATTACCCCAGTAAAGTACTGATTAATCTTACTAAAAACTCAATTTTCTCATATATAATTGTAATTGTAGAATAAAAATTGCTCATGAAACGTATTCTGGCTATTATTATAGGATTTTTAAGATAATTACGACAATATTTTGTCATTACAAACCGGCATAGTTTATAATTTTGCTTCAGCTCGTTCTCCTATGATTGTTAAAATGACACTATCTGACGTATCACCCAAGTCTACAAAATTTAGTAAACTTTAAATGTGGATACTTTTGTTCGCCCAATTATCAATCTGGACGTGTAATATATCTAT
Organism: Apodemia mormo; assembly: GCA_036924255.1. Taxonomy (NCBI): domain Eukaryota; kingdom Metazoa; phylum Arthropoda; class Insecta; order Lepidoptera; family Riodinidae; genus Apodemia; species Apodemia mormo. Next base: position 32,452,270 of record JAUPFN010000008.1, on the reverse strand, counting down.
GGTTCCAAGGTAGTCTCAAGAGTAGGGTTGCCATCTTCTAAAATAAAAAAGTTGGTGTTTGCGCTGCATTTTGTCCTAACAGCCGGATATTATCTTCTTTCACAGCCAAACATTTTTGACATTGTTTTGCTCGTTTACTTATAAAAAGCCTAACAATGGCCAGATATATAAATATTTGGATGGAAACGATTTAGGCTTTAGATAGTAACTCTAGTCAAGAGTCTCTGCAACTGGCATATTTGTATAATGAGAATCATTAATGTGCAGGAAACACATTAACGATTCTCTTCATACAAAGGCCAATCTGTAAGGATCGTGATAAATGGCACTTAGGTCTCTCTGCCTACTCCGAAAAGAATGTGGCATGAAGTGGCATACATATATTATTTATTTATTTGTAATTATTTATTATTTAACCCATATTTTATATTTAGACTGCTTTTAGACTACCTGACCTGTTTACAGAGAAGAGCAGTGTAATTTTTGAGATATTGAGCCTTTGTAAAGAATTAACATAAATGATCATTAATAATAAGAATAAATATAACACTCATTTCGTTGTGGGGTTAGCAGAGTGTAGTGAACATCAATAGACGTCTTAGTTTACACGATTCATTAGTTTATCATCATCTCACACAAATTCTCATCAACTCTTGATAATATATTTCGCTTGTTCCTTGCGACAACCGAAATTTACAGCTTTACTTTCAGGGGTGATTATACTTACATTCATCCAGGGGTGATTGTAAACCACAAAATAGACTCCGCGGTTCTATCAATATATCGATCTTCGAAAATCGCCCCGAAAAAAATATAAGTAGCACATGACGGACCCCGTGACCAAACCTAGGAGCACATTTTCTGAGTCGAATTCGCCAACCACAAAGCCACGAAACCGTCAACTTAGTTAAAAGAAAATATGTAAATAACATGTGCAAATCTTTGTTGCTTATGGAATGTTGCTATGACAGACTGAGAAAATATATCTATTTACTTTCATGTAGTAAGATTTATTCTTAAAACAAACTAAAAATTCAAATCGCTATCAAGTATTCGAGCAACGCACGCTCTTCGTTAGGACTGGTCCGCCCCTTACCTGCGCTGCATATGTTACTATAGTCTTTGTCTTTAGTTTTTCAGAAACTACATTCCAATTCGCTTTGTTTATTTGTTACCAGTTGACGTACGAGCTAAATCGAGTTTTCTTTGATTTGTAGGGACGCACGACAAATAAAAAAGGTTTAGAGATTAGAAAGAGCTACTTCTACGAGTATTCCTTGGAATGAAATGTGTCACGTAGAAATGTTTCAACGAAAATTTATATCTAACATCCTAGTGTTAGTTCGCGCTTCGTTATAAAAATAGATCTACCTTTAAGCCAGGCAATTCATAAAAAGTATAATATTGCTTAAATGTGTTACGTGTTAGTACTATCGTGAAAAATAGGTGTTTCTTTATATCGTAAGATAGCAAACAAACAGATGATTTTCCTGATGGCAGGAAACAACTATCGTCTATAGACACCAAAAATGTTAATAGCGCATTGCTATCCGATTGGCAAGGTGTTAATGCCATTTGCATAAGTTTTGCTTCGCCCGGGTTTGGTTTATTATTTAACCTCTTCCTGCAGCAATAACATAATATATGTCCATATTCACGTAATGAACTTACAATCAAGGAATTTAGGACTCTTACAAACACGATATAACGTGCTACGAAGCGGCATAATATGTACCCGTGTTAGTCTCTACCCCTTTTCAAGAATAGACCAGGCTCTCTTTTTGAAGAATAGATCAACTATAAACTTATGCATGTGGAATTTCACACCACCACGTGGATAACACCACTAACATCTTTGGTATCTAGAGGCGAAGGTTGTCCTTTTCATCAGGAAACCCATCTGCTTATTTGCTGTTCTATGACATAATAAATATAAAAAAAAATGTGGAATAATTTCTTTGAAAAATGAAAAATACACGGTCCTGTAAAACATTATTACTAATGTCAATTTATAAAAAATCCAATGAAAAGTAAACAAGAAATTAATAACGTCGTTAAAATTAAAATAATTACCCGAAACGGAATGCGAATGGGGAGTAAGACATTTGCTAGCAAAGGTCTAAAATATTCATGGTCCAATTACCAAAATTTATATCGCTAGGTGCTTATTAAATTAACTAACTGCCAACTGTATTTACGAGAACTTCATAGACTATAATTTTGTTAACAATTAATTGTAGAAGCACAAAAGAGTCACATTTTATAAGGGACCGTGGCTCGTTTTTGCTATATTGTTCTGAATACAATTTAATGTAATGTAATATTTTATACACTATAACATTATCACAAAAGGGAATAAATTTATATCTTGCATGGTTTATATTATTGCTTTCCATTATTAGAAATATTAATGCAATGATTATGATTAAATTATATTATGTAAAAAAATTAAGACAGGTCAAAAGCAATGTCAAACGAATAACTAATAAAATGAAAAACTGCCACGTGATTACGATCTAGTCAATAAATTCAAAATTTAAAATACAGAGATAATATCCCATAATGAAGATAAAAATTTGTGAAAAATGGAGATAAAAAGTAAATTTTCTATTTTTAGCTTTCTGCGAAAGTTAGATTTCCAGGTTTTGAAGTCCTAAGGAGCTTTTCAGATTATTTGCGGTGACTTCAGTGTATTAATATGTCAATCTCTCATAACTTTTGAACGTATTGATACATCGAAACACGATTAACGGCATTCAATTGAACTCCACTGGACTTAAATTTTCTGAAAATTTGATCCGATTCAGCCCAGTAGATTTTATGAAATTTAAAAAAAACAATACAAAGTCGAAACAATAGAAATAAATAAATAATTATATACATTATATATGGATATATGCATATCTTCATGCCAGATTCTTTTCGGGGTAAGCAGAGAGAAATAAGTGCCATTTATCACGATCCTTGCAGATTGGACTTCCTTCCTGTACATCTTAAATAAAGTCTAGATAAATGCACCAATTGATTGCAAAATTTCATAAGCTCTTTTCTATAAAAAATAATATGTTGATTCTTTCGGATGTTATAATTGACAAAAGTTCTTGAAAACGTATTTTTTCTTAGCTTCGAGATTTTTCATACAGTTGAAAAAACTGAAAACCATCTTTTTCCACTTGTTTTGTCTTAATAACCATCATTTAAGGCAGTAATTTTTAAATGCTGAAAAATGGTTAAAATACAGAGCTTTGTCTTTATTTTTCATCATTTTCAATTTGGGATCAGACTAATAGTAATAACTTTATGAAAAGATAAATTTAGCTTAATGCTTACACTAAATTATTTAAGCTGTTACGGAAAATTATAGTATGTATGTATATATAAATACGCTTTGTTTAATTTGTCCCGTGAATATATTATACATAGTGAATAATACTTCGTGACCTCCGCCCCCAATAGTATATGCCAACATCTTTCTCGTCCCTTCTACTAATTTTTACGTAGGCAATACATAAATATAATCTTTAAATATTTTTTTACAAACTTTCAATCAAAAAATATTAATATCGCTGAAATCTGTCTTTACACCTTTTGAAAATTTTAATTTAAATTTACCACGAAAACGCTCTGGACTGTCATGGCGTCTAAATGACACCACGCCTTTATATAACACTTATATATAACATTAGCTGCAGCATGCAGCCCGCTGCATTATAAACGTTTTTGTTGAATCCCGCAGAATTACCTAATTTTTGTAAGATAAAATGTCGCCCATGTGCTATTCCAGGTCATCATCTATTCGTGTGCCAGATGTCATTAAAATTCATTCAGTAGATTTACGTGATTGAGAAACATACATCCAATTATCAATCCAAACATCCATCCATTCAAACATTCAAACCATCTATATTAATTAAATACTATTAATTAATATAGATACTCTATGGTTTTTATGAAAATGTCAGAAATATTATGACCTTTTACCAGTGTTACGTCACACTTCCCGATTTGCATTTACTGTCACGTTACTTAATGGCAATTTTTGTAGAAATTGTATCCTAAAAATAGTATTAATCCTTAATTTTTTAAATAAATAATTTAGTTTTTTGTTATCTCTATCATCATTAATCATTAGAAACTACTACACAAATAAATAATAAATAAATAAATATCACTGGACAAATTACACGAATTGATCTGACCCCAAAGTAAGCAAATTATATGCTTGTATGGGTGTCAGTCAACGATACTAATACATAGAAATACATATATAAATACTCTAATATATTTAATAAACACCCAAACCCAGAAATACAAACATCTGTGCTCATCACACAAATATCTGATTTATTATGACTACTACTTTAAAAACTTATTTACTCGTACCTATCAATACATATTTTAATGCCTCAGCCGCGCTTGCGTCTATCATCACAAAACTTCGTGGAATGACACGATAAATGCAGATGTGACCGGCTATTATCGGCTATTTTTGCATATATTCCGGACGGGTGACTGGTAATAGGCGTAAAAGCTTTTAAGGGGTGAAAGCAAAGCTCATTTGCAGTCAAATAATATAAGATATACCCTATCCAAAAACCAATAGTTTTGGAGTTATTAATTTTTTGAATATTTTTCAAGAAATTCCCGATTTACGAAAAAAATCGATTATTTTTTTAAATCAGTTATTAAAACGAAATTAATAAAAAAAATTGATCTTACAATCATTGTTTTATGTGATTTACTTACATTTGCATTTGTTGTATCTCAATTGCATTCACTCGGCTTCCTCAAATGCCCTTTACTATAAAAAGAACCGCCAGATGAGAAAAAAGGTGTAAACAATATTAATACAAATATCACAAAACAAATACTTTTAACGATTACAATAGAAATTCCACAAAAGAAATGCTTTTTTAGAATATGTAATACTGACTTTTATGTACTTTATTATACCTTGTCGGATAGGTGTTTAAATCAGAAACTTACGCAAATTGTACGCATTTTTTAGTAATATTTTTTTAATTACGATTAAATAAAACTAAAATTTATAGTCTTATTTTTTATTATCACAACTTTCATAAAACATAAATTAAAAGTTTTACTCTCTAAGCGATGACTGTTAGTTAAGTCACATAAAACAATGTTGTATCTTAAATTATTTTATTAATTTCGTTTTAATAACTGATTAAAAAAAAATCGATTTTTTTCGTATACAATCGTGAATTTTTTGATAAATATTCAAAAAATTAATAACTCCAAAACTATTGGTATTTGGATAGGGTGCACCTTATATTAATTGACTGCAAATGAGCTATGCGATAATTTCTTAAAATCTTTTACACCTATTACCAGTCACCCGTACATAACTTCTAGACGATAGAAGCAAGTACGGCCTCAGCATAACAGAAACATTGAACTTAAAAAAAGCCAAACGCCGTGTGCAACAAAATAACTCGAGAAAGCGCGAGATTTTCTTAAAGGATATTGACAACGTGACGAGCCCTCCCTCCCCGTAAAAAAGCGTGATATTTTGGGGGGGAGGGGGCTTGAACGAGTAAGTAGTGTGGGTACGTTTCCTAAGTCGCCGGAGGCTGCATATGTACCTAATTTGTTAATAGCTTGACCATTTTTCACATTTTTCACAGGATTTTACACTATTGGCCAATCGTCCGCGTCGGTGCAATAGTTGCAACTTTGTTTCTCTCTTCGGGAAGTAGGCGTAACGGTAGTTCTTAATATGAGTTGCAAACTGTTTGAAAATAACAAATTTATTGGTTTGAATACATACAATATGTAGGATATATCTAAGTAAATCTATAGTACTGATAATATTTCAAAAATACATTCATATTTTTATTATTTTACCAGCGTTGTTTTCTTCTGCTTTCGGTACAAGCACAACATTCGATGTCAGATGCATTAGCAAATTCTATGAAAATAAATTTTTAATAACTCGCGTCTAGACCAAACATTCAGTGAGTTTTGCTTCGCCGCTAAGTTTTCCACTTAAGCAACCAACATCGATTCATACTTTATGGCTTATTTATAAAATCGATTCGTTGTTCGAACCCAATCACATTCGGTACTATAAAGTAGAAAATAAAAGCCATAATGAAGCAAGTTGATCCAGTAAATATTTGCTCGTCTAGAGGAATAATGATTTAAGTTGAATTCTGCGCTACGAGTTGGTTTCACTCGAACGTTTAATTCTATTCTGAGGTTCATTGTTCTTTGTTTATATCCGAATGAAACAATGTTTGTGCGGGTGTCTAACAAGCTTCATTGCTTCATTAAAATTTTACTTCTAAAAAGGACTGTTTTTGTCAGACTTGTACCAACTTTGTCAGATATGTACCAACAATATAATGTCAGTTTACTAAAAAAACTTGCAAGGAAGTGTTATTTCATTAATACAAATACTCACTTCATAATATTACATTTGGACATAATTAGTATTTTGTGAAAATTATAGACTTAAGTCGTTTGTTTCCCAATAAATAAATAAATAAAATATTTTTTATTGATTACTTAGTAATCTTGGCTTTAAGATAACTACATAACAATACATATGCCGACCACGACATGTCAAAAAGGAAAGTGCTGATATTTCGAACTAGCTGCCGGAATTTTTTTTATATCATAAGATAGCAAACAAGCAGATTGATATCCTGATGGAAAGAGAAATCATCGCCTACAGACACCAAGTACTCGTATGTTATTTGGTGCGTTGTTAATCGTGTGCCAGGTAGTCTAAGTGATCGAATTTTTCCTTTACTTTCATGATTAATGTCGCTTTCACTTTTCTTTTCAATATTTCAAATACTTTCATCTATGCTAACCTAGTCTTGACTATTATAAATACAACATAAAAGAATTAGTGAAATAGGTGTTGCTTAGATTCGAAGCCGCCGACAAACATTCGTGGTAATTGAGTTTCAGCTACCCGAATTAAAATCACTTATATGTTTGTTTTCTGCACTTATATTATAAAGAGGAAATATTTGATTTTTTCGTTTATTTTTTGTTACAATTTACCTCAAAAACTACTCGACCAATGTTAAAAGTTTCTTCACCTTTAGAAAGCCACATGGCTATGTATGATATAGGTTACTTTTTTACCCGACTAAGCAAAAGGAAGTTATTATTTTGGGTTACTAGCAAAGAAGCAAATAAGTATACAGCACTTTTGCTGGGAAGAGATGACCATTGCCCATAGACAACAACCGACTACGACCGATTTCCTGTATTGTAAGTTTTACTAAGTGTTGGTATTGGTCCCGGGATACTTTAAGAATAGATCAACTGCCGTTTTGCCAGGCAGGTCGTAAAAGGCGACCGATTGGCTATGCGACTGTTCACTAGCGTCTGTGCTTGTCACTGTCGTGTTCCAGTTGGGAGGGTAAGGTAGCCGGTAAACTTATGCATGTGGCGTTAGACTGCGCCAGAAGATAGCAACGCACCATTAACATCATTGGTGTCTATAGGCGATGGTTTCTCTTTCCATCAGGACACCCATTTGCTTGTTTGATATCTTATGATATACAAAAAAAAGTGGTGGAGTTTCGCAACGTCTCACCTATTATTGCCGCAATAACGTCAATTTTCGCATTGTTGTGATCCAATTTGAAGGGGGAGAGTAGTTGGTACATTTGTGGATAGAAGCGCACTATTAACTAAATATTTACATATACTTACATTAAGCACAGTTTTCAGGGTTACCTTACCCAAAGGTCACCTTTGGGTTAGGAACCCTGAAAACTGTGCCTGAAAAATGGATCCAAATTGTCTCCAAAATCTGTCTGTGCTTTTATCACAAACCTCTATCTTTTTAAAAAAATTAGGTAAAAATTTCACAACAAATACAAAAACAAATTTCACAACAAATACAAAAACAATGTAGGGTTCACGCCTTTAACCTCAGTTTATATCTCTCACTAGTACAGTAATATGAAGGCAGCCAGTGTTCTTTCGAATATGATCCATAAAATTTGTTTCTTAGGATACATATTCATAAGCAAACTGCAAAAAGGTTTAGGACAGGATGATGTTTAACTTAAGCAACACTGCAGCATGTTCCAGGATCTCCCTCCTGTCTCTCTCCCTGTATATCTTCTCTCTCTCTCTCTCTTTCTCTCTCTCTCTTCTGTTTTAAGGGGCTTACAGTACTTGATCCAGACATGTAGAATAAATTGTAGATGAAAAGTTAACAAAACAGATATGCAATGCGAATGTGGAAGGATGTAGTACGACGATTGTTACGACCATACATCAAGTTCTCAAGAACACCAAGTTCTCAAATATATATTATTAGCATATTAGAGTTAGAATATTGATTTTTTTGAATTTTATTCTCCCCTAGAAAACCCCTAACATTGTGAATTGCTCTAATAGCTCTGTTCTGCAATACAAGTAAGTATAGTATTTATTTCAACAGAATTTCCACAGAGAAGAATGCCATAAGACATAATGCTGTAGAAGTAACTAAATTACACAATTTTTACACTGTCGGCATCAGTTAACTGTCTCATTTTTCAACTGTATAAGTTGCTGAACATAGTTTATTTGCTAACATATTAACGTGCAGTCTATAGTGTAATTTTTTTTTCGAGAGTTATACCAAAAACACATTGGAATCCACCAAGTCAGTTCGTTTTCAATCAGTTGTACACTGGTATCTATATACCTTACATTGGACAATGAAAATTTAATACGCTTGATTTTGTTACCATTTCTTAAAAGAATTTTTGTACTGAACTAGTGTACAACTTCTGAAATTATATACTTCGTGATACTTACCAGCTAGTCTCTTCCATTTGAATAAAATTCAAGTGTCATCCACAAATAGTACGATTCCATGATTATCCCCTACGTAGTAAGGTTAGTCATTTATGAATATCAGAATCAAGAAGAAAATATTAATTATGTTACTCACCAAGTAACATAATTACTATTTTGAGACAGAAAATGTTGTTTTAGAAATAAATATAGTAGGTAAATGAGCTTTTCTCTTCATATCTCATTAAAAATATATTAAGAGACTTGGTGACTTTTTCTTGGTCAAGACAGAGTTTAAATTGATAACATCTTTGATAACTTAAAATCTCTCAAAACTGTACAGTACTGTTTTACTTGTCAACGAACGACATATCAGTTAACAAACCTACATATAAATTATATGAAAACACATAATTTTCAATCCCATAGTTATAACTGTTAAAGGTACTGCACCCCAAAACTTTGTAATAGGCTATTACTTTATAAAATTAAGCATCTTTGTGCAAACTTAGCAACTATGTAACACAGACTTAATCTACTTGTCTTGTTGCCATCAATCTTCTCAAATGGCCGCGATATTACAAAGTTGGGCTCCCCTAGCCCTAAGCCCGAGAGGTCACTTCCTCTTATAGTTAATTATAATAATTGGTGAAAGGGTCGCAAAACCACGTGCGTTATATTGAAAGGCCATTTTGTTTCCTTAGACCTTTTGTCAAAACTTTACAGGTAATTCAAATCTCACAATTAATTGTTGTTCAAGTAGTTGGCTAGTGTATGAACACACATAGGTAAGATTAATATAACATCATATCAATATTATTTTTGGGTTTTAGCACTCACCCTGTGCGTAAGAAAAACTTAAAAAACTATAAAAACAACAAATTATTTAATAATATAGTCGCCTCTGTGGTTTAGTGGTCCAGCGTTGGCGTTGACCACATGAGGTCCCGGGTTCGGTTCCCAGGTCGGGCACATAAAAAAAAGTGTTTTTTCAGTTTTCTGAGAAACACAAAGTTGCCCGGGATTGGAAAGTGCCCGGTTGGCAATAGGCTTGCCACCTATCACATTATGGAACCAAGTATCTTCGGCTAATCGTGGATGCACTTGTTGTACCTCTGCCTACCCCTTCGGGGATATGGGCGTGAAGATACTTTTTTAAAAAAAAATAAAAACAACAAAGAAAAATTTTTTAAAAGTGTTTCATCATATCCATACTATCTGTCTAAAGTAAAGTCTGTCTGTCCGCCTGTTTATCAAACTGTCTATTTATCTGTTTGTCTGTCTGTATAAACAGACAGCTGTTACGCTTTAGCTAAACCACTGAATCGATTTTATGTTATTTCGCATAGAGATAGCTAAAGAAGCGGTCTCAAATATTTGAAAACTTTTTTAAAAAAAATTAGCTTATGTTTGAGATCATAGGTGCCTATAGGGCTAAGATAAGGGTTGAAAGTTTGTATAAAAAAATATATCGGCGACATGTGCACAGGTTCACCCACAAGTAGATTGCTACTTGCGAGTGAAGCTACCCGCACGGTTAGCGCTTTTAATATAAGGTATTTGTAAACTCAGATAAAAGAAACTGACTGCTTGACGGTCTCATGAAAGGCATATAGTAATTAATACATCATCTCTACACTCTAAGCTATTAAAATTGTTGCTTTCGAAAATAATGATGGCATATTAAAACTAATAAAATGATGATAAATAAATTGGTAAAGTGTGTGTCGGGCCACGCGCAATGTAGGGTTCCGAAGTTGTTATATGTAGGTATATTATTTTTTGTCAGAATTATTTAATAATATTACGGACTAAGAAAGGGCTTTTATTGTTGGGCCAAAAATAACCGTTTAGCTTGGAGACCCCCTCTCCAAGCTAAACGGGGGGAACATTTGACTCTAATAAAAATTATATTAGCATTTTAAAGCTTAATATTTCGCAAACGAATACCCAATATTTTTTTAAAACCTATCCAATAATACCCCACAATATGGGGTATATACGAGAAAAACAATTAACATCCCCAATATTTTTTTAAAACCTATCCAATGATACCCCACAATATGGGGTATACGAGAAAAAATCAACATCCCCACTCTAATGAAGAAGAGCTACCTTAAAAAATATTTTTCTAGATTTTAAATTACCACTTTGTTGGCGTGACTTACATGTATAGTTAAATTACAGCTTTCTAGTACAAATGGTTTCTGAACTATAGTGTGGACGGACGGATATATAGACATAGCGAAACTATAAAGTTTCCTAGTTTCGGAACCCTGAAAATAATGATTTAGTCCGACATCGGTATTGAACCCAAGACCTCATAAATTCAGCCAAGTATGCTAATCGTTATTTTTCAATTCCATTAATAACTAGCTGTAACTGCGGACTTCGTCTTTAACAGACGAAGTCTATTCGAAGAAATAAGTTTAGCACGATCATATCACCACGATTCACCGATATATCGGTTAGCGAGTTGAGTGATGATCCCCATTACTACATTTTACAGCCCTGACAATGACTACTGCTTCGATCTGGCGACAACCAAGACTTTGTAGGTTTTTGATTCTGAAATGCCCAACCCGGGATTCGAACCCTGGACTTCAAGTGGTCAGCACCAGCACCGGCCCCTAGACTACAGAGGCGATTAGTTCAAAGGTGGTCTTCATTACTGATTTGTTTGTATACTAAAGTATATAATGAATGTGAAATATCTGAATAAATGTATATGCATCGTATTGTATTCAGTCCACTGAGTTTTATTTTGACTGTTTAATTCACTCAGTTTTCTCCGCCTACTCAGAGTAGAGATCTGGACTGAGGATATTATTATGTATCAAAAGAAATAAATATTAAAGCTTTAATTTCGCATATAATTGAAAACATGATATGTGTTCGTAAAATACTATTTGCTAGTTCAATGAAAGAAGAATGTTACAATACACTCTCGAAATTACAAGGTACAAATCAATCTTGTCTCGTCTTCACAGAATAAGATTTTTTTATGGAGCGTACTATTGCGTTTCAACTAAAAATAGGATCGAATTTGGTGTCAACTTGATATGTGTAAAACTAGTAATGTCAACAAAAAAATTGCTTAAAAATATGGTTGATTTATTGAAAAACAAATAATATTTATATAATTCTATTACAATAATATTAGTGTTATATGTCATACAATATGTACTTATAATGGCATTATAAATATAATTTGAAACACATAATTAATTATAGATTTATGCAATAATACATGCGACAAAAAAAATCATACACTAAAGATGTCGTCAATGACAAAGTCGTTTTAAGCGGTAAAGAGGATTTAAAATCCGATAGACACATTTGATTAAGTATTTTGTTTTAAAAATTAATCTATTTGTATTTTAATATTTTCTTTTCTTTTCTACACCTTACTTTAACACATACTGTAATAGGCGAATGGGAATCTGAATAGAAAATATACCAATTAGAATGCAAATATTTTTTTTATTAATGTCTTTGTTAGAATTTTTTGCTCACCATACTCATTACAAATGAAGTTTTTACCAAATGCGGAACAATATGGCACCCTGACAGTCCTGTTCTCATTTGGAACGCATAGTACTATTTTACCACAGATTATTTAAGTCTAAATATTTTACAGTTAATTTCCCGATAAGATAATATTATTTACTAGAGATTTATTGGGTAAAAAAAGTATAATCTCGCCCGATTACTATATATATCGTGTAATTTCTAATATTGTGTAATATTGTTAATTTTTCACCATATTCAAATTTAATAGCAATTAGAAAACCAATTGATGGGTAAAATTATTTGCTATTTGAGATAGCGCGACCCTTCAGTACTGCGTAACTAAATTACTTATGCTAACTAACAAGTACGCAGTAACAGTGAGCCACCAATATGACGTGAACCCTGAAACGATGTAACGACCTATGTTAGCTAGGTTACACTTTCTGACAAAGCAACGATAAACAAAGACCAGCAATAATGGACGCTATATCGATGCGAGTTTGCTATTATACTATATTTGAGAATGTAGATTAGATATTGGCTCTTATGGTAGTACGGAGTTTAGCAATTACTTTAGAATAGTTCAAATACGTATATGGGAGTTTGCAGTACTCTTACCACGTCGATTGATGTTTGATAACTTCGAAATTGCTTAACTAAATTATGAATATATTATTGTTAAGTTTACGTAACAAAAGTACGGCGAGTCTGTATATATCGTTATATTTAGTACTCCAACTAGTTTTTTCGAGGCATGTCTCTTTTGCACATTACTTAATACCCGACTATGAACAAGTCGAAAGGAGGGTTATGTGTTTGATATTATAATAAATAATAATAAATATTCTCGGGACAAATTACAGTTATTGATTTAACCACAAAGTAAGCAAATTATTTGCTTGTGTTATGGGTGTTAGTCAACGATACTAATACATAGAAATACATATATAATTAATTTTACATACATAATTAACACCCAAACCCGGAAATACAAACATTTATGCTCAACACCCAAATGCTTGTCCCCGTCGAGGATCGAACCCGAGCCCCGTTGATTACGTAGTCAGGGTCGCTAACCACTCGACCAACGGGGCAGTCAAGATAGATGTACCTACCTACATAATAGGAATATTTGTTTCTATTTCCGCTCGTAACTACTCAACTGAAATTACGATATTATTAGATTTGTCTTGATAGCATGAGTACCACTGAATACCTAAAAATCTTAAAACTATGAAATGGCAAATATTATGCACTTTACTAGGCGTATTTAATATATTTTTAAAGACCCTCGATTGGGGTTTCTAAAAAAAGACTTTAAAAGGTGAATACGAAAATGTATACAATGTATATGATTGAAGTTGGAGTGAGGACAGTTTGTAATGACATATCCTTGAAAAATTACATAATACTTACATTAAAAGTACTTACAATGAAAAAGTATAAAATAAACTATTAAAAAACTAAAAATCCGACTGCCTAAATACTGAATAGCAGAGTAAAGCCCTTAAAACTAGTTTTTTTTACCAATATAAAGACACCATGTGAAATAGTTTCTTTCTCACTAATACTATAAACAGGTAGGTAAAGTTTATAAGTTTTTTATAATTATTTGTAGGAAGTAAATTCTGGGGCTACTGAATTGATTTTGAAAATTCTATCATCAATCCATAGATAAATGGTTGATCTCGCGGCGCGGCGCTTGCAGCGAGACTAATTATTTACCTAAACATCAATCGAAGGCTGCGCGATTCCTAACTATAGGTTATATTTTAACTCATTTGTCCCGCGATATTCGATATCTACGCGGATTATACCGCGGGAAACAGCTAATCGATAAATAAACTAATAAGATGCGACACGTAATGGCCATAAGTCGGAACCCATTATAATACTAGACCGGATGATTCCAGATCCCTGTATTGGTCCCGGGCTCCTTTGAAGAATAGGCCAACTGTTGTTCTGACGGGATTGGTTATACGAGCCACTACCATCGTGGCTACAAGATGGTAGAGTTCTGCATTGTCTCACCCGGGTCTGGTACCTTACCTGGTACTGTCTGGCCTTACCTATTTCCAATAGCGTCAGTGCTTGTCACTGTCGTGTTCTGGTTTGGAGGGTAAGGTAGCCGGTAAACTTACGCATGTGGCATTAGACCTCGCCACAAGATAGCAACGCACCACTAACATCTTTGGTGTCTATAGGCGATGGTTGACTCTTCCCATCAGGGGACTCATTACGTCTGCTTATTTGCTATCTTATGAAATAAAAAAATCTCCCAAATAGTGTTACCAGAATTTATACTTTTTCTTCACAATTTGAGTCCCGACTGACGGTCGTTATATTGCGTATCATACAAAACAACTTTTCAAAATTAAGCTTCCTTCCGTTTAAGATGTAGTTATTAGATTTGTTCTACAAATATATGTACATGTACTTTCTTTATACATATCGTAAGATATGTTATAAGTAGATGGCATGTCTGATGAAAAGAGACACATAAAAAGTTGACGATGGTACCAAAACCCAGGCAAAACGTTACAGTACTGTACTACCTAGAAAACTTCATTCATTCTACCACCTTGAAAACTAGAGAATACTTCACATGTATAAGTGAAATTAAATAAAACCTTGTTAAAATCCTCTAGACTCCTTTCCAAAGTACTTCAAATACCTACTTCACCGGAACACTACTTTAGTAACAGTTAATCAAATTCGGTATATTTCAAAAAGCTTGAGAGTCTAGACAGTTATTTTTTCTATTGCGTATATTAGATATTTATACTAAGCAAACTTTTAATATATGCCCGTCTCCAGTGAATGCCGGGACGGATGGAGTGTGGGCGCCGGGGTCGAAACTTACTCTGTCGATCCAGAATCTTGAACAACTAATTTAACTACGTCTCCTAACTGCCACTTGAATAATATTCAAGCAAATGTATATTTTTGACATTTAATTTCTTTTTTATATAAGTTTCGGGTCAAAACTATTTCTATGTCATGAGATGGGTCAAAAGTGTTATTATATATATTAAGATAGCCAACAAGCAGATGGCTTTCTTGATGGAAAGAGTCTACCATCGCCTATATACACCAAAGATGTTAATGGTGCGTTGCTATCCGTATGGCAGGATGCTTATGTCATGCATGCATTAGTTTATCGGCTACCTTACCCTCCAAACCAGTACACGACAGCGACAAGCATATTGCGACAGGAAAAGGTAAATTCTTTGGCATCAAACCTGGTCGAGACTACTGTTTCGGGGACCTCACACCCCCCCCCCCCCCCGTTGGTCGCGTGGCTAGCGAACTTCACTACGAATCTGTGGGGCTCAGGTTCGATTCCCCTAGGGGACGAACATTTGGGTGATGAGCATAAATGTTTGTATTTTTGGGTCTGGGTGTTTATCATGTATGTAACAGTATTTATATATTATGTGTTTCTATGAATTTGTATCGTTGACTAACACTCATAACACAGCAAATAATTTGCTTACTTTGGGTTTAAATCGATTTATGTTATTTTTCCAGCGATATTATTACTATTATTTAGTCAGGAGAGTAGTGATTCGTATAGCTGAACGTAAATAAGAGCTGTCTGGCAGAACAGCTGATGGTATATCCCTTAAAGGCGCATGGACCAACACGGAGAAATTTCAATTTGTAATATTTTAGAAGAAAGAAAGTAATCCTGTGTTATATATGCATTTTTCAAATAAACATTGAGTTTTTAACAGGACATTTATTGTATACCTTGATATGTAGTTTCTCGTTTTTTCTAAAAATAGAGGTTCCTTATTATTTTTGTATTTGTTTTAAACAAAATATTAATGTTTCTTTACAAATACGCATACAGCTAATATGTACAGACTTGGCAAATATTCTTAGAATTTATAACACTGGTATGTAAAAATATAACCGATTGATATTACATAAAGCTCGTAAACATTCTTTTGGATATTGACTGAACAAAATATATTATCTACTTGCTCACTCATAAAAGAAACATATTTGGCAAGTGTAGGCAAGTAAAATGACATCTCCAAGTCGTTACCAGTTTAGTTCCAGTAATTAGACGACCGACAACGCGCAATGCATGCCAACAACTGACATTTGCATTCGCATCACCCTTACTACCCTAAAAGACCTGATACAATGGACTGTTTTAAATTAATGGCTTTGATTTATTTCTCACATAGTTTTCAACATTTTGTGACACAAATCTCATCATCTTGTAATAGGGGAGCCCAAGATGCTAAATGGGGATTTATTCGAGCGTTGTAGAGATCTGTCGGATTTTTTAGATAAGATAATAAGAAAAATAAAAAGTTATACAATGTTCTAATTTCAATGGTAGGGAAAGCGTCTACAGATTTTCAAAAGTGTAATAAAAAACTAACGTGAAAATACTGAAGCGCGTAAGGTGTTTTGGATTAATTACGAGCTAAACAGTGTAGGTACATTCAGAAAATTTGGGAGGCAGGGGGGACACAAAGTTGCAAAGAAAATGTTGTCTTGACATTCTCAAGTGTGGTTAAATTTTCTTTTATTTTGATTGAAATTATGTAAGAATAACGAAAGAAATATAATCTAAGAATTTACACAAGCTCACGAGGCAGTTATATTTTTCATGCGTGATAAAATTATATTATCGGTTTTAATTAAAGTCAGTGGGTAAATATAATTTTTAATATCTTCATTGTTCTGTCACGAATCACGACACACATTGTAGTGGCGTTAATAGGAAGTTTTATTGTATTGAAAATTAATTATTTTCATATAGTGTAACTTACTAGTAAACGATAATTTAATTTGTTTCACATATTCCGTCGTTAATACTTGTAAAACTCTTTTTTTATGTAATAAGGACATTTTGTAGCGGTCAAATAAATACAAGCTTTAACGCTAAGTTCAGACAATATTTATCTTGTGAAGATTTATACAAATTCCACTGCTATTCAGATTGGCTTGAGTCTTTAAGCACCTTGCCTGGACACTCGGATCACCATTTTGACGTCATCATCATTACTCTGCGGCCTTAATGACCGCAGAGTAATGATGATGCACAGCCAATGTAATCACAGTCAATTATTTCCACTCTTCAATATCGTTCCATGACGTATTGTTGTGTACTTTGAATTGTTTCTGTATTACCTCGTGGTCAGACCGTGAAGTCCCAGGTTCAAGCCTGAGTCAAGTACTTTCTTTCCTACCGACAAAGCGGTAAATCGTGATGAACGGAAAGTAGACATTCGGTTCTTTTTGCCTACTATGCAAGTAAATCAAGTGAAGGGAAGGAAAAATGATGATATTTTATATATTTCATTCATAAATTATTTGCATTGTAATAGCGAAATATGAGATCTAAGGCATATCCTACAGGAAGAGAGAAGGCCTAAGTGTCACTATCTCGTAACTACTTAATAGACGCAAGAATTCTACAGCGTCTTCTCTCGGTTTGGTATAACCGATAAAATAATTGCTTTTTCTTTCCTTCCTGTTTTTTTACCATTCCTGTCACAATAGCGTCGGTACTTGTTGCCGTCATGTTTCATTAGGAGGGTATGGGCAGAGATGTCATGCTATACGCACAAGTTTACTGGCTAAACTTATGCAGCGCTTATGAAAATACACCGTCTGCTAAATATTACTTAATCAAAACATTATTTTTATTCAAATTAACTTCTATATGCACTTTTTTCGGGTCGACATTTTTATAAATTCAACTAAATCTGAACGCGGTCTCACTGCGATCGTTTGTGATACTGCCGAAAATTTGGCGAATATATCATATATTTTTAGAATTACATCAGATAAACTTACATAATACTCGCCCTATAATAAAAACTTATACCACAGAAAAACGGTGTCGCATTTGCTGCTTTATGAAATGCAGGGATGTATTTCATTAAAAAGATAAATAAAACGTAACGATTGCACTATTGAAGAATATGGCAGCTTCTTTATTCTCGTAGCTAGAGATACGGCTATTCTAAACAGTTCGTGCATGCAAGCAAGCAAAACTTTCACCTAGTAAGAAAACCTTAAAATAAAAGAGCTTTAACGTAAACATATTATTCATCAAAGCCTACTTTAATTTGTTTTTCCTTGATTAATAAAACTTAAATTATAATTCTAGTATAATATTATTTGATAAGATAAAAGTGTCTTTATTGTAAAAGGGTGGTTGGCAACTGTCAAAATCACCACATGATCATTACACCGGGGAATGAGTCGGTAAATGAATGCTCACGGATAATTGGCACCCAGGAATTAATACTGTAACTTGATATTTTGATGAGGTATTCTTGAGGTTCGTGATGTCAAGGATTCATTTATAAGATTTTGTTTATTTGATTGATATGCCTACTCAACTGATGTGTGATTTTCGATAATTAGAACCTGAGTCTTATCCTTGAGTCGAACAAAAATACGTACTATTAGATTTTTTTGCAAGGTCAAATCAAAGAAGTCTGAAATCTGGTTGTAATATATAAACACGCCTATGCCTTATATGACCATGTAAAACTGAATAACCGAAAAGCATTTCTGCAAAGTCTCTTCCGGATATTTGGTACCATTGCTCTAGGGGCCCTTCAAGATTTACGTAAGCACTAAAGGGGGGTGGGTAGGTCTTCCTTTTGCTTAATTTGATGACAAGGGGGAAGGGGGTCTAGATGGTGATTACGTTAGCAAAATTATTTTTTTTATTGTTCGAGTTTTCTATATATTTACTGCTTATTACTTTAAATGTTTGCTTTAAATTCTTTTATCTTACCTACTGCTACTAATAAAAACTGCTACTCATGAATCAATCACAAATCTGAGGAACACATTAAAAAATAAATTTACAAATGTTTACATAAGCAATGGGGGAGGGGTAAATGATTTGCTTACTTTTGCTGACATGGGGTAGGGGGAGTCAATAATTGTAAAAAAATCTGCTTACGTAACACAACGGCCACTAACTATTAGTGTCTGTTGATTCTGGTTTACAGAAGTTACAGTGGTGGGAACGAGAGGTGGGCCCATTGCTAACTATTCGTGTCGTGTGGCGTCAATAATTTTCATTGTTGTGTTCCGGTTTAGATAGTAAAGTAGCCGGTAAACTATTGCATGTGGATTAACACCTCGCCACACGGCAATGCACCATTGATGTCTACAGGCAATGTTAGTCTTTTTCAATCAGTAGAACCATATATTTGTTTTCTATCATATATCTGTGCTATATCAGCTATAAAAACATGTATGACAAAATGCTACGATCTTTATCGGACATACTAGCTAACCCGCGCCGCTTCGTCCGCAAGTAGATTAACATGACGTCGATATAGTTTTTCGTACAAATTTTTATACCCTATTTGAGCCCCTTAGGGGTTAACTTTTGAAAAAAAAATGCTTATGTTTGACCCCGGATCTTCAACTATTTCCATGCCAAATTGCATGGAAATCGGTCTAGTGTTTTAGTCGTGAAAGCTTAACAGACAGACAGACAGACTTTCGCGTTTATAATATTAGTATGGATTATGATAAGCGAATACTTCATGGTGGGATGAGGCTTACATTCGATCTTCGACAGTTGTCACGGTAATGTTATCTACCAGTATTTTTACTCGGCCCTGTCCTTGAAATAAATACCTACAGCCGGCCGAGCCGTGCTATACGAAAAACGCGATAGGGCTGCCCGCCTTCAATATTTTTACATTTGCCTGTACTGTCACATCGGCTATTCATCACTGCGGCGCAACCCTCAGTCTGTTGTGTATCGAGTGCATGCCGAACTCCGAGCGCGTAGGTATAACTCGCGTTCCACCCGTTTGGATCAAGATAGAATACTGGTAGATAATATTACCGTGGTGGTATTGCAGTTTAAAAAGTAAGAAGATAACAACGACGAAACCTTTGATGTCTGTAGGCGATGGTTGTCTCTTTCTACAGACATGCCATCTGTTTCTTTGCTATCCTGTGATATAAAATCAAAGCAAATAGTTTGCTTGTGTTGGAGTTAGATAAATTCACACTTACAATTTGCTTAGCGGTATTTATTATCACTAGCGATCGCCCTCCAATCAAAAATTGACCATAGATTAAACAATAAAAACTGTTGTAAGTTTAACAACAGACAGCGGTCAAAATAATATACATGTGCGTATGTTAACATGTACGTCACACGAGTGTGATGTGTATCACGTGTGTAATCATTGATATAAAAAGGGAAGATACGTTACCTAGTCACAGCGCCTGGTCCTACAAAATTAGGTCCGTAGACACAGTGACAATTGGTGACAATCAATCACGCGTGGGACCTCATATCATACACTTAATTATATTTTCCGACTGTTTTACGATTATACACGCATCAAAATACCTTCTTGTACATTCAGCCAGTGTTATAATCACTCAAGGAACAAAAATAAGACACACGGGATTACTTTCTATTCGTAAGTATGGTTAAAGCAATTTTTTTTAAAAATAAGATCAAATTATTGTTTAGTTCGCCATGTTTGCGAGAGTGAGATAGTACAATACAAAAGTAAGCGAGAGAAGCGTAGTTTGCTACGTTCGTTGCATTACTTTGCGTTCGACTGATCGAGCTTAGGTTTAGCAATTGAGATATTAGAGCGTAACATACATAGATAAATATGTGTATTACTATAGGTATAGATAGGCAACTTTCTAAATCGTTACTGGCGTACTACTGGCGTCATCTATGTTATAGCATGAGAACTATTTTGTTTCGGCAGCTTAATATAGGTACCCACTTTTTATTGAAATTTTAATAGTAAATAGGAATTTATCAAACAATATACAGCGTGCCATTCAAACAAAATGTAACTCTGACAAGTCCTTTTGCAACTTCGTTTGATTGCCACGCTGTATAATGTTATATATTCAGAATTAAAACATTCATATTATAATTTAAGATTTTATTAACTGACAATAAATAGCACGATATGTTAGTTTTCTGTCAAGATTGAGCAATCCGGATAATAAAAGTTCAAACTCAACGAAAATAACACTAATACACACAAAACAAACTGAATTTCAATAATAAAATACGCACGAATATCAACATTTAACACCATGACGACGCCATTTGTAATTGTGTTGTTTTTTGTTTGATAGATTGGCCAAACTTTGTTATTTTGAAAAATAAGCGTATTTACCACAAAACAATATATGTTTATAATTCAGATAGTTAAAAAATATAATGTAATGTTATATCTTATTTAAAAATATATATTTATGACATTTAAAGGTTATTTTTAATATTCGTATGTAGTGGCAAAAACCTTGAATCCAGATCTTAAGTCTTTAGAAATAAAATCATTTCATTTCGTGTCCTAGATGACGCTATTTTTAATGCAATTATCAAATATATTACAGTACTAAATTACCATAGCATTTTAACATACGTTCCCTTTTTATATCAATTTGTGTTGTTTATTTTTTATCAATTAATGTATTTCTAATGCACATCGTTTAAAAATATTAGGTTTCTGCTGTCCTCCGCTATTTAAACTTTAACTGTGCCAAATTTCATACTCATATTTGTTGTAAAAAGGGGTACAAAGTTTTACTTCACGTATTAATATATAGATTTGTCGTTGTTGTTGTTAAATGACTGTTTATACACTGAAGATGGTCAGTACCCAATTTTGATGCCGAATATGTAAAAAAGGTACTAAATGTTATATATGGACACTTGCGTGTAGATATAAAAGTTCAACGTTTACAAACGGTGTTTGCCTTTGCGGCAATGTTATCCAAGCGCGTCTATCGTCCGCGCGGTGACCCTATGTTTTGTACTACACTAATTTCGTTGAGGTTAACAATGTAGTTAAACAATATTCCCGTTTTATTATATCGACCGCCCCGTTGGTCGAGTGGGTAGCAACCCTGACTACGCAATCGACGGGGCTCGGGTTCAGTCCTCGACGGGGACAAGCATTTGTGTAATGAGCATAAATATTTGTATTTCCGGGTTTGGGTGTTTAGTAAATATATTCTAGTATTTATATATGTATTTCTATGTATTAGTATCGTTGACTAACACTAATAACACAAGCAAATAATTTGCTTACTTTGGGGTTAGATCAGTATGTGTCATTTGTCCCGTGAATATTTATTTATTTATTTATTTATTTATTTATTGGTTACATACTAAAAGAAACTACAGTTAATGGTCATATCATTAACTGTAGCCTCTTTTAATATGTAAAATTCTTTACCCGTAACCCTGTAAAATGAAAGCTCAAAAACATTCATTTTTTGTATTTATCAGTCCCCCGTGTTCTGCCAGGCAGGTCGTAAAAGGCGACCGATTGGCTATGCAAGTCACTGCCATCGTGACTACTAGGTGGTAGAGTTCTACATTGTCTCGCCCGGGTCTGGTACCAAAGTCTTACCTATTCCTGCCGCAATAGCGTCAGTGCTTGTCACTGTCGTGTTCCGGTTTGAGGGTAAGGTAGCCGGTAACTTATGCATGTGGCATTAGACCTCGCCACAAGATAGCAAGCACCATCATCATCTTGTTTATAGGCGATGGTTAACTCTTTCCATCAGGAAACCTATCTGCTTGTTTGCTATCTTATGAAATGAAAAAACATTAAAAAAAAATAAAAAAGTCTGTAAACATTATACTATCAAAAGTGGAGTTTAGATTATAAGGCTTCTTTTCTTATAAGCGATATATTTGTTTTCCTCATCTCAATACTTATGAAACAGCAGTTTATTCCTGAGGGATATTAAGCCACCCGCCGCGCTTTTCCATACTTCTATCCATACAAAATTGGCCGCTTCCTGTTTATCGAGCTTTCGAGACATGTATTTATTTCGTATTTGTTTAAAATATTCTCATTGGTTAATGTCCTTGTGATGTTTATATAATCCTTATTTAATTCACATATTTTTATATATTTGTAGTAGTTTAGAAATACCTGTCTGTTAATCTACTACAAAAGATTTGAGCTGTTGAAGTTTTTACAAAAAAAAATATTATTGCAAATTATTAAAAGTCATTCTTACCTAAAAATATTAGTAATATTAAAGTAACAGTCTTGGAACGCTAGCGTTTTTTGCTATATTTTATTACAATATTTGTTATATTTAATTTTGACGTTTTTACAAAAAATATATATATTATTAAAATTTATTAAACGTCAATTCTACCATAAAATATTTGTAATATAAAAGTTTTAATATTTGATGAAATTCTAACGTCTATTATTTTATTTTATTAATAAAAATAGAATTATTTAATGTTCGTTTTAAAAATACAATTTTAATAGTATTATATTAAATTTGTATTGTATAAACTAACTGCAGCTGCATTATAAAAGTTTTTGGCGAATCCCGCGGGATCACTTCATTTTTCTGAGATAAAACGTAGCCTATGTACTATTCCAAGTCATTATCTATCTGTGTGCCAAATTTCATTCAAATCTGTTCAGTAGTATTTGCGTGATTGAGTAACAAACATCCATCCATCCATCCATCCATTCAAACATCCAAACTTTCGCATTTATAATATTAATATAATAATATAGATGATATAGATTAAAATTTTCTGAAACGTCAGTTTTTACTTATTTTATACTTTTTGACATCAATGCTTATTCGTTAATAGCTGTGCCCGCGACTTCGTCCACGTGGAAATATTTCTGAAATAAAGGTACCGGGATTTTATCTGTTCCCGTGGGATTTCCGGGATAAAAACTATCATATGTCCTTTCTCGGGTCTCAAATTATTTTTTCACCAAATTTCATCCAAATCGGTTCAGTGGTATAAGCGTGAAGAACAGACAGACAGAGTTACTTTCGCATTTATAATATTACTAGCTGCAGCGTGCAGCCCGCTGCATTATAAAAGTTTTTACGAATGCCGCGGGATCACCTAATTTTTTCGTACTCAATCGGTACATTAATTTGGAAGTTAACATTAATAGTAACATAAAAAGTAGTTGATAGTATAATATTTTACAATAAATAAGTATTAGCTTTTTTTGCCTCGCACTACTCTGTTGTGAAATCAATTAGGTACCGCCATTGGTATTTCCGAACGGATACGATATAGAGACCTTCAAGAAAAGAGCTTACTCATTCTTAAAAGGCCGGCAACGCAACGGCAAGACCTCTGGTATTGCAGATATCCATGGGCGGTGGTGATCACTTACCATCAGGTGCACCTCTTGCTCGTTTGCCCCCTCTTCTATAAAAAAAGCTTCATAATTGGTATTTTCGTATTATAGGAGAAATACATCGAGGAAGATAATCAGGTGATAAAGAGCTACCCTTATGTCTTATAAAGTTTACACATAAATAATTTATTTATACATTATTAATAATAGACAATTCGTCAATAATTTCTAATTTCTTTAAAAAAGAAATCTTTAATTAGCTTAATAAATAGTTAAGCATTTTAGTAACATCTATAGTATTTTTTTTCATGGATTTTTTCATCTCTTCAACTTTGTCATACGTACTATATTACTGTAAATCTACCTTCATTTACATATTGCTGTTGATAAGCTGTATTTATTAACAAAACAAGATAACTGTGCTTTGTATATAATAATGTATTTGTAGCATAATGTGTCCAATTACATTTTAAAGTATTTTGTAACAACATTTTCTGTGATAAAAGTGTAAAAATTATACCTACGAAATAAAGATATTTTGAATTTTTGTATTTTGATAACTTTTTGGTCACAAACTCTAATATTTTTTATAAAACTGCACATCGCGCAAGGAATATTAAAATATGTTAAAAAAGTTAAATTAAAAAGCTGCAAGTGTGTAAAAGTTTAGATATTGTACAAATTAGTTAACAGTCCTTTTTACAATCTGAAAATAATTACTTAGAACACACTCCGATCTTTGTATAAAACAAGAGGAGGGTTCGTTACATGCCATATGCCTGCCGAAAGTATGACTATTCGGAATGAAAATCCTGTATCTGCTGAACATAAAATATATCAGGGTAGTAAAATTACATTTAATTTGGTCAGGTGCCGTTCTAGTCTCTCAATAATTAAACATTTTTTTGGCCAATATATGTCTAATTATTGTATAGCCTGACTCGTATCGTTACAGTTTAGTCTATTTTAGTTAAAATCTAATCTTGTTATATTTAATAATCCCAAAAATAATTGGCTTATATTGCTTTCCCTATAATCATAAATAAATACATAAATAAATAAATATCACTGGACAAATTACACAAATTGATCTGACCCCAAAGTAAGCAAATTATATGCTTGTAGTATGGGTGTCAGTCAATGATACTAATACATAGAAATACATATATAAATACTCTAATATATTTAATAAACACCCAAACCCAGAAATACAAACATCTGTGCTCATCACACAAATGCCTGTCCCTGCCGGAAATCGAACCCGGACCCCATCGATTGCGTAGTCAGGGTCACTAACCACTCGACCAACGGGGCGGTCAAAATATACCACATAAATATACCACATAAATATACCACAGTATTATAATGTTAATATTATTATTTGTATTTATTTGCTTGAGAGCAGTTTGTTGCGGTTAGATGCTGTATGTAAAATAAGGTAAGAAATAAATTATATGGATAAAAAATGGTTTAGATATATATAGGTAAGGTAGACATAGGTAACAACATTTTTGCATGCCAGTATTTTATGTATGTTTGCATGAATGCATGCTTGCAAGTTGAAATGACCGTTAAACGCAACTTCAAGGGCGCTTGAAACTAAAACCTCTGAATAGACATAATTAATTTAATACGTAAAAAGTTAATAACAATATTATAAATTTAGCAGCTAATAATAAAAATATTTTGAAATTTGGCAAAACCTTTACATATTAAGTAATTCAACACAACAAATTAATGCAATTTCAAAAAAAAGTCGTGAAACAAAATAATTACTATATCTTATTTAAAATCTAATCTTATGATATTATTAAATATTCCTAAAACAATTGGCTTACACTGATTTTCCTATAATCGTAAATATATCACAGTATTATAATGTTAATATTATTATTGGTATTTACTTGCCTGAAAGCAGTTGCGGTTGGATGTTATATATAAAATAAGGAAAAAAATAAATTTTATGGATAAAAATGGTTAGATATGTATAGGTAAGGTAGAAATAAGTAAGAAAATGTTTGCATGCCTGTATTTCATGTATGATTGCATGTATGCATGCTTGCAAGAAGAAATGACCGTTAAACGCATCTTCAAGGGTGCTTAAAACTAAAGCCCCCTGAATGGACATAATTAGTTTGTTACTTAAAAAAATCATTAACAATGTTATAAATGTAGCAGCTAATATTAAAAATAATTTGAAATTTGGCAAAAACTTTACATATTAAGTAATTTAACGCAAAGAATTAGTGCAATTTCAAAAACGTTGTGAAACAAAATCTATATTAATATTATAAATGCGAAAGTTTGGATGTGTGGATGGATGTTTGGACGGATGTATGTTACTCAATCACGCAAAAAGTACCGAACGGATTTGAATGAAATTTGGCACACAGATAGATGATGACCTGGAATAGCACATAGGCTACATTTTATCCCGGAAAAACTTGGTGATCCCGCGGGATTCGCCAAAAACTTTTATAATGCAGCGGGCTGCACGCTGCAGCTAGTAATTAATATATCTCATATTATTATCTCACTTCAAGAAAAATCTTGAAATTTTTATCTCTTTCTCTTGAAGTTTTTATCTCTTTAATATTTAATCGATAAAAAACAATTTATCCATCTTTCTAATAGATGACCTCTCCTCACTAAGTCAAAAAATTTAGGGTTATAAAAAATTAAAAATTTGGCTAATCTTAAAAAAATTACTTAGTATTTACAGGGTTTTGTGTTTGAACAGCTTATTTTAAAAAGGCTTTTGTGAGTTGCCCTTTCGCTACATGAACATACCACGATGAAATGCTCTTTTATACTTGAAGAGGCCTCCGTATTATGATGTCGAAAACACGAATGCTTGGAAAACAGATACAGAAGAAACAATACAGATTTTGCTAACAGTTCCTGACGAAGGTTTGAAATGAATATGAACGTAAGGTACGGTGTGTTTGAATAGTATACGATTTTAAAAATTCTCTAATTATTAAGGATTACTCTTATATATATATATATATATATATGCCTCTGTGGTCTAGTGATCCAGCGTTGAAGTTGACCACATGAGGTCCCGGGTTCGATTCCCGGGTCGGGCACTTTAAAAAAAAAAGTGTTTTTTCAGTTTTCTGAGAAATACAAAGTTGCCCGGGATTGGAAAGTGCCCGGTTGGCGATAGGCTTGCCACCTATCACATTTGTGGGACCAAGTATCTTCGGCTAATCGTGGGTCCACTTGTTGTACCTCTGCCTACCCCTTCGGGGATATGGGCGTGAAGATGCTCATATATATATATGTCGCAGTGAAATTGTCAATAGCCGTTAGATTATAATCTACCTAGGGATTTTATAATTTGGTTAGGTTAGGTTAGCAGTTAAATTATAACTAAATAATATATAATAATAAATAATAAATAAATATATATATATATATATATATATATATATATATATATATATATATATATATATATATATATATATATATATATATATATATATATATATATATATATATATATAATAATATGTAAATCACTTTTTTCAAACAAGCAGATGGCTCCCCATATGGAAAGATTAAAAGAAACAATTATCGCCTTAAGACACCAAAAAGGTTAATGGTGCGTTCCTATACTTATGGTGTAACATATGCATGAGTTTACCAGCTACATTACCCTCCAAGCCGAATCACGTTAGATAAAAGCACAGTCGTTATTGCGGCAGGAATAAGTAAGGCTGTGGTACTAGACCCATGCACGAAAATGCAGAACTCTACCATCTAATAGTCACGATAGTAGTGACTCGTGAAGCCAAACGTTCGTCTCTTAAGAACTGCATGGCAGCACGGCAGATGATCTTTTTTCAAAGGGAACCTGAAATAACACAGGGGATTGAGTAAACGTATTTTTTTTATATCATAAGATAGCAAACAAGCAGATTGGTCTCCTGATGGAAAGAGTCAACCATCGCCTATAGACACCAAAGATGTTAATGGTGCGTTGCTATCTTGTGGCGAGGTCTAATGCCAGATGCATAAGTTTACCGGCTACCTTACCCTCCAAACCGGAACACGACAGCGACAAACACTGACGCTGTTGCGGTAGGAATAGGTAAGGCGGTGGTACTAGACCCGGGCGAGACAATGCAGAACTCTACCACCTAGTAGCCACGATGGTAGTGACTCGGTAACCAATCGGTCGCCTTTTACAACCTGCCTGGCGGAACGGCAGTTGGCCTATTCTTCAAAGGAGGCCGGGACCAACACGGTGTAAATGTAACGTAAATAGACATTCTTGTTAACAACGGGACACTTTTAACGCAATTGCTTATAACAATTCCTGTTCTCACGGGGTTGTCTTTACCGTGTCTTGCATATTTTAGTTACAATTTTGAAAGTAAATGTGCTGGCTTTTTAATGATGTAGTAAAACTTTACAACTTCTAATCAAGACTACTTCCGACAAGTTGCTATTACTTAAGTTACTATTATACGACCTACGATCATCGCCTTAATGCGTTTAATCTCAAAGCTTACTTGATTTTTTCAGAGCAACATTTACGCTCTAGGTCAGAGGTCATCGTTATGAACCGAAATTACAATTTTGTATCCACTAAGTGTTACACTGTCAGTATAAACTTTTATATAATAATACTTAATGCTAATTATATATACACGTTAAATAAGAGTGATGATGTCACGATGATATAAAAGAAACCTGACATATTCTAGTGCTTGAATTAAAATAACCGTACAGAAAATTTGACTGAATTTTTTATCTTATTAAACATCATTCAAGCGGATGGCTTTCATTTCTGCCGACAAATTTATCCCCCTAATCGGAAAATGACAATTACAAGCATTCACGTTATTACGACAGGAAAAGGTAAGGCAGTAGTACCGTATACCCGGGCCAACTTCTTAAAAAGTACTTATGCCTGAAAATTTGTAGATTTGCATGTGCAGTTTTAGGGACATTTAGAGAATCAGGCGTTACTTTGGGGAAATCCATAACCAAAAAGGAAATTAAGGTTATTTAATTTGCAACTTTTCGTGAATTTTTATATGTGAACTTTAGGTGTGATTTTGGACTTAGTTATCTCGTGTTAGGAAAACTTTAAAGACTTATCAAAGAAAAGTACTGACACGACTGGATTTGAACCAATCTTTCCTTAAGCTAAGCAGCACTTTGACCAACTAAGCTACTTGGCGGTGGATCAAAATAATTCTTTCTTAAGTATTAAAATTTTGTAAATGAAATCCGTGATGCCCTTGAAACAAAAAAGGGGCCTAACAAATGAAAATTAAAGAGAAGACCACCGGAACAAACTATCGTTCGCACTATGCGTAAACTTTAAAAACGTGCCTTGTACTGGTAGAGGAGGCAACACATATTATTCCAATGCACGTTTCTCCTCGTAGGCGAAACATAATCAAAAAATGTTAACAGTACTTTACTCAGAAAGAGTTAAAGCAATAGTGATTTCTAACGTAATCAGTAATGTAAAACCAATATTTAATTTTGCGAACTAACTTCCAATTTTCATGCAATTAAAAATAGTTTTTTGGTTTGCCATATCGTTTACCAGTTTATAAAATGGTTTCTCCTGATTTGACATGATAAGGAACGATATCACGCCAATGCGCCATATCAATATATAAAATATCAATGAGATATCACGTTCATGTTTGTTTGACAGTAAATAAAATTAACCCAGTAAACAAATCAAATTAACATCACGCGGGAAAGGTACTCTCAGTTTAGGACCAATCGCTTATAACTGGTTACCCAATCAAGCAATGATTGCTATGCACTAGTTTTTATCTCGAAAACTGGGTCCTTAAAATCAATATATTGTTTTTTTTCGGTTAGTATTTTTTCACGTTTATTCGGTTTTCTCTGTAAAGATATTTTTTATATCATAAGATAGCAAACAAGCAGATAGGTCTCCTCATGGAAAGAGTCAACCATCGCCTACAGACAGGTGCGTTATTATCTTGTGGTGAAGTCTAATGCCACATGAATAAGTTTACCGACTACTTTACCTTCCAAATCGGAACATGACAGCGACAAACACTAGCGCTATTGCGGCAGGAATAGATAGAGCGGTGGTGCTAGATCCAGGCGAGAAAATGCAGCACTCTACCACGTAGTATAAAATAGAATATTTCATAAAAGACGAGGGAAGGCTAATACATGTCATTAACATTATGACTACTAAGTGTTAGAATTCCGCGTTGCATCGACCGGGTTTGGTACTCCGTACCACCTATCATCAATTCTCGCCGCAACAGCGACAGTGCTTGTCACTGTCGAGTCCCAATTTTGACCTAAAGTAGCTGGTAAACTTATGTGTGTGGCATTCTAACCCCGTCACACAAAAAAGGTGAAATTAATTAAATTTTCTATTATCCGCGAATTGTTCTACGTAACATCCGCAATAGCACCAAAAACATGACGCCGATTTAATATATGGATAAAACTTACCGATGGTCCGGAAAAAAAAGACCCTAGCGGCTCAATTATCCACCTACGTCCACCACATTTTCACCAACCGAAGCATCTTCAGCAGAAACGAACACTAACTCACTCAACGCGAGTGTAAGTAATACATTTTGATGTTTATAGGAAATGGTTAATTCCTTCCAAGAGAACCATCAGCTAATTTACTATCCTATGAAATAAATTTTAAATAATAAACCAAAACACACTCATGAATCCTGATAATTGATTAATCGTCTGGGAAGCAGGCAATAAATAAGTTACATAGTAAGTCTATGAATATTACAAATAAGTTTATTTAAGTAGTTCATACCTAAAGTAAACTTTGAACATATTATCAAAGGTTTATGATATTACAGCTAAAATTTACATCGTAAACACTAACTACCTCCATATCAAACGATCCAAAATTCCCCAATAGTTAAGGATTACCTTTTGTAAACTAAAATGGGCCCCAATCATCATCTTGCGGACTAGGATTACAGAAGGGCGCAGGATTACAACTATGTCTTATTTATGCAATAGAATACTCGCCTAAGGCAAACCAACGCGACCCTTTTGGTCCTCTGCAAATATTCCATATAATCATTCGCTTTTAATTATTATTGCTGTAGTGGCCGAATTTTGTTTGATGTATTGATTAAAATCGTGTTTGTATTCAAATGCCATCAGACGG
Organism: Apodemia mormo; assembly: GCA_036924255.1. Classification (NCBI taxonomy): domain Eukaryota; kingdom Metazoa; phylum Arthropoda; class Insecta; order Lepidoptera; family Riodinidae; genus Apodemia; species Apodemia mormo. Next base: position 32,420,677 of record JAUPFN010000008.1, on the reverse strand, counting down.
TCTCACTGTCAATGAATACAGTCTGTAATCTCTAGGGATGTCTCTTGCTTTGTTCAGGCCAAATGTGTGCCAGATTATATTTCAAGATAAAATTCAATTAAGATTAATTTTGAAGCACATATTTAAAATAACATTTTATGTACATATATATCAATGATTTATAGTATACCTCGGAGAGGGATACCTGCTATAAATATGTGCTGCAGTACAGTCGGGAAGAAAACATTTCTGCCATTGAGTTTTTAACATTTTTTTAATGTTAATTTTCACACCTTCTGTAAGTTTCTTCCAATTGTTACGCTGCTTTTTTTCTTTCAGTGGTATCACATGACATATGTGAAAGATTTCCGAAATAAATAAATGAATAGCCTTCATTATTAAGAAGATAACAGATAAATTTGTGATGTAATAATTTGTTCATAAATCTAAATTACAAAATACATATAAAGGTACTAACTTAAAAAATTTGATTATAAAAACTTTATTTTAAAACATTCCCAACTTTGTTTGCCTTCTGACAAAGTCCTCCTCCAACTCTCTCGAGTGAGCCTCTAGTGCGGTCCTACTGTCATTTTTATTTCGTCTTCCCATCAAAAGTTCAGGCAGTAGGGGAGACTGGGGAGGGTTGATCCCCCCTTTTCATTTTGGTCTCTAACTTTTTTACTTTTTACAGTATTAGCTTTTTTTTTAGGTTATTTTATTTGAAATTTATCTATTTACTAAATATATGAAAGAGGGTAAAGCTTGGCTATATTTGAAGTTATAATTTAATTTAATGTGGTATGGTAACTCTTTACCATGTGTCCCCTATATAGGGGAGACTTGTTTCCCACCAGTTGGGAGACTTGATTCCTGGGGATCAAGTCTCCCACACATAGGGGACACATGGTAACAACTCTTTACCATGTGTCCCCTATATAGGGGAGACTTGTTTCCCACCAGTTGGGAGACTTTGATCCCCGGGGATCAAGTCTCCCATATATAGGGGACACATGGTAACAACTATAGATTCAGCCTCATATGTCCGTAATATAATTATCTTTAAATATTAACACTTTGAATGTTAGGTACCAAATAATAATACCAAATCTGTAATCAGCTTCTTTTATTTCAACTTTATGCTCATACCTAGCTCAATTTCGAAAAGGGAAACAAAAATTAGATAGTTTTAATCTCTTTAGAACTTTGGACTATTCATTTAACGAGTCTTGAAACAAATATCCATTACAAACCTAAACGTAAATAATCATGAAACATATTATAAACTTTCTTGACTAATCAGGCACATTAAAGTATTCAGCTGCAAGAAAGTTTTATATAAAGGATACCAGTAACAAAGTATTTTTGCGATATAAAAAATACAATGCAAATATCCTGGAGATATTTGAAAATGTAGTAAACCTTAATCTACAATAAAATTTGGTAACTCAAAATGTTCTTTCAACAGGTGCTTAAACTTATTTGACTAATAACAACTATAAAGTGATAAAAATCTACATTATCAGTCTTGAAACTATCTACGTAAACCTTATTTTCTTATACTACTAACTTGACTAATCAGTCTCACAATTTTATCAGACACAGAAAAAAAGATTCTAAAAAATAAATGTATACAAAACAAGACTTATTTTGTATAAGACTGACAAAAATCTTTCATTTTTCTATTTTAAACTGCTTAAGTGACTTTGGGAATTCAAATGAAATGACGCGTCGAGATGAGGATTTGAACTGAGGAGGATGAAGTTTTTTTACTACTTGATACTTCCCTATCAAACTAATATCATTCTTTAGGGGCCATTTAAATTTCTTTTCAGTGACTTTTTTTGCAAACTTTACATCTAAGCTTGCTAAATGCTCTTTAATAACCTGGCCTACGTATCGGTGTACCAAATTTTTCTCCGATGTCAAGTTCACTACAATCCAATCTCCTTCATGAACATTGTCATCATTCCCGTCGTCTTCCTCCTCTGATTCACTTTTTTCATCTTTGAGTAAGTCATCTTCTATAACGTAAGCGTCAGATTCAGGTGATGGAGGAATTTGTAAGTTTTCTTCATCAGAACTTGTTTCCTCGGTTTTCCTTCTTTTTATTTTTGACTTTGATTTAATTTTTGTTTTTTCTTTGCCTAGATTGCGTTTTATTTTGTTTGCTAATTGTTTTCTTTTCTTATCTTCCCTGTCACGATGCTCTTTTTCAATTGCCTCTTTTTCCGGAGTGTCTGTTAGTATCTTTGTTGCACCCTTCTTTCTCCCCTTTTTGATAGTTTTTCTAGCTCCAGCTTTAGGGTGCGGTCGAATCATTTCTGGACTAAAATACGTTGTAAGGTCGTAGCACACATATCAACTCGGAAAGGGATCGTCACCGTATCGCCTCGCCGTCAACCAGGCGTCAACCAGGCGTCAACCTATCGTAAGCGCGTCACCGTGCGATCAGCAGCTCCGAATCGACTCGGCTACGGCTAGGCGACGCCGCGCTTACGGCTCGCCGGTCGCTGGTTGACGACGGCTGGGCGGGGTGCCTCGCGGTTAGTCAGTATCCGAACGTGAAGTGTAGCGCACGGTTATGTCCCAGTTCACAATATACGAAATGGCTATAATTGCAGTGGCACTTGACGAAGAGGAAACAGAAAATAGAAAGAAACGAAGAAAAAGATATTGGGTACACAGTATGAATAAAGCTAGGAGAACTGAAGGGGAATTTCGGACTATTAAGAAACATTTAATAGATGATGAAGAGAAATTTTATATTTATTTTCATATGCCAAAATGTCTCTTTTATAACATACTGCAGTCTACAACATTCAGAGAAACGATTTCACCCGAAGAAAGATTGGCTGTAACATTAAGGTAAGCAACAAATTAAGGTGAGCAACTCCTATACACGTGATTGTCTGGTAGAAACTATTACTTAGTAATAAGGCCGCCGATATTCTGAGAATTGTTTTTTTTAAGCCGTGTACTTTGACATTTTCTTGCAATAAAGGGTTCTTTTTGTATTGTATTGCAAGGATAAGAATAAGTTTTTTCATGGACAATGGTTATTGAAGAAATAAATACACATTCGTTTTCAAATCAAAAAGGTTTTATTTCAGGAATGCAATAAAACAAAATAATAATTGAGTATTATAACAAAAAAAATTAAATGATTAACGAAGCACGCTGTCCATTTTTTTCGGTCGTAGCTTGTGCCTTCGATTGCCATACGATATTTTAATAATTATTAATTATTATTTTTTTCAAAGTTTAAATTATCAAAATCAGTGTTTGAAGAGCCAGTTTGTGTGCTTGAAGCGCCAGTGTGTGTGTTTGAAGCGCCAGTTTGTGTTTGCATACGACTGCTTGTCGGTACTGATAGACTCTCGTGGTTATTATTATTGAGGGTATTATAACCTTGAGGCATGTAATATTCAGGTCTTTGAGGAATGTAAGAATTGCTAAAACTATAATAGTTTTGTTTATCTGCGATTTCTTTTAACTCGATTTCAGAAACTGCGTTATATATTTTAGCCTTTATAACTGCTTGGTTATATTCTGAAAACTTTTTTACAGTTGCCGCAATGCTCTTAAAATATTTATCTATCTCATCATCTTCTTCTTTGTTTTTCTTTTCTTCTATTAAATATTTCATTAAAGCATGTGACGCTGAAGTGTTTTCAACTGCACAACCTTTTTTAGGTTTCTTCGGAATGTTAGGAGTAATTGAAGGTGCAGAAGACTTCGGACGTGACGTAGGTGTAGGAGTCTGTTGTTCTTCAGTTTCTGGAGACTGAATATCGTTTATTGAGTTCTGTGACCCATCATTCAAGAAGCTGCTAACATCTGAATGGTCATCATCTCCACTTACATCTGTAACCGACGAAATCGTACTTCTTTCTTTGTAATGAGGTAACAAAAAGCTCATCTCATCTTCATAGGTCCACTTTTTCGTCGTCGTTGCTGCCTGACCACTTTTAGTTTTACGTTTCTTGATAGTTCGTCGGTGGGACTCTCTAAGATTTAGCCAAGTTTTCTTGCATTCAGATTCTGAAATAAAATAAATCATGGTCAAATAGATAAGCGCAAATTGGCGAGTAGTTATATATGTGTGTTTGTGTGCATGGCAGTACAGGGTGTAGGGACAGCTTCCTTAAAACAAACCATGGCATCAGACCATCAACCTGAACAACATTCACGAAGATTTTTTTGTAGGAAATTAAAAAATCCTCCGTGAAAATAAATGAAGAAAAGAACCTACATATGTATTATTAAATATACATTTATTGTTGCAGGTACTACATAACTGGATGTACATTTAGGACTCTATCATCGAGCTTCCGCTTAGGAGAATCAACTATTCGTTTGATTGTAACAGATGTTTGCAATGCAATAATAAATATATTAATGCCAGTACATATACCTCAACCAACTATAGAAACATGGCGACGAAATGAAGAGGGATTCAGAACTAAATGGAACTTTCCAAATTGCATAGCCGCCATAGATGGAAAGCATGTAAATATAATATCACCTCCCAATAGTGGATCGCTATTTTTTAACTATAAAAAACATTTTTCAATTGTTTTATTAGCTGCAGTTGACCCTGAATATAGATTCGTAGCGGTTGATGTAGGAGCTTACGGCAAAAATAGCGATGGCGGAATCTTTTCATCATCTACTTTTGGAAACGCACTTGAAAGAAATACATTAAATATTCCATGTGACAAACAATTACCAGGAACTAATCATGCAATGCCGCATGTATTTGTGGGCGATGAGGCGTTTCCATTGAAGACATATTTATTAAGACCATATCCTCGCTCAACTACACGAAGACTTTCAGATCCTGAACTGCAATATAATTACCGTTTATCGCGAGCTAGAAGAGTTGTGGAAAACACTTTTGGAATTATGTATCAAAAGTTTGCGATTTACAACTGTAATATTAATTGGCATCCTAAGTTTGTAGATAAAGTGGTATTAACAACTTGCATTTTACACAACATGATGAGAACATATAACATAGAGATGAATATCCAGGAACCGAACAGAACAGAACAGGAAATTTCAGTTGAATTCGGCGAAGACCGATTATTAAGTCCATTACCAAATATTGGTAGTAACTATACGGGTACTGCTTTCAACGTACGAGAAATGTTTAAAAATTATTTCCAAACTTCTACTGGACGAGTTCCGTGGCAGAATCGTAGGTGTTAATTTACCATGATAATTAAACAAAAATACGTCGCTCAAACAAAAATACGTCGCCTCTTTAATCCCGTGATGGGTGTTACTAATGAATTAATAAATGAATGGCAGTCGCGTTGGTGCTGCTCACCTAAAGGACGGCATTTATATAACTTTTTCCCCTGCGTCCGGGAACGATTAAGTAAAACGTGGATAGAAATAGATCATTGTGTTGCACAGTTCCTTACTAGTCATGGTAATTTTAAAGCTAAATTATTCTCGTTCAAATTAGTTCCTTCTCCATTTTGCGAATGTTCCACCATAAACTGTAAATATGAACAAACTGCACATCATATTCTTTGGGAGTGTAATCTCTGGCAAAATGAACGTAGCCAAATGCTTGATAGTATACGATGTTTATCCGGGGTAATCTACTATTCCGACCTTGTAGCAACACGTGGGAATTTCCGTGCCTTCAAGCGATTTTGTCATACATACTACTGGAAGCAGAATTAAGTAGGTCATTTTCGTAGGTCCTCAAATACCTAAACTACCGTGGTGCAATAGCAATCAGGCTTAACCTGATTGTAAACGTCTCATTTCTTAGCAGTTTTTGCTTTATCTTACGCTGTCTCCTGCTGTAAAGGGAGGGAAACTGGATGTATTTTCCTACTCCTCCTATACTCTTCTGATTAAATTCGATGCGGGTTCCAAGACAGCTTAGCTTTTCCCCCAGGGCACCCTGAGCTCGCAACTCAGAGGTTATCAGGAAGGTTGCCGCTGTTGATTCTGATTTACAGAAGTTACAGTGGTGGGAACGAGAGGTGGGCCCATTGCCCTTACCATGATAATTATCGTAAAATATTATAATTATTTTATTATTTGTTTTATTTCTATTCTCCAATTATTAAAACTCATTTGTTTAACTTACCTAATTATTATCTATCAAAATTTTATACGAAAAATAGACATCAAACTAAACAGGTAAAGTAAAGTAAACAGGTAACTACCTACTTAAATAAAAAATTAAATACTTACCAGATTGATTTAAATTAGCACTAATTTGTCTCCATGCCTCGTCCTTTTTCGAATTGTCGCTATATTTCGAATCACTTAAATCATATAAACATGGATATTGTCTCACTTCTTCGATTAGTTTCTCCTTTTCCATCGTTAGTTTTTGTTTGGAATCTAACCTATAAACTCGCGCGCAACTCGGCTGGAAGTTATCTTGTGAATGACAAGCACGTTCACAGCGCAGGCCGCGGCGCGGGGCCGGGGGCGGGAACGAAGAAACGCAAGCTAGGGTACGGAGAGTCGTAAGACAGCGTACGGAGAGACGTAAGCGCGGGTACGGCAAGTCGACCACGCGGCGAGGCGATTACGTTACGATTCCGATAAGTGTGCGTTGCAGTAGGGAGTTTCATACAAAGAATACTGAACGGCTCGAGTTGATACGTTTATGTTCCGTTTACGAGTTGATATGTGTGCTATGACCCGTATGTGTCTTTGCACACAATTGGGAAATTTTTGGAGATGCAGATACGAGTACGTTTGAATGAGTTGTAGCAGATGTGACAGTCGCGGCAGGGGATCTTTCATCAAGTTCAGATATTGTTGTAAGTGCAAGATTGTCATCAGAATGAGGATTAGTGACGATGGAAGTTCCAGTTGAGATAGTGGAAGAGATTCTTGGAGATGCAGATATGAGTACGTTTGAATGAGCTGTAGCAGATGTGACAGTCGCGGCAGGGGATCTTTCATCAAGTTCAGATATTGTTGTAAGTGCAACATTGTCATCAGAATGAGGATTAGTGACGATGGAAGTCCCAGTTGAGATAGTGGAAGAGATTCTTGGAGATGCAGATATGAGTACGTTTGAATGAGCTGTAGCAGATGTGACAGTCGCGGTAGTTCCAACACATGCAGTTGGCTGTAGGAGGTCTACGTGAAGAGAAGTAGTGACAGTTGAGAATATCTTTTCACTTGATACTTTTGACAAATTGGCAATTATTTTATCAACAACCCAGAAAGATTGTTCAGCCAGAGTTGGAACATTAGTTGTAGTAGATCTAGACACAACCGCATTAGACCTTTGAACTGCGAGTGAACTTTCTAGAGGTAAACTACACTTCGGTTCTCTTTCTCTAGCCACAACTGAAAGTTGGCTTTCTTCTTCACGTGAGCGTTCTAATGTGATATTGTGTGCTTCAATAAGAGAAGGAGATTTTTCTCTTTCTCTATTCACAGGGACCAGGGAAATTTTGTCCGCAAGTAACTGTTCTGTCGTGATATCGCAAGAGTGCTACAAGAGGAGCTGGTGATTCTCTTTGTCTCGCACACGGTTGCAACGTATCAATCTCCATATCTTCAGCATCTGTATGGCTCTCTTCAGGTTGGTCTAGTTCAGGTCTGTCTGTAACATAGGATGATAAGAATTCATCGTCAGTAAAGATGTCTGAATTAAGAGGGTAAATTCCTGTTATTTCGAAACTTTTGGTGATGTTTCTTGGTGTCATGGCCATAGGATAAGCTCTTCCTAACAAGCCGCTGATGTCGTAAATGGTGATCGGTCTAGCAGGATGGGTTGTCATCCAGTCATCACAAGCTCTGTCGTAATGGGATTTGAGGCACCCAAATACTATGCGGTCTAGCGGCTGCAGTTTTTGCGAAGTATGTGGGGGTATAGTTAGCAAATGAATCCCATGGTCCTTGGCATATTGAACAGAATCCACGCTAATATGGCTCTCGTGATTATCGAAAATGATGAGGCATGGGTTCTCCTTGGAGGACCGGACATGTTTCTGAAAATGTTTCATAAATTCCACAAAGGTACTAACAGTCATCCAGCCACTGGGATTTGTTACACCATTTGTCCCTGGAGGTGCATTATCTAGCATTCTAGTTTGCCAGTTTTTTCTAGGAAAAATCATAAAAGGTGGCAAATGGTTCCCAATGGCATTGATTGCGGAACAAACCGTGACAAGTTCTCCTCTTTCGGCGGATGTGACTTTGGATACTTGTTTTAAGCCGCGGCAAGCTACAATTTTTTTTGGCTTATGGACCGTAGTTATGCCGGTCTCATCGACGTTGTATATTTGTTGTGGTGGAAATTGGAATCTGTCCATCAGGCTTCTTAAATTTTCAAAAAATGTAGCAACGTTATGCCTATTAAAGCTGGTAGCTCGTGATAGACTTGTTGCCTCTGGTTTCCTTAATGATAATAACTCTTTATGACGTCTCATAAAACCCCAAAACCAATCATAACTGGCCTCTTCTTTAACTACCCAATTATCTGGGATTTTCTTGTTATTACTTTTTGCAAACTGATAAGCCAACATACGTACATTTTTTGGCGTGAGGCCATGATACAACTTACTAGCTGTTTCTAAATATTTTGCCAGGTCTTTTTCTTCTTCTTCTGCGAAAATCTGTGATTTTTGATAGTTTGGCTGATATTGTATTTCCTCAGACTCTTCTCTTTGCCGTCTTGAATATCGTTTTAATGTCATAAGAGGTATATTATATTGTTTTGAAGTTCCTTTTAATGTGCCTCCAGCCAATACAGCAGCTACAGCTATTTTGAGTTTGTCTTTATCAACTGGTATTCTTTTTTTCCCGCCTTCTTTTGGTTTATATATCCGCGGCATTGTTTCCTAAAAATAAAATCAAATATTAACAAACAGTTATTAAAAAAGCCAGAAAATTTACATGGGGAGATTTGATCCCTTACGGGGACACATGATCCCGGGATCATACCACCCCCAAAGAAAAGGACCAAGTCTACCCATACATATTGAGGTTATAAAACATGTTCCTTTGCGAAACAATTTATCACTTATTTCATGGTAAGTAACGTTATTCTGCAGAAAAATAAACGTCTTAAAAGATAAAAACATTTTCAGGAATCATTTTCATAACATCATGTTAAATAAATCTAGTCAAAACTTACCGTAAATTAAATATTTTAACACAACAAATTTTTGGCGACCACCATTTCTAAACCTTCGACATCTGCCAAACGAAACCATGACAGAAAGTTAACATTGCCATAAACAAATAAGTGTTGCTAGTCTAAAAAACTATAACACGCTTGGTAGATTCGTGAATGAAGGTTACCAAGTGTCCCCTAGGGATCAAATGTACCCACCTTCCCCTACTGATGGAAAATTCACCGAAAGGTATAAATAAAATTATCCAAATTTCTTAATGTGAGAGTATGTACCTATAGAGCAGCTTCTAATATAATGATGGTAAATCTAGTGAAAGCTAAAAATAAATAAGTTCAGGCAACAGAAAACAGAAAACTATAACAAAGAAAAAGACAGAATAGTTATCAAAAAATCAATCAACCTGCCGGCCGGTCCTCGTTCTCGTGTGGATAAGGCAGAGTGAACCAAACTTCAAAAGATGCTTCAATTCACCGTGATTCGCAGGTTATGTCGGTAAGATTACTACTAGGTGGTAGAGTTCTGCATCGGCTCAACCGGGTCTGGTACCACCGCTTTACCTATTCCTGCCGTAATAGCGTCGGTGTTGGTCACTGTCGTGTTCCGGTTTGGAGGGTAAGGTAGCCGGTAAACTTATGCATGTGGCATTAGACCTCGCCACAAGATAGCAACGCACCATTAACATCTTTGGTGTCTATAGGCGATGCTTGACTCTTTCCATCAGGAGACCCATGTGCTTGTTTGCTATCTTATGATATAAAAAAGTGAAATTGGTGATTACCCCATCTCTGTATTTTATCCACCTGTAACGGCTATCACTTTTTTCTTGTGATGACTGGAACTGACAGCTTTTACATGCTAGTCCGAGGCACGAGATGTTACCGCGTTAAATCCAGACACTGAAATGCTTTTGGAATTTTTGTACGAACAAATTATAATATTTTTTTCACGATCCCTGCATCAAACTCGAGACTCCATGTGCTAAGCTGATTTTTTTAATAGTAGAGGGAGCAAAAGAGCAGGGGGTGTACCTGATGGTAAATAATCACTGCCGCCCATGAACATCTGCAATACCAAGGGTCTTGCAGTTGCGTTGACGGCCTCTTAGAAATAGGCTAATCATGTCGTAATTATTATTATGTGCCATTAGTATGACATTGATTATGAAGATTTTCTTCGTAATGCCTTATATGGTCAATCTTAACTATAATCTTAAATATCTTCAGCATTATTGTCCATATTGTTGAAACTACCAATAATTAAGTTAAAATGCACTTGTACTGTTTCACAAAACACGTTTTATTTAGTTTTTATCGCCAACCGCGTTTGCTTTTTACATCTTCGTGGCTACGATACCTTAATATAAAAGTACGATAGTTTTATGTAAAAAGAATCACCGGTTTTTGATTTAAACTGAATCAAAAGTGTTCTGTGAAATAGTAAAGTGCATTTTAATATAATTAAAAAGTTTCACCAAGTGCTGACGACAAGAGATTAAAATATGAATTAAGTACAATGCTTGAATACCTGCTAAATTAAAGATAGGTACTACAGACGTATTGCTACACTTGAGGCTGAAATTTTACGTTTTATGTACACTTTTATATCAGAACTCAACAAGGAAATGGCAAAGTAAATGCTGGCTTTGGCAACCCATTACGATCACTGCAAAAATGTAAACAAATTATAATATGTTTCTCTGTAATAATGGCTATAACATTTTTAATTTATATTAATAAACATAGAATATATGATTTAAGTATTGTTTAAGGCCCCTCGCCCACGGCGACTTTTTATAGCGATGCAGTAGCGATGCTGTCGCACGTCCCCATCGATACAGCGCGAAGCGGTCGCTAGCTGTGTGCCCTCCTCGCCCGCGTTTGCACCACGAAACAGTCGCGATGCAAACGCGATACTGTCGCGCTTCTATCGCAATGGAAACGCGATTTAGCAACGGCACAAATTTTTGTGTATCGCATTTGCAAATGTAGTGATCGCAGGTATTTACCTGCGATCGCTACAGTTGCAAGATGAACTTTGTTGAGGCAACATTATTAGTCACAATGTATTTGGTCTGTTTTTACCTAAGGTGCTGAAGCGTAAGTAACGAAAGCAGCGTCAATATTCCGACAATGTACAACACGGGGATACAGTTGTGATACAGTAGCGCGTCGGTATCGCTACTGTAGCGCCTTGCAAATGTGACTAACACGCGTTAGTAGCAATAGTGTCGCGCGTTTATTACATGCGCGATAGCATCGCAATTAAAAATCGCCGTAGGCGAGGGCCCTATGATATCATTGAATTAACAGAATAGTAAATTACTTACTAGAAGCTTATAACATACAAACCCTTATGCGTCGGTCTTTTTACATATTTACATAGTGACTAATATATTTTTAATAATAGATATATAGAATAATTGAGTTTATACATTACCATATTCTCATTACCTTTTGCTTAATCGGGTAAAGAATTAGCCTAAGTAACTTCGTAACTTAAAGAATTTTAAGCAGTTCGAAAAAAGTAAAAGATTGACTACGCGTGTCACTGCTATGGTAACTACTAGGTAGTAGAGTTTTGGATTGTCTCGCCCGAGTATTTGGTACCACCACCTTATCTATTCCTGTTGCAATAGCGTCAATGGTTGCCTTTACCATGAGGTAGCCTGTAAACTTATGTAAGTCTTTAATGTTTATAGGCGAAGACTATTTCTTTCTATTAGTAGAGCCATCGGTTTGTTTGCTATCCTATAGTCATGTGAAAAAGGCTCCTTAAAAATAAAGGAGAGATACAGCTCTTTTGATTAAAAGATACATATGACTCTTTTAGCTCTTCAGTTCATTAAGCTCATCTAGAGAACTATTTTCATCATTTTTTGGAATCGTTAATGTCTGGACTACGCGTGTCGCGTACGCGTCGCCAAGCCGTAAGCGACTAGTTCATTCTATGCGACACGCGTCGCTAAGCGACTACTTCATTCAATGAACTAGTCGCTTAGTGATGCGTACGCGACACGCGTAGTCCACGTATGTTGCCTATAACATTTTTATAGTGCTAATTTATATAGTTTTCTGTTCGTCAATGATCAGGGAAACTCGTGCCCTTGCTCGTATCTACTACGGCGAGCTGTCGGCTGCGCTCGGCCGGCTAGCGAAACAAAGAGCCGATTCAGCCGTTGGACTATTATCTAAGCGACTGAGGTAATTCGGAGCTAGATTAAAATCAAGAGCTAGTTCATTTGTATCTCTTATTCGGGAGCTACCCAAGTCTACTATTATAATTAATGTTTAAAAAACCCTTTACAACACTAATGAAAATTTACTAATTTTAATCCTAAAGATAGATCACAGGTTTTTGCTCGGATGATATTATATTCAAAAACGGATTATCACGGAAATTACCTTACCTAGTCTAAATTTTAATAGTAAAAAATCTAAATACCAAATACCATCTAAATCATTACAGCCGCTTTGTGAAAATACAAATATACTAGAATGACTAGTTTAAAGTATAAGATTTAAATAACAATGTTCGCCCTAACCCATCCAGATGTTATTGTTTTGATTGAATAAAATTAAAAACTTTTACGTTATTATAATTCAATAAAATTTGGAGCCAAGTTTTATTTGCCTATGCCAACAGCACACAAACTTCATCAAGTTTGCACGGCATTATCTCCAATCATCTTCTTATAGTACATGTTCTAAAATGAGAAAGAATAAAGGCTATAATCACAGAGTATATACAAAACAAATCTAGCTAAACATTCAACCTTCCTAGATACGTCGTTTAAACACAAAATATCATACTTTACCTACCATGGTTATTGGTTATATGGGATAATTCATGTTTGGAACGTAAACACATTGCAATATTGTCGCGTAAACTATAACGACCAGTAACTTTACGAGGGCATAAACATAAAAAACTCATCGGTCTGCTAGCGAAAAATATGAAAATGCACCTAATATCGTGCATGTGTGAATAAAAGTTTTTCCATTTGTTTGGAACATCGTTGGATGCTATTTCCCCATAGAAGTCATAAACATGATGCTTAGCTGCCTCTCCCTCCCCTTTATTCGCTCTATTCAGCTAAAGTTCAATTTTATATAAGCATGAATAGACTAAGCCTTTGGTTTTGATACCAGCGATTAACTACAATTTCATATTAAAATTTTCGATTAAAACCGGCCATCCCAAATTTTTACATATACAATATTTACATCCAAGGGCGCACACAAATACATATACACATACAATCAAACATACAAAGAAATACCCACACACACATATTTTTACGCCAAACCGCATAATATATCCGAACAATATTATATCTGAAGCACATCTACGTTGCGGCATTAAAATAGAACGTTATTGTTTTTTTTTGTTTTTGGAAATACAATTATTTTTTTATTATTCTGGAATGTGTGTGCACAGTATATATCTTTTTAAAGATATATTTATATTGCGTTGCCATCTGCCAAATCAATCAACTCTAAAGAAAATCTTCAAATTATAAAGTAAACGATTTGGCTGTCATCTTTCAGACAATCAGCCAACTTATTGTTATGACATGAGCCTGAATTTTTGTGTAAAAATTTTAAAGTGCAAAAATTTGGAATTACGTGTCAGGTCTAATAAAAACATTTAATTTTATATTATTGAGGATGGTAAATTGCTTATTCGATGGTTACTCTGATGGGAATACTTACAGATATTAAAAGTTTTAGCGATGCATTTCTAAGCGTAAACTTAATTGTAGAGGTAATAATGTGGACCTACCAGTCCACATGATGATTGAAGTTATCACTTAATGTCCTTCCAAACGAGTTTCTGTTTTAAACAGCTCCATCTCTAACAATAGTCCCCTGAACTAACAGATTTTTTATTTATTTATTTTAAATGAGTGCTATTTAAAAAGCTAATACTTATGTACTATTGACGAATGCAATTTTAGTGCTTATTTAATAATATAGTTTGCTAAATATTTATATTACAAGTACATAAATAAATAACTGGTCGATCACTAGTATATTAGAAAACGCTATGCGCTCCCCATTTCGCGCATCCTTTCATATTGTTTGAGGTCTTATTTTAGGTTCAGTGAGAAAAATGTTTCGCATCGCCCTCCATTAGTAAAGCTAAATTAGAGTTTTAATTTTTAAGAGCACATAACTCTCCGCAACGTTTTAGCGAAACAAAAATATTAAAGTTGCACGCTATTACGAAATTCCTAGCTTGGAAAAATCTCCCACTCAAGATTACACTGGATTTTTTTAATAAAAATCAAAATTAAAAAGGTTATGTTGTCTCATTTTATAAATTGCCTCGTTTATTTGTAGATCATGAAATATAGATTTATAGATTCAATCCTCGAGAAGAAAGCTGTTAAGGTAATTTGTTATCTAAAAGAAATAACGATCGCCCGATACGATAAGATTGATTATAAACTATATTTAAATTTGACGATGGTCTGTTACTTTCTGAACCATACTAATTACAGGTCAAAGTTTCGTCGTCTGTAATGATTTCAGAAACATCTCGATGTCCCGTTTACAAATCGTTGACGCATTTACAACACAATTCCAACGAATCTGTTTTTTGGTTTCGGAGAACAAACGCAGGATTCAACGACAACAGATCTTTCTCGCTCCAGGATGTTGATATAGAATATTAACGCTCTCTGAACGAACGCCTAGGATGTTTTCGATGTCCGTGTATGTTGGCTTATTTTTGCATGTTATTCTTGGCTCTTGCATCATTATTTTAGTAGTCCACACGTTTTCTGCACTTACTACTGGTTGTAGGCGACCGCTACTGCTGTCATTTAAGTGGTTAAGTTTACCCCTTTTTAATTTACTAAACTATCTAAAAACTCTTGTCTGGGATGGAGAAAAGTCCCTTTATTTTGATTGCCGTCGTTGTAAACTTTGTTGTTTGATTAAACTAAATTTAAAATCGTAAAATATCAAGCCACGCAAATATTAGCGGTTAGTCTCCATTGTTACAAAGAAAAATCGCCGTAACAATTGTAGTGAAATAACTGGAACAATATTATTTTTTAACTGAGCTAACTAGCTACTTGAAAAAAAATCTTTCTATTAAGATTTAACACCGGCATATTATTTATATCATTGACCGGCACAGACCACCGACGCGTTTTATTTAAATTTAAATTTAGAAAATCTCATAACTTCGATTGACCTACTTAGTGCTGATAGTGCTTAGCAATATCAAAAGAAATTAGGTTCTCTTTGCTGACCTCGCAAGGGAACTAGCGTGTTACTCTGCATTATTTATAGATTTTACACTTTCAATCGTCGGCACTTGGTGAAATTCCATTATTTTTATTTGTATTATTTATTTTTTATTTATCTTGTCGACCAAAAAGTTGTTCAATATTTTTAAAATAAATAATACGTGAATTATAAGCTGGAGTTCAATTATAAGGAATATTACATATAAGAAGTTTAAGAATTGATAAAGTTGATAATCATATTTAATAGTTAAAAAAAATCGTCTTATAAGGCGGAGGCAACCTCTATCGTTTTTAGTTCTACTTTTATCGCCAAATTGAAACCATAAATATTAACTAGTAATAATTGTATACATGTGGTATGACATTCGCCACACAAATGCCTACGTACCATTAACATCACTAGTGCCTATTGGCAAGGGTCGTCTCGGTCTACCAAGAGAGCCATCTGCTTGTTTGCTATCCCATATTTATAAAAAAATTGACAATAAAAACAGTAACTTGTAGTATTGCTTATTTTTTTAATAATATAACCCTTAAACTTCATAAATTTTAAGACTCTGTGATCGAAAATAATCAAACTCGCATAATTAAATCGTAAAATACAAGCCGATAATATAATTCAGAAAGAATCCCGATCTCCTAAAAACAATATTTCACTTAAGTAACCAAAGCAATTTTTAATAATTATGTTTGCGTGCCCCAAATGTTCTGAACATTGTCTATCAAAGCGTGCTATTAAGGGAATGGAGTAGCTCGCTGTAAAGCCACGCGAGCAAATAAAGTTACCCCGAAACGCACGATAATGAAAGTTCATTGGATTAAGCCGGGCTCACTTAAGCCCCAATAATAATAATAAGCAAAAATGCACGTGGAGCCATCGTACATTAAATAACTCACTCAATAACATCTAATTTAGGGACTTCCAAATTTATCCGGGTACATTCCGGCCCTAGTCCGCAAACATTCCGCTTTATGCGGATACAAATAACGATGCTTGAAGTTTATGTTTTTCACATTAAGCTAAATGTTATGAGAGTTTAAATCTTTCATTTTTAATCCGTTTGTAAAGATATTGCTTTTTAAGGGTGTTTAAATTATCCGGGCTCCCTTTTGAAGAAAAAAAACAACTCTCAGAGGCATCTCGTAAACGGTGGGAGAAGGCATATATGCTACTTACATCGTAACTACTTACCAGTTCGTGGAGTTCTACAATGTCTCGAGTGGGGTAGTAGCACCGCCTTGTCTCATTAAGAATATGTTCCACATATCTCACACGTATTTAAGGATTACTTATCGCTAGACTTGTACTACTACACTTGTTACTGAAAGACAGAAAAAAGTGTGTGGCCGGAAGAATAAAGAAGGTCTACTAAAAGAAGATTAAGAAATTCCGTTAGAATAAATACACTCCGTGAATTGTAGAACGAATGGAACTGAAAATTTCTGAGAAGGGTGGATAGACCTGGCAAATCATTAGAGTTAGAGATCATTTGCGTGTCCATGAAGGATATAAGTCCAGGACGCCTTACCTATTCTTGTTGCAATAGCGTGGGTGCATCTCGCTCTCTTGTTCCAGTTTGTAGGATATTAACATTAGGGTATATAGCCGATAAACTTTTCGATGTTTCATTCCAGCCCCTGGTCATAGATAGCAATGTACCTTTAACTTTTATAGTATATAATATAAGCGATGATTATCTTTTTCTTTTCAGGAGAACCATGTGCATTTTATTGACCTAAGATATAAAAACACAGTCGATATTAGCACCACACATGTTAATGAACGTCTAAACCCATTTCATGTTGTAGCAACTCAAAATCAAAATCTTTATAAAAATAACTAACTAACCTGGCAAACGTTCTTTTGCCATATAAATAATTGAATTACTAATATCGCTATTAAAAAATAAGGGTTGATACTAGAAAGGTGAAAATTTAGGGTTGTATGTATTTTTAATACAACATAATAAAGAATTAAAACAAAAAAATATCCAACAAAATAAAAAATAAATATATAAATTTGGTGTGGATCACCATTAGTGATTCTTAGGAATATACATATAAAATTTCATTGAAATCGGTCAAACCGTTTCGGAGGAGTAATGTAACTAAAACTGTGACACGAGAAGTATTAAATTTTATATGTTTACTACATCCTTATGATTCTTAAGTGCATAGTTGTGTAAATTCATTAAAAATAATGTGTACAATTATACTTTTTTGTACATAGATTCATATTTCAAGTGGCCGAAACCGGTATTCTATACTGTAACATAATCTGGTTCATACCAATAACCGTGAATGCCATCTACAAGTTTAGCTTCATGCTATCTCAAGAATAGTTGGGAAAAAGTGCGCTGCCACCTGTCAAGGTGCTTAAGTTAAACAGTTCAAGTTGTTTCTAGTAGCTTTGCTCTCTGAAAAAATCCTAACAAAATGTTACATAATGCTCATATTGCTCATATAAGCTTCTTTATTAAATAAGCTTTTTATTAAAAACCAAAATCAAATTACTAGTTCGAGATTAGTAAACTCAAACAAAAAAGAGTATCTTCAATAATATCAATATAGGCATTCTGCTTAGCTTTCATTTCAAAATGAAAACATCAAAGAAAGGCACAAACTCATCTACACATAGTTTCCAATGCTCAGGTGGGTGTATCAGAACAATTTCGAGTCATTTGTCCCGCTACGCCTCTGCAATAATACAGCACGCTCCATTTGCACCTACTGCAATTTATTTAGCATTCCCATACATTTCGCTTCGCTATGTTATCTGCGACATTTGCTTGCATACTTTGAAAAAGATTTCTCACAACGCATTTTATGTATCGACGCTTAGATATTCAATACTCTCTTTTGCGTCTGCACGTCTGGGAATTCTTGAACAAGGACTTCGTGAAAATTGGAATTGAAATATACAAAAATTTTATTTTAAGAATATTTTCCATATACCTATTGTCAAATAATGGAATGACCTATTTTTCGTAAAATTTTGCTAGGTCTTAGAATTTTGCAACATTTCGACCAAGTTTGATACCACCGCCGTACCATCCCTGCTACAAATCGTAGGTGCATATCGCTATCGTGTTCTGGTATGGAGAGTATGGTAGCCAGTAAACCAATGCATGGAGCATATCAAGCCTGCCACTTACATAGCAATGCACTATGAACAACTTTGGTGTCTCGGAGGATCATCTCTTTCCATCAGGAGAACCATCTTCTTGTTTGCTATCCTATGGATTACAAAAAAAGAAAACATAAATGGACTCATAAATAGATTTACTCTATAATCTATATTGATTTTATGTAGTCAATCTAAAATGAAAGCAGTCTAAGTGATTACATCACATTACATCCCCTTATTACTTCAGCTATCGCCCAGTGAAAGTCTCGTCAAAACCGGTCTAGCCATTTCTGGGATTAGCTGGAAAAAATAGACAGATATACAGGACTGACAAAAATTGTAAAAATATGTTATTTTGGCATATGTACCGTGTATAAATCCACATGCATTTAGTAAAAAGCAGTTATTTTAATATTACAAACGTACGTTTTCTTCAATTCCAATTATATTAATTTGTATAGAAGATGCAAAGAATATTATTGACTCCTACAAAAAAAATGTTGGTTCTATTTAATGAAACAAGGTTCTTGAATAATTTCAAGTCAAACAAAAAAAAACTTTTTTTTCTATATATAGAAAAAATATAAACCCTAAGCTACGATTCAGACCGCCGACATGCATCGGCTCAACCAGACGGCATTTTACAATTTTACAATTGGTAAAAGAAATTGGAACATGTAAAAAGAATTACAGTCATATTTCCGTTACATTCACGCTCCACGACGGCTGAACAACTCCCGATAGCTGCGTACGACTCCGTACGAACTCAAAACGTAAATTTAACAGAAATATTAACTGAAATTCCAGTTCACATGTTCCAATTATCTTTACCGCGTTGTAAAATGAAGTCCGAGCCTGGCCGATGCGAGCCGATCGGTCAGAATCATACCTATGACTGTAAGATGGTAACGTATCAACACCTTCGCTTATTTATTGTTACCACAGATCATATAATATACTATACCCTCTACTCCGTGATTGTTACAATACAATTTTCAAATGCCTAATTGAAGATTCAGCCACAAACCCGTTGTAAACAATATTTCCCATAAAACATTAATACAAACATAACCAACACCACGTCTCAGCTTTATATCTTTTGTTTCCGTTTTGTAAAATTTCACCCCATAACATTATGTTGATGGCAGCAATAACGCTTGAAATATTTACGAATAAGCTAACAAACGAGGCGGGCTTGATAAATAGACGATACTCGCGCCGGATTGACCGTGTCGGAATAAAGATTAGTTTCTGGCCACGAACGGTGCATTCCTCATGCCTTGGAACTTTATTTGAAATAAGACGACACGAATGAAGAAGGTGGCGTATACTTCGATTTCACAATCGAAAATAAGACATGTTGATCTGGATTTCTTTCGTAGAATAGATCAATTGCCTTAATGCTAGACATCTTCATAGACTAATATTTACTAGTGATCGCCTGTGGCCCTTAAATAAAGGAAACTACTAGGTACTAGATATGAAATAAGTGAAAACCGTTTAATTTCGTCCCGAGTAATGGCGGACTTAAGGACAGCTGTTTACTATCTACATAACAATTGATAAATTATATTGCAATTGCGCATGTTACTTTAACAATTAGTTTTTTTTTTAGATTTAAGGTACACACTAAAATTATAGAAAAATACAAATAAACGCACAAATCAATTTAATATATTGTAAACAAAGGGCTATTTGACATTTTAAGTACATTGACAGCGTATTTTAGTGATTGCGTATTGGCTTATTTTCTCAAATGATTTGAAATTAGAGCGCTGAGAAATTTCTTGTAGCTTTGTCTATTATGAAAATTCGAACTTGTTCGACAGAGATAAAGCCATTTTTATATGTTCAACGTTGGAATGTATGCAATTTTATAATTTTGATTGTTTATAGAAATTAAATAAAATAATTTAGTATACATGTGTAAATAATATCATGTACCTACGTCACATTAATGTGTTGTGTGCAATGTTTATTTTTATTAACATCATGACTACTAAACAGGTAGTACATTTCTGCAACGTCACCCCCTAGTTTTAGTAACCGTATTCCTGCCGCGACATCATCGCTTTGTCGTCAGTTTCCAGTTTGTAGAGTAAGGTAGCTGGTAAGCTTTGGCATTTCGTCCCTGGCATATGGATAGCAATGCACCATTAATATCTTTGATTTTTAAAAACAATAGTTGACTTTTTCAGAAGAACCATCCGCTTTTTTGCTATGTTATGATAAAAAAAACTTTTCATATTTAAAACTAAAAATGATTTATTAATACGGGAAGCAAAAATTTTGTAACCCTTTTTATGACATGGATGCCAACGGAGGAGTACGAAATTGGCATACTCGTAGTTAAAAGTTTACATGGTAAAGAAATGCAGAAAGCTAATATTTTTATATAATATGCTTTAGGAATACATAAATTAAACATTACACACACTACATTCATTTGACATACATCATAATACTTTTTTTATCCGACAGTAGTTGTAACATTGATGATTCGTAAAAATTTCACATAAAGGTTTTTTGGGATAGAAATGTTTTCATCACTTTTATAAATTTTAGTTTTCAATACCTCTTCTCCATATAAGTTAAGTATGTATGCCAAATCTAAGACTCTTCCATCTCACATTTTTTTAAATGCATTCAAAGCTTTCTTTTCATGCAAAAATATATAAATTTTAAAACAAAATAATAGCCAGCACACGTAATTCTGAACAATTTCGGGTAAAACTTACGTGCAGTAAAAAGTCCAGTCATTCATAAAACGATCTTTGATATTAAAGCACCACATCAGCAAAAATATTATGAACCCTCGTTCATTAACAGCGAATTTGATAGCTATTGGCGTGGCGACCCTCTCAACTCAAATTATATCAGATCCAAATCCCTGGCGTAACAATACTGAGTCCACTTGCCCCACCTTGATTCTCTTCGATGCTCACTTTGCAATTCATTGTTAGATGAGACACACAGCTTGTTAGATAGAACAATCCAAAATGTTTATCTTGTCTATACTCTATTCTACTATTATACTTTTTGATCTTATCTGTGGTGTCTATCTTTAAATATTTTTTTAAATCTAATTCACGATAAATTTATGACTCACTGACACGTTTTATGACTCACTGACATCAATTTTACCATCGTAAATATCGCGCGTAAAGATTACACGTTAAAGTACCGATTGAGTACAAAATCTAATCAGCTCTTTTCCTCCAAAACTGCGTCCGATGCATAAATTGCATAAAA
This sequence comes from Apodemia mormo, assembly GCA_036924255.1. Classification (NCBI taxonomy): domain Eukaryota; kingdom Metazoa; phylum Arthropoda; class Insecta; order Lepidoptera; family Riodinidae; genus Apodemia; species Apodemia mormo. The sequence goes on along the minus strand of JAUPFN010000008.1, from coordinate 32,398,923 downwards.
ATTGGTTTATCCAGTCGGTAGTTATAGTTGACAAAACGTTTGGAAAAAACTTCGAGAATTTTTAACCAATCATATTTTAGCCTTTTACAATATTTCAACACTCATACTCACTCTCTCACTCAAACTCTACGTCAAATACCGTTTCAGAAATGAAAATCAAATCAAGTTTTTAAAAGTTACAGCTTTTAAAATATAAATATTTTGTTATTTACAGCAAACTTACTTTATATTTGTAAAATAACTTTCAGACTAATACTAGGTGGTAGAGATCTGCATTGTTTGCATTTTACTAGGTGGTAGAGTTCTGCATTGTAAACTTATTGTAAGCCGGTAAACTTATGCATGTGGAATTAGACCTCGCCACAAGATAGCAACGTGTCTATAGGCGATGGTTGACTCTTTCCATCAGAAGACCCATCTGCTTGTTTGCTATCTTATGACATAAAAAAATTATAATAATACGCTGACTGATTTCTAAATTATTGTATTTAATACCGTGATATTATATCTAATTAAATACTTTAAATTGGATTAAAATCTATTTGTTAAATACTTTGAATTTGATCTAATCTGATTTGTTAAAGATTAATCAATGGCGAAAATGTTTGAACTTAAAAGTTTTTTGATATTTCTTTCTCATTTTTCAACCTATCGATTTTGTGACTAATGAAACAAAAGGCTCAAAAATTGCATTCGAAAGATTAAAATCGATCATCATTTTGAAAATAACCAGCTTATCGAAAATTAAAATGCAGTTATTTTTAAAAAGCTTTAGATTTTTTAACCCTTTGAGCTGAAAATCTATGCTTTTGGTATTGGTTTTGCTCTTTCGAGCTTAAAATCCCTCAATTTAGTGGAAAGACTCCCATGAAACTTTCCACTAAATTGAGGAAAGTTTCAGGGGAAACACTGAAAGGGCATCCCTATGCCCTGGACGATCGACTGGTTTACAGATTTTTTCAAAAGTTTTTGTCATTGGAAAATACAAAATAAATTAACCGGTTTGGATGGAATTAACCATATTTGACGCAGTTTTTTAAGAAGAAAAGCTGATTAGATTTTTAAATCAATTGGTATATTAAAAGTTATTTTAAAAATATGAAGTAAGTTTGATGTAAGCAATATAATTTTGATATTTGAAAAGGTGTAACTTTTGGAAACTTAATTCAATTTTGATTCTGGATCGGCATTAGATGTATTTTTCCAGTTCTAAAATATTGTGAAAAATCAAAAAGTAATTGTTTCAAAAAACTCGATGTTAAAAAAGAAACAATTTCGTTCAAAATGTTTCATCAATAATTGTTACCGAACGGATAAACGGATGCAATTTGCGGCATTGCAGACCGTTTTTTTTTTAAGGAATAAAGCTGACAAGATTTTGTAATCAATCGGTACCAAAAACTTTTTTGAGATTTTATCTAAATTTCTCAAAATTTCCTGAGCCAAATCGGTTCAGATTTTCAGAAAGTCTACGTTTGGTGAAACCCAGTCGAATGGCTTCAACCATGTTTCGATCGTTTAAGCAATTCAAAAGTTATGAGACGTTTACATACACACATAGATATGTACAGACATACTGAGGTCATCGCAAAAATAGTCGGAAAATTTCCTAGGACCTTAAAACATGGACCTTCAATATATATATATATATATATATATATATATATATATATATATATATATATATATGTATATATATATATGTGTATATATATATATATATATATATATATATATATATATATATATATATATATATATATATATATATATATATATATACATATATATATATATATATATATATATATATAATAAACACCCAAACCTAGAAATAAAAACATCTATGTTCTTGACACAAATGCCTCTCCCAGTCGGGAATCGAACTCGAGCCCCATTGATTACGTAGTCAAGTTCGCTAACCACTCGACTAACGGGGCGGTAAAACGGGGCAATACGTAAGTTATGAGTAAACATACGAAAACGCATAATATAACGCACGTACCTACTAATGATATGATGGCTTAAACATCACCCAAATAAAAATTAGAAATACTTTTATAGGGTAAAAATGATTAAGTAGCTTACTATACATTACAACAGTATGTAACTGGTCAAGTACAATCGCCCTTGGACAAGTCAATAGAGAAACCCCTAATTAGGATGAACAATACAACAGCCCAATTAAAATTGAAATTTCTAATAGTTATTTTAATAAACAATACTCACCCTTCACAAGGAATGTTATAAATGTAAACATAATAACAATAAGATAATTCCTTTTTTAGAGATAATTCCTTCACAAAGATAATTCCTTCACAAGGAATGTTATAAATGTAAACATAATAACAAAAAATATAAACATAATAACAATAAGATACACTGTTTGTAGTCTATATTATTATTATAAATTCGAAAGTTTGGATGATTGGTTGGATGGACGTTTGTTAATAAATCACGCTAAAACTACGAAACGGATTTGAATTAAATTTGGCACACAGATAGATGATAACCTGAAATAGAACATAAGCTAATTTTTATCCCGGAAAAATAAGTTTAATTAAACAAAAGATTTTATAATGCAGTGGTCTGCTCGCTGCAGCTAGTATAGTATATATATTTTAAGCCGACATATTAATTTAGGGGTTGATTTAACTTCAAGTTTGTCAAATTAAAATAAGCATTACCTCTTATAATTAGTTTTTTTTTTAAAACATGTTTTTAATAGAGAAAAACATTTCTTTCTTCATTAATTTGAAATGTTACGTAATGTACTTTATGGGATAAGGTTTTTCTTAAAGGATTTTTAACTTTACTGCATTACAAAAGCTTTTGGAGAATCCCGTTGAAACGAATAAGTTTCCCGGGATTAAAAAGATCATCATCTACCTGTATGCCAAATTTCATCCAAATCCGTTCAGTAGTTTTTGTGATTGAGTAACAAACATCCATCGATCCATCCATCCATTCAAACATATTTTCGCATTTATTATATTAGTAGGATAATTAATATAGATTACTTTATAATTAATAATAACAATAATAATAATAATATATAAAATAATATAGATTAAATTAATTTTAAATTGACAGTACCTACAGGTAATTATATTGTTTGACTCTATGCTGACTCCATCAATACCTTTTATCAGTTGCTATCATTATCATGAAATCACTTGAGCATACACAGTCACAATAAATTCTTACTAATCCCTACTAATATTATAAATGCGAAAGCAACTCTGTCTGTCAGTCTGCCTGTCTCTTCTTCACGCCTAAACCACTGAACCGATTTAAACGATATTTGGTACAAAGAAGTTTGAGCCCCGAGAAAGGACATAGGATAGTTTTTTTTCGGAAATCCCACGGGGTCGGGAACTATGCGGATAAAACGTCGGGACTGTCTATCTTTTGAACCACGATAATAAGGATTAACTTAGGCTATTTTTATCTTAGATTTAGATAATAGGTAATACATTGAAGCTGGTGACATCTTTAACAAAAACCCATCGAAAGTACAGTCATGATTACAAAAGTTACGTGTATATAGATCTAAAAAATATTAAAAACATCGACATAGATGATTTCGCTGATTAAAAAGAATTAGGTGAAATCCTTAAAACCTTAACAGTAAAAAACTTTGACACGACAGGACTTAAACCTGCTTCCTTGCCTCTGGCCAGCTCTAACCAACTGAGCTACTGTCGATTGGTTCAACGTGGTGAATTACTTTTTTGCTTTGCGATTGATTCCGTTGATTGTACTAATTACATACGTAGGTATATACTAGTCAAATAAATTCATCCTTTCAGATAATGACCGCAAGTTAAAATCCTGTCGTATAAAATTTTTATTTCTTAAGTTTTTAAAGTTTTCCCAAGTACGGGATAAGTGCTAAGACAGATAGGGGAAATTATTTCTTACCTCTGGCTACTTTGATTACGAAGCACTAAGACTCCACTGTCCGTTCGTCTTGTCTGTCTCTCCGTCTGTCACAAGGCCGTATTTTAGGAACCGTGGTAGTGAAACAGTAGAAATTTTTACAAATAATGTATTTCTGTTGCCACTATAGCTACAAATACTAACACAGAATAAAATAAATACTAAAGGGGCTCCCGTACAAGAAACCTGATTTTTTGCAATTTTTCTCTCTATACTAATAATGACAGGTAATAGACACTTGAAATATTCACAGAATATTTAGTTACGTATTCAATTTAAAATAAATAATTAAATTAAAATAAAATCAATAATTCACTCTCATGCCCCATACAATTCCAACCGACCAACCAACAAATATTTAACACCCATACAACAAACGTGACTTTTTGACGTTTTTTATCGAGGATGGTAACTACGGAAACCACGTACGCGGGTCTAACTTACACTTGAAAAATTTCTGTTAGTCAAAATAATAAACGGATGCTCAATCTTTAACTATTGTAGGTTAAATATGATGGAGTCCTTTAAATGTCAATTAATATTTTATGATTAATTAATGTTTAGTATAAATAAAATTATTTCAACATTATAATTAATTAAGAATCAATAAGGATACCAGATATATGCGTGTTTGTATTTACAAATCAAACTTCAATATTTACCTTGCTAGTCCATTTTACGCGACGCCATGACGTCAATCCATCTCAAACGATTTCCCAGAGGACGGTCCCAGCTTGGAGATATCTAATTACAATTTCGATGCGGCCAATAAATATTCCAATAGGTTCCAATTTACATAATACTCACGTACTATAGACTACAGAGTACAGACATAGATACCAGTCATGATATACATACAATGTTTATATGACTTTTATTAATATAATCGTTGTATACAATGTTATTAGGTACATTGTTTACAATGTATTATTTAATTTATTTACATTTTGGTAATTCAGTTTGTTATTAGTAAGAATTAACAGACCTATCACTACACCAAAAGTAAAATATAAAATATCAGTGCTATCAATATTTTCTATGCTATTTCTCCATGTTCTTTAGAGGCTTTTTATTTATTTACAAAGACAAACAGACAAAAATTCTAAAAACTATATTTTTGGCTTCGATATCGATTGTAGATCACGCCCCAAGTATTCTTTTAAAAAAATATTCAATGTACAGTTTTGACTTTCCTACGATTTTATTATATGTATAGATATTTATTAGGCATAACAAAGCAAAAAAATAATACTTCTAGACCTTCTTGTTACTTGTCAATTTATTGAAAATATCAAGTTTTAGTTTATGTAATAATTACATTCTAGCGATCGTCTGTGACCGAAATTCGACCAGACTAAACAAAATCTCTTTAAAGTTTGGCAATTGACTTTAGTAGTACAGAAAATAGTATAAAGGTGTGTATCATTAAATAACATGTATGTTATAAGAATTTAGTGTGTGTAATGTGTATTTTTATTAAAAAACACAGGCGGTTTTGGTTTTGTATATCTCTTATGTTTCTTTGGGAGTGACGAATATTAGATAAACTAAATTATTTTCTACGTTTTTTAAATTAATTAAATATAACATATCGTTAGGAACAATCATATAAAAATATTCATACTTTAATTTGACTGACTTCTGTCATCATATTTAAGTGTTACCATTGTATAAAACTTTAATTAAATTTGCAATAAGACATCAATAATTTTATACATTATAATTTTCATTATAAGTATCAAAATAAAAATTCTCCCTGTTTTTGTACTAAAGAATAGTTTAAAGCTAATTTTTTTGTTATTTAAGTATCTATAAAGTATCTTGACAAAATCTTAGCTCAGAATTTGGTCAATCTAACTTAGGCTCCTGAGATTAGCAGTTGTACTAAAGGCACCCAATGACAAGATAAATACCTAAATACATATTGTTACGGAGAGAACTGAATGTTTACGTCAACCTTAACTTCAAATTTATTTAGCTACTATTCCTCAAGTTTAAAAGATATTTACTAAATGCGTATACGTTAAGGAGTTGATATAAAATCTTACGGAATACAAATAAACTTTTAGGTAATAATTAAAAAAATTATGTATGAGGTCTTGCCGTGTTCTTTATGTATTTCTAATGATTTTTATTTAAAAATATTAGGTTTCCACAGTCTTTCGCAATGTAAACTTTAACTGTATTAAATTTCGTACTCCGTTTGCGCAATTGTCTTAAAAAGGAGTGCAATCTTTGCATCCCTTTTGCTTTGCACTGCAAAGTATTCCTTCACGTACCAATATATAGATTATATTATAAATTTTCAATAATTCTCAAAAAATGTATTTTTCTATTTTGGATATCATTAAAATAAACATTTTGTTTGATCTAAAATCACATGACTGTGACATCAAAGGACTACAAAGACGAAATTACGTTTTAGTTGATAGTTATAGAAAACGCTTATTAGAACTACGATGGCAATTTGTTGGACAAAAGGATGCCCCTTGGTTGGATGCTGACGGCGTTTCAAAGTTTCCAGTTGACGGGCAACCAACCGCCCTTCTGTCCGAATTTATTGAATTTTGTTGGGAGATTGAAGGATGACCACACGTTTATTGTTCTGTCCGGCATTGATTAGGGTAACATTAAAAGGGACAGGTAACAAGAAATATGGATATTGTTGCATGTATGATATTCATTTAAGGATTGAATACCTAACATCGAATATAATTAATGAAGGATTCAGTAATACAATATGATTAAATGATTTGATTTATTATTAAATAATAATGTTTGTAAAAAGAATTATGTTATATTACCGATGCCTTATTTATATGATTTTAAGAGGAAAACTTTATACCTACTTTAAACTTAAAAAAAAAAAGTTCTTGATCATTATTTATAAATAAAAAAGTTATTTGAAATGATTAGGTAGACTTTCATCATTTAGACTAACTTACATTCTATTCTTTCTACCGTTTTATATGCGAATTGATAATACTTTTAATTTTTATTTTTCAAATTGCAATGTCAAAATGTCAAAATGATGTAGTCGTTAGCCTATAATTCCGTACAGATTATAAGCTTTCGGGTTCGATTTCCGGGTTAGGTTAAAGTGGTATCACTAGACCAGGAGGCATTCGTAAAAAACTATTCTCAGTTATACGCATATCTTTGAACCAAAACTTTATGCTGAATGTTCAATCAGATAAAAAGTAAGAAAAAAATATTAAAAACCTCTACAGAACCGTTTTCAAATGTCTAAAAATGAAGCGAAATCCGCAAAAATATATTCGTAACATTTATAAACTGAAATTGACTGAATGTAGAAACTGAAAAGATGTTTAATACACATTCGAATTGAATTATTTCTTAAGCTTAAGCGATATACGACTATGTTTTACCTGATGCTATAAAAGACAAATCATTTTTATCACCTTTATTATTATTTGGAGTCTAAAAAATAAAAATAAAACGCTTTTATTCCTTATACCATGGTGACATAAATATTATTTTTTGGAGTAACATTCTAATAAACATTTCCCTATACACCCTACGGGTCTCTGTGGTTGCCTTTGGCAACGACAATTTGTCCTCTCTCCGAGCCTTTCAATTATATTATTCCTCTATAAATTTCTACTCTGACCGCGTCGTAGGTTAGTGGCTGTGAGACAATTAATTATCATATTGTTTTTGACAACATTCCTTAGACAGTTTCTTTATTAACCGGGAAATTTAATTTTGAATTTACTGCTCCGGCTATTCACTTATGTTATACACGGGGAGATGAAATAAACTATTTTATAGACTATTGTGAAAAGTAGTAAGAAATCCTAACAATATTTTCACCCGACTTCCCAAGAAGGAGGCTATCAATTCGATTGCATTTTTAAATGTTTGTTACCTTCCCAAAAAATAACAGATACAACACAAACAAAATGGAAAACAAATATGACAGTCTAACAACAGCAAAAAAAACTGTAAACCGGTCTACCCTGCAGGCCATCCCTGAATTCCTATTTAGCTGAAAGGAGTAGAAATTATAAGCGTAGAGTCTATATTCATAGCGAGAAGGAAAAAAAATTAAGAATTATAAACGCATCATCTGCTCTCGATACTTTTTGAATGACTGACTACATGTATCGTGCATCAGTATGTATGCGAAATCAATAGGTTTTAATTATTGTCTTCTTAGTTTGATAATTTAAACGATTCGTTTGAAAGGCTTTAGGCAATTCTTTTGAAATAAGGTTTCCGATTTTTTTGGAAACTTAACTTTCATGACATTATATATTTTTGTGTTCCCGAATTGTGGATAGGTTGGTCATCTGCCATATCACGGGACTTATCGTTGGCTAATCGTAAGTGCGTTGCACCTGTACTAACTTCTTTGCTGATATGGACGTGATGATATATTTTATTTATGTAACAAATACTCTTGAATATTAAAGAGTTAAGACGTGTTTCTATTAAAAAATACAGTGTTTACTTTAGTGTGTGGTTACTTGTTTGTACTTTATTAAAAAATACAAAACATATTATTTATTACATAATTATAAGAACTTTACTGCATAGCAAATGTTCTTCATCTGAGCAAAATTATTGCACATAAATATACCAAATACATGTGCATACAACAAAAGGTCGTCCACCTTGCAAACACATTGTCTACGGCCATTTATTACAGTAATGTCGCCGATCTGTCGCTTAGCCAGCAGTATAAATTACATTAATATAATCTGTTATGCTATATTCCGACCATTATAGACATTATTATCGTTTTTTTCACGTCTATGCGTAGAGCAACAATAGACTTTGTAGATCGAGAAGCTATATATATTGATCATGTAACCAGTGATTGTTTACCGGTTAATTTTTAAAGTTAAATTAGCGCAGGTACGTAAGAAGACTTTTCAAAAGGTTTGGCTCTACCTTAACCTCTTGGAATCAATAAATCGGTTAATAGAGGTTTTCAACGCTCATAATTTTTTACCCGCACTGTGGTAACGTACCAGTCGTGGATTTGGTCGGTTAAGTTTTTGAAGCACTCTCAACTCAAATAGGCTCCGAGTGAAACCTCTATTAACCGGTATTTTTAGACTGGATTTCAAGCTTCTCTGTATCACTACCATCGTGACCATTAGGCGGTAGAGTTTTGCAACGTTTCGCCTCTGGGTTTGCAATCTATTACTATTACATACATAATAAACACCCCAACCCAGAACTAGTTTTTACATTTCTGTAACTCCTAGGCCGAGTTTCGTTACAACACGTATTTTGTGTTTTGGTACCACCGCCTTACGTATTCCTGCCGCAATAGCGTCAATGCTTGTCATTGTAGTGGTCCGGGTTGGAGGGTAAAGTAGCCGGTAGACTTATGCATGTGGTATTGCCATCCTGCCACACGGATAGCAACGTATCATTAACATCTTTGTGTCTATAGGCGATGGTTTCTCTTTCCATCAGGAGAGCCATCTGCTTTTATTATTTTATTATTACTTTATTTCTGCCGTAATAGCGTCATGTTGGTAAAACATCTCGTAAATGGCAAGAGAATGTTATTATTGTATCCCTAACATCGTAACTACTAACTAGATGGTAGAGTTCTTCAACTTATGCATGTGGCATTTTCATCCCGCCACAAGGATAGCAACGCACCATTAACATCTTTACTGTCTATAGACGACGGTTTTTCTTTCCAACAGAAGAGCTATCTGCTTCTTTGCTATCTTATGCTGTATAAAAAAACGTCTTAACTGGGTTTTGTTACTATCGTCTTATAGATAACTGCCGCATTAACTTTGGTGATTTTCGTTGACGTTTTCCGGTTTGGAGGGTAAAGTAGCCGGGAAATTTCTGCATGCGATGTTAGACCAAGTCATAAAAATAGTAATTCACCGTTAATAACCTTGGCATATATCGGCGATGCTTATCTCTTTTAATTAAGAGAGCCAATCTGCTTGTTTGCTGTCTTATCGTATAAAAAATACTACAACATGACAGTGACATGACAATGTATATTTAAGTTGAGCCATAAGACAAAGTAGAAAGCCAATAAGTTCCACAACAATATAAATTTTATTAACTAAAGAAAAACTTCATAAAATTTACATTTCTGTTAAACATTTTGAAGTATACTGGATAGAAAAAACAGCAGAGTAATATTTATACATTTTGCGATACAAAACATATTTTCTAAAAATTTAACTAAAAATTATCACGCTCTGCTCGTACATCGGGGATACCGAACGACCTTATTAAATTTTAAAGGTCCCAACCATTATTCATGAGTCTGTATGGTCTCGCTTGATTCTCCACACGAAATAGTTGCAATAAATTGAGAGAACTTTATTGGCTATTAAAATAACTAATGAACATGTTCCGTATTTTGTACGTTTCTATTTATTGACACAAATTTATAAGACTTGAAACAGTGATTTTGCAACAAATATGGCAAGCTTTGGAGAAGATATTTTTACATGTAACCCATTGAATAAAGAAAACTGATGGAAGAATTGCCAAATATAACAATTTTACCAGTTTAGATTACAATAAACATAATATTATGTTACAATATTAAACGTATTGTAATATGGGTAAAATTGTAGCACTCCATCTACACTAATATTAAACGTGCGAATATCTGTCTGTTGGTCAGTCTGTTATGCTTTCACGGTTAAAGCACTTAACCGATTTTAATAAAATTTGTCATGGAGATAGTTGAAAATTTGTGATAAATCACAGGATATTTTCACTTAAAAATATACCCCTAAAGAAGCTGAAATAGGAAATGATACCTTGTGTCAAAAATGATATCGATATGATATTATCTACTCTCGGACGAACCTGGGCGGGTCATCTAGTATATTATAACTTTGACTGGTCCGGCAAATGTTGTTTTGCCCTATAAATTATTGAATTACTAATACCGCTATTTAAAAATAGGGGTTGATAGTAGAAGGGTGAAGATTCAGGGTTGTGTGTATTTTTAATGTCATATCATAAAAAAATAAAAATATTTCTCTAAAACACAAAAAAAAAATTTGAGGTGAACCAATTTTATCAATAAGGGGTAAGTATAGTAAATGTAAAAACTGGATAACCACCTACTCTCTCAGATCTACCGAATATACATATCAAATTTCATCGAAATCGGACAATATTTTTGGGGGAATGTGGTGATAAAAGTGAGACACGAGAATTTTATATATTATACAACTTATCGACTCTGTGGTCTATTGGTCCGGTGTTGGAGTTGACCACATGAGGTCCCGGGTTTGATTCCTGGGCCTGGCAATTCAAAAATGTGTTTTTTCAAAACAACGTTGCCCGGGATTGGAAAGTGCCGGTTGGCGATAGGCTTGCCACCTATCACATTGTGACACCAAGTATTTTCGGCTAATCGGTGGGTGCACTTGTTGTACCTCTGCCTACCGCTTCGGGGATACGGGCGTGAAGATACTTTTATACAACTTACAAGTCTTCTTTACTTGTTCAAACATTTTAACTATAAAACTTTACAAATGAATATCATAAAAGCAAAAGGTGAAACTATGTTTAGTATTATTAGTTTTTTTTATATCATAAGATAGCAACAAAAGTAAATGGCTCTCCTGATGAAAGAGAAACCATCGCCTATAGACACAAAGATGTTAATGATACGTTGCTATCCGTGTGGCGGGATGGCAATACCACATGCATAAGTCTACTCCAACCCGGACCACTACAATGACAAGCATTGACGCTATTGCGGCAGGAATACGTAAGGCGGTGGTACCAAATACGCAAAGGACTCGCTGCAGAACTCTACCATCTAGTTGTTACGATGGTAGTGATACATATAGTCAATCGATCGCCTCTTGAAAACTACCGGGCAGAGTCGCAGATGGTTTATTCTTCAAAGAGGTCTATTCTTCTTCAAACCTGGACTTCCGAAGTCCGGGTGACTTCCACGAGGTGAAGTAATAGTATTAGTGATATTGTCCACATCATGTACTTAAAAAAATCATAAAACTCCTTACGACATAAATGTTCGATATCAAGAAAATTGTTTTTAATGTGTTAAGTGTTACGAAATAGCTTTATCCAGGCTGTCACCAGAAACAAGCAATGATTGTTATCAAATTTCTACAGCAATGGGGATAACCAATACCACCCAAATACCAAATACAAAATCGATGATTCGTGGTGAATCGGAACGTCTACTGACATTTTTTTCGCTCAATTTGCTTTGCCAATCTCGCAAAAAAACTAGCCCCGTTCCGCCGTAAAACTTCCCCCGGAGCCCAAGGAACACAGGGAAGTTTTCCCTTTGAAGAATAGACCAACTGCCTTCTGCCAGGCAGGTTGTAAAAGGTGACCGATTGGCAACGCGAGTCACTAACATCGTGGCTACTAGGTGATAGAGTTCTGCATTGTCTCGCCCAGGTCTGGTACCACCACCTTACTTATTCCTGCCGCAATAGCATCAGTGCTTATCGCTTTCGTGTTCCAGTTTGGAGGGTAGGTACTAGGTAGCCTGTAAACTTATGCATGTGGCATTAGACCTCACCACAAGATAGCAATGCACCCATCTTTGATGTCTTTAGACGATGGTTGACTCTTTCCATCAGGAGACCCATCTGCTTGTTTGTTATCTTATGATATAAAAAAAAAGAAAACAGCTTGATAATATTTATTTCTTATTTATTTCATATATTATCAAGAGAACTTAATTATTTTCAATTTGTTAAAGGTATAAAACAATTTAAATTGAATCAGGTAAGCTGTTTGTGAAGTATTTCAAATACTATTTTTTATATCCAACCTGAAGAAGCAATACAAAGCTGAATGAAATCTTATTTGCAACGTTATTTACTGCAAAAGTATTCTCGTACTCCTTTGTAATGCCTCGAATGGCCCTCATTTTGTGCACTGTCTGTTTAATTAGTACAATGAGCTACTTATAGTTCGTTAGTGTTCTTAACTACAAAAGTATTATGAACATCTTGTACGCTTATAATTAAAAATATTATATTTGTTTGAATGCACCTATTATTTATTTTAGCTCGACTGTATAGTACGAAGGGTTATGATTTTAATCACATAATATCCCACCAAAAACATTTTACATTTGGCTTGCACTGTCAAAAATTTATCAGATTTCATGCAGATCTAGGTCTCTAACTCTATATGCCCTAACTCACGGAATGTTTTCTGTGCCCTAACTCTACAAGCCCTAACTTCACAAACTCTATACCTTAGACAAAATATGTAGTATGATGGCTGTTTCGTTACTTCAAGAACTATTGCACTCGTTTAACAGAAAAGTAAACTGAGGATACATTTTTCACTTTACGGCCATATGACGGTAGCAAAATGGCCAAGCCACATATTTTAACTAGGACGCAGAGTTTGTGAAGTTAGGGTTTGTAGAGGAGATGTTTGGTTCTGCTTGAGATCTGATAACTTTTTGACAGGGCAAGGCGAATGGTCTCGTCGTGGCAACATTTTACATGAAAATGTTTTTCATATGGATTTCACTTCTTTTTGCAAGTTGCTTATGAAAATATTGTTTATACAATATTATATACACGTATTGTTAAATTTGTAATAAGAAATCTGGATTTTTTTATATGTCATAAGATAGCAAACAAGCAAATGGAAGTAGTTAAACATCACATATAGACACTTAAAATGTTAATTGTGCGTTGCTATTCTGTGGCGAGGTCTAATCACTAATGCCACATGCATAAGTGATATTGGCAGTGGTACCAGATCCGGGCCAGACAATGCAGAACTCTACCACCTAGTAGCCACGATGGTAGTGACTCGCATAGCCAATCGATCTCCTTTTACTGCTGTTGGCCTATTCTTCAAAAGAGCCCAGACCAACACAGACTTGTATAATTTTCAGATTTGTAGCATGAAATTAAATCTCTACTGGAAAATACCGTACAAACTTTCATCCGCTAATTTAAAGGTCGGGGATAATATACTAACCCTGAAATATGTATTATTTATAACAAGGAGTCCCTATATCAATTTTCAGCCCCCTAGCATTAACATTTGCAGAAGTGTCATACCCAATTTCATCACCTAGTTTAAATTATAGGGGGGTAAATTAAGTTCCAAAGCGAGTAGTGGGTAATATACTGTGTGTAGTAGCGAGTAAAGTCAGCACTTATAGATAATCCGTTTATCCACGATTTACCGATTTTTCGGTTGTTTCTTTTTTTAATATCGGTAGGAAAGCGTTTGACCACGAGATCGCCTGATGTTAACTAAGATGTGGCCTAAGGGAGAACGCGCTTTCCTAGAAGGTTCACTCTTCTTTTGAAGATCCCGAGATTGTACTTGTCGACGAACATAGACTCAGGAAGCGTGTCGAATGAAGACTGCTTCCGAATTCAATGCAGAATGAATTCGGACCGCTTTGTCGAATGTCAATTCACTCCAGTCCACGGAACGTCCACCATATGGCCATGCCTAAAATATGTGCGCCTCGACGATCGATCGACAAGTTTCTCCAGTTGGTGTTTGGCGGATCCATCCCAGAGGTGAGAGCAGTATTTCTTGCACGAACGGACTTGTGCTTGATAAAGGTTGAACAACTGTCTTGAGCTGAAATACTATCTCACCTTCGCCAGAATACCAAGCTTTTTTGAGGCAACTTTTGATTCGATGTACGAACTAAAGTTGAGAGTAGGCGTTAAGCTGATACCGAGGAGATTGAGGTGCTCAGTTATCGACACGGACACACTTTGAAAAGATGAAGATAGGTGAAATGGACTCTGTTTAAGGGAGAATAGACACGTCTGGGTCTTAGTCGCATTAAACTTGTTTAGATTGGCATTGCTCCAATCGGAGACTGTCTGTATGGACAGGTTCATACGATCGACCATCGCCTTTCTGAGAGACCGGATCTGTGCTGTACTGGCTCACGCGCTAGATGCATAATTCTTCACAATAGTGCTATCATCTGCGTACCCATAGAGTTAGAGAAATGATCCCTGAGTGACTCCAGCATTTATAGCCTTTTGGTCGGATGAGCAGCCATCGATGATTACTCTAATCGACGGGGCACTCAGAAAATCTAAGATCCAGGCGCAGAGGCCAGTAGGTAGACCGCACGATGGGAGCTTGCCAATAAGACTATCATGCCAGACCCTGTCACAGGTCTTCGAGATATCAAGGGAGACAGCTAGTGTTTCACCATCTTCACCATGGCCACGCTCCAGATGTAAGTGGCATGCGCTAGATGATCTCAAGTGAACCGATTTTAACGAGACCCATATTGGCGATCATTGAGTACGTCGTTCGCTTTTAGGTGTGCCATTAGCCTGCTGTTCAGTACACGCTCCGTAGCCTTGCAGAGTATGGACTTGACTGAAATTGGCCTATAGTTGAAGGGTCGACACGACTGCCTTTTTGTAGGCACAGGTTGCACGTGAGCAAGCTTCCATGATTTCGATACTTTTCCAATCGTCATCAAAAGGTGAAAGAGGCATGTCAAAACAGGAGCGAGTGTAGGCGCACAGGTTTTTAGCACTATGGCTGGAATCCCATCAGGGACATTGGTTTTGTTCACATCCAGATTCTGAACCTCAGTCTGACGAATGCGAATTTCCGGCATTTTATTTATTTATTTAATATTTTATTATTTATTTATTTATTTATTTAATTTTATTGTACACAAATTAAGAGATTTACAGAGAAAAAATATAATTAAAAACTACAAAAGGCAAACTTTTCTCTAAGGTAAAAAAGATTTCTTCCAGCCGACCCAGCTTATGAAGCGATTACAAAGAAACAGCAGACATTGTGCACAATCAACTTCAAAGTTTTAATACACATGATATAGGCAAAAAAAATTGAGAATGACTTACAAAAATAACAAAAAATATATACGCAGGAATAACTAAATTTTTATGAGAATGACAGTAGTGATTTAAAAACTGGCAAGTATGGGCTATTACGGCCGTCAAACGGGAGTAAATTCCATAACCTAACGCCCTGAATACTAAAAGAGCTAGAATAATTTTGAGAATGAGTTCAGGAAACTTCAATAACGAACGTACTGAAAACAAGGAAAATTAGGGGAATATAAAAAGGAGAAACGCTCACGAAGGTATTGAGAAGCAGCTGGGTTAAACAGTACATTAAAAAGTAGACACAAAACATGAGTATTCCTGCAAAGACGAATAGGAAGTAACTTAAGCTGGGCTCTGAAATTCGAGATACGGTCATACTTGCGCAAGCCAAAAACAAAACGGATACATAGGTTTTGGAGCCTCTCAACTTTATTGATGAGTTCTTCAGTAGCATCTAGAAAACAAGAATGGGCATTAGAAAAAATTTAATTCTAAAGGGAAGAAAGTTTTTTAAAATATTTAAAGAATGAAAAGCAAAATAAACTTTTTGACATATTATTTATTAATAAGGAATTCTAATAAAATTCTAATATGGAAAAATTACACCTAAATTAGTGACTTGGTCAGAGTAAGAGATAATAGAGCTATTGAATACTACTGGCGGCAAATTTAAAATATGTAAAGAATTTAACATATACCGACTGCCAATAACTATAGCTTTGGATTTATTCAGATTAACACATAGACCATAGGTCTGAGCCAGCGAATGAATAGCATCCAAGTCTTTATTGATCTATCAACAGCATTTGGTAAATCTTGGCGGCTAAAATTTCGATATAGCTATAAATCGTCAGCATAGAGATGGCAATTAGATGATAAATAAGAAGATATGGAATTAATAAAAAGGGAAAATATCAGAGGAGAAAGGACTCCACCTTGGGGTACGCCAGCTTTGATATCTAGCCAATTAGAATGAGATTCTTTATATAGAACACGCTGCTTACGACCCCGAAGGTTAGAACTAAACCAACCTAACGCGGAAGCCGAAATATTAAGAGAACGCATAATCCCAAGAAACACATCAAAATCCACCGAATTAAATGCGTTGCTAAAGTCTAGTAACACTGCCAAAGTAAGACGTTTCGAATCAATTTCCAAGCGAATGTCATCGGCAACTTTCACAAGCGCAGTGACAGTACTATGGCCAGGCCTGAACCCAGATTGATATGGATTTAGTAACTTATTTTTGTGTAAGAAATCTGATTGAGATTGTACGATACTTTCTGAAACTTTTGAAAGGAAAGGATGTATGGAAATAGACCGATAGTTTGATAAAACTGAAGGCTTAGAAATTTTGGAAAGAGGGATAACATTACCTAATTTGCGAGCAGCAGGAAATGAATTCGATGAAAATGAAAATTTAAAAATGTGAGCAGTAATAGGAAGAATTAGAGGAATAATTATTCAAATCATTCTAGAGCATATATTGTCACTACCTATTGCTGTAGAAGAAATAGAGAGAATGTGCTTTTTAACCATCTCCTTAGAAACCGGTTTAATAAAAATAGGGACAGTTAGGTAGACAAGTAGACGAGAGAGAATTGAGTGTAATACTTTTAGTACTATCGTTTAATAAAATTGAAGGAGTGGAAAAATGTGTATTGAGAATATTAAGATCGGTAAAACGATTGCCGGAAGCCTGAATTTTGCTAATGCCTCTTGGCATTTAAGGGTTTTCACCTCATATCCAGGTAGACCGGGAGATTTCGCGTTAGTGCGATGATGGGATAGGTGGGAATTATTTTTTTCTACGATATTTCTGGAGTTGAAAGGTAAGGTAAAAAAACTTATGCATGTGGCATTAGACCTCGCCACAAGATAGCAACACACAATTAACATTTTAGGGAATGGTTGACTGTTTCCATCAGGTGATCTGCTTGTTTGCTATCTTATGATATATAAAAAAGAGACTAGATTTCTTATTACATCATCAATTGTATCATCAAGAACGATATTCATCACAATACTTATTCACGTTATCAAGTTGTTTAATACAAAAAAGATTAACCTATCAAACAAAACTTTGGATTAATAGCATTTGTATAAAGAGCATAAAATTTATTCGTCAGCATTGGTGTGACGAGCCGCCAAGGTACAATAATAGGAGATAAACCCGAGCTTAATCAAGAGCTCAATTAAATCAGGCTGCCATTCACTAAGCTCTCTCAATCCGCTGACTTCCTGGTATGCATTGAGCTGAGACGAGATTTCCATCAAATTAAACAGCACCTTTGCGCAACTATTTATAAAGATTCCGTTGTGAAGGGTGAACGCTATTCAGGATGTGAAATTTGACGTGTGAGACCTTCAGCCGTTCGAATAAAATTCTCTGTGTCCTCTATTGTGTGGAACTGAGTGAACACGACTACCTCATAACCTCCGCCTTATTATTCTTCAAGGAGGTTTTACTTTGTCTTTTTATATATATAGTGCTAAAACAACCTGCCTTCCGTTTTCTAAGAACAAGTTAGTTTTTTATTGTTTCGCAAATTGAAAGGGTAAATAGATCTGAAAGAGTTTCTGTAAAATAATAAATTACGTAGCCCGTTGATTTGAACATTTAAAAAGAATAGCACGTTAAAGAATGACAAGACATCAGTAGGCTTTCCCTAGACTAATATTCCATAAGCATATTGATAGGCTGTTGTCTGAAGATCGTGCCAACGGTCATCGTAACCAATAAAAGTTTGCAAGAATCTTTAAGGATTGCACAATCTTTTACCATGGACTTGACGTAAAAATATGTATATATGTATGTGTGTATTTGTGTATGTGTTTGTGTGTGTATGTTTATGTTTGTGTTTGTGTGTGTGTGTGTGTGTGTGTGTGTGTAGTTAGTTAGTGTGTAGTCTGTTAAGAAAGAAAACATGTCTAAATATATCTATTTTTTTAACCATATAACATAATTTAAGAAGGATATTCTAACGTTCAGATATTTTTTATAGATTGTTGTGGGTCTTATATATTCTTATGATATTGTAAATACATATAGTGTAAATAAATTCAATGTTTTGTATGTATAGGAGTTGATACATCGCTTTTTAGACTATGCACTGCTACCATTGAGATATCTTACGTAACAATAACACAAAAATACACGTATTATTCTGTAATGTCGCGTCTGTGGTCTAGTGGTCTAGTGTCGTAGTTGACTACATGAGGTCCCGGGTTTGTATTCCTGGGTCGGGCAATTCAAAATAATTGTTTTTTCAGTTTTCTGATAAAAACAACATTGCCCGGGATTTGAAAAAGTGCCCGTTTGGTGACAGGCTTGATACCTATCACATTGTGAGACTAAATATCTTCGGTTAATCGTGAGTACACTAGGTGTGCCTCTGCCTACCTCTTCGGGGATACGGGCGTGAAGATTCACACTTATTATTACTTTAACTAACTAACTACCGTTGGTTGAAATGCAAGCGGCCCTGGCTACTTAATCGATGGGGTGCGGCTTCGGTTACTGACAGTGTCAAGAATTTGTTGTGATCATAAATTTTTGTATTTCTGGGTTTGGGCATTATAGGAATAATTAGGTCATATTAAGGCAAGCCATTGCAAAATCTGGTATTTACAAGTACCTTACTATCTTTTTCTCGTTTTTTGCCTCGATACAGACCTAATATTTTTTAAGATTAAACCTAAACGTACCCTCTTAAGAACTGGTTAGGTAAAAGACATATGATCTATTTTTCAAAATAATCCCGGATCCAAACACACTCAATGTCGAGTCAGCATTATAAAATATACTTAAATTCACAGCTCTATATTAATATTACTTTGATATGAAACCTATCTCTTATCGTGTGAATAAATAATACATATAAAAGGCTCAAACATATGCCGCGTCTTATATTTCCAATCTATTTAGATATCTCGTGATACATTGGATATTCTCTACACCTTTTCCACGGTATGAACGTAATGGAAAATAACAGGTCAAAGAAAAATGGTTCTAGCTAGGTACAATCAAGAGCGTATGAGTTCGCATTTATAAAGATTCAAAACACATTCCTTGAATGAATACAATTTAGACTCGAATGCGTTCCTGTATTCGCAATTTGGATGAGAAATTTCTTGCCTGATTTAATTCTGTGGGAGATTTGTTTATTATCAAATTATAGCTTAAGGCATAAAGTGATTTGTCGTATGCTCAAAATTAATGAAATCTTGAAAGCAAAGAGCTTAAAGTCAATTGGTATTGTGACGAGTAAACCAATTTTTATTTTTATGACCGTCGTCTTACAAACTCGATTTTCATTAAAATACTATATACTATAATACGGTTAAGTTAAATAACGGTATGGTACGGTACTGTTATGGTACGGTACGGTATAGTACTATAACATATTGGTGTTATATGAAGTGCTAGTCACTTGTCAACTTTTGAATATTGATAGAATTTATAATATTATATTGCAGAATGTGTATTTAAAACAGAATTGAATTGTAAAATGTCTTGATCAGACGACAGTTCCGAATAAATTAAATGCTTAAACAAATAGATTTTTAAATTAATAGAAAATAATATCATTTTGCACCGATACCATATTACTCGCTGCAAGTAAGTAGTCCCCCGGAGGTCAGAAGATCACCACAGTACTATAGATGCTGTGTCATATAACCGGCTGATTTAATTTACACGTATGCTAAAACACTGGTTACTTCTAACTGAATTTAGATTACAATATCATTAAGGTTTTTAGGATGATTTAGTCATATTATTTAGTTATAGAGTGCTGTAAACAGTTTTTTTATCAAAAAATATTGCAAGATCTAAATATTAAACTGAATATTTAAGCATATAAATGAGTCCATTACAAAATAGTTAAAATTCAAGCTATTATTTTAAGCTATTTTCAAGCTATTTCTTTTTTTATTATATGATAGGACGGAAAACAAGCAGATGGTTCTCCTGATTATTATGAATATTGAGCAAATTGGTTCAAAAATCCTTGTAACATTAAACAGGTAGCGCGGGCGTAATCATGCTATTATACACGTAGTTTCCTGTATCGTACGCGTTATACTAGACGGAAATAAATGAATTCTTTTTCCACTTTATCTTTGATTCGAGTCTGGGACCTCGTTGTAGGCTCACAGACTACACCAACAGGTATTCATGCAAAATAAATTATTTATTTTATTTGTTGTAAATAAATTATCACAAACTCATATTTTTTCTTAAAATTAACAATTAAAATAAGCATTACATATAAACACACTTCTCATGTAAATAAGCGGAGGGAATCACAAAGTCCCACAAATGCCAAACCCACATTAGCATGGAGAGGATGACATACTCTCATCGGATTAATACTCATATTAGTCATGCATCAAAGAGCTCCAAGCGGCATTGTGAAGAGCCCCTCTCCAGAGATTTGACGGAACAATACGAGCAAATTATAAGGAATGGCAATATTATAAGAGCTTCTTGACCCATATTCAATCAGGATTAAATTAAATCCCTTAGAAATAATGTTTACATAATAATAATATATAATGTAATTGAATAATCGTTTTAATATTAACTAGTAATATAAAATTACTAGTTAGCCTAAATTATTTTTGTTAGCCATTAGTTAATAGTCTAAATTATTAATAATAATAAGAAGCCTTAGTTTGTCACAGTTTTAAGTACAATGACCTTCAAGTTTCTGAATCAAATTCAATGAACATCCCCAAAAATAACTAAGTACTATTATGAAAAGAATCTTGATCAGTAAACCAGCTTAACGCGAGTTTGGATCAAAAAAGTTAAGTAATTTTTGACTTTTGACTTCATTAACTTTTACTAATGAACAACTCCTTAGAGGAACGCATAGGCCAAATTAGCTCTACTTTAATTACTAATTACATGTCTGTTCAAATCACCCGGGCATAATTCCAGCACCTTGTGTACCTAGTCGACACCATGTTAGTGTTTAACATACTGACACTATATCGTAATCCTGGCTGCTGAGATATATTACACGGTTAGTGTCCTTAAAGTCAATATGTTGTTCATCTCTTTATCAGAAGAACTAGAAAGTAAAATGTATTAATAGAAATTATTTAAAATAAATGCTACAAAGTTTAACATAACAAAGAAAACACTTTAAAATCATATCTTATTATAATTTATGCTTTCAAATTGATGGACATCTAACTAGAAGGTAGGTATATTTTTGAATGACGGCTTCTTGAATCTATTAGAAAAGTCTTTGATTAAAGTAAAGGTTAACTTCAATCACAGCATTTTAAATTAAAAATACTAGGAAAGGCTAGGTATAAATTAACATAAATGGGCGTACACAGTTATTGATGTGTAGTTTTAATAGAAAAATTGAGCTGAAACAATCGTATTTCTTTAAGTAAATCAAACCAGTGAAGATGTCGATTAAAAATCACTCGATGAAACAAGTCTCAGAAGAATTAAGTTTTATAGAAAATTTATGTTCCAAAATATTTCTTTATCCATTTTATGAAAAACGGAAGCTTCAAATATATGGCTATAAAGCCATTTGTTTCGTATTATTTCTCACTCTCTTTCAATTATTTCTGACATTATTTTTGAATAACCCAAATGATTATTTAGAAATAATTAATGTCGCACCTAACTTTGGTGTTGTTCTTGTAGCTATTGTTAAATTCTTTAAAGTTAATGTTAACGTTCAATTATATGATATTATTTCAAAACATTTCAGTTTCAAAGTATGGGACCTAGTAACGTCCGATTCAAAGTTACAAAACGAAATCGTTATAAAATACAAAATTATGATAGCATTTTTTAACCGATTTTTAACGTACTATTCCTTTTCCTTAATTGTAATCGTCAATTCTTTTCCTTTTCTTGTAATGATGTATCAAAAAAATATCCTTGGTGATGTGCCAGAGAATTTATATCCTTTTGATGGATGGTATCCTTTTGACAAAGTAAAGTGGTATTGGGTGGTGTACACGTGGGAAGGGATTACTACCGCTTTAATTATATGCGTTTATTCATTTTTGAGTGTATTACACGCAACTTATATAGGATTAATCTGTATGGAACTAAAACTAATTGCAGTTCATTTAGAAAATTTAATAACAGAAGAAGAAGTTGAGTTTCTCAAAAGAGGGTGTAATGTAAATGAAATCAATAATCGTATTTCATGGAAGCTTAAAACGTTAATTTCAAGGCATATTTTCTTAGCTAAGTATGTACTTACTGGTGTATAAGATTAACTTTAGTAGTTTTATCAAAGTGGTTAAGTTTGAACGATAATAATAACAATAACCGTTCTTGCAGAATATCAGCGAAACTTGACGAAGTTCTAGGTGATGCAATGCTTTTAAACTATACTTTGGGATCAGTTTTCATTTGCTTAACAGCTTTCACGTGTACGGTAAATGGCATTTTATTTATAATTTTATTATATTTCTTGTAAATTATATTTTTGTAAAAAGTTGTTGATCAAATGTAATCAATTCAAATCAAGTCTACAACTCGAATCCTAAGTTGTGATAAACTCACGAAAAAAACGGGAATATATACTGTGTTGGTACACTATCATTACTATAAGGTAGAATAACATACAA
This sequence comes from Apodemia mormo, assembly GCA_036924255.1. Lineage (NCBI taxonomy): Eukaryota > Metazoa > Arthropoda > Insecta > Lepidoptera > Riodinidae > Apodemia > Apodemia mormo. Next base: position 32,375,527 of record JAUPFN010000008.1, on the reverse strand, counting down.
GCAGATGACTTTTGATTGTCCTGATTGAAAGAGACAAGCATCACCTATTGACAACAAAGATGTTAATGGTGCCTTTATATCCGTGTTGCGGGATGTTACTGCCACGTGCATGGGCTTACTGGCTCCTTTACCCATCAAATTGGTATACGACAGTGACAAGTATTGAAACTGTGATACCAAACCTGTTCGTTGCATAACTCTACCACGTAGTAACTACGACGGTACTGACTCGTACAGCCAATCATTCGCCTCTTACGAACTGCCTGGCAGATAATAATATCCTTTAGGCGAACTAAGATTCATTTCAATAAATTCGACAAGTTTGAATATAATGATAATGTTATCTTTATTTATTATATTAAAAACAAATATCCCCAATTCAAAAATCCGGCATATGACACAGGGTTTTGTTTAAATATGTGTGTATTAATATTATGGCGTAGCATGTTACAGTAACCCCCAATCTTTTTGGCCGGCCTGAACTTAGCGCAACAGCAATCTCGCGCATGGCACATCCGCGTGCCTCCTTCGTACCGACGATATTCTTATTTTGCATTCTGCGCAGCGGCTCGCGCCTCACTTCAGACCGGCCAAAAAGATTGGAGAGTACTGTATTTTAAGTCACCTGTTTATAATGTACGCGTGTATGTAAGTTTGTGTATATGTGCGTGCGTATGTGCACATAACAATAAAGGGTCTATTCTTTATTGTAGGTCGTTGATAATTTTTATAAATCCATCCGATATGCTTCTATGTGCGCTTCACTGCTTTTTGACACATTTAACCAGTGCACTTTTGGACAAATAATCAGTGATCACGTAAGTTTCTAGTTTAATTTTATGTTTGCGTTATATAAACAAAGAACAAATTACACAAATTGAACTAACCCCAAACTAAGCGAATTATGTGCTTGTAATATGGGTGCTAGTCAACTGTAACACTTGTTAAAAATACATATTTAAATACTGAACATATTATTCAATAAACACCCAAACCCATATATACGAATACAAACATTTATGCTCATTATACGATTGTTTGTCCTTGTCAGAAATCGAACCGTTCTCGTCTATTATGTAGTCATGTTTGTTAACCACTCGACCCCTGGGGCCTAATCGATTTAATAGTTAGGTGTTACAGTTGGAATCCCAAGTTAGGCAAAAAATTACAATGGATTTTTCAATCCAGAAAAATCTCATTAACAGCCAAAAGTCTGTAGCTGCTGTTCTAGCGGTATTTAAAGATGAGTAAGTCTCGGACAGCATAAAATTATCTGTAGAGTTTGGTCTTTAATATCACGAGAAAAAAAAGAAAGGTTTGCAAAAGCAGCGGTGACGACAATCACCTATTTTATTTATCGATAAACGGCATTTATCGATACACGTTTAATTTTATAATCACTACATTGTATAAAAAGGCGCTTTCCGCTGTCTGTCCCTATGTATTCTTAGATCTTTAAAACTACACAATGGATTTTGATGTAGTTTTTTTTTAATAGATAGACTGTTTCACCTGAAAAATCTAAAAAATAAACGACTAGCGCTACAGGGAATGTTAACCGTATACTGGCAGAAATACGTACGTCACACTACAAGTTTTGCGTAACTTAAAAAAACAACATGTTATAACCAAAATATTATGTTTATTGCTTTTAAAAATAATCTCCTTTATATTTTAAACATTTTTTCATGCAATTGAACCATTTTTTAAAACAGGAGGAACACAGATCTGAAGGCATGTTTTCTCCGTGCTGATTGAACGCTATCACTGCCTCTTCGGAGTTAGTAAAAGTAAAACCTCTTCAAGTCGGGGCCATGCACAGGATGAATGACGAGATGTACTTTTTCGGAAGCTAAAAATGAACTTTTTCTAACACCCTGGGTAAACAAATGGTAGAATACCCCTCGGCATTAACACTCTTTTGATCTTCAAATGGAATTGTACAGATGGGACCCGTAGCTGAGAAAAAAATGGCGATCATTTTTTTACCTCTCAATTTTGTTGGCCGGTTCTCATTTTCAAACACCCATTCACAAGATTTCTGTTTTTTTTTCGGATACAAAATAATAAATCCACGTTTCGTCTCCTGTGACAATGTCATAAACAGCATTAGAATGTCCATGGTCGTACTTCAGTAGCATCTGTGAGCACCATTCCACGCGAGCCCGCTTCTGCTTCGCTGTCAGTTCATGAGGGATCCAACGACAACAAAGTTACCGAACTTTCAATTCTTCGTGTAAAATTTTCTGAATTTGCCTCATACCAATCCCCAATAGTCCTCGAATTGTCTGATAGGTAATCCGGGGGTTTTCTTCAATTAACCGCCTAACAGTAGCCACATTATTTTCGTTGACGGCAGTTGAAAGCCGCCCTTTACGAAATTCGTCATGTAAAGAACTCAACATCTCTCAAATTCAGCAAACCATCGCCTCACGGTGCTCAAACAAGGTAATTCTCTCCCAAAAGCATTTTGAAGACGAGCGGCAGTCTTGCGGAGAAAGAGAACTTTTAAAATCATAAAAAATCATCGCTCTAAAATCTTTTCGATTTAATTCCATTTTCGTTGCATACGTTGCAACTTTGATGTGTGAAAAAAAAATGACAAATCATTTCCCGCCAATTGTTTTTTTTTTATTACTAAGAAGGTTGCAACGTTTTAAAAATATTACATTCGAAGTTCAAATAGTTTCGATTAGCTAGAAGTGCAAAACTTTTAGTGTGCCCCATATAGGTAAGTGATAGATTGTTTTATATCCATATTTTTTTATATTATAAGATAGCAAACAAGCAGATGAGTCTCCTGATGGAAAGAGTCAACCGTCGCCTGTAGACACCAAAGATATTAATATTGCTTTGCTATATTGTGGCCAGGCCTAGTACCACATGCATAAGTTTACCGGGTACTTTGTCCTCCAAACCGGACAAAAGTAAATTAATACATACGAAACCGGAACACGACAGTGACTAGCACTGACGCTATTCCGACAAGAATAGTGTAGTGTAGACCAGCAAGTATAGATTTTTAGAGGTAAAATAAATAAATAAATATTCACAGGACAAATTACACTAACTGATCTAACCCCAAAGTAAGCAAATTATGTGATTGTGTTAGTCAACAATACTAGTATATAAATACTAGAATAAATATAATAAAGACCCAAACCGGGAAATACAAACATTTATGTTCATCACACAAATGCTTGTCCCCGTCGGGGATCGTACCCGAGCCCCGTCGATTGCGTAGTCAGGGACGCTAACCACTCAACCAACGGAGCGGTCAAATAAATTTTAAGATCGATCCAGTAGTTTTTAGGGTTCTGCATCCAAAGGGTAAAACGGGGCCCTGTTCTTAGACAATGCTGTCTGTCCGTCCATCCGTCTGTCTATCTGTCTGTCTGTCCGTCTATCACCAGGCTGTATCTCGTGACCCGTGATAGTTAGACAAATGGAATTTTCATAGATGATGTATTTCTGTTGTCGCTGTGACAACAAATATTAAAAAATATTAAAAAATATCAAAATAAAATAAATATTTAATGGGGGCCCTATCCCACCAAATACAAAATCATGTTTATTGTATGGGATTACCCACCCCATGGGACCTATGGGTAATCCCATACAATAAACATGATTTTTTTGCAATTTTTTTCTCGATCTTAATAACGACAACGGGTAGACGCGTGAAATATTCACAGAATATTTATTTATATATTTTAAAAATAAATAATGAAATTAAAATAAAATAAATAAAAAAAGGTGATTTTTTTGACGTTTTTTATTGTATGATGGTATGGGACACTTCGTGCGCGAGTCCGACTCACAATTGGTGGGTTTTATTACGTTTATTCATTTTAAACATACAAAAACACAAATGTTTTCTCTTTATAAGATTAGCTATTAAAGTGGCATATGTCATTTCTGGATAGTGTAGCTTTTTAATCTATATTAATATTATAAATGCGAAAGTTTGGGTGTTTGGATGGATGGACGTTTGTTACTTAATCAGGCAAAAACTACCAAATGGATTTGAATGAAATTTAGCACATAGGTAGCTGATAACCTGGATTAGCACAAAGACTACTACTTTTTATCCCAGAAAAGTTAGGAGCTTCCGCGGGATTCGCCAAAATCTTTTATAATGCAGCGAGCTGCACGTTGTAGCTATAGTACGGAATCCGAATATAAATTGACCTTCACCCATCTGAGTGCTAAGTGTGAGTTTTTCTTTTCGCGTTCGATCGTGAGCGCGTTTCGAGTTTACTAGGAATTTGTATGTGATTTGTACAGCGCCACCTAGTGATAAACTGGTTTCTCACGTTTACCACTAGGTGGCGCTGTACAAATCACATACAAATTCCTAGTAAACTCCAAACGCGCTCACGATCGAATGCGAAAAGAAAAACTCACACTTAGCACTCTGTTTACCGAATGAAATATTTTTATTATTACACTAGCTGTTGCCAGCGACTTCGTCCGCGTGGACTTAGTTTACTGAGCACTGCTCCTCCCCTGTAGGTGATAGCATGATAATTACTTATCTAAAAATAATTGGCTTCGGTATCGGTTGTAGATCACGTCCCAAGTATTTAAAAAAATATTCAATGTACTGTTTTGACTTCTACGATTTTATTATATGTATAGATTTCATACGTCTTGCATGTATTGCCTATCAAAGTATATTCTTAGCTATCCTAAATTTAAAAAACATTAATTTTTTAGCAAATTTCTCCCACTTGTTTACCAATCAAATATTATTGATACTAAAAGTTTTAAACATATAGAATACGTCTGTGAAGTATTGCCTACATGTTTACGTTATATTTACTTACCTGTTTATACTTGCTTGCTTGGTAGCCATGAACTAAAACACGTAGGCAATACCACACAGACCTATTCTTTATGTTCAAAACTTTTTGTATCAATAACATAATATGATCGGTATACCTACAAGTGGGAGAGAGAGATAGAGAAAGTGTGCCTTTGCTACTGACGTAGAAGAAAGTGTGATACATTCACTTCATTGACTATTGTGCCGCTGTGGTCTCCTATTACGTGTAGATCTTGGATAAATTTGCCCCATTCCTTACACTACTTTTCGTTTCAGTTGCATCACAGCAAATCCATATAAGGTTGCACGGAACTTTTACAAATACCACAATGTCTTCTTTCTTCTTATAATAAATATATTTTGTTACAGAGTATAGAGCTAACTAACGCTGTTTATTCTTGCGACTGGCCTAACGCAAATGCCGAAACGAAAAAGATGATTTTTATATTGATCATGAGGACACAAATGCCATTTCGAATTACAGCAAAAGGACTTTTGCCTATGAATATGTTAACTTTCAGCCGTGTAAGTTGTTTTATATGACTATAACTAGTCGCTTCAATTGCAAACTTCATTCGCGACCCAAAAACACCACTTAGTTTTATTTAGTCGGAAAAGCTAGTCTTTGTTACCCGGATGAAAGAATTTTTAAACCTCTATAAAGTAGCCTATATCACTTCGGGATAGTGTAGATTTCTAAAGGTTAAAGAAATTTTAAGATCGGTCCAGTAGTTTTTAGAGTCTCGTACTCAAAGTATAAGAAGCGGAACTCTAATCTTAGACTCCGCTGTCAATCCATCCATTTGTCTGTCTGTCTATCTGTTTATCTGTCGGTCTGTCACCAGGCTGTATCTTATGATCCGTGTTAGTAAGACAGGCGCCTTATTTCCAACAACACAAAATATTGACGCTACCATGTATTTACATTTTAGAAATGTGTAAGTTTGTACGAAACCATCAGGATTGGTACACAAAAAGAGAAGACAAACAGTCAGACAAAAAATTACGATATAAAAATAGACTAAATTTGCCAACTTCCCGTTTAAAACTTTACACTTCGAGTACTTATGTAATGACAATAAAAATTTATAATAAATTACCCGAACTAATAAAAAATGAATCGAAATTTAATCAATTTGTAATAAAATTAAAAATCTATTAATTAATAAATGCTATTATGACATAAATGAATATTTGAGTGATAAATTTATATAAAATTATAAATGTAAATAATAAATCTAATTCAATTCTAATAAAACATTTCTTATAAATAATTACATTTATTATAATGATAATTAAATAAGATATTTAAGTATATTCCTCTTTTCTACCTTGCCATTGCTATACCCGACAGGGTCCACGATGATCTAAGCATTATTTTAATCTAACATCTTGTAAACATTGTGGAATGCAAATAAATAAATAAATAATAAAATCATTTGTGAATCTTATAGAAATTATAGAGAATAAAATTAGCTCATGTGTTTATTCTGAATGTAAACGATGTGTATGCAAAGTTTCATCCTACTCCGATCAGCTATTTTTACGTAAATGAGTAATTGTGGTAATTCTGGACGTAAACTAATTTTTTTACTTTTCAACCTATTCCGTTCATCTATTTTTGTGTTACTGAGTAACTGTGTTTACTCTGGACGTAAATTACCTGTATACTAAATTTCATCCAATTCCGATCAGGTTTTATAGGGTTACTGAGTAACTATATAATTTATTTTAATTCTAGATGTAAACTTAACGTATATTAAGGTTAATTCCATTCTATTTAGCTATGTTTGCGTTACCGAACACAAAGATCCAAACACCTCAACATTTATATATTTAATAATACTAGCTGCTGCGTGCAGCTCGCTGCATTATACAATTTTTTGGTGAATCCCGCGGGATTGCCTAATTTTTCCAGGATAAAAAGCATCCTATGTGCTATTCCAGGTCATCATCTACCTGTGTACCAAATTTCATTCAAATCCGTTCTGTAGTTTTTGCGTGATTGAGTAACAAACATCCATCCAAACATCTATCCAAACATCCATCCAAACATCCAAACTTTCGCATTTATAATATTATAATATAGAAATATAGATTTATATAGATTTGTAGGGTTTATTTGTTTTAATTACCAGAAATATCTAAGATAGGAGGAGACATTTTTATTGACAAAGGGTGATTAGAAACCAGCCAATGATTTTTCAAACGATAAATGATAACCACCGCCAACAAATGTTAATATTCTATTGTGTGCAATTGAAAGGGCTCTACCTACGTAAGTTCATTTTATATAATACAATGGCAAACAAAACAATGATTTTACAGGTACAGATATATAATCATTGCTTATAGACAGACGCCAAAAAAGGTAATCATACATTGTCATCAAAGTAGACACGGTGTGTTGTGATATTTTGCCAGTTAGATAAGTTTACTGGCTACCTTAGCCTCCAAATCGGAACATTAAGACGCTGATACTGTAGCGACGGAAAAATAATGGTAGTGCCAAACTGGACGAGTGGTTTCAGAATTGTATCACCCGCTATCAATCTCGTGTTGATTCCGGGCTCCTTTGAAGAATAGACCAACTGCCGTTCTGCCAGGCAGGTTGTAAAAGGGAATCGATTGGCTATGCGAGTCACTACATTCCTTGCTACTAAGTGGTAGAGTTCTGCACTTTCTCGCCCGGGTTTGATACCACCGCCTTACCTATTCCTGCCGCAATATCGTCAGTGCTTGTCGCTGTCGTGTTCCGGTTTGGAGGGTAAGGTAGCCGGTAAACTTATGCATGTGGTATTAGACCTCGCCACAAGATAGCAATGCACCATTAACATCTTTGGTGTCTATAGGCGATGGTTGACTCTTTCCATCAGGAGATCCATCTGTTTGTTTGCTATCTTATGATATAAAAAAAAACGCCTTACCTATTCCTGCCACAATAGCCTCAGTACTTGTTACTGTCGAATTCCGATTTGGAGGGTAAGGTAGCCGGTAAACTTGCATGCGGCATTAGACCTTGCCACAAAATAGCAACGCACCATTAACACCTTTGGTGTTTACAGGTGATGGGTGGCTTTTTCCATTAAGAGACCCATCTGCTTGTTTGCTATCTTATGATAAATAAGTAATCACGATGACAGTGTCACGCTTATTTACTGCCTAGCATAAAGACAAATGGTAAGAGGCAAAAATTTTTAGAGGCTTGGATCAACATGGACGTGATGGAATTTATCAAACTTTTAAAAATATTTTCAGATTTGCAGCACATCTTATCAGCTGTTCAATCTACTACGCACAATGTATGCTAAATAAATTTAATTTAATTCAGAGATATATTATTGCACATCTTATTTTTTTTAAATTAATAAATATAATAACAGGACAAGAAAAGGGAGTGTACTAATATTAGTACACTAAAATTATACTCAATAGATCCATTGTCTATGCTCATTACATTCTACAAAAAAAATTGCAAACGGTTGTCCCTGCAGGTAATTTCTGAAACTTCCCGCTAACCTTATAGTAGTCCACAGTCTTTTCATGTACCTATTTTAATGTTGAATAGCAGTGATTTTTAAACGTGATTAAAGATTTATCCAAATATTTTATCTAATATACAAAACTGATTAGTTAAAAAATCATATCGTTGCCAAAAAAAATCGTCTAAGATAACTCCCGATCGCATCAACCAGTTTTGAACCAATTTACGGCGATCAACGTAGTTTTTTAAGGAAAAGAGCTGATCCAATTTTTGAATCAATTAGTATATTATTACAGAAGTTATTTTAAAAGATATTGTTTCGGTTATTTCCTTTTAAAATTTTATTTAAAAAATCCCGAATTCTAGTTTCCGTTCGGCCGAATCAGATAAAAATTCTTTTTCAATTTTTAGTGGGAAGCTAAAAAACATAAATATGTACAAGTTATCTCCTTAATCTTAAAGAAATGAACTTGAATAGATAATTTCTATTGTCCGTTGGATATATTTAAGACCTGGATTTGACAAAAATTTTAAGTGTAAAATAAGTTAGACGAAATAGAAACGTAATGAACATTATATTATGACACATTTGATATAAAATAATGACTCACTAAGCACTGCATTTGTAAAAACCTAAAAGTTCAAAATAAAGTACTATTTGGTTCCCCTTTTTTATTTTTACCTTAAACATCAAGCTTTTAGATGACTGGTATAATTAGTTATGCTTAATACGTAGGATTTTTTTAATTATGATTAATGTGATTTTGTCCGGACCATAAAAGGTAAACAATTGGCTATACATGTCACTACTTCTCTAACGTCACGCTCGAGTTTTTGGTACCACAACCTTACCATTCCTGCCGCAATAGCGTTAATGCTTGTAACTCTTGTGCTCCGGTTTTGATGGTAAAGTAACCGGTAAACTTGTGCCACATTGATAGCAAAGGCCTTTAGGCAACAGTTGTCTCTTTCCATCAGGAGAGCCATCTTATTATATAAGATTTAAGTTGTCCCTAGTGTTGGTACAGGCTCTTTTGAAGAATAGAACTACTACCGTTCTGACAGGCAGATCCTAAAAGACGACCAATTGGCTATACGTGTCACTGTCGTCTTGACTACTAGGCGGTAGAGTTCCGCAACGACTCGCCCGGATGTTTGGTAGGTAGCTATTCCTGTCGTAATAACATCAATGCTTGTCATTGTCGTTTTCCGGTTTGGAAGTTAAGTTAGCCAGTAGACTTATGCATGGGGCGTTGCTATTTCACCAAACAGATAGCAACACATCATTAACATATTGGTGTCTATAGGCGAAAATTTCTCTTTCCATCAGGAGAGCCATCTGCTTGATTGCTATCTTATAATTAAAAAAATCCAAATGTGCAAGTCTATATAATTAAACGACACTGAATTAGATAGTGATTTTCAATATTAAATAATCCCATGACATATTGAAGTTATCGAAAAAAAATAGTCCCAATATATTAAGTGTTTTGAGCATCGTGGCACATACATACAGACATCCGAACGTCTATGAATTTTTATGTTTAATCAATTTTTCTATATATTATACTTGAGCTATTTTTTTAAGTTAATAATTATTCATTTACTTATCTATTCGTATAAAAGTATCATCTTTGTTCAAGCTTTGTTTAAAAGTATCATCACATCGGTTTCTCAGAGTGATCTCCATCGTCGCATTTTACGACCTAATAATGATTACAGCATATTTCTAGTGATAACCGTGATCTAGCTATCAGTACATGCTCAACGAGATACGGGGACGAAAATTCACCACCACCACAAATCAGACTTTGAGCTGCTATTGAGGTTTGGATTTTTGAAAAAAACCTTTATAAAACCTCTAAAGGTACTGATCGACGGGCGAGCCTACACCGCGGTCTTAATAGTCTAAGAGCCCTCGATACAAAAGTTATAGCCAATTGCACTACATAAATCCGCGCTATTGTGATGATACACGGGCGAGCTTTACCGACGAGCCTTAAGACCGCGGTATAGGGTCGCTCGTCGATCAGGACCTTAAAGGTCCTGATCCATCGGCCTTAAGTTTTGTGTCGAGGGCTCTCAGACCATTAAGGCCGTGGTATAGGCTCGCACGTCGATCAGCGACTTAACACTTACCCGACCTGGCGATCAAACCCGGGATCTTATGATCTGAATAGGCTTACACTAGACTACAAGGCAGTCAAATATATTATTGTGGAAGAGAAAGGAATCGGGTAGGTGGCTCGTCTGATGGAAAGTAATTTTGCTATCGATGAACACCTGCAATACTAGAGGTCAATATGTTTGTTACATGATACTACCACCAATCCTGAACCAATTTTAAAGATTTTTAATGGTATAATTAAAATAATGGTATTTTTAATGGTTTAGTAGTAACTGCATTCAGTCTCTTGCGATCACAAATATGCGCATATAGCTTTCAGATTTAGTCAGACCTCGATGAAGAGAGAAGCATGCATTTGCCTTCGTATTAAACATGCAAATGCTTTATTGTTATTCGTGTAGCGGGAATGTAAGACCAGATACGCATGGCAAAATATGACAGTGTGGGATTTCGTCAAGAAATCTGGAAACACTAACTTAATGATAACAGGAATGACAGATTCTTGGTCCTGGTCCTGATCCTAGTAAAATAGGTCTGTGTTCCTTTGAAGAATAGACCAACTGCCGTTACGCCAGGCAGGTCGTAAAAGGCAACCGATTGGCTACACATGTAACTACTATCGTGACTACTTGGTAATAGAGTTCCGAAACGACTTGCCGGGTATTCAGCATCAACGTCTTACCTCTTCCTCCCGCAATAGCGTCAATACTTGTCATGGTCGTGTTCCAGTTTGGGAGGTTAGGTAACCAGTAGACTTATGCATGTAGCATTGCCATCCCGCCACGAAGAGCAGCGCAACATTATCGTCTTTGATGTCTCTATAGGTAATGATTTGTCTTTACATTAGATTTATTTAGCCATCTGTTTGTTTGTTATCTTATGATATATAAAAAAGACATCTTTTAAGGTTCTACTAGATTTTATTTCAATTCGGTAGTAACGTTAAAATGTTGACGCGTCAAAATTTGATTTCTGATTTTTTACTGACTTCAAATGTATCGAGTATAGGCACCAGATATATGGTTTTTATATATTTTTAATTCATTGAATATTAACAAGCAAGTATTTTGTGATAGAAAAAGATATAGTCATTAAACATACACAAAAACGTACTACCGGGGCATTGCTAAATCTGTGGCAAAAATATTATGTACATAAGTTTAACAGCTACCTTACCCTCCAAACTGATACACGATATTGACAAACACTAACATTATAGCGGCAGAATAAAGGGGAGCCAGAATATATATCCATACATATGTAACTCTGAGAGTCACAACGGTAGTTCCACATTTAAGGATAAGTATCTCAACTTCATGGTAACTTGGATCATCACGAGGAAAAAAATTACCATTAATTAATCAATAAAATTTAATTGCTAACATGCAATTATGGAATATTAATAAATTATGGAAAAATCGTGTCAGAAATAAAGAAAAGCGTGTCTATAATTAAAAATAAATGGTAACGAATAATCACGACGTCTTACACGTGCCTCCCGAAGTTCAATAAATCGTTAATTTTATCGAAGTCACTATCACGACAAAAATTATCACCAATTTTTATTGCAATTTTTCCTTTATATACCAAGATTTCATTGGAAATCATCATTCACACAACCCAATTCAAAATGGGTACCGAATACAGAATATTATTCATCCTTTTGTTGGTGCCTTTGGGGCTGGTAGCTGCAAATACTAGTAAGTATAAATCTATTTTGTAAAAGTCTTTATTTTTCATCATTTTTGGTACAAAATAACACTAACATATTTAATTCTACTTAAGTAGAATCTTTTCTTCGCGTCAAATTTCTTAAGAGAGAATCGAGTCCTCAACGTCATAATCCTTACAAATTTGCCGTGTCTAAGTTCATCATCATCACTTCCAGTTCCCTTTCGGGGTAGAAAGGGTAAACCAAACATCTATAGACTTTCTGTTTCCTCACCAATCACCGGTTTGTCGGTTGGCAAGATGAGTGGTGATCCCCACTATAGAAATATTCCCCCGTAATTGAAATAATCGTTGATTATCGACTATTTCTAGCTATAACCAGCACCTACGGCTTTACGTTCTTATTGAGGCACGAGAGTGTAACACCAAGTGCCGTGTCTACTCAACAATTACAACTTTCTTTATATGGGCATGCCGTTTCTGAAGAACTGCGACATCTCTATCGGACAATCCCTAAATAATTTCAACATTGTATGTCTCAGTCTTGGGCTCTCCCAGTATTAATATCTATTTATAATACGAATCAATACCTATATCTGTACCTTCAGCGCTTGCAACGTTCAAGTTATAGCTTGGAGCATAAGGTTGATTAATTTGTGTGTATGGCTTTATGTTCCAGTTACTCAAGAGTATTGTTCATATTAAAAAGCGATTTGATTTTCTTATTGTCTAACCCTCCATCTGTTGACCGTTTAATACTACGAAAACAGCTCAGTTTCACTTCTAATTTTATATGTGAGACTTCTTGTAACATCACTTACCATCAGTTGCACAAACTTTAAACTGATTCTTAAATTTTTCATTACTATGCCTACCAGATTTCAGTTGCCTTAGTCAGATTGTTGGGTCATTTGTTTGAGTACTGACCTCAGGATCTTTACATATAAAGTCGCTATTTGAAAATATAAATAAATTATAAAATTTTGATAAAATGGTGACCATTTAATTATTATTAATATAAATTTCCTTTCTCTTGTTGATACTTCATGGAACTCTAGAAATATATATTTAAGTCAATTCGATAAAATATTTACATCTAAAAAAAAAGTGTGTTCAGTTTTGATTTTAAAAAATCTAGCCCTTGACTGTGAATATTGTGTTATTATTTGCGTTGTAGGAAATGTAAAAAATCTTTTCGTATTCTTATTAGAATACGAAAAGATTTTTTACATTTCCATTTTTTTCATTTTTTACATTACAAGAATTTATACAACGATATTTCGTTGTATAAATTCACTGAAACTATTGATATATAACTATCGTTTGTTCAATAACATTCATGTTCCAATGAAATAATCTGCTTACCAAAGTAACTATAAAATTACATTGATCTAACGCTTTGGCGTTAGATCAATTCGTGTAGTTTGTCTAGCAATTAAAGTGTTGCTACTATTCCGAATAGCCACGATATTAATCAATTTTTTTTTCATTTAGGAACTCGTAGAAGTAATGCATTTGCTTTGGCCAATGGTAAGTTTTTTTTTAAAAATGAAATGACATACGAGTATACGAGCAGTCTGATAGAATACAGTAATTGTTGCCCATGGACATATTATGTAACATGATAAGAGATGCCAAATTTAAAGATGCCTCAAGATGTCATCTTAAAGTATCTCATGTCATTGACGAGGAATACTGACTTATTTTTATTTATTATACAATAGTAAAGTAGCAAATAATTCGCCTAATGGAAAAATATATCTTACTGACACCAAACATGTAAAAAATACATAGCTATGCATGGGACATATAAATGTAATACCAAATGCACAGGTTTACCGGCCACCTTACCCTCCCAATTTAACAAAACAGTGACAAGCACCGTATCAATGAAATTACCAATTGTGAATACCAAAATGTTCTCCGCATTAAAACCACTTTTTATACAAACAATCTAGCTGCGTAGGTTCAATAAAACCTTTTCATACAAATAAAAAAATTAGAAACGCTGGGATGATTCTTCAGTTACAAATTCGTTCCTTTGAACAAATGTTAGGTATATCATTTGAGAGTTCCCTTGCTTTACTCTGAGGTTAAAAAAAAATTCAAATGATCCGATTATTTAGATTTATTTCTGTCCAAAATCAAATGTAAAACCATGTCTTCATTAGAGATAACACTTTTCAGTTTATCTCTATTTTCAAACTATAATATTATTTTACTAATTACTTTTGAGCGGAAATAACTTTTATGATTTCTCTTACTAAATATTTAACAAATTCCGACTGTAGAGGATTGGTTTTATTCAAGCTTTATTTCCATATTGTCTAATTTTAGACTTATCGATGTGATAAGTTATTTCATCTGTTTTGATGTATAAATAATTATTTTTTTCACATGGTATACTACTCTTTGGTCACTGGAATATATATATTTTTTAATATCATCAGAGAGCAAACAATGGACTCTCCTGATGGAAAGTCAAAATGTCGCTGTAGATACCAAAGATGTTAATGGTGTCTTGCTATCTGTGTGGCGGGGTCGTAAAGCACAAGCATAGTTTTACTGGCTACCTTACCCTCCAGATTAAGGTTTTTTCTCAGAGCCAATCTGTAAGAACCTATTACCGACATTTGAGTTCCAATAATCGAGATCGCGTCGATTACTAGTAACTATTTTAAATATCTATCAAATCAGCAAAGAAAATAGAATCATATTCTCTTCTCATGTGAAACTTTTTTCCAAAAATTGTTATTAACACTAGTCGATTATTGGAAAAAGTCAGATTACGAGAACCAGTGACCGACATTGGAAATTAAAGCTTATTTTGACTTTAATTTCCAGTGCATTTTTTGGAATGATGGAAAAAGAGCAGAATTTTCCCCCGTGTTAGTTCCGTCTCCTTTGAAGAATAGACCAACTGCCGTTCTGCTAGGCAGGTCCTAAAAGGCGACCGATTGGCTATACGAGTCACTACCATCGTGGCTACTAGGTGGTAGAGTTCTGCATTGTCTCGCCCGGGTCATGTACCACCGCCTTACCTATTCCTGCCGCAATAGCCTCAGTGCTTGTCGCTGTCGTGTTCCGGTTTGGAGGGTAAGGTAGCCGGTAAACTTATGCATGCGGCATTAGACCTCGCCACAAGATAAAAACGCACCATTAACATCTTGGGTGTCTATAGGCGATGGTTGACTCTTTCCATTAGGAGACCCATCTGCTTGTTTGCTATCTTTTGATATAAAAAAAAATTCTACCACCTAGTAGCCATGATGGTATTGACTAGTATAGCCAATCGTTCGCCTGTTACGAAATATTCTTTAAAAATACCTCGGACCAATGGAACAGGAAGTTATATGTTTAAAATTAATTCATCTTTTGCTTAAATTATAGCTTTAAGCCGTAGTGGTGAAAAGAGCAATGCAAATGCGCTTTCATTAGGTAAGACATTGCGTTAACTTAATTACTTTTTATAATATAAGAAAATAATAACTTTATCTCAAAGTGCTCATCATAATTTGATTTACAGCTAGAGCTGATGGTAGTGGAGACACTAATGCATTAGCCATTGCCAACGGTAAGATATATTTTCATATGTTAACATGTAACTACATTAATAGATATTCAATTGCAAAAGAAAAATAAAACAGCATGATATTAGATTTTACTACAAGCTAATTTATTCTAATTTTTTTAATTTGTTAATTATTTGAGATAATCACGGAAGAATATTGCAACAACAGCCAGTTTATTGGAGTTTACTGTTTAGCTGTTACTCGTACCATTGTTCGCGTCTTCCAAAATCGTTACTTAATAAAATCAAATTTGTAGAACAAGATAGAATAAGAAAATCATAAAATAACTTCAAAAATTTCCCGTCAAGCAGTACAGAAATATTGCTTGGAATATGATATCTTGAGAAAAAAAATATAATCTTATCTTTTTCCCCCATAGAATAGAATGGGCTTTGGCTCCTTTGTAGAATAGGCCAACTGCCGTTCTGCCAGGCATGTCGTAAAAGGCGACCGATTGACTATGTAAGTCACTAACATCATCGCTCGTGCCTTACCACCGCCTTACCTATTCCTGCCGCAATAGCGTCTATCACTCTCGTGTTCCGGTTTGAAGGGTGAGGTAGGCGGTTAACTTGTACATGTAGCATTAGACCTCGCCACAGGATAGCAACGCACCATTAACATCTTTGGTGTTTATAGGTGTTGACTCTGTCCATCAGGAGACCAATCTGCTAGTTTGCTATCTTATGATAAAAAAAAATAGTTATTTTTTAAAAGACTAATCTTAGGAGGATTACCTATTTCAAATGGTTACCAACTCTCTGTTG
Source organism: Apodemia mormo (assembly GCA_036924255.1). Classification (NCBI taxonomy): domain Eukaryota; kingdom Metazoa; phylum Arthropoda; class Insecta; order Lepidoptera; family Riodinidae; genus Apodemia; species Apodemia mormo. The sequence continues at coordinate 32,359,077 of JAUPFN010000008.1, read as the reverse complement.
TTTAATTATAATAGCTAAAAAACCAAACTAGTACATATTTTCTTTAATTGTAACAAATATTAAAATGTACATTTGTCCTACCAAATGCGCATGCGCAGTTTATTAATATTTTTATCTCTTCCTAGCCGCTTGTTTATGCGTATACTTCTTTATCTTTTTTATACAATCAAATGAGTCGTGTTTTTTCGGATTTTCTAAACTATCTTGTTTATTTATGCTTTCCGTCGTCCGCATTTGGTGATATTCCATTCACATTCATTTCACACTCACGAACATATATTTTTACACATTACTCAACCGATTTCACATTTTTCATACAACTAAAAAATGAAACCGGTTATGTAATGTATTAAAAATATGGTTTTGAAGTGTAATAAAAGAAAAAGTACATTGAGTTTATAATACGAATAATTTTATAAACAAGCCAATGGTTTTCTGATACAATGAGATAACCGGAATCTATAGATGTCAAAGATAATGATAGCGCTTTGCTATCCCTATAACAGGGATGTAATGCCACATGCGTAAGTTTACCCGCCGCCTTACCTTCCAAAACGGAAGACAATAATGTGATTCAACGACGCAGGAATAGGTAAGTAAATTCGGTAAAAAATAAATATCGTAAAAAATTTATTAAATTGCAACTATAAAATATATTTTTACAGCATTATGGTTATTATTTATATTGACAATAATCTAAATATTACTTTTAGCTTTGAATGACGATGGAGGTAACAGTAATGCAGGTGCAGAAGCAAACGGTAATTATTACAATTTTCATTTCATTGGATCTCTTGTGGAGTAGGCAGAGTATATTGAACGTCTGCAGACATTCCGGTTTATCACAATTATCGGATCATCTGCTGGTGACATACGTTAAAAACTATATTTTTTATTATGACATATTTACTTTAATATCAAGAATGGCAGCGAAAAATTAATGCTAAGACAGGTGAAGACAAAGTCAAGCGCCAGACACTATAATGTTTAGTCGATCAACAACCAAAGAATATGATGGAAAATATTTTTAATACAGATTTTGAATACCTTTGCAACATATAATATAATACAAATATACTGATCGTATAAAAAATCTATTTATAATCCGAATCTTTTTAGTGTTTCTTTCCTCAAATTAACAAACAATTCCTACCTTCCACCGATTATGTTATAAGTAAACAAAATCACTATGCGCAGCACGCGTCGCAGAAGTTTTTTCGTTCTACTCAAAACTAGAACCATTTACAGCAATAAATGTTTACTTTTTAAATTGTTATCTTATATAAAACTTGAACAAAATTCAGAACTTTTATATCAGAAATAGCATAATATTTTACTGAAAATTTATAACAAAATACAAAAATTGTACCTAGCTAATCCTAGTTCAAACACATCTAGATATTGAGCAGGTTGATAATTAATGTTCTCATGTTAACGACTTGTTTTGTGAGAATAAATTAATTTTTACTTATATTCTAGCGTATAGACTAAAATAAGCTAACATGTCATGAAATTAAAAGAATGACTAGAAAGAAACTACAAATGATATATTTAATCAAGGCATAGTCTATGATCTATGTTATTTCATGCAAATTTGTCTATAGTAAAAGAGTATTATGGAAACAAATTTAGAAACTTTTGTATACCCAAAATAAATGAATTATTGTATTCGTAGATTATGGTTTTCGTATATTGTATTCGTACATTAGTAATTAAATACATAAATTGTCAATATCATTAATATTACCTCGGTTAGACATGTATAATCAATAAAAATTATAGCAACATTATCATATTATATTATGAATTAAATATTTTCTCTAAAAATAAAATGAGATGAATTAATTTATAGCTATAAATTACGATGACGACGACGGTAATGACGATGACGACGACGGTGATGCCGAAGACGAAGGTGACGCGAGTGCGATCGATGAGTTTTTTATCTATTAGTTTTCAGATAGGCTTACAGTACCACCTTATATTAAAATCTGAATGAACGGACAGATAGATGACCTAATCATTACTCAGAATAGTGTTTATTTTGGCGAAGTTAAAAGATACGTACGGTAAATATTAAATTTTGTGAAATTAATTAAAACATCGTAACTTCGATAAATAATATGCTACACCGTTTTAGTTATAAACTAAAATAGGCTAAATATCTATTAAAAAGTAACGTAGACACTCCAATTTATAAATAAAATTGAGATAAAATATTAGATCGCTATTGGATGCAACATCGCACCTCAAACATTTATGTAATATGTAATTTAACACGGCATCTAAAAAACTAGCGGGATAATATAAAATTTTAAAAATTGCCAGTTCACATCTAACTGTAGCGTTGTCATATATTGGTAAAGTCAAAAGTCCTATACAGCGTGTAAGGGACGGTCTATAGAAAAATTAAGAAAATGTGTAATTTTCACATTCTAGTCATGATGACAATTCCTTTTTTGTGGAAACTGCAAAATGTGCGTTTAATGATTTTTTCTTAACTTCACGCCACGCAATATAAATCGTACATATTGTCCTGCCTCACCCCCGTGGTACTCTCGAATGGCCGTTTATTTTGGGTGGTATGTGGCTCAACATACATTGTTTAATTTGTGTATTTCCCTAAATTTTACTATTTTTTAGTAAAAGCACTTTAAAATACTTATTGCAATAAATAAATAAATATAAATATTCACGGCACAAATTACACTTACTGATCTAACCCCAAAGTAAGAAAATTATTTGCTTGTCTTATGGGTGTTAGTCAACGATACTAATACAAAGAAATACATATATAAATACTAAAACATATTTAATAAACACCCAAACCCGGAAATACAAACAGTTATGCTCATCACACAAATGCTTGTCCCCGTCGGGGATCGAACCCGGGTCTCGTCGATTGCGTAGTGAGATTCACTAACCACTCGACCAACGGGGCGGTCGACAATAAACCAAATTATGCAAAATTAAGGTGAAAAATTATTGTACAAAATTAAGGCCCCTTATACGCTATGTAGTATCAATAGATGGCATCGCATACGTTAAAATTTAATACAATATAGCGAAACTATATCATCAGCTGTCATTTTCTATACTACAGCATAACATTAGTATGTACAGCTGTTTTAAAAATATTTCTATTTATATTCTTAACATATTTTAATTTGGATATATTTTCTAATAAGAAACGTAGATATTAAATGAGACATTTTTTGTAGGCTCAGGTGGAAGCGATGATGAGGGGGACAATGATTCAATTGCAGGTGCTGATGGTAAGATCTTCTTTCGTTTTATATACTGCACCCGACCATCAAGTACGTACAGCTATTTTGAAAGCCTTTACATTTTCCATTCTAAAAACATTTTAATCTGTGCACTATACCATCAGTATGTCCAGCTGTTTCGAAATTGTCTACATTTCCTATTCATAAAACATTTTAATCTGGATACATTTTTAGTAAATAAAACATAACTATTAAATAAGACAATATTTTGTATCAACAGCTAATGATAACGGAGACACTGATGCAAGTGCTGTTGCTGATGGTAAGTTTTATAAAGAATATGTTAGTACATATTAAGCGCTACGTTGTGTTAAGGCAAGGCATCGCGACAAACGGGAAAAAACTGGTTTGTTTAATCACGTTTTTTTGTATTGATTGTTAAATAACAATTTTACAAAAAATTCACGATATACCTGAAGATTTATCTAAAGAATGTGCTATCTCATTACATGATAGAATAGTACTTTACTCGATCATATAAAATTCCGAAAACAGGCTAAAAAATCTATAAAACAAATAATTTGTTAATAATATTTCTAATCTTCCACATGATTTTTATATGGTGATATTTAGTTGTAAATACAAAAAAGAATGTACTAAATTTTAGTCAGCCGATGTCCTATATTTATTTATCCGAAAATTAACACGTTTCCCAGCAGTTTTAGAATATACCGCGCCACCCATTTTCTATAGAATTGACGCGCGTCGAAATACCTCGCCTTAAAGTGTTAGTACCCAAGCAAATATTAAAGCTGGACGAAATCGCGAAACCGAAAACGCTAAATACTGAAATATATATAAATATATAATAAATACCCGAACCCAGAATTACAAACATTTATGATCAATACACAAATTGCTGAAACCTGAGTACAATCGATTACGTAGTCAGGGTATCATTCGATTAATAGAACGGTCAAGTTCATATTTGTTTGTTAACATAAATCGTTTATATGATATGCGTACCCAAAATCGCCAATTAAAAAATTGTGGATGTGAAAAACGTAGATGATCAATTCGACATGTCTTTTCATGTTTTTTCAGTCAATTTCATATTTTGTCTTAATTTTAAGCCATTTTAATCAACCAATCTGTTAGTTTTAGTTAAAGTTTAGTTAATAAGTTTAATTACGAATATTGTTAAAAGGTAGTTTGTGAGTTTGTTAGTAGGAAGTAATTTGTGGACTACTGAATCGATTTAAAAAATCCTTCATCAATAGAGAGAATGATCATTTCTAAATGGCACATTTACATTTTACCCCAATTTCTCAGAATGATATGGACTCACGTGAGTTTTACCGCGGAACGACTAGTTCTTGATAAAGGAGAATGATGAGACCGGCCTAAATGGACTACAAGAATATAGCGTCAGCCGAAATTATTAAATTAATTTTATTCACAATAAGTCAATATTAGAATTCAACGGACACTTTTTAATAGCAAATTAATTTTAAAAGGACTTTAGTCGGAAAGTCATGAAACTAATCAAACTTGTATGCTTTTTCTTATTTCTAATTCAAGCAAAGATTTTTCTATTCTGCCATAAAGTTAACACTTTCTTTTATTTCTGACCAACCAAACAAATTATAAAAATGTTGGATAGATAAGACGCAAAATAAACATGTTATGTAAACAGAAGTTTTATCGTTTTTTAACATTTAAGTGGTTAAAATCAAGTAATCTTCATAATAAGTAATACAAAAATGAATTATATTTGTGTTGACGATATATTGCGATGTGAGTGGCTTAAAATGGAATGTAACAATTGTAAAATCAAGTAATATTAATCTTCGTAGGAGTTTCGTGAATTTTAGTATTATAAAAAGTGTCCGTGATACTATTTACATTTCAGAAGAAATTAATAATGTATTACAATACGGTAAGCAGCCATCATCATGTGTTGCGTTTTAGGCCAAATTTCTATGGGGCCTCATTAGTCTCCCTTACATTTATTTATTTGTCACTTATCACTTTATTGTACACAAAATACATTTTTGTAAAGTTAATAATATAAAACATGTACAAATGACGATTTTGTCTTTGAAAGAGACGTCTACCAGCAAACCCAATAAGAAGAGTGCATATGTTACAACTAGTATTATATAAAACTAGGTAAGCCCGCGACTTTTTGAAAATTTTGAAAAAAATTTTGAAAAAAAAGTAGCCTAAGTTACTCCCTGTCACATCAGCTATCCGCCAGTGAAAATCCCGTCAAAATCGGTCCAGCCGTTCCAGAGATTAGCCGGAACAAACAGACAGACAGACAAAATTGTAAAAAATGTTATTTTGGTATTTGTACCGTGTATACATCAATATGCATTTAGTAAAAAGTGGTTATTTTAATATTACAATCAGACACTCCAATTTTATTTATTTGTATAAATGATAATAATATAAAGACCTATTCCTTAAAATACCTTTTAAATTACGACTAATATGCTTTCTAAAAATATGTAGCGATTTGTTATTTGGAATATAATTGGAGGAAAGATCTAAAGTCTAACAGAGTTAAAATAGAAGAAATTTTGCATTCGTTTTGCCTCCTGTTCTCGTATATTAGAGATAGCGCTTTACGCTTTAGTTCATAAAATTAGCATTTTTTATTGAAAACAGTTCCAATATATTATTCGAAACGTTACTTCTGATGCTCTCGCTAATATATTCATTTTCGCCATAACAAAAATTAATACCATTTTCAACTTACGGACAAGATTATGAACACATAATTTTTGACGTAAATACTTACCTACTTTAAAAGTGTAAATGGTCACTTTTAAAAAAAAATTAAACCTGTTAAATCTGGTACTTTAAAATTGCTTTATCTTCATGGTAATCATTTATAAAAGGTTAGTCATTTAAAAAAGGTTAGAATATATAACACTTCATATAGCTACTCGTAACTGAATGCTACAGATGACTTATTAAGTTGGAACGGTCTACGTTTCACGCTTAGGTGTCCTTATTTACTCCTACGGCCACAGTTCAGCTATTATCACAAAAATACTTCATGCATCATTAGTATAATTTTTAATGTCAATAAACGGCAGTTTTGTAGAACATAGTTTCCGATCATCCTAGTCCCTATACATATAATATCATACGTCACACAAAGTAAGATAGGACCTTGACTTAGGATTGTATTTTGTAGGAGTTTTCTTTACCCTTCCTTCATTTATTACCTGTACGCACGTTTTTGAATATTAATATCCATTAGGCTTTTATACTCACTTATATAGATCCAATGTATATTTCTAAAATTAAATTGTTAAATTTCATGTTTCTATCAACAGCTGAAGGCAACGGTGATGGCGAAAATAGTGCAAGTGCAATTGCTAATGGTAAGACATGTAAAAGTCAGCATTCAATGTAGATTTTAATATTCACAATTATGTCAGATGAAAATTAAATTTTGACTTTTTTTAAATTGCTCTTGATATTATATAAATCGTATATATTATCAATTCTGAACAACCTCTGAAAATTTGGCTGGACTTTAAAAGTAATCCTGTATAAACATTAATGATACTATTAATAAACTGATATAAGCATAAGTATAGAATCTATATAGAGTAATCTAAGTAAATAATCTATACTGTAGATTATTGCTCCTTCTATTATATCCACTACGACGTAGCAATACGTTAGAATGAATGGGCGCTGACTTTTGCGAAAAATCAAACTTGTTTTAATAAGATTGTAAGAACGGAAATTGTCAACATAAGTATCTGGTAATTTCACAAAAAAAGTCAAATGCGAAAAATCAATTTTATAGGAAGCTACGCTTTTAATAGATTTGCCCAACCTATAACACTTAATAATATATATATATATATATATATATATATATATATATATATATATATATATATATATATATATATATATATATAAAGCAAGGTTTACGCAATTACAAACATTTATGATCAACACACAAATGCTGAAACCTGAGTACAATCTATTACGTAGTCAGGGTCGTATATCATTCGATTAATAGAACGGTCAAGTTCATATTTGTTTGTTAACATAAATCGTTTATATGATATGCGTACCCAAAATCGCCAATTAAAAAAATGTGGATGTGAAAAACGTAGATGATCAATTCGACATGGAAAGTGCTATTTTTTCAATCCATTGCATATTTTGTCTTAAATTTTACGGCCACAAGTTCAACTATTGTCACAATCATATTTCAGCTTGGAGGTTTAATTAGGCTTGCATATGTCCTATATGCACTAATGCATCATAAGTATAATTTTTAATGTTAATAAACGGCGGTTTCGTAGGACATACAGTTTCCGATCCTCTTAGTCCCTTTACATATAATATATAATATAATTTACATAAGCACATAATTAACCACACAAAGTAAGACAGGACCCTGACTTAGGATTATACTTTGTAGGAGTTTTCTTTACCCTTCCTTCATTTGTTACCTGTACGCAAGTTTTTGAGTACTAATATCCATAAGGCTTTTATAACTTACGTAGGTTAAATGTATATTGCTAAAACTAAATTGTTTAATTTTATGTTCCTATCAACAGCTGAAAACAACGGTGATGGCGAAAATAGTGCAAGTGCATTTGCTAATGGTAAGACATAAAAATCAGCATTCAATGTAGATTTTAATATTCACAATTATAATTCCTAAATAAAATGTTTACACACTCGATCGACTCTGGTCATGAGGTTCGATTTTTGAGTCAGGTCAAAATGTATTTGGAATGTTTTAGAGAAAATATCTCAATAGCAACTCAGTCTTAGTGGTTTGTTAACAACTAAGTATCTTAAAGCTATTCAAAAACAATTGAAGAATGCCATATTGGGCACCCACTTAAATGGCACCTCAGACAATGGCGCCTGAGGTATTCCACATACGGCACCTCTTTATATTTTTGGCAGGTGCCCTTAGTGGAATATTTTATTATTTTAAGTTTTATTCCCCAAATGGCACCTACGGATCAGTAGATACTAGTGTTGGGACATACTTAGGAAATTAAAATTAAACAAATCGATTACAATCAATACATGCACCGAGTTTTGTGAATGAACTCGATAAAGCTAGCGGTGTGTCATTTTATATTTACCTATAATTACAATGGTAACTATTTTGTTATGTGTCGCTCTAAGTACATTTTTCCGATTACTTTTAATTTTGTTGAAGGCACTAAAATATTTTAGTTCGAATTTTGCGTAGGTAATTAAAATTATATCCATGCGTTTTAGTTTTTGTGTCAGATTAAAATGAAATTTTGTCTTTTTTAAATTGCTCTTGTTGTTATATAAATCGTACATATTATCAATTCTGAACAGCCTCTGAAAATTTGGCTGGACTTTAAAAGTAATCCTGTATAAACATTAATGATACTATTAATAAACTGATATAAGCATAAGTATAGAATCTATATAGAGGGACAGAATAATCTATACTGTAGATAATTGCTCCTTCTATTATATCCACTACGACGTAGCAATACGTTAGAATGAATGGGCGCTGACTTTTGCAAAAAGGCAAACTTGTTTTTAATAAGATGTAACACCGGAAATTGTCAATATGAGTATCTCGCGATTTCATAAAAAAAGTCAAATGCAAAAAATCAATTTTATAGGAAGCCGCGCTTTTATTAGAAATGCCCAAAATCTTGCTCAAATAAAAAAATATACTAATTGTTAGGGTCGTTCACGAGGTACGCGAAATAAATTAATATATAGATACAAAAGAATAGCAAATTCAAACAACAATAACGCAACAGTAACGCAAGTGCAGATGCTGATGGTAAGAGGGTGTCCACAAATTACGTGAGATGTTTAAGCGGGAGAGGGATTCGAGTCCGTTGGAGAGCAGGAGGGGTTTCGGCAAATATCACACAATTTTTTTTCTGATTGAAACAAAAAAATATACTATTTTGGTCCATTATCCAGATTGTACATGATAAAGATTTAATCTTAAGCGTAATCGTAATCGATTAAGGTCATTCACTAATTCGTCCGAAAGAAAATAATTTCATTCATACTTCGACGTTATACAGTCGTAACTAGTCGTAAATAAAAGCACGAAGCAATTTTTTTTTTCTTTTTACACCAACAATCCAATGCGTTTACATATTAAGAAACCTAGTTTTTAAAAAATCTCACGTGAGATTCGGGATTAGGGGAGGGGGTTGAATAAAATCTCACGACATCTCACCAGGGGGAGAGGGAGGAACAAAAAATTAAAAAAAACACCTCACATGATTTATGGACGCCCCCTAAGATAAGTGAATAAGAAACGACTTTTAATTAAAATACATACAGTACACAAAAAAAATTGCATGTGTGTGTACTTATTTACGCACATTACAAGTTATATTTTTTATATTTAAAAAAAAATTAAATAGTTTTGTTTCTATCAGTACATAACATTTTTTCCCGGTATTGGTCCCGGGCTCTTTTAAAGAATAGGCCAACTGCCGTTCTGCCAGGCAGGCCGTAAAAGGCGACCGATTGGCTATACGAGTCACTAACATCGTGGCTACTAGGAGTTCTGCATTGCCTCGCCCGGGTCTGGTACCACCGCCTTACCTATTCCTGTCACAATAGCGTCAGTGCTTATCACTGTCGTGTTCCGGTTTGGAGGGTAAGGTAGCCGGTAAACTTATGCATGTGGCATAAGACCTCGCCACAGGATAGCAACGCACCATTAAAAACTTTGGTGTCTATAGGCGATGGTTGAGTCTTTCCATCAGGAGACCCATCTGCTTGTTTGCTGTCTAATACTATAAAAAAATAAAAAATACTACCATGATTTTTTTCCCATCCCCAAAATCAACAATTTAGCCTGCAGAAGGGGTGGGGATACTTGACTCTAATAAAAATTAGCACGTAAAAGCTGAATATTTTACAAACGAGTCCCTTAATCAAAAACTTACAATATTTTTGAAAAACCTATCCAACGATACTACGCACAATGGGATACGTGAAAAAAAAAATTAACATCCCCACTTTACATATAGGAGAGCTACCCCGAAAAACATATTTTTCAAGATTTTGTGTTACCACTTTGTTGATGTGACTAATATGTATATTTTCGTGTGGACGGATGAATGGACGGAAGGACGGACGTAGCGAAACTATAAAAGTTTTTAGTTTACTTCGGAACCCTTAAAAGCAATGCTCTCATGCTAACCTACAAAGTAAACCTCAACGAAGTTGGTGTAGTAATATCTAATAAGGGTCCTATGGGACTTAAATAAAAGATGGAATGTATTACAATACGTAACTGGTAAAATTCGCTAGCAAAATTTAAAAAATAACGTAAATAATCAACCGTCAGCGATGAATACAGAAAAGCGAGTGTCCGTGTCGCCTCGCGGCGCTTGCGACGCCCTTTCCTCTGACACGCTCCTCTAGCGCCTTCCCGCGCACCCAACGCCGCCCGTAAGACTCGTGCGGCGAAATAATTACGTAAACAATATCAAAAATCATGGTCACCGCACGTTTTACCGATGAGTCTAGGCGCGAGTTCGGCAAATTACTGTTTGAAAATAATAAAGATCTATGCACCGTGGACATGTGTCTGTACATTTTTAACATTTAACATTTACATATAACATTTTTTTGGTAAAATTGAAGTGTCTGTTTGCAACACATGTGTGGGACCAAATATCTTCGACTAATCGTGGGTGTACTCGTTGTACCTACCTCTTCGGGGATACGGGCGTGAAGATACTTATTTTACTGTTACTATATACCTCTATTATTCTCCGGTTTTGCAACAGGCAATATTGAATGGGTAGATAGTGCTTTTTAAATATTATTTATGTTTAATTTTGGATGGTCGAACTGTATTGCTCTGAATGGATTGAGGGTCTAATGATCGAAGATATCAGTAAAAAAGAATCCACATCTTACTTTAATCGATCAGTTTGCTCCATATTTATATATTAATTAGCTGACCCGGCAAACGTCGTATTGTCATACAAATTACTTGTATTGAATAATTTGATGGGGTGATTGGGACGGGAAGGGTTAATTGAGATAAAAACTATCCTATTTTTTAACAAACAAGACCAAACTGAGATATCTACAAAATGTCATTGATATCGGTTACGTCGGTTAGGAATCCATAGCGGAGAAACAAGTAATTTATATATATTACGATTATTTTATTATACAATTTATATATATTAAGTATATTATATGATTTATATATTGAGATTTATATACATTAAGACTCGGGTTGCATGTTTTAAAATACAGAGTTGAAAGATAGTAGTACTTGAAGAGATACCAAATAAATATTCGAATTACTTAACAATATTTATTCAAACATTTTTTACAATATTTATAAAATTTTCTTTAACACCGCAAACATTAGGTAACGGAAAAGCTACAGCCACTGGAAATGGAGAGTACATAGTATATATTAGAAAATAATTGAATGAATTAAATTTCATACACAACATAAAATTAAAAATTTCAAAAACCCTCGTCAAATCCTCAAACCGCCATTCTGCTACATATGCATCATTTTAAGAGAAAAACGTAAAAGAACCTGATGATTTTTGAAAAGGGATCTTGTAGCATCAAGTTAAAGTTACTACGGTTCCTTACTCAACAAATGAGCTTGAGTTGTTTTATTTCAAATCTCCCATGGCCTCCAGATCCACTATGTGACCCTGGAAATGAGACCACACTCAATATGCTTATTTTTTTAGTGCAGGAGTTCCATTGCCACTTTTTAGTTACATTGTCAAACGCTGCGAATCAAAGGCCAACTATATCAGCCCAACCTCCGACAGCCACCTTCTAGTTCCATCACTATTATATTTTAGAAAACATCCGACACCTAAAGGTTTGCCAAAATAAACCGAACTAGCCCACATTCGATGGGTTTATCTAATTAGCTTAGAATTATAATGGACTTCTTCCACCTCTATCATCAGACCCTGAAAAACATCCTGCTCTAAAGCCCTTATAAGTACAAATCAAATGAGACCAAAATAGATGTAATTGCTCAATTTTCATTCATTTGTTCGTTTCGTTCCCATGATCTTCTTATCACTTTATGGTAAGAGCCTGGAAATCATATAACACCTAATTATTTGTCAAAACAGAATAAATAAGTCCAAACGCGATGGGTTTATCGCGTTTAGATTTAAAGATCCTCTAGTCACCTTTCAGTTACATCAACAGATTCTTAAAATTATCCAGCAACAAACAATGTGCCAAGACAAACCCAGTTAGCCTATACTCGATGGGCTTATCTGGTTTAGTAAGAACTTATAGACTTTTTCGAATTTCATCCTCAGAAACTGTTCAGAAGTCCTCATCCCCAATTTAAAGTTTCCATAACCTCCTTCCTGCTTCGTCATAGGACCACAGAAATTATCTAGCACCAGGGTATTTTTAAAAATAGAACAAATGAGTCCAAACTCGATGGGTTTATATTTGGTTGTTGTTTAGTTTAACGATTCTCATAGCCCCCTTCAATTTATATTATTAAATTCAAAAAAATCACGTAGAACCAAAACCTTTGCTAAAACAAAACGAAGCAACACATAGTCAATGGGTTTTCTGGGTTAGCTTAGGATTTTTCATGGACTCCTTCCCGCTCTATCATCTGACAGCAAAATTCATCCTTCTCCAAAGACTTTAAAAGAACGAATTAGAAAAGTGGTTAAATTTTAATTCGAAGTTCCCATAACCTCCTTTCTGTTTCATGCTAAGACCCTGGAAATCATCTAGCATTAGAATATTTGTCAAAATAGAACAAATAAATCTATTTCTTCCCAGGCTCTATAGTTTTGTCTTGTTTAGTTTAAAAATGATCATGGCTACCTTCTAGTTTCATCATCAGATCCTAAAAAATATCCAGCACAAAAGGGTATGTCAAAACAAACATATAACCTCCATCATCGGCTCTATTAGAAGACACCGGAAATTGTTTAGCACCAGGATATTTGATCAAACAGACCAAAGAATCCCAAACTCGATAGGTTTATCTGGTTAAGTTTAGAAGTTTCCATGACTACCTTCTAATTCCACCATTAGATACGAGTAATGGGTTAACCTGGTTTAGCTTAGGAGTTCTCAGGTATATCATCCTCCTCCAAAGCCCTTGTAATAACGAATCAAACGACCCCAAAGTAGATGGTTTTGCTCTATTTTATTCCAAAGTTCCCATAACGTACTTCCAGCTCTATCATGAGAACCTGGAAATCGTCTAACGCTAGAGTGTTTGTTCAAACAAAACAAATGAGTCCAATTTTGATTAGTTTATCTTAATTAATTTAGGGGATTTCATGCTTATCTACCAGTTCCATCATCAGATCCTGAAAATCATCCAATACTAAGTTATTTGCGATAACAAGACAATTAAGTGCTAATTCAAAAACATTATCTCGTTTAATTTGAGAGTTCATAGTACTTGCATTTTGTATCTGGATTCTTGAAGTTCTACTGTCACTTTTTTGGCTCGATCTTCAGAGCTTTATCATCGTTAGAAAGAACTTACTGTAACAAATGAAATGACTGTAAACTCCATTATATTAGAAATTTCGGTCTATAAGTTATAATGGCACTCTTACGACTCTATCTTCAAATCTTCGACATTATATGTAAAAGAAGTTCACCAATAATCCATCGAGTCCATACTTGACTATTTTATCTCAAAATGTGTTTCTTCAATTTTCTGATAAAAAAAAGTTACCCGTGATTGGAAAGTGCCCGTTTGGCGATAGGCTTGTCATCTATCACATTGTGGCACAAAATATCTTCAGCTAATCGTGGGTGCACTTGTTGTACCTTTGCCTACATCTTAAGGGATACGAGGGTGAAGATACTTTTTTTTATTTAACAACTGAACAGCGTTCCCGTCATAACGAACATGAAATCGAGGTACAAGTCCATAATGGAAAGAGAAACCATCGCCAATAGTGACCAAACTGGTGCGTTGCTATCGGTGTGGGGGCTGGCAATGCCACACGCATAAGTCTACCAGCTACTTTACCTTCCAAATCAGAACACGACAAATAACGAGCATTGGCGCTATTTTCTGCAGGAAAAGGCGGTATAAGGCGGCAGAAAAAATTAGGCGGTGGTACTAAATACCCCGACGAGACGTCGCGAAACTCTATCAGCTAGTAGTCACGATGGTAATGACACATATAGCCGATCGGTCGCTTTTTACAGCCTGCCTGGCAAAACGGCAGTTGGTCTATTTTTAAAGGAGCCCGGATCAACACAGGGGATACAAAAGAATACTTTAAGAATTGACAAAGGAGCACAGTATTGCAAAGGATTCTATAGTAAATCCACAATCTATATATATAAAAGGCAAATGTGACTAACTGATGTATCAACGCACAGGCCAAACCCTAGGGCTAGAAATTTGAATTTGAAATTTCACACACGTATTTTCCTTATGATGTAGACATCCACTAAGGAAGGATTTTTTTTTGTAAGAAATTGAGGAATTGATTAAAGGGAAAATAATGAATTACGTGTTTCAGCATTTTTCAAAGTTTAATCCCTAAAAGGGTAAAATAGTGGATGATAGTTTTGTATAACCGCGCAAACTATTGCCAAACCATTAGTGTTAGATGCTTGAAATTTTGCACACGTATTTCTCTTGTGACGTAAGCATTGACTAAGAAAGCGTCATTAAAAATTCAATCCTCAAAGAGGTAAAATAGGGGAAAAAAGTTTTAAACATTTTGTTCCTTAGACATATTTGCATAAAATTTCGTACAAATTCAGTATAACAAGATAACGAGTTATGTATATCACCGTTTTTTAAAATTCCACCCCTCAAAGGGTAAAATAAGACATGAAAATTCAACCCTCAAAGGTGTGTAATGTAGGGGGGATGTAGTTTCTTTGAAACTTTATATTCCTTGGAATTACTTGCATAAAATTTCGTATAAATTGAGTGCGACAAAAATAATGAGTTAAGTATGTATTTCCGCGATATCCGAAATTCGACCTCTTACAAGGTATAATAGGGGAGGAAAGTTTTTAGGTAAACTCACAGTCCAAACCCTTAGGGCTAGCAATTCGTAATGTCGCAAACGTATTCCTCTTATGACGTTGGCATCCTAAGACTTAAGGATGGATTTTTCAAAATTCAACTACGATGGGGATGAAATAGGTTATAAAATTTTATATATTTTATTATTCCTTGGACATATTTGCTTGACATTTCATATGAATTGAGTACAGCAACAATAACGAGTTATGTATTTCAGCGTTTTTCAAAATTCAACGCCTAAAAGGTTAAAATAAAAATATAACAGAGTATATAAACGCACATGATAAACCCTTAGATCAAGAAACTTAAAATTTCGCACACATATTTCTCCTATGACGTACGCAACGACTGAGGAAGGACTATACAAATTTCAACCCTCAATGGGGTGTAATATGGGATGAAATTTCTTTGAAACTTTGTATTCCTTGGGCATACTTGCATAAAATGCGTATGAATTGATTATGGCAAAAAACATGAGTTATATATGTATTTCAGCGTTTTTAAAAATTCAGCCCCTTACAGGATAAAATAAGTCATTAAAGTTTTATATAAACGTACAGACAAACAATTGCTAGAAACTTGAAATTTGACACACGTATTCCTCTTGTGACGTTAGCACTTAGCATCCACTAAGAAATGATTGTTGAAAATTTAACCTCCAAGAGGGTCAAATAGAGGAATAAAAATTTTATGAAAAATTTTTTTAGTTAACCAATAAGGTTTCGGCCTTCTTCAATATTTTAGTACTTAAGAACTACGTCAAATGCAGTTTCAAAAACCAAAATCAAATGAAGTTTTGAAAAATTTCAGCTTTTCAAATATTAATATTTTGTAGTTCCAGCAAATTTACTTAATATTTTTTAAATAAATATGTATGTATGTATGTCTCTCTGTGTGTATGTAAACATCTCATAATTTTTTTGAACGGCTTGACCAGAATCCAATCGATTCCGTTCAACTTAGACTTTCTGAAAGTTTGGACCGATTCGATCCAGAAAATTTTGAGAATTTTCGCAAAAACCTCAAAAAAAATTTAATGCTACAGAATTTTTTTTATATAACTTCTAGATTTATGAACCGATTGAGTACAAAATCTAACCAGCTCTTTTACCCCAAAACACTGCGTCCAATGCATAAATTGCATCAAAATCAGTTTATCCGTTCGGGAGTTATCGTTGACGAAAATTTTTTAATAAAGTGTTTTTCGACAAAATTTCGAAATTTTTCAACCAATATTTTTGTTCATTGTAATATTTCAACCAAAAAGTACGTCAAATGCCTTTTCAAAAATTAAAATCGATTCAAATTTTCAAAAGTAATAGCTTTTCGAATATTAAAATTACGTTGTTTACAGAAAACTTACTTCGTATTTTTTTTAAATAACTTTCAGGCTAATTTATCGATTTATTTTAAAATCGGCTTAAACGAATGTGTCAAATACCGTAAAATGGATTATATCGGTTGATTCTTTCAGGATTTTTCAATGACGAAAGTTTTCGAAAAAGTTTTTTTATATATTTCTTAGACATTTTTTACCTAATAAAACAAATTAGAGCTCAAAAATTGCGTAGAATTTTACTCGAAAAATCAAAGTCGGTAATCATTTCGAAAAAAATATATAGCTTTTCGAACACTGAATAACTATAATTTAAAAAAAACTTTGTATTTTGAACTCTTTGAACTCAAAACTCTACGCTTATGTATATTTTTTTCTTTGAGCTTTAAATACCTCAATTTAGCGGGAAGTTTCAGGGATGACCTACAGGGTTTACCGGCTTACAGATTTTTTTAATACAGTTACGTTAATTGTTTAGATAGTGGTCTTACATATATAGCAATCCTAATAGATAGGTATAATTTATTTAGGTTTGCAGTACAGTTCGGTATATGCAATATTATCATAGGTAGATTTAGGTTAAGTATTACAAGTTTCTTTTATAACTACTATATACTTTTATAGTTTGTTGTTATCAGTAGTTATTTTTAATTTTACTTGTTTTACTTAAATTTTGGTAATAAAACATCGTATATAAATAACTAAAATGAATATGTAAATATTATTTTTTATACAAAAGCAGCGGCCCGCCCGACTTTGTAGAGATTCTCAATAAAATAAGTTATAAAGAAAGGTTAAATAAGACCTAAAGTGAATATGCACGAGCGAAGCCGCGGGCAACAGCTAGTAATAGTATAAATGCGAAAGTAACTCTGTATATCTGTCTGTCTGTTTCTTCTTAACGGCTTAACCACTAAACCGATTTAGATGAACAAATTTGGTACAAAAATAGTTTGAGACCCGAGAAATGACATATGAGTTTTTATCCCGAAAATTCCACGAGAACAGGAACTATGCAAATAAAACACCGGGACTGTCTACCTTTAAAACCACGGTAATACGAAGTAACTTAGGTTACTTTTATGGCCAATTGCACTAATATTGTCTTAGCTTAGGACAATCTCCTAAATAGTATGCTGTCACTTCTTGTCTTAAATGAAAAGAATGCGATAGCATCATGTTTAGGATTATCCTAAGCTAAGACAATGTTAGTGCAATTGGCCAATAGACATTTTTCCACACGGACGAAGTCACGGGTACAGGTAGTGTAGAATATTTTTTTCGTCAGGATTAGGACGTAAATTCTTATATATAAAATTCTCGTGTCACACTTTTAGTCACCATACTTCTCCGAAACGTCTATACCGATTTTGATGAAATTTTATATGTATATTCAGTAGGTCTTAGAATAGGCTTTTCATACCCCTAAGTGATAAGGGTCGTCCACCCCAATTTTTGTGGCATTGAAAGACATAGGACCCTAAATTTTCACTCCTCTATCATAAACTCCTCTTTTATAATAGCGATATTAGTTATTCAATATTTTATGTTAAAACATCGTTTGCCTTGTCCGCTAGTTATCTATACAGGGTTACTTTTAAAGGTCCGGCCAAATTTTCAGAGGCTGTTCTGAATCGATAATATGGTCGATTTATGTAATAAAAAAACATTTAAAAAATCAAAATTTTATTTTTATCCGACACAATAATCATAACGCATGAATATCATTTCAATTTCGCAAAATTCGAACTAAGTAAAATATATAGACTCAATCAGATCAAAAGTAATCGAAAGAAACGTACTTAGGGCGACAGACTACATAATGGTTAAAATCGTAATTATAGGTAAATGTAAAATGACACACTGCGAGGTTTACAGAGTTCATTTACAAGTCTCGGTGCATATAATTCATGAATGAAGTGGGATATTTTTAAACGAATATTTTATATCATCTTGCAATAATTTTGCAATAATAATTAAAACGCACTTCAATTCACTATTAAGTTCCTAATTTTAAAATTTGGCCGGACCCTTAAAAGTAACTATGTATAAATTAATTATATTAATTGCAACAAACATTGCCGCACTAACAATTAAATTAACTATTACATCTTATTACAGCGATGTCAAGCCGCACTCCAAGAACACCGGGTGGTC
Source organism: Apodemia mormo (assembly GCA_036924255.1). Classification (NCBI taxonomy): domain Eukaryota; kingdom Metazoa; phylum Arthropoda; class Insecta; order Lepidoptera; family Riodinidae; genus Apodemia; species Apodemia mormo. The sequence goes on along the minus strand of JAUPFN010000008.1, from coordinate 32,340,290 downwards.
CAAGCAAACCAAGCAAACAAAGCGAACCAAGCGAACCAAGCACACCAAGCAAACCAATCAAACCAAGCAAACCAAGCAAACCAAGCGGTCCAAGCGGTCCAAACGCTCCAAGCGGTGAAAGCAGTCCAAGCGTTCCAAGCGGTCCAAGCGATGAAACGAGTAGTCCAGGCGGTCCGAGCAGTCCGAACGGTCCAAGCGGTCTTAACGGTCCAAGCGGTAAACCGAGTGGACCAAGCAAACCAAGCGAATCAAGCGGTCCAAGCGGTCCAAACGGTCCAAACGGTCCAAGCGGTGAAAACAGTCCAAGCGTTCCAAGCGGTCCAAGCGATAAACCGAGTAGTCCAGGCGGTCCGAGCAGTCCGAACGGTCCAAGCGGTCTTAACGGTCCAAGCGGTAAACCGAGTGGACCAAGCAAACCAAGCGAATCAAGCGAACCAAGCAGTCCAAGCGGTCCAAACGGTCCAAGCAGTTCAAACGGTCCAAGCTGTCCAAGCGATAAACCGAGTAGTCCAGGCGGTCCGGGCGGTTCAAACGGGAAACCGAGTAGTCCAGGCGGTCCGGGCGGTTCAAGCGGTCCAATCTCCCCGAGTGGTTCAGGTGGTGAACAAAGTAGCAATTCTAACTCAAATGTTAATGGTAAGATTGGCCTCTTTGGTAATATAAACATAATTTTAGTTTAATTCTAAGCTTAAAATGACCAAGCTATTTGTATGAAAGACATATAGCAACGATTTTGTTAGACTCATGCTATGTAGTCGTCAGCGACAATCCATGCTTTGTTCAACATTGTATGAATATCAATAACAGACCGCACAAATACTATCTTTTCAATATTATCTATATCTATACACGTAATAAAATCGTAGGAAAGTCAAAACTTTACATTGAATATTTTTCTAAAAGAATACTTGGGGCGTGATCTACAATCGGTATCAAACGTGCGAAACGTTGTAAATCCTTGTATGTTAAACGTATTTAGATACATCGTGAAAAAAATTGAAATGTGCCAGGTTGTGCTATTTTATCGTGCTGAATATGAAGCCAAGGTTTAATAATACCCCTGGAGTGATTTTATTTCATCTGTAAGTACTATAACTCTGTATTTCTGGGTGTAAATGTAAGCTGCACAGACAACCTAATGCCGCGTCCGCACAGACAGGCGGCTTACTACTATGTAAGCGGTAAGGCTACTATAGCCTCCCTTGCGCCTCGTGACAAAAAACTAACACGTTTGTTTACTTGAATAAGTTGCTAAGCAATTCTATGCGCCAAGCGCGTATTACCGACGCAGGATGTCCGGCCTATAGTAGCAAAGTCCGGCAGGCATGTCTGCGGGCTTGCCTGCGAGCATATCCGTCTAGTTACTTCCTTGCTTAAAGCAAGCCGCTTGTCTGGGCGGGCGTAGCTAACGTAGCTAATATGTTGCCTTGAAAGGCGTATCCAGTTTAATTCTTGGTATCAATGATACCGAGACCTAGTGGACTTACCATTGGTTAGTGTTTGTCCGTTAAACATAGTGTTCAGCACAATTTTGTCGTACAAAGGATATTTATTTCTAATTTTTATGTCATTTTGTTACAAACACGGAGATGGTTCTCCTAGTGGAAAAAGATAACCATTGGCTATAGCCTCCAAATAATAATATTATCGCTGGACAAATTACACACATCTAACCCCAAAGTAAACAAATTGCTTGTGTTATGGGTGTAAGCCAACGGTACTAACACATAGAAAGACTGTTATATACAACACCCAAATCCAGAAATACAAACATCTATGCTCATCACATAAATATTAGTCCCCATTTGGAATCGAATCCGAGCCCCATCGCTTCGTAGTTAGGTTCGTTAACCACTCGACCAACGGGGCGGTCAGAATATGTTAATGGTGCGTTGCTATTCATGTGGCGATATATTGATGTCACGTGTATTATTTGAATTTATTTTAGTGGCTATTTTACACGCCAAACAATAACTAGAAAGTGAAAAGCTCTGACGCTATTACGGCATTAGTAGGTAAGGCAGTGGGACCAATTAACGTTGTAGAACTCTACCACCTAGTGACATGTTTAGCCAATGGTTTTTCTACTGCGTACTTCCTTGCAGAAAGATGTGATTCTTCAAAGGACTTGAACTAACGTCTAAACCCTAAAACCCGTCTAACACGGGGAAAACGGATGTGCCAATGTCTATGTAAATTATTATTTATTATTATTACTTATTTATTCCTGAAGCAATATCGTCAATGCTTGTCTTATTCCGGTTTAAAGGTTAAGGTAGCCGGTAGACTTATGCGTGTGGCATTGCCATCCCGCCACACGGATAGCAACGCACCATTAAGGACATTAAAAAAAACTACGCTACATCAGCTATGATGAAGCCGATTGGTAAAAATTATGACTAGCGTGATAGATGTGCCCTAGGTGTATTCCCATATGGGCACAACTTCAGCATTTTAAAGGTTTTTTACTTCTTGAATTTGTAGCCAATTTTAAACAGAATTCGTGTGATCTTAATATAATATCTTGCTTATAATGCAAAATTATTCTAGATATTTTGTACAAAATTATCACATATATGTATATAAAAGCATACCTTAATATGTATATAAAAGCCTAAGGTTCAATCCATCTGTAGATAAATCAAAAATATTTTAGCTGTAAATTCTTTGAGCACTAATTCTAATTTTACAGTTTAAATTAAATACTTTTTTATACTTCGACAAGTACAAATAAAGAATTTAAATAACTGATCTTGATTTGGAAGTAAACTAATCAAAAAAGCCTGTTTAAAATATTGTTTTGTTTGAGATTTTTAATGTTCAATTAAAATAAAAATAAAAATATTTTGTATACACACTACTTTGATTTAAACAAAAATAAAATTAAAATAATTTGTATTGTTTATAGCATCAAGTAGCGGTAACGGTAAAGGTTCAGCTAATGCGAATGCCAGTGGTAAGTGTAATAAAATTTTATTTAAGAAATTGCTTGAGAATAATAAAAAAAAATGTATGAGTGAAAGTATGATAACAATTAAGTAAAAAAAAGAACTTGCCCATCACAAACTCAATGAAGCAACAGATTTGCCAAAAGTTCGTAGAATTAAATGCCACATCGTATTGAGAATTTTCAAGTTTACAAAAATTTTGTCACTAACTAAAAATACTTCTTATTTTTTAAATAAGAAGCACTTTTCACTTAATATGTTACAATTATATTATAACTAGCCGTTGCCCGCAACTTCGTCCGCGCGGACTTTGTTTACTCCGCTCCCACTGGTCGTAGCAAGATGTTATATAGCCTATAACCTTCCTCGATAAACAAGCTATCCAACTCAAAAAGAATTATTCAAATTGGTTCAGCAGTTTTCGAGATTACCGCGTACAACCATCTCGAGAGTGAAGTGATTAAAGCAATGAAACTGCAAAAAAGATTTCAGTTCTCCTGTTCTTGAAAACTGTATCTCCCGTGTGCGTCCGGGCTCCTTTGAAGAATAGACGAACTGCCGTTCTGCCAGGTAGGTCGTAAAAAACTGATTGACTGATTGGCTACACGTGTCGCTACCGTCGTGACTACTAGGTGGTAGAGTTCCGCAACATCTGGCCCGGGTGTTTGGTACCACTGCCATACCTATTCCTGCGACGCTCCAAACCGGAATACGACAGTGACAACAGCTGTCAATTACTGATTATATATTATAGTATAGCAGAACTCTGTCTCCTGATGTCCTACGATCAGGAAAATTCATGTAAAATATTCTATATATGTATATATATATATATATATATATATATATATATATATATATATATATATATATATATATATATATATATATATATATATATATATATATATATATATATATATATATATATATATTTGCCAGGTCAGCTACTATATAATAAAATTGGGCAATTGCATGTCGGGCCACGCCCAATGTATGATTCCGTAGTTGTCCATCTCACTTATATTAATTACTGCCCTGCTAATTAATTCGATCGTAAGTGCATGTTGGGTGCAAGAGAGAAAATCACCCCCAAAAATTTGGAGCTTTATTTTTAAAAATATATAAAAGACATAAAAATGTTGATCTATCTAAGTTTTTTGTAACGTCAAAAATATAGGTGCAAATTTTGTGACGCGGTTTCTCTGTTGCATCCAACATGTACTTACGGTGGAATTAATTAGCAGGGCAAATTAATATTGTCTAAGAAGACTTTATTATTGTTTAAGTTTTTTTCTTTGCTAATACTATTATGCTTTTATATGTTACAGCTGAAACCGGTGGTGGAAAGAGTTCAACAAATGTAATTACAAATGGTTAGTACAAATTCATAAGTAAATCTAAGTTGTTGCAGGTGAACAAAATCATCTTTATACGAAATAGGGCCATGTATTGTATGTATGATTCTTTCGACGGCTCAACTCATGATCTCCTGACTTAGACATTTTGCTCTTCTCAAAGTTAACCATTATACAACGATAGAAACAGATTGTAATCTAGATCTCCATTGGTCAATTGATTACAAATGGGGACCCAGCGTTAAAATCTGTTTGTTTTTCGCTTCTATTAAATATTATTTAATAGCATAAAAAACAGATTTTAATCTCTTAATCCAGTCTATGATTTCTATAATTAAACTTATAATTACTATTATTATAATCACCTCTGTGGTCTAGTGGTCCGGCGTTGGCGTTCACCACATTAGGTCCCGGGTTCGATTCCCGGATCGGGCAATTAAAAAAAATATTTTTTCAGTTTTCTGATATAAACAACGTTGCCCGGGTTGGAAAGTGCCTCGTTGGCGATAGGCTTGTCACCTATCACATTTGTGGGATCAAGTATCTTTGACTAATCGTGGGTGTACTCGTTATACCTACCTCTTCGGGGATACGGGCGTGAAGATACTTATTTTACTGTTACTATATACCTCTATTATTCTCCGGTTTTGCAACAGGCAATATTGAATGGGTAGATAGTGTTTTTTTAATATTATTTATGTTTAATTTTGGATGGTCGAACTGTATTGCTCTGAATGGATTGAGGGTCTAATGATCGAAGATATCAGTAAAAAGGAATCCACATCTTACTTTGATCGATCAGTTTGCTCCATATTTATATATTAATTAGCTGACCCGGCAAACGTCGTATTGTCATACAAATTACTTGTAAGTATTGAATAATTTGATGGGGTGATTGAGACGGGAAGGGATAATTGAGATGAAAACTATCCTATTTTTTAACAAACAGGACCAAACTGTAGATATCTACAAAATTTCACTGAAATCGGTTACGTCGGTTAGGAATCCATAGCGGACAAACAAAGTGATATGTAATTTATGTATATATATTAAGATTATGAATAATAAAAGATATTAGTAGTTGAAGAGATACCCAATAAATATTCGAAGTGAGAAGACGAAGAACAATATTTATTCAAACATTTTTAACAATATTTATAAAATTTTCTTTAACAGCGCAAACATCAGGTAACGGAAAAGCTTCAGCCACTGGAAATGGTGAGTACATAGTATATCTTAAAAAAATAATTGAATGAATGAAATTTCATACACAACATAAAATTAAAAATTTCAAAAAACCTCGACAAATCCTCAAACCACCATTCTGCTACATATGCATCATTTTAAGAGAAAAACGTGAAAGGACCTGATGATTTTTGAAAAGGGATCTTGTAGCATCAGGTTAACGTTACTACGGTTCCTTACTCAACAAATGAGCTTGAGTTGTTTTATTTCAAAGCTCCCATGGCCTCCAGATCCACTATGTGACCCTGGAAATGAGACCACACTCAATAAGCTTATTTTTTTAGTGCAGGAGTTCCATTGCCACTTTCTAGTTACGTTCTCAAACGCTGCGAATCAAAGGCCAACTATATCAGCCCAATCTCCGACGGCCACCTTCTAGTTCCATCACTATTATATTTTAGAAAACATCCGACACCTAAAGGTTTGCCAAAATAAACCGAACTAGCCCACATTCGATGGGTTTATCTAATTAGCTTAGAATTATAATGGACTTCTTCCACCTCTATCATCAGACCCTGAAAAACATCCAGCTCTAAAGTCCTTATAAGAACAAATCAAACGAGACCAAAATCGATGTAGTTGCTCAATTTCATTCATTTGTTCGTTTCGTTCCCATGATCTTCTTCCCACTTTATTGTAAGAGTCTGGAAATCATCTAACACCTAATTATTTGTCAAAACAGAATAAATAAGTCCAAACGCGATGGGTTAATCTCGTTTAGATTAAAAGATCCTCTAGTCACCTTTCAGTTACATCAGCAGATTCTTAAAATTATCCAGCACCAAACAATACGCTAAGACAAACCCAATTAGCCCATACTCGATGGGCTTATCTGGTTTAGCAAGATCTTATGGACTTTTTCGAATTTCGTCCTCAGAAACTGTTCCAGAGTCCTGATAAGAACGAATCAAATGAGCCCAAAACCGATGGCGTCAATTTAAAATCAAAGTTCCCATAACCTTCTTCATGCTTCGTCATAGGACCACAGAAATTATCTAGCACCAGGGTATTTTTAAAAACAGAACAAATGAGTCCAAACTCTATGGGTTTATATTTGGTTGTTGTTTAGTTTAAAGATTCTCATAGCCCCCTTCAATTTATATTACTAAATTCAAAAAAATCACGTAGAACCAAAACCTTTGCCAAAACAAAACGAAGCAACACATAGTCATTGGGTTTTCTGGGTTAGCTTAGGATTTTTCATGGACTCCTTCCCGCTCTATCATCTGACACCAAAAGTTATCCTTCTCCAAAGACTTTAAAAGAACGAATTAGAAAAGTGGTCAAATTTTAATTCGAAGTTCCCATAACCTCCTTTCTGCTTCATCCTAAGACCCTGGAAATCATCTAGCATTAGAATATTTGTCAAAATAGAACAAATAAATCTATTTCTTCCCGGGCTCTATGGTTTTGTCTTGTTTGGTTTAAAAATGATCATGGCTACCTTCTAGTTTCATCATCAGATCCTAAAAATTATCCAGCACCAAAGGGTATGTCAAAACAAACATATGGATAAAACAAACAAATAGACTATTTCCAGTTCCTGTCATCAGGTACTGATAACCATCGTGCTTCAAAATCCTTGCAAAAATCTACTTCATTTTATTGCAGAGTTCCTGTGACCTCCATCATCGGCTCTATTAGAAGACACCGGAATTTTTTTAGCACCAGGATGTTTGATCAAACAGACCAAAGAATCCCAAACTCGATAGGTTTATCTGGTTAAGTTTAGAAGTTTCCATGACTACTTTCTAATTTCATGATTAGATACTAGTAATCTTCCAGCACCCCATTTTTTGCCAAAATAAACCGAATTAGTCCCCACTTAATGGGTTAACCTGCTTTAGCTTAGGAGTTCTCAGGTATATTATCCATCCCTATCATAGGCACTGAAAGTGATTTCGCTCCAAAGCCCTTGTAATAACGAATCAAACGACCCTATTAGAGTGGTTGTTCAAACAAAACAAATGAGTCCAATTTTGATTAGTTTATCTTAATTAATTTAGGAGATTTCATGCTTACCTACCAGTTCCATCATCAGATCCTGGAAATCATCCAATACTAAGTTGTTTACGATAACAAGACATTATCTCGTTTAATTTGGGAGTTTATTGTAGTTGCATTTTGTATCTGGGTTCTTGGAGTTCTAATGTCACTTTTTTGGCTCGATCTTCAGAGCTTTATCATCATTAGAAAGAACTTACTGTAACAAATGAAATGACTGTAAACTCCATTATATTAGAAATTTCTGTCTATAAGTTATAATGGCACTATTACGACTCCATCTTCAAATCTTCGACATTATATGTAAAAGAAGTTCACGTCATCAATAATCCATTGAGTCCATACTTGACTATTTTATCTCAAAATGTGTTTCTTAAGTTTTCTGATAAAAACAACGTTACCCGTGATTGGAAAGTGCCCGTTTGGCGACAGGCTTGTCATCTATCACATTGTGGCACAAAATATCTTCAGCTAATCGTGGGTGCACTTGTTGTACCTTTGCCTACCTCTTAAGGGATACGGGGGTGAAGATACTTTTTTTATTTAACAACTGAACAGCGTTCCCGTCATAACGAACATGAAATCGAGGTACACGTCCATAGTGGAAAGAGAAACCATCGCCAATAGTGACCAAACTGGTGCGTTGCTATCGGTGTGGGGGCTGGCAATGCCACACGCATAAGTCTACCAGCTACTTTACCTTCCAAATCAGAACACGACAAATAACGAGCATTGACGCTATTTTCTGCAGAAAAAGGCGGTATAAAGCGGCAGAAAAAATTAGGCGGTGGTACTAAATACCCCGACGAGACGTCGCGAAACTCTATCAGCTAGTAGTCACGATGGTAATGACACATATAGCCGATCGGTCGCTTTTTACAGCCTGCCTGGCACAACAGCAGTTGGTCTATTGTTAAAGGAGCCCGGATCAACACAGGGGATACAAAAGAATACTTTTAGAATTGACAATAAGGAGCACAGTATTGCAAAGGATTCTATAGTAAATCCACAATCTATATATATATAAAAGGCAAATGTGACTAACTGATGTATCAACGCACAGGCCAAACCCTAGGGCTAGAAATTTGAATTTGAAATTTCACACACGTATTTTCCTTATGATGTAGACATCCACTAAGGAAGGATTTTTTTTGTAAGAAATTGAGGAATTGATTAAAGGAAAAATAATGAATTACGTGTTTCAGCATTTTTCAAAGTTTAATCCCTAAAAGGGTAAAATAGTGGATGATAGTTTTGTATAACCGCGCAAACTATTGCCAAACCATTAGTGTTAGATGCTTGAAATTTTGCACACGTATTTCTCTTGTGACGTAAGCATTGACTAAGAAAGCGTCATTAAAAATTCAATCCTCAAAGAGGTAAAATAGGGGAAAAAAGTTTTAAACATTTTGTTCCTTAGACATATTTGCATAAAATTTCGTACAAATTCAGTATAACAAGATAACGAGTTATGTATATCACCGTTTTTTAAAATTCCACCCCTCAAAGGGTAAAATAAGACATGAAAATTCAACCCTCAAAGGTGTGTAATGTAGGGGGGATGTAGTTTCTTTGAAACTTTATATTCCTTGGAATTACTTGCATAAAATTTCGTATAAATTGAGTGCGACAAAAATAATGAGTTAAGTATGTATTTCCGCGATATCCGAAATTCGACCTCTTACAAGGTATAATAGGGGAGGAAAGTTTTTAGGTAAACTCACAGTCCAAACCCTTAGGGCTAGCAATTCGTAATGTCGCAAACGTATTCCTCTTATGACGTTGGCATCCTAAGACTTAAGGATGGATTTTTCAAAATTCAACTACGATGGGGATGAAATAGGTTATAAAATTTTATATATTTTATTATTCCTTGGACATATTTGCTTGACATTTCATATGAATTGAGTACAGCAACAATAACGAGTTATGTATTTCAGCGTTTTTCAAAATTCAACGCCTAAAAGGTTAAAATAAAAATATAACAGAGTATATAAACGCACATGATAAACCCTTAGATCAAGAAACTTAAAATTTCGCACACATATTTCTCCTATGACGTACGCAACGACTGAGGAAGGACTATACAAATTTCAACCCTCAATGGGGTGTAATATGGGATGAAATTTCTTTGAAACTTTGTATTCCTTGGGCATACTTGCATAAAATGCGTATGAATTGATTATGGCAAAAAACATGAGTTATATATGTATTTCAGCGTTTTTAAAAATTCAGCCCCTTACAGGATAAAATAAGTCATTAAAGTTTTATATAAACGTACAGACAAACAATTGCTAGAAACTTGAAATTTGACACACGTATTCCTCTTGTGACGTTAGCACTTAGCATCCACTAAGAAATGATTGTTGAAAATTTAACCTCCAAGAGGGTCAAATAGAGGAATAAAAATTTTATGAAAAATTTTTTTAGTTAACCAATAAGGTTTCGGCCTTCTTCAATATTTTAGTACTTAAGAACTACGTCAAATGCAGTTTCAAAAACCAAAATCAAATGAAGTTTTGAAAAATTTCAGCTTTTCAAATATTAATATTTTGTAGTTCCAGCAAATTTACTTAATATTTTTTAAATAAATATGTATGTATGTATGTCTCTCTGTGTGTATGTAAACATCTCATAATTTTTTTGAACGGCTTGACCAGAATCCAATCGATTCCGTTCAACTTAGACTTTCTGAAAGTTTGGACCGATTCGATCCAGAAAATTTTGAGAATTTTCGCAAAAACCTCAAAAAAAATTTAATGCTACAGAATTTTTTTTATATAACTTCTAGATTTATGAACCGATTGAGTACAAAATCTAACCAGCTCTTTTACCCCAAAACACTGCGTCCAATGCATAAATTGCATCAAAATCAGTTTATCCGTTCGGGAGTTATCGTTGACGAAAATTTTTTAATAAAGTGTTTTTCGACAAAATTTCGAAATTTTTCAACCAATATTTTTGTTCATTGTAATATTTCAACCAAAAAGTACGTCAAATGCCTTTTCAAAAATTAAAATCGATTCAAATTTTCAAAAGTAATAGCTTTTCGAATATTAAAATTACGTTGTTTACAGAAAACTTACTTCGTATTTTTTTAAAATAACTTTCAGGCTAATTTATCGATTTATTTTAAAATCGGCTTAAACGAATGTGTCAAATACCGTAAAATGGATTATATCGGTTGATTCTTTCAGGATTTTTCAATGACGAAAGTTTTCGAAAAAGTTTTTTTATATATTTCTTAGACATTTTTTACCTAATAAAACAAATTAGAGCTCAAAAATTGCGTAGAATTTTACTCGAAAAATCAAAGTCGGTAATCATTTCGAAAAAAATATATAGCTTTTCGAACACTGAATAACTATAATTTAAAAAAAACTTTGTATTTTGAACTCTTTGAACTCAAAACTCTACGCTTATGTATATTTTTTTCTTTGAGCTTTAAATACCTCAATTTAGCGGGAAGTTTCAGGGATGACCTACAGGGTTTACCGGCTTACAGATTTTTTTAATACAGTTACGTTAATTGTTTAGATAGTGGTCTTACATATATAGCAATCCTAATAGATAGGTATAATTTATTTAGGTTTGCAGTACAGTTCGGTATATGCAATATTATCATAGGTAGATTTAGGTTAAGTATTACAAGTTTCTTTTATAACTACTATATACTTTTATAGTTTGTTGTTATCAGTAGTTATTTTTAATTTTACTTGTTTTACTTAAATTTTGGTAATAAAACATCGTATATAAATAACTAAAATGAATATGTAAATATTATTTTTTATACAAAAGCAGCGGCCCGCCCGACTTTGTGGAGATTCTCAATAAAATAAGTTATAAAGAAAGGTTAAATAAGACCTAAAGTGAATATGCACGAGCGAAGCCGCGGGCAACAGCTAGTAATAGTATAAATGCGAAAGTAACTCTGTATATCTGTCTGTCTGTTTCTTCTTAACGGCTTAACCACTAAACCGATTTAGATGAACAAATTTGGTACAAAAATAGTTTGAGACCCGAGAAATGACATATGAGTTTTTATCCCGAAAATTCCACGAGAACAGGAACTATGCAAATAAAACACCGGGACTGTCTACCTTTAAAACCACGGTAATACGAAGTAACTTAGGTTACTTTTATGGCCAATTGCACTAATATTGTCTTAGCTTAGGACAATCTCCTAAATAGTATGCTGTCACTTCTTGTCTTAAATGAAAAGAATGCGATAGCATCATGTTTAGGATTATCCTAAGCTAAGACAATGTTAGTGCAATTGGCCAATAGACATTTTTCCACACGGACGAAGTCACGGGTACAGGTAGTGTAGAATATTTTTTTCGTCAGGATTAGGACGTAAATTCTTATATATAAAATTCTCGTGTCACACTTTTAGTCACCATACTTCTCCGAAACGTCTATACCGATTTTGATGAAATTTTATATGTATATTCAGTAGGTCTTAGAATAGGCTTTTCATACCCCTAAGTGATAAGGGTCGTCCACCCCAATTTTTGTGGCATTGAAAGACATAGGACCCTAAATTTTCACTCCTCTATCATAAACTCCTCTTTTATAATAGCGATATTAGTTATTCAATATTTTATGTTAAAACATCGTTTGCCTTGTCCGCTAGTTATCTATACAGGGTTACTTTTAAAGGTCCGGCCAAATTTTCAGAGGCTGTTCTGAATCGATAATATGGTCGATTTATGTAATAAAAAAACATTTAAAAAATCAAAATTTTATTTTTATCCGACACAATAATCATAACGCATGAATATCATTTCAATTTCGCAAAATTCGAACTAAGTAAAATATATAGACTCAATCAGATCAAAAGTAATCGAAAGAAACGTACTTAGGGCGACAGACTACATAATGGTTAAAATCGTAATTATAGGTAAATGTAAAATAACACACTGCGAGGTTTACAGAGTTCATTTACAAGTCTCGGTGCATATAATTCATGAATGATGTGGGATATTTTTAAACGAATATTTTATATCATCTTGCAATAATTTTGCAATAATAATTAAAACGCACTTCAATTCACTATTAAGTTCCTAATTTTAAAATTTGGCCGGACCCTTAAAAGTAACTATGTATAAATTAATTATATTAATTGCAACAAACATTGCCGCACTAACAATTAAATTAACTATTACATCTTATTACAGCGATGTCAAGCCGCACTCCAAGAACACCGGGTGGTCCAAGCAAACCAAGCAAACAAAGCGAACCAAGCGAACCAAGCACACCAAGCAAACCAATCAAACCAAGCAAACCAAGCAAACCAAGCGGTCCAAGCGGTCCAAACGCTCCAAGCGGTGAAAGCAGTCCAAGCGTTCCAAGCGGTCCAAGCGATGAAACGAGTAGTCCAGGCGGTCCGAGCAGTCCGAACGGTCCAAGCGGTCTTAACGGTCCAAGCGGTAAACCGAGTGGACCAAGCAAACCAAGCGAATCAAGCGGTCCAAGCGGTCCAAACGGTCCAAACGGTCCAAGCGGTGAAAACAGTCCAAGCGTTCCAAACGGTCCAAGCGATAAACCGAGTAGTCCAGGCGGTCCGAGCAGTCCGAACGGTCCAAGCGGTCTTAACGGTCCAAGCGGTAAACCGAGTGGACCAAGCAAACCAAGCGAATCAAGCGAACCAAGCAGTCCAAGCGGTCCAAACGGTCCAAGCAGTTCAAACGGTCCAAGCTGTCCAAGCGATAAACCGAGTAGTCCAGGCGGTCCGGGCGGTTCAAACGGGAAACCGAGTAGTCCAGGCGGTCCGGGCGGTTCAAGCGGTCCAATCTCCCCGAGTGGTTCAGGTGGTGAACAAAGTAGCAATTCTAACTCAAATGTTAATGGTAAGATTGGCCTCTTTGGTAATATAAACATAATTTTAGTTTAATTCTAAGCTTAAAATGACCAAGCTATTTGTATGAAAGACATATAGCAACGATTTTGTTAGACTCATGCTATGTAGTCGTCAGCGACAATCCATGCTTTGTTCAACATTGTATGAATATCAATAACAGACCGCACAAATACTATCTTTTCAATATTATCTATATCTATACACGTAATAAAATCGTAGGAAAGTCAAAACTTTACATTGAATATTTTTCTAAAAGAATACTTGGGGCGTGATCTACAATCGGTATCAAACGTGCGAAACGTTGTAAATCCTTGTATGTTAAACGTATTTAGATACATCGTGAAAAAAATTGAAATGTGCCAGGTTGTGCTATTTTATCGTGCTGAATATGAAGCCAAGGTTTAATAATACCCCTGGAGTGATTTTATTTCATCTGTAAGTACTGTAACTCTGTATTTCTGGGTGTAAATGTAAGCTGCACAGACAACCTAATGCCGCGTCCGCACAGACAGGCGGCTTACTACTATGTAAGCGGTAAGGCTACTATAGCCTCCCTTGCGCCTCGTGACAAAAAACTAACACGTTTGTTTACTTGAATAAGTTGCTAAGCAATTCTATGCGCCAAGCGCGTATTACCGACGCAGGATGTCCGGCCTATAGTAGCAAAGTCCGGCAGGCATGTCTGCGGGCTTGCCTGCGAGCATATCCGTCTAGTTACTTCCTTGCTTAAAGCAAGCCGCTTGTCTGGGCGGGCGTAGCTAACGTAGCTAATATGTTGCCTTGAAAGGCGTATCCAGTTTAATTCTTGGTATCAATGATACCGAGACCTAGTGGACTTACCATTGGTTAGTGTTTGTCCGTTAAACATAGTGTTCAGCATAATTTTGTCGTACAAAGGATATTTATTTCTAATTTTTATGTCATTTTGTTACAAACACGGAGATGGTTCTCCTAGTGGAAAAAGATAACCATTGGCTATAGCCTCCAAATAATAATATTATCGCTGGACAAATTACACACATCTAACCCCAAAGTAAACAAATTGCTTGTGTTATGGGTGTAAGCCAACGGTACTAACACATAGAAAGACTGTTATATACAACACCCAAATCCAGAAATACAAACATCTATGCTCATCACATAAATATTAGTCCCCATTTGGAATCGAATCCGAGCCCCATCGCTTCGTAGTTAGGTTCGTTAACCACTCGACCAACGGGGCGGTCAGAATATGTTAATGGTGCGTTGCTATTCATGTGGCGATATATTGATGTCACGTGTATTATTTGAATTTATTTTAGTGGCTATTTTACACGCCAAACAATAACTAGAAAGTGAAAAGCTCTGACGCTATTACGGCATTAGTAGGTAAGGCAGTGGGACCAATTAACGTTGTAGAACTCTACCACCTAGTGACATGTTTAGCCAATGGTTTTTCTACTGCGTACTTCCTTGCAGAAAGATGTGATTCTTCAAAGGACTTGAACTAACGTCTAAACCCTAAAACCCGTCTAACACGGGGAAAACGGATGTGTCTATGTAAATTATTATTTATTATTATTACTTATTTATTCCTGAAGCAATATCGTCAATGCTTGTCTTATTCCGGTTTAAAGGTTAAGGTAGCCGGTAGACTTATGCGTGTGGCATTGCCATCCCGCTACACAGATAGCAACGCACCATTAAGGACATTAAAAAAAACTACGCTACATCAGCTATGATGAAGCCGATTGGTAAAAATTATGACTAGCGTGATAGATGTGCCCTAGGTGTATTCCCATATGGGCACAACTTCAGCTTTAGGTACTTCTTGAATTCGTAGCCAATTTTAAACAGAATTCGTGTGATCTTAATATAATATCTTGCTTATAATGCAAAATTATTCTAGATATTTTGTACAAAATTATCACATATATGTATATAAAAGCATACCTTAATATGTATATAAAAGCCTAAGGTTCAATCCATCTGTAGATAAATCAAAAATATTTTAGCTGTAAATTCTTTGAGCACTAATTCTAATTTTACAGTTTAAATTAAATACTTTTTTATACTTCGACAAGTACAAATAAAGAATTTAAATAACTGATCTTGATTTGGAAGTAAACTAATCAAAAAAGCCTGTTTAAAATATTGTTTTGTTTGAGATTTTTAATGTTCAATTAAAATAAAAATAAAAATATTTTGTATACACACTACTTTGATTTAAACAAAAATAAAATTAAAATAATTTGTATTGTTTATAGCATCAAGTAGCGGTAACGGTAAAGGTTCAGCTAATGCGAATGCCAGTGGTAAGTGTAATAAAATTTTATTTAAGAAATTGCTTGAGAATAATAAAAAAAAATGTATGAGTGAAAGTATGATAACAATTAAGTAAAAAAAAGAACTTGCCCATCACAAACTCAATGAAGCAACAGATTTGCCAAAAGTTCGTAGAATTAAATGCCACATCGTATTGAGAATTTTCAAGTTTACAAAAATTTTGTCACTAACTAAAAATACTTCTTATTTTTTAAATAAGAAGCACTTTTCACTTAATATGTTACAATTATATTATAACTAGCCGTTGCCCGCAACTTCGTCCGCGCGAACTTTGTTTACTCCGCTCCCACTGGTCGTAGCAAGATGTTATATAGCCTATAACCTTCCTCGATAAACAAGCTATCCAACTCAAAAAGAATTATTCAAATTGGTTCAGCAGTTTTCGAGATTACCGCGTACAACCATCTCGAGAGTGAAGTGATTAAAGCAATGAAACTGCAAAAAAGATTTCAGTTCTCCTGTTCTTGAAAACTGTATCTCCCGTGTGCGTCCGGGCTCCTTTGAAGAATAGACGAACTGCCGTTCTGCCAGGTAGGTCGTAAAAAACTGATTGACTGATTGGCTACACGTGTCGCTACCGTCGTGACTACTAGGTGGTAGAGTTCCGCAACATCTGGCCCGGGTGTTTGGTACCACTGCCATACCTATTCCTGCGACGCTCCAAACCGGAATACGACAGTGACAACAGCTGTCAATTACTGATTATATATTATAGTATAGCAGAACTCTGTCTCCTGATGTCCTACGATCAGGAAAATTCATGTAAAATATTCTATATATGTATATATATATATATATATATATATATATATATATATATATATATATATATATATATATATATATATATATATATATATATATATATGCATATATATATTTGCCAGGTCAGCTACTATATAATAAAATTGGGCAATTGCATGTCGGGCCACGCCCAATGTATGATTCCGTAGTTGTCCATCTCACTTATATTAATTACTGCCCTGCTAATTAATTCGATCGTAAGTGCATGTTGGGTGCAAGAGAGAAAATCACCCCCAAAAATTTGGAGCTTTATTTTTAAAAATATATAAAAGACATAAAAATGTTGATCTATCTAAGTTTTTTGTAACGTCAAAAATATAGGTGCAAATTTTGTGACGCGGTTTCTCTGTTGCATCCAACATGTACTTACGGTGGAATTAATTAGCAGGGCAAATTAATATTGTCTAAGAAGACTTTATTATTGTTTAAGTTTTTTTCTTTGCTAATACTATTATGCTTTTATATGTTACAGCTGAAACCGGTGGTGGAAAGAGTTCAACAAATGTAATTACAAATGGTTAGTACAAATTCATAAGTAAATCTAAGTTGTTGCAGGTGAACAAAATCATCTTTATACGAAATAGGGCCATTTATTGTATGTATGATTCTTTCGACGGCTCAACTCATGATCTCCTGACTTAGACATTTTGCTCTTCTCAAAGTTAACCATTATACAACGATAGAAACAGATTGTAATCTAGATCTCCATTGGTCAATTGATTACAAATGGGGACCCAGCGTTAAAATCTGTTTGTTTTTCGCTTCTATTAAATATTATTTAATAGCATAAAAAACAGATTTTAATCTCTTAATCCAGTCTATGATTTCTATAATTAAACTTATAATTACTATTATTATAATCACCTCTGTGGTCTAGTGGTCCGGCGTTGGCGTTCACCACATTAGGTCCCGGGTTCGATTCCCGGATCGGGCAATTAAAAAAAATATTTTTTCAGTTTTCTGATATAAACAACGTTGCCCGGGTTGGAAAGTGCCTCGTTGGCGATAGGCTTGTCACCTATCACATTTGT
The DNA here is from genome assembly GCA_036924255.1 of Apodemia mormo. Taxonomy (NCBI): domain Eukaryota; kingdom Metazoa; phylum Arthropoda; class Insecta; order Lepidoptera; family Riodinidae; genus Apodemia; species Apodemia mormo. The sequence continues at coordinate 32,322,712 of JAUPFN010000008.1, read as the reverse complement.
GGGATCAAGTATCTTTGACTAATCGTGGGTGTACTCGTTATACCTACCTCTTCGGGGATACGGGCGTGAAGATACTTATTTTACTGTTACTATATACCTCTATTATTCTCCGGTTTTGCAACAGGCAATATTGAATGGGTAGATAGTGCTTTTTTAATATTATTTATGTTTAATTTTGGATGGTCGAACTGTATTGCTCTGAATGGATTGAGGGTCTAATGATCGAAGATATCAGTAAAAAGGAATCCACATCTTACTTTAATCGATCAGTTTGCTCCATATTTATATATTAATTAGCTGACCCGGCAAACGTCGTATTGTCATACAAATTACTTGTAAGTATTGAATAATTTGATGGGGTGATTGAGACGGGAAGGGATAATTGAGATGAAAACTATCCTATTTTTTAACAAACAGGACCAAACTGTAGATATCTACAAAATTTCACTGAAATCGGTTACGTCGGTTAGGAATCCATAGCGGACAAACAAAGTGATATGTAATTTATGTATATATATTAAGATTATGAATAATAAAAGATATTAGTAGTTGAAGAGATACCCAATAAATATTCGAAGTGAGAAGACGAAGAACAATATTTATTCAAACATTTTTAACAATATTTATAAAATTTTCTTTAACAGCGCAAACATCAGGTAACGGAAAAGCTTCAGCCACTGGAAATGGTGAGTACATAGTATATCTTAAAAAAATAATTGAATGAATGAAATTTCATACACAACATAAAATTAAAAATTTCAAAAAACCTCGACAAATCCTCAAACCACCATTCTGCTACATATGCATCATTTTAAGAGAAAAACGTGAAAGGACCTGATGATTTTTGAAAAGGGATCTTGTAGCATCAGGTTAACGTTACTACGGTTCCTTACTCAACAAATGAGCTTGAGTTGTTTTATTTCAAAGCTCCCATGGCCTCCAGATCCACTATGTGACCCTGGAAATGAGACCACACTCAATAAGCTTATTTTTTTAGTGCAGGAGTTCCATTGCCACTTTCTAGTTACGTTCTCAAACGCTGCGAATCAAAGGCCAACTATATCAGCCCAATCTCCGACGGCCACCTTCTAGTTCCATCACTATTATATTTTAGAAAACATCCGACACCTAAAGGTTTGCCAAAATAAACCGAACTAGCCCACATTCGATGGGTTTATCTAATTAGCTTAGAATTATAATGGACTTCTTCCACCTCTATCATCAGACCCTGAAAAACATCCAGCTCTAAAGTCCTTATAAGAACAAATCAAACGAGACCAAAATCGATGTAGTTGCTCAATTTCATTCATTTGTTCGTTTCGTTCCCATGATCTTCTTCCCACTTTATTGTAAGAGTCTGGAAATCATCTAACACCTAATTATTTGTCAAAACAGAATAAATAAGTCCAAACGCGATGGGTTAATCTCGTTTAGATTAAAAGATCCTCTAGTCACCTTTCAGTTACATCAGCAGATTCTTAAAATTATCCAGCACCAAACAATACGCTAAGACAAACCCAATTAGCCCATACTCGATGGGCTTATCTGGTTTAGCAAGATCTTATGGACTTTTTCGAATTTCGTCCTCAGAAACTGTTCCAGAGTCCTGATAAGAACGAATCAAATGAGCCCAAAACCGATGGCGTCAATTTAAAATCAAAGTTCCCATAACCTTCTTCATGCTTCGTCATAGGACCACAGAAATTATCTAGCACCAGGGTATTTTTAAAAACAGAACAAATGAGTCCAAACTCTATGGGTTTATATTTGGTTGTTGTTTAGTTTAAAGATTCTCATAGCCCCCTTCAATTTATATTACTAAATTCAAAAAAATCACGTAGAACCAAAACCTTTGCCAAAACAAAACGAAGCAACACATAGTCATTGGGTTTTCTGGGTTAGCTTAGGATTTTTCATGGACTCCTTCCCGCTCTATCATCTGACACCAAAAGTTATCCTTCTCCAAAGACTTTAAAAGAACGAATTAGAAAAGTGGTCAAATTTTAATTCGAAGTTCCCATAACCTCCTTTCTGCTTCATCCTAAGACCCTGGAAATCATCTAGCATTAGAATATTTGTCAAAATAGAACAAATAAATCTATTTCTTCCCGGGCTCTATGGTTTTGTCTTGTTTGGTTTAAAAATGATCATGGCTACCTTCTAGTTTCATCATCAGATCCTAAAAATTATCCAGCACCAAAGGGTATGTCAAAACAAACATATGGATAAAACAAACAAATAGACTATTTCCAGTTCCTGTCATCAGGTACTGATAACCATCGTGCTTCAAAATCCTTGCAAAAATCTACTTCATTTTATTGCAGAGTTCCTGTGACCTCCATCATCGGCTCTATTAGAAGACACCGGAATTTTTTTAGCACCAGGATGTTTGATCAAACAGACCAAAGAATCCCAAACTCGATAGGTTTATCTGGTTAAGTTTAGAAGTTTCCATGACTACTTTCTAATTTCATGATTAGATACTAGTAATCTTCCAGCACCCCATTTTTTGCCAAAATAAACCGAATTAGTCCCCACTTAATGGGTTAACCTGCTTTAGCTTAGGAGTTCTCAGGTATATTATCCATCCCTATCATAGGCACTGAAAGTGATTTCGCTCCAAAGCCCTTGTAATAACGAATCAAACGACCCTATTAGAGTGGTTGTTCAAACAAAACAAATGAGTCCAATTTTGATTAGTTTATCTTAATTAATTTAGGAGATTTCATGCTTACCTACCAGTTCCATCATCAGATCCTGGAAATCATCCAATACTAAGTTGTTTACGATAACAAGACATTATCTCGTTTAATTTGGGAGTTTATTGTAGTTGCATTTTGTATCTGGGTTCTTGGAGTTCTAATGTCACTTTTTTGGCTCGATCTTCAGAGCTTTATCATCATTAGAAAGAACTTACTGTAACAAATGAAATGACTGTAAACTCCATTATATTAGAAATTTCTGTCTATAAGTTATAATGGCACTATTACGACTCCATCTTCAAATCTTCGACATTATATGTAAAAGAAGTTCACGTCATCAATAATCCATTGAGTCCATACTTGACTATTTTATCTCAAAATGTGTTTCTTAAGTTTTCTGATAAAAACAACGTTACCCGTGATTGGAAAGTGCCCGTTTGGCGACAGGCTTGTCATCTATCACATTGTGGCACAAAATATCTTCAGCTAATCGTGGGTGCACTTGTTGTACCTTTGCCTACCTCTTAAGGGATACGGGGGTGAAGATACTTTTTTTATTTAACAACTGAACAGCGTTCCCGTCATAACGAACATGAAATCGAGGTACACGTCCATAGTGGAAAGAGAAACCATCGCCAATAGTGACCAAACTGGTGCGTTGCTATCGGTGTGGGGGCTGGCAATGCCACACGCATAAGTCTACCAGCTACTTTACCTTCCAAATCAGAACACGACAAATAACGAGCATTGACGCTATTTTCTGCAGAAAAAGGCGGTATAAAGCGGCAGAAAAAATTAGGCGGTGGTACTAAATACCCCGACGAGACGTCGCGAAACTCTATCAGCTAGTAGTCACGATGGTAATGACACATATAGCCGATCGGTCGCTTTTTACAGCCTGCCTGGCACAACAGCAGTTGGTCTATTGTTAAAGGAGCCCGGATCAACACAGGGGATACAAAAGAATACTTTTAGAATTGACAATAAGGAGCACAGTATTGCAAAGGATTCTATAGTAAATCCACAATCTATATATATATAAAAGGCAAATGTGACTAACTGATGTATCAACGCACAGGCCAAACCCTAGGGCTAGAAATTTGAATTTGAAATTTCACACACGTATTTTCCTTATGATGTAGACATCCACTAAGGAAGGATTTTTTTTGTAAGAAATTGAGGAATTGATTAAAGGAAAAATAATGAATTACGTGTTTCAGCATTTTTCAAAGTTTAATCCCTAAAAGGGTAAAATAGTGGATGATAGTTTTGTATAACCGCGCAAACTATTGCCAAACCATTAGTGTTAGATGCTTGAAATTTTGCACACGTATTTCTCTTGTGACGTAAGCATTGACTAAGAAAGCGTCATTAAAAATTCAATCCTCAAAGAGGTAAAATAGGGGAAAAAAGTTTTAAACATTTTGTTCCTTAGACATATTTGCATAAAATTTCGTACAAATTCAGTATAACAAGATAACGAGTTATGTATATCACCGTTTTTTAAAATTCCACCCCTCAAAGGGTAAAATAAGACATGAAAATTCAACCCTCAAAGGTGTGTAATGTAGGGGGGATGTAGTTTCTTTGAAACTTTATATTCCTTGGAATTACTTGCATAAAATTTCGTATAAATTGAGTGCGACAAAAATAATGAGTTAAGTATGTATTTCCGCGATATCCGAAATTCGACCTCTTACAAGGTATAATAGGGGAGGAAAGTTTTTAGGTAAACTCACAGTCCAAACCCTTAGGGCTAGCAATTCGTAATGTCGCAAACGTATTCCTCTTATGACGTTGGCATCCTAAGACTTAAGGATGGATTTTTCAAAATTCAACTACGATGGGGATGAAATAGGTTATAAAATTTTATATATTTTATTATTCCTTGGACATATTTGCTTGACATTTCATATGAATTGAGTACAGCAACAATAACGAGTTATGTATTTCAGCGTTTTTCAAAATTCAACGCCTAAAAGGTTAAAATAAAAATATAACAGAGTATATAAACGCACATGATAAACCCTTAGATCAAGAAACTTAAAATTTCGCACACATATTTCTCCTATGACGTACGCAACGACTGAGGAAGGACTATACAAATTTCAACCCTCAATGGGGTGTAATATGGGATGAAATTTCTTTGAAACTTTGTATTCCTTGGGCATACTTGCATAAAATGCGTATGAATTGATTATGGCAAAAAACATGAGTTATATATGTATTTCAGCGTTTTTAAAAATTCAGCCCCTTACAGGATAAAATAAGTCATTAAAGTTTTATATAAACGTACAGACAAACAATTGCTAGAAACTTGAAATTTGACACACGTATTCCTCTTGTGACGTTAGCACTTAGCATCCACTAAGAAATGATTGTTGAAAATTTAACCTCCAAGAGGGTCAAATAGAGGAATAAAAATTTTATGAAAAATTTTTTTAGTTAACCAATAAGGTTTCGGCCTTCTTCAATATTTTAGTACTTAAGAACTACGTCAAATGCAGTTTCAAAAACCAAAATCAAATGAAGTTTTGAAAAATTTCAGCTTTTCAAATATTAATATTTTGTAGTTCCAGCAAATTTACTTAATATTTTTTAAATAAATATGTATGTATGTATGTCTCTCTGTGTGTATGTAAACATCTCATAATTTTTTTGAACGGCTTGACCAGAATCCAATCGATTCCGTTCAACTTAGACTTTCTGAAAGTTTGGACCGATTCGATCCAGAAAATTTTGAGAATTTTCGCAAAAACCTCAAAAAAAATTTAATGCTACAGAATTTTTTTTATATAACTTCTAGATTTATGAACCGATTGAGTACAAAATCTAACCAGCTCTTTTACCCCAAAACACTGCGTCCAATGCATAAATTGCATCAAAATCAGTTTATCCGTTCGGGAGTTATCGTTGACGAAAATTTTTTAATAAAGTGTTTTTCGACAAAATTTCGAAATTTTTCAACCAATATTTTTGTTCATTGTAATATTTCAACCAAAAAGTACGTCAAATGCCTTTTCAAAAATTAAAATCGATTCAAATTTTCAAAAGTAATAGCTTTTCGAATATTAAAATTACGTTGTTTACAGAAAACTTACTTCGTATTTTTTTAAAATAACTTTCAGGCTAATTTATCGATTTATTTTAAAATCGGCTTAAACGAATGTGTCAAATACCGTAAAATGGATTATATCGGTTGATTCTTTTAGGATTTTTCAATGACGAAAGTTTTCGAAAAAGTTTTTTTATATATTTCTTAGACATTTTTTACCTAATAAAACAAATTAGAGCTCAAAAATTGCGTAGAATTTTACTCGAAAAATCAAAGTCGGTAATCATTTCGAAAAAAATATATAGCTTTTCGAACACTGAATAACTATAATTTAAAAAAAACTTTGTATTTTGAACTCTTTGAACTCAAAACTCTACGCTTATGTATATTTTTTTCTTTGAGCTTTAAATACCTCAATTTAGCGGGAAGTTTCAGGGATGACCTACAGGGTTTACCGGCTTACAGATTTTTTTAATACAGTTACGTTAATTGTTTAGATAGTGGTCTTACATATATAGCAATCCTAATAGATAGGTATAATTTATTTAGGTTTGCAGTACAGTTCGGTATATGCAATATTATCATAGGTAGATTTAGGTTAAGTATTACAAGTTTCTTTTATAACTACTATATACTTTTATAGTTTGTTGTTATCAGTAGTTATTTTTAATTTTACTTGTTTTACTTAAATTTTGGTAATAAAACATCGTATATAAATAACTAAAATGAATATGTAAATATTATTTTTTATACAAAAGCAGCGGCCCGCCCGACTTTGTGGAGATTCTCAATAAAATAAGTTATAAAGAAAGGTTAAATAAGACCTAAAGTGAATATGCACGAGCGAAGCCGCGGGCAACAGCTAGTAATAGTATAAATGCGAAAGTAACTCTGTATATCTGTCTGTCTGTTTCTTCTTAACGGCTTAACCACTAAACCGATTTAGATGAACAAATTTGGTACAAAAATAGTTTGAGACCCGAGAAATGACATATGAGTTTTTATCCCGAAAATTCCACGAGAACAGGAACTATGCAAATAAAACACCGGGACTGTCTACCTTTAAAACCACGGTAATACGAAGTAACTTAGGTTACTTTTATGGCCAATTGCACTAATATTGTCTTAGCTTAGGACAATCTCCTAAATAGTATGCTGTCACTTCTTGTCTTAAATGAAAAGAATGCGATAGCATCATGTTTAGGATTATCCTAAGCTAAGACAATGTTAGTGCAATTGGCCAATAGACATTTTTCCACACGGACGAAGTCACGGGTACAGGTAGTGTAGAATATTTTTTTCGTCAGGATTAGGACGTAAATTCTTATATATAAAATTCTCGTGTCACACTTTTAGTCACCATACTTCTCCGAAACGTCTATACCGATTTTGATGAAATTTTATATGTATATTCAGTAGGTCTTAGAATAGGCTTTTCATACCCCTAAGTGATAAGGGTCGTCCACCCCAATTTTTGTGGCATTGAAAGACATAGGACCCTAAATTTTCACTCCTCTATCATAAACTCCTCTTTTATAATAGCGATATTAGTTATTCAATATTTTATGTTAAAACATCGTTTGCCTTGTCCGCTAGTTATCTATACAGGGTTACTTTTAAAGGTCCGGCCAAATTTTCAGAGGCTGTTCTGAATCGATAATATGGTCGATTTATGTAATAAAAAAACATTTAAAAAATCAAAATTTTATTTTTATCCGACACAATAATCATAACGCATGAATATCATTTCAATTTCGCAAAATTCGAACTAAGTAAAATATATAGACTCAATCAGATCAAAAGTAATCGAAAGAAACGTACTTAGGGCGACAGACTACATAATGGTTAAAATCGTAATTATAGGTAAATGTAAAATAACACACTGCGAGGTTTACAGAGTTCATTTACAAGTCTCGGTGCATATAATTCATGAATGATGTGGGATATTTTTAAACGAATATTTTATATCATCTTGCAATAATTTTGCAATAATAATTAAAACGCACTTCAATTCACTATTAAGTTCCTAATTTTAAAATTTGGCCGGACCCTTAAAAGTAACTATGTATAAATTAATTATATTAATTGCAACAAACATTGCCGCACTAACAATTAAATTAACTATTACATCTTATTACAGCGATGTCAAGCCGCACTCCAAGAACACCGGGTGGTCCAAGCAAACCAAGCAAACAAAGCGAACCAAGCGAACCAAGCACACCAAGCAAACCAATCAAACCAAGCAAACCAAGCAAACCAAGCGGTCCAAGCGGTCCAAACGCTCCAAGCGGTGAAAGCAGTCCAAGCGTTCCAAGCGGTCCAAGCGATGAAACGAGTAGTCCAGGCGGTCCGAGCAGTCCGAACGGTCCAAGCGGTCTTAACGGTCCAAGCGGTAAACCGAGTGGACCAAGCAAACCAAGCGAATCAAGCGGTCCAAGCGGTCCAAACGGTCCAAACGGTCCAAGCGGTGAAAACAGTCCAAGCGTTCCAAACGGTCCAAGCGATAAACCGAGTAGTCCAGGCGGTCCGAGCAGTCCGAACGGTCCAAGCGGTCTTAACGGTCCAAGCGGTAAACCGAGTGGACCAAGCAAACCAAGCGAATCAAGCGAACCAAGCAGTCCAAGCGGTCCAAACGGTCCAAGCAGTTCAAACGGTCCAAGCTGTCCAAGCGATAAACCGAGTAGTCCAGGCGGTCCGGGCGGTTCAAACGGGAAACCGAGTAGTCCAGGCGGTCCGGGCGGTTCAAGCGGTCCAATCTCCCCGAGTGGTTCAGGTGGTGAACAAAGTAGCAATTCTAACTCAAATGTTAATGGTAAGATTGGCCTCTTTGGTAATATAAACATAATTTTAGTTTAATTCTAAGCTTAAAATGACCAAGCTATTTGTATGAAAGACATATAGCAACGATTTTGTTAGACTCATGCTATGTAGTCGTCAGCGACAATCCATGCTTTGTTCAACATTGTATGAATATCAATAACAGACCGCACAAATACTATCTTTTCAATATTATCTATATCTATACACGTAATAAAATCGTAGGAAAGTCAAAACTTTACATTGAATATTTTTCTAAAAGAATACTTGGGGCGTGATCTACAATCGGTATCAAACGTGCGAAACGTTGTAAATCCTTGTATGTTAAACGTATTTAGATACATCGTGAAAAAAATTGAAATGTGCCAGGTTGTGCTATTTTATCGTGCTGAATATGAAGCCAAGGTTTAATAATACCCCTGGAGTGATTTTATTTCATCTGTAAGTACTGTAACTCTGTATTTCTGGGTGTAAATGTAAGCTGCACAGACAACCTAATGCCGCGTCCGCACAGACAGGCGGCTTACTACTATGTAAGCGGTAAGGCTACTATAGCCTCCCTTGCGCCTCGTGACAAAAAACTAACACGTTTGTTTACTTGAATAAGTTGCTAAGCAATTCTATGCGCCAAGCGCGTATTACCGACGCAGGATGTCCGGCCTATAGTAGCAAAGTCCGGCAGGCATGTCTGCGGGCTTGCCTGCGAGCATATCCGTCTAGTTACTTCCTTGCTTAAAGCAAGCCGCTTGTCTGGGCGGGCGTAGCTAACGTAGCTAATATGTTGCCTTGAAAGGCGTATCCAGTTTAATTCTTGGTATCAATGATACCGAGACCTAGTGGACTTACCATTGGTTAGTGTTTGTCCGTTAAACATAGTGTTCAGCATAATTTTGTCGTACAAAGGATATTTATTTCTAATTTTTATGTCATTTTGTTACAAACACGGAGATGGTTCTCCTAGTGGAAAAAGATAACCATTGGCTATAGCCTCCAAATAATAATATTATCGCTGGACAAATTACACACATCTAACCCCAAAGTAAACAAATTGCTTGTGTTATGGGTGTAAGCCAACGGTACTAACACATAGAAAGACTGTTATATACAACACCCAAATCCAGAAATACAAACATCTATGCTCATCACATAAATATTAGTCCCCATTTGGAATCGAATCCGAGCCCCATCGCTTCGTAGTTAGGTTCGTTAACCACTCGACCAACGGGGCGGTCAGAATATGTTAATGGTGCGTTGCTATTCATGTGGCGATATATTGATGTCACGTGTATTATTTGAATTTATTTTAGTGGCTATTTTACACGCCAAACAATAACTAGAAAGTGAAAAGCTCTGACGCTATTACGGCATTAGTAGGTAAGGCAGTGGGACCAATTAACGTTGTAGAACTCTACCACCTAGTGACATGTTTAGCCAATGGTTTTTCTACTGCGTACTTCCTTGCAGAAAGATGTGATTCTTCAAAGGACTTGAACTAACGTCTAAACCCTAAAACCCGTCTAACACGGGGAAAACGGATGTGTCTATGTAAATTATTATTTATTATTATTACTTATTTATTCCTGAAGCAATATCGTCAATGCTTGTCTTATTCCGGTTTAAAGGTTAAGGTAGCCGGTAGACTTATGCGTGTGGCATTGCCATCCCGCTACACAGATAGCAACGCACCATTAAGGACATTAAAAAAAACTACGCTACATCAGCTATGATGAAGCCGATTGGTAAAAATTATGACTAGCGTGATAGATGTGCCCTAGGTGTATTCCCATATGGGCACAACTTCAGCTTTAGGTACTTCTTGAATTCGTAGCCAATTTTAAACAGAATTCGTGTGATCTTAATATAATATCTTGCTTATAATGCAAAATTATTCTAGATATTTTGTACAAAATTATCACATATATGTATATAAAAGCATACCTTAATATGTATATAAAAGCCTAAGGTTCAATCCATCTGTAGATAAATCAAAAATATTTTAGCTGTAAATTCTTTGAGCACTAATTCTAATTTTACAGTTTAAATTAAATACTTTTTTATACTTCGACAAGTACAAATAAAGAATTTAAATAACTGATCTTGATTTGGAAGTAAACTAATCAAAAAAGCCTGTTTAAAATATTGTTTTGTTTGAGATTTTTAATGTTCAATTAAAATAAAAATAAAAATATTTTGTATACACACTACTTTGATTTAAACAAAAATAAAATTAAAATAATTTGTATTGTTTATAGCATCAAGTAGCGGTAACGGTAAAGGTTCAGCTAATGCGAATGCCAGTGGTAAGTGTAATAAAATTTTATTTAAGAAATTGCTTGAGAATAATAAAAAAAAATGTATGAGTGAAAGTATGATAACAATTAAGTAAAAAAAAGAACTTGCCCATCACAAACTCAATGAAGCAACAGATTTGCCAAAAGTTCGTAGAATTAAATGCCACATCGTATTGAGAATTTTCAAGTTTACAAAAATTTTGTCACTAACTAAAAATACTTCTTATTTTTTAAATAAGAAGCACTTTTCACTTAATATGTTACAATTATATTATAACTAGCCGTTGCCCGCAACTTCGTCCGCGCGAACTTTGTTTACTCCGCTCCCACTGGTCGTAGCAAGATGTTATATAGCCTATAACCTTCCTCGATAAACAAGCTATCCAACTCAAAAAGAATTATTCAAATTGGTTCAGCAGTTTTCGAGATTACCGCGTACAACCATCTCGAGAGTGAAGTGATTAAAGCAATGAAACTGCAAAAAAGATTTCAGTTCTCCTGTTCTTGAAAACTGTATCTCCCGTGTGCGTCCGGGCTCCTTTGAAGAATAGACGAACTGCCGTTCTGCCAGGTAGGTCGTAAAAAACTGATTGACTGATTGGCTACACGTGTCGCTACCGTCGTGACTACTAGGTGGTAGAGTTCCGCAACATCTGGCCCGGGTGTTTGGTACCACTGCCATACCTATTCCTGCGACGCTCCAAACCGGAATACGACAGTGACAACAGCTGTCAATTACTGATTATATATTATAGTATAGCAGAACTCTGTCTCCTGATGTCCTACGATCAGGAAAATTCATGTAAAATATTCTATATATGTATATATATATATATATATATATATATATATATATATATATATATATATATATATATATATATATATATATATATGCATATATATATTTGCCAGGTCAGCTACTATATAATAAAATTGGGCAATTGCATGTCGGGCCACGCCCAATGTATGATTCCGTAGTTGTCCATCTCACTTATATTAATTACTGCCCTGCTAATTAATTCGATCGTAAGTGCATGTTGGGTGCAAGAGAGAAAATCACCCCCAAAAATTTGGAGCTTTATTTTTAAAAATATATAAAAGACATAAAAATGTTGATCTATCTAAGTTTTTTGTAACGTCAAAAATATAGGTGCAAATTTTGTGACGCGGTTTCTCTGTTGCATCCAACATGTACTTACGGTGGAATTAATTAGCAGGGGCAAAATTAATATTGTCTAAGAAGACTTTATTATTGTTTAAGTTTTTTTCTTTGCTAATACTATTATGCTTTTATATGTTACAGCTGAAACCGGTGGTGGAAAGAGGTTCAACAAATGTAATTACAAATGGTTAGTACAAATTCATAAGTAAATCTAAGTTGTTGCAGGTGAACAAAATCATCTTTATACGAAATAGGGCCATTTATTGTATGTATGATTCTTTCGACGGCTCAACTCATGATCTCCTGACTTAGACATTTTGCTCTTCTCAAAGTTAACCATTATACAACGATAGAAACAGATTGTAATCTAGATCTCCATTGGTCAATTGATTACAAATGGGGACCCAGCGTTAAAATCTGTTTGTTTTTCGCTTCTATTAATATTATTTAATAGCATAAAAAACAGATTTTAATCTCTTAATCCAGTCTATGATTTCTATAATTAAACTTATAATTACTATTATTATAATCACCTCTGTGGGTCTAGTGGTCCGGCGTTGGCGTTCACCACATTAGGTCCCGGGTTCGATTCCCGGATCGGGCCAATTAAAAAAAATATTTTTCAGTTTTCTGATATAAACAACGTTGCCCGGGTTGGAAAGTGCCTCGTTGGCGATAGCTTGTCACCTATCACATTTGTGGGATCAAGTATCTTTGACTAATCGTGGGTGTACTCGTTATACCTACCTCTTCGGGATACGGGCGTGAAGATACTTATTTTACTGTTACTATATACCTCTATTATTCTCCGGTTTTGCAACAAGCAATATTGAATGGGTAGATAGTGCTTTTTTAATATTAATTTATGTTTAATTTTGGATGGTCGAACTGTATTGCTCTGAATGGATTGAGGGTCTAATGATCGAAGATATCAGTAAAAAGGAATCCACATCTTACTTTAATCGATCAGTTTGCTCCATATTTATATATTAATTAGCTGACCCGGCAAACGTCGTATTGTCATACAAATTACTTGTAAGTATTGAATAATTTGATGGGGTGATTGAGACGGGAAGGGATAATTGAGATGAAAACTATCCTATTTTTTAACAAACAGGACCAAACTGTAGATATCTACAAAATTTCACTGAAATCGGTTACGTCGGTTAGGAATCCATAGCGGACAAACAAAGTGATATGTAATTTATGTATATATATTAAGATTATGAATAATAAAAGATATTAGTAGTTGAAGAGATACCCAATAAATATTCGAAGTGAGAAGACGAAGAACAATATTTATTCAAACATTTTTTAACAATATTTATAAAATTTTCTTTAACAGCGCAAACATCAGGTAACGGAAAAGCTTCAGCCACTGGAAATGGTGAGTACATAGTATATCTTAAAAAAATAATTGAATGAATGAAATTTCATACACAACATAAAATTAAAAATTTCAAAAAACCTCGACAAATCCTCAAACCACCATTCTGCTACATATGCATCATTTTAAGAGAAAAACGTGAAAGGACCTGATGATTTTTGAAAAGGGATCTTGTAGCATCAGGTTAACGTTACTACGGTTCCTTACTCAACAAATGAGCTTGAGTTGTTTTATTTCAAAGCTCCCATGGCCTCCAGATCCACTATGTGACCCTGCGAAATGAGACCACACTCAATAAGCTTATTTTTTTAGTGCAAGGAGTTCCATTGCCACTTTCCTAGTTACGTTCTCAAACGCTGCGAATCAAAGGCCAACTATATCAGCCCAATCTCCGACGGCCACCTTCTAGTTCCATCACTATTATATTTTAGAGAAACATCCGACACCTAAAGGTTTGCCAAAATAAACCGAACTAGCCCACATTCGATGGGTTTATCTAATTAGCTTAGAATTATAATGGACTTCTTCCACCTCTATCATCAGACCCCTGAAAAACATCCAGCTCTAAAGTCCTTATAAGAACAAATCAAACGAGACCAAAATCGATGTAGTTGCTCAATTTCATTCATTTGTTCGTTTCGTTCCCATGATCTTCTTCCCACTTTATTGTAAGAGTCTGGAAATCATCTAACACCTAATTATTTGTCAAAAACAGAATAAATAAGTCCAAACGCGATGGGTTAATCTCGTTTAGATTAAAAGATCCTCTAGTCACCTTTCAGTTACATCAGCAGATTCTTAAAATTATCCAGCACCAAACAATACGCTAAGACAAACCCAATTAGCCCATACTCGATGGGCTTATCTGGTTTAGCAAGATCTTATGGACTTTTTCGAATTTCGTCCTCAGAAACTGTTCCAGAGTCCTGATAAGAAACGAATCAAATGAGCCCAAAACCGATGGCGTCAATTTAAAATCAAAGTTCCCATAACCTTCTTCATGCTTCGTTTTTAGGGACTTCACAGAAATTATCTAGCACCGGGTATTTTTTAAAAACAGGAATATAAATGAAGTGCTAAAATCTTTAGGTGTTTATATTTGATGTTGTT